>JANZLQ010000013.1:20787835-20820532 GCA_026212715.1 Elanus axillaris
GGGGGGAGGAATGTTGTGCAGCACTCTGTCATGCAGGATTGTTGTGGTCCGAACAGAAACTGAAGTTAATCAGCTTTCGACTCTTCTGGGTTTATTTACTTGCTTGCACTGTTGAGCAAGTTGCTTTTATTGAGAATGAGTCGTGATAAATGAAGGTCTCCTTGTGCTTTTTATGACATAGTTAACTTTGTTTCTGTTTCTTTTGTGAATTGTATTTCAGATGTAGGGAGGAAAATGCCACAAATGTGTTTGGACAGTTAGAACATCAGAAAAGGAATTGTGACCGGAGTATTCCACTGGGGGTTTTAGCATTTGTTTTTCATCTGGTGTTTTAGCTCTTTGTAATGGTGGGCAGTGTACGAGAAAGGCCAATCATAAAGCCAGTATGTCTTGTCTGTTAGATGATGCATTGCTCTGTGAGGAACTACATAATCCATCTTTTTGCAGTAACTATTATGCCATACCTGGAGAATTCCCTCCAGTACTCAAAGCAGTTGCTCATTTTTACATATAAATATCTGTTTTATTTTAGGGTATACTATGACTGGCTTCAGACTCCCCATCACGGCCTTTAGAAAACTAAATGTCTGGTTTGGACTGTGGGAGAAATTCCCCTCTAATAAACTGTGTCCCTCTTGGAGGAGAAGCATATTCTGTAGCTGTCAAGCAAGCACAGTAAACTACAGAAGATGTTCCAGCTTTTCCCCAGTAAAACTCAGTGCACTAAGACTTTCTCCAGAGTATATCTCAGTACTTTCTCTGCGGAACAAAAGTAACAAAAGCTCTAAAAGGAGCAGACAAACCATACAGGAAGAAGAGGATGAGGATGAAGATGAAGATGAAGATGAAGAGGAGAGCGATTTGGAAGATGAATTTGGAAATGACCCCAACGTAGTAAAAGATTACAAGGATCTTGAAAAAGTAGTGCAGTCTCTTCGATACGATGTGATCATGAAAGCTGGTCTAGACATTGCAAGAAAGTAAGTATGGAAGAAACAACCTGCTGATGAGAAAGATGTCATGCAAAATTTGAGTTTTGATACACTTTTATTGCTGGAATATCTCAGTATTTGGTGTTGGGGGGGTTTCTGTGTAGCTGTGTTGACTGTCTAAAAATATGTTTTGGATGTATGGGTGTTCCTGTTTGTTTCACCTTACCTCCCTTGAAACAGCCTGTTTTCTGCTTCTCACTGATGGCAGTATTTCTAAGATTGCTGAGGAGGCATTTTCTGTCAGTTACTATTTATTTAAAAGGAAGAAAACACATAATACTGTACTAAGTAATCAAAAGGTTCTAATTTGAGGTTGAAGGAGTAAAATAATATGCTGTATAATTGGTTGTAGAAATAGGTAATGGTAAGTATAAACCTAACATACTAGGTCAACCAGGTAAATGTGCAGTTTATAATGTATCACAGTGTTTGATGTAAAGCAACCTACAGAAGCCTTATATTGCAATGTTGTTAGAATATTAGTATAACTTGATCACTTAAAAATTATTAAACTGGCTGGTGCAGGAAAGGGGACATTATGCGTTGGATATTCAGGAGACAGGTCTTCAGCAACAGCTTTTAATTGCTTGCACCTGTGACTCAGAGCAACTGTAGTGTTTCATTTAATATCTATGAAAGACTTTTTCCTTACTTCCAGTTCAAGTCTGTCCTGACCTTAAATAAAGGTATCCTTTATGCACAAATGAGAGTTGTGGAAATGTGCCTTGCGCATGAATGGTGTTCTTGTGTGTCTGCAAAGAAACAATTGCATTTGGTCTGCTGCACACTGTAAATGCAATAAAACCTTGTTTTTCTTCAGTAAAGTAGAAGATGCATTCTACAATAATGAACTCAGGCTGAATGGAGAAAAACTATGGAAGAAAAGTAGAACTGTAAGACTTTTTAAAATTTAAATCTTTTAATACCGTACAAGAAAAGTAACTAAGGCATGACCTCCTCTTCTCCCTCTAAATCACTCTGCAATGGTGAATTAATGGCATTGCTAACACCACTTACAGCTTTGTGTGCGTATCACTTAGGATTCGCTTGGTAAGGCATTACTGCCTAAGGCAGACAGGAGACGTGTTATTAGAGAGCAAAATCTAAGGCTGAAAGTCAGGAGAAGGCAGACAGCAGCAAGGACAGAACTTTCTGAGTTGCTGAAGGAAGTGATGATAGATGTGAGGTTCATAGAGTGGGAACAATTAAAACTGAGATACTGGTGGAGCAGGCAAATGATTAAAGAAAAACAAAGTTTGATAGAGATTGAAACTGGGGTAGTGGTAGTTCAGGAAAGGTTACCCTCTCTGTAATGGAGCACACAGGAGCACAGTTAGGAGAAGAGTCAGAAGGGTTGCAAGCCATACTTTTTCACAACAGAGCTCACCAGAATGGTGGCAAACATACTGCCACCCACTCTTTATGTGAGGGTGATCCTAGGTGGTGGTTACTGTCATCCATGGGCAATAAGAAGGAAAGTTTTAATTCCTGATCCCCTAAAGATAAGGCTAGTATTTGAGAGGCATTCTGCTTCTGTGACTTCTGAAAGGAGCACAAGCAGTTGACCAACACTCTGTTCTTTAAAACAGTTTAAACTCTTTTAAAGGTGGGAGCAAGAACTTGGCATTTTGCTCTTTTGTGCCTGTTGATACAAAAAGATTGGCCCTTCAGGAAACACCCTTCAGGAGAAAAACGTACTACATTACACCTTTTTCACAGAGTTAGGTGTTGGTTGTAGAACAGGAAGTGTAAAGCTCTTGGTGGAGAAGGTTATAAAACATTTTAATTGCTTATTGCTTTCCTAGAAGTTCATACCTGGAGGATCTTTACTGGGTCAAGTATTGCCTGCCTTCTTCCTCTCCTGTGAGATAAGAATATTAGAAAGGAACAAAATTAAAATGGGACATAATCTGTTGGGATTTGTTTTCCGCAGGGAATGTTTATAATCACTCATCTTCTTTTTCCGTTTCCAGGTGAAAATTGGTGATACGCTGGATTTCATAGTAGGTGAAGATAAAGAAACAGGAACTGCTGTAGTTATGCGGGTAGTCTTAAAAAAAGTATCTAACAAAACTGAAAGTGAAAAATACAAAGTAATTTTGAGGCGCTGGAAAAACTTAAAAGTGCCCAAACAGGATGTACTTAAGTAACGTGGTTGCATGTGGCAGCATAAGACTTTTGCAGAAAACCATATTTGTTGTTCAATACGAATTTTGGTTGAACAAAATTACAGTACCCTTTTTTAAGGGCTTGTGTCAGAATGTTATCTCCCTCTGCTGTGTACATCAATATTCATGCAATAAGCCTGTCATTTTTTGCTGTTAGTTCTGTTTTGTTTCATAGTACTGTGGCATAAAAGATCCAACCCTTACATTTCCAGGCAGTTTCCTTACAGATGTTACAAACGATGAACCAATAAAGACTAATTTGATCACTGTTTAATTGCTGTCTGATTTTGTTAATCAGAAAGGTTACATTAAAGCTGACATCACAACAAGCAGAACTGCTTTCTTAGTTTTGTCTCTAGATTTGTGAAAATAGTTACACATAATAGGGATAAAAACCCCTACTGTGTAAATTGCTTCCTTTTTCATTATTGGTTTGATCTTGGTTAATAATACCAACTCTGTGCTTACCTACTCTGCTACTATACCAAGAATACAGAAGGATACTGATTTCAGCTGTGTATTTCTAAGCAGGAAGCTTCACGGTGAATCATGGCAGCAATGCTGTGCTTTCATGGAGAAGGCAGATCCATGAGGAGATGCTTGTGGTACTGTTAATTTTTACTGTTTGAGTAACTGTGCAGAGGAAAGTGAAATCTCCGTTTGTCACATACTCATTTCAGTGTGGCATTTAAAAGAATATTAAGTACTTGGGTGGTGTAAAGATCTGAGCAAAGGTCAGACCACACTGTGATGAAAAGCTCACGTCTGTACTACTACAGGAAAATACTGTCACTTAGGACGGGCATCTCGGGAGTACCCACTTGCACTTGTAACATTGAACATGTGCTTCTCCCAACACAAGCAACTTGTTGGGTGAACTGTGGTGGAGGCGGAATTTTTACTGTTTATGTGTGTTTAGACAGCCACATGCAGGTGTGTGTCCACAGGAAAGCTAGACAGTAGGGGCAGGTAGGTATTGTTCATCGGATCCGTGGTCAGCTCCCTACCTAGTCTGGAGAGCCCAGAGAGAAGAGAGCCCAGGATAGGCAGGAGGAGCATATTCCCAGACACTTTTGCTTTGCTGTTCCTGATACCTAAACGGGCAGGCAAGAAACTGTTGCTTACAAAGCAAACCTAGCGGTCTGGTTAAGCATCAGACTATCAGGTACACATAAAAGCTCTGGTAAAGTAAGGATGGGATTTTCACTGCGTAAAACGTCTCTGAGGTGAGAGGAAGGAATGGTGCTCACCTGGTTAGGAGCCCGTGGGAACTGGGGCTCAGCTGCCAACAGCAGCTCGATGACTGTTTAAGCAGACTGGTCCGGTGTGAGAGACTGAAAGACTTAATGTCTCAAACATTGTGGTGGGGCAAGTTCTGCTTAAAACGAGGAACCCTGCACAGCTAGGACCCTGGGTGGAAAGCGGCCGATTGGCACCCATCAGCAGCAGGGGGGGGGGGCATGCTGGAGGGTGCACAGCTCCCTGCTCTGCTCTGACACAGAGATCAAACTATGCCCACGTCTGCAGGGAAGGAGCAGTTACTCCACAAACCACCCCAAGCCCAAAGGCTCACAAATAGAAGGACACAACTGAAGCCCCGGGTGCACAAGCCCACTGGGGCTGGACCCCTCGGCTGTCAGGACCAACACTGGACCCAGGACCAGTGAAATCCTTCTCCCTTCCTTTTTCTCTCTCTGTCTTCCTCTCTCCTTTTCCACAATCCCTACACCTCATCCCTTTAAGACATAAACCGCTGACTAAGCCTGGGACTAGGAGCAGATCCAGCCGCCCCCGGGCTCCTCTCTGAGGAGGAGCCTAGAAAGCAAGAGGGTCTGCTCTGAACCTCCTGACCCAACGGGCGGGACCCGCTTCTTCCCTGAACCGATGTATGTGGTTACCACGGGTAACACGGTTTACAGAAGCAGTCTCGTGGCAGTTCCTGTTGTGAGAAGCCCTGCCACCTGCTGCCGCGCCTCCCCGGCTCAGTCTGCTTCTGTCATGAATAAAACCTTTAACTGATCGTTTGGTGTCGTTTCACCCTAATCTAGCCCGAGGGAATTCCGAATTCAACGCGACTCCCTGGTCTGTCCAGCCTGGGTCGTGACAGCCCGCTGCTGTCCATAGCCTCAGAAGTGGTGGCTGCTGAGTGCAGGATTTAACATCGTTTCTGGCTTTCTTCAGGCATAGCTAAGTCTGTGCTGGTTTGGGCTTTTTTTAATCATGCTTAAAGATGCAGATACACATCTAGTTCATGTGTTAGAGGCATAGCGACCTTTTAAAAAAAATTGGTTCTTAAGAGAACATGATCCCGGAAAGCTTTCCTAGGGGATTTTGGTGATCTTTACAGTGCAGATGTGAAGGGATGCAGCATAGCGAGCTGCCAGAGGAACATGGCAGGCTGTACTTTCATTGCGGGCACTGCAGTCTCCACTCTGTTGGAGCCTGTACCGAGTGCTCTGGAAATAAACTGATCAGATGCATCCTCTCTTCCCCAATTCCACTTACCATTGCTACTCTAAGAGGCTCCCATAATCTCCATGAGTGCCGAGACAAACAAGTAGAAAGATGTGTTATGAGTAATACGTCAGTAAGCTCCAGTTGCTGGTCAGCAACCATTTGCCACCTGTCAAGTGCTTATCAGTACGTACAGCCACACTGCCTGTCACCTCCGGCAGTAGTAGCTTACACACCAGAGCTTACAGGGCCAGAGTAGGACCCCACTTGTAAACCCCAGGAATGCTTTGGGACTTGGGGATAGCCAAGGTACAGACATGAAGAAATTAACTTTCTGAAAGGGTCTGTTCTGTGTAGGATAAAACCAGTAACAAGAACAACAAAAAGCCAGCACCTGCCTGGCATCCAAGATGGGCAGAAAAGTTGCATTCCTGAAAGCCACTGACATAAGAAAGAGCACAAGCAGGGTAATATCTTGAGTTGGACAGAATATGAATACAGTTTTAGGCCAAAACACTTAGATTTTAACTTCTGGAAAAGCCTATTAGGAAGTAAAGTAGACAAGAGCTTGCAATCAAGACCTAGCCCTTTCCTAACAATGACAGAGAGAGACTTTTTACCAGAGCCTGTACTGACAGAATAAGGGGCACTGGTTTTAAACTGGAAGACAATAGATTTATCTTGGATATAAGAAAGAATTTTTTTATTATGTTGATGGTGAGGCACTGGCACAGGTTGCCCAGAGAGGCTGTGGCTGCCCCATCCCTGGCAGTGTTCCAGGCCAGGCTGGATGGGGCTTGGAGTGACCTGGTCTAGTGGAAGGTGTCCCTGCCATGGCAGGGGGGTTGGAACTAGATGATCTTTAAAGATCCCTTCCAACCCAAACCATTCTGTTATTCGATGACTGCCACCAAAACCAGGTCTTCACTGACAGATGAAGGTAGAAAAAGGCTTTCATAGGTTTTAAGTGTTGATCCACTAGGGGTATCAGCAAAGTAAAGGAAAAGCAAGGCAGACTTCCTAAGGAGTCTTGTGACAGGTGAGGACCCTCTGTGGATTCAGGATTGAAATGGTTGGAGAGAGAACTGTAGCCCTTGGCTTCAGAAAAGAAAGCTTCAGTCACGTGAAGGGTGATCTCAGAGGAAAACTATGACAGCTGGAAGGGGAGCAGCTGTTCCGCTTGGCCACATTGATCTGTCCTGGATAAGCTTCTCTATCGATCAGACCTTTTTATTGGGGCCAGACATTGCTCAGCAGGTTACGCTCGTTTCTGCAGCTTTTAAATATTTGGATTGTGAGTTAAAGAAAGGCAAGGCTTGGTTAATGACTGACATGAATGTCGGGCAAGCAGAGCCAGTATGCCTTCTGGGAGGTGTGGGAACAGGCACATCACAGCCAGTTTTTGCTGGACTGTTGTAGTTTAAGCCCAGCTGGCAACGAAGCACCACAAGGCCCATTGCTCAGTCCTCCCCCCTGGTGGGATGGGGAGGAGAAAATATAACAAAAGGCTCCTGCGTCAGGACAAGGACAGGGAGGGATCAGTCACCAGTTTACGGTCATGGGAAAAACAGACTTTACTTGGGGGGGGAAAAAAACAAATTGATTTAATTTATTACCGATCAAATCAGAGTAGATAATGAGAAATAAAAAGTAAATCTTAAAACAGCTTCCCCCCACCCATCCCTCCCAGGCTTAACTTTACTCCTCTCCAGTGGTGCAGGGGGACAGGGAATGGGGGTTGGGGTCAGTTCGTCCCATGTTGTCTCTGCTGCTCCTTCCTTCCCTCTTGCCCGCCCTCTTCAGTCTTCCCCTGCTCCAGTGTGGGCCCTTTCCATGGGCTGCAGTCCCTCAGGCACAGACTGCTCCAGCACAGGCTTTCCCATGGAGTCCCAGCCATCTTGGGGGGGCATCCATCCCCCTGCTCCGGCGTGGGCTCCTCTCTCCCCGGGCTGCAGGTGGGCATCTGCTCCCCTGCTGCCCTCCATGGGCTGGGGGGGGGAGACAGCCTGCCATCTGCCCACGGGCTGCAGGGGCAACCCCTCCTCCCCTGCTCCTCCTCCTTCACTGACCTTGCTGTCTGCACAGGGTTTCCTCTCACATTCCGATCTCCCTCACTGCAGGTTCCCCTTCTTAAATCTCTTCTCCCAGAGGTGCCGCCACTATCGCTGATGGGCTTGGCCTGGGCCAGAGGCAGGTCCAATCTGGAGCTGGGGAAGCTTCTAGCAGCTTCTCCCAAGAGCCACCCCTGTAGCTCCCCCCACTTCCAAACCCTGCCACACAAACCTGAAACATGGACCTTTAGGGGCCTTTTAGACAAGGTAGGCTCACATAGACTGTGTGTATGTAAAGCATACATAAACTTACCTGGGAATCAGCTGTGCATCTTCCCTTCATCACCTACGACTTCAAGGTGATGGAGTCCAGCTGATAACATGCTCAAGTGTCTGGTCAGATGACATGGCAAAGTAATAAGAACTAGTTGAATAAGTTTTTTTAATGATCTTCCGAAAACAGAGAACCTGCCACTGGTCAACTACCAAACCTCTACCACCAAGTACTGGGTGGTGGGAGACACACAAATGCTTTTCCTCCTGCTCAGAGTTCAGGGTAGGGACAGTGAATTGATAAGTGATTGCCCCTTCTGCCTTGCTGTTACAGCAGTAATGGATTTCCTGCTCCAGGACATGGGCATCTGCCATTCTTAGTCTGCATGGTGGAGGAACTATACGAAAGGGCTTCCTCGTGGAGATACTGCTGAGAGGTCATAAAGGGAAGTTTCGCTGGCTTGAGAAGTGACTGACAAGTTCACTGGAGGCTGCCCAGATGACTTTGCTGTCCAAGCCACCTCTGCATTAACCACAGATGCATCCAACCTTATGCCAGTTGTCCGGCACGGAGCCCAGAACGGCCAGCGTGCTGACCCTTGCACAGAGGGATGACCTGATCCAGAAGGCTTTTCCTGGTCCTTCCAGAGGCAGGCACCGTCAGGTTGTAGGTACAGGACTCGGCTGCCACTGGCACAGCACGCAGCGTTATCTGACGGCTTTGCATGTTTTACCCGCTGCAGAAGCAATGTTAGATGCTGCAGCATCTGCTGCATGTGGGCCAGCCTGCGTTACGGAGCAGGGCACGGGAAGATCCTGTGAAGAAATAGCAGGGAATTGCTCACACAGCAGCCGGACTTGGGTCTGGCAGAAGAGTCAGCCTGGTCAACTAAAGCAGGCACATACTGACACTCCTGCATAGGTTCCGAGTCCTGCTGCCTACAGACCAACATAGACAGAAGGGGGTTATACTCTGACCCCTCGGCCCCCCCCCCCCCCCCAAATAATAGGCAATTCTTTTTTCCATAGAACAGAAAAGGACTAAGGTGTTTCTGGGTTGGTTTTTTGTGGTTTGTTTTGTTTCTTGGGTTTTCTTTTTCTGTGATGGCATGTCAGAACCAGATAGTCTACCTTCAGCACCTACCAAACTGCAGTACACAACAGCCTGTGCAGGCCAATGTGCTGTGGTCACTCTGCCATGGCATGCATGGGGAAAGGAATGCAAAGTGGGGTGTGTAGGAGCCATGCAAATCTGAGTACTGCTGAAGCTAAAATTCTTCAGTTTCCAGTGCTTCAGCATTCAATGCACACATAGACAAGCACTCCAAGGACACACTGCTTTTTTAAAAATTCTTGGAACAAGGAGATAGGAAGCAAGAGAGACAGGGGACAACATTACATGACATAAAAACCAAACTCCTGGATTTTATACAAGGGACCAAATCTCAAATGTAGGATGTGATCGTATTGAGTGACTCATTCCTACTGCTGACTGGTACCTTGTGATTTTCTTTTCACAGGAAACATTGCACTACCTTATGAGTTAGCTAACTGAAGCAGTACACTCCTGAAAGTGTAATGATTGAAGGAATATTTTGCCTCCCAGAGAAGCGAGCATGAACACACGAGACTACAAAATGCCTCTGGAAACAATGACAAAACAGTAGTTTTGCCATAATGAAATTTGTGAAGGAAACTGGGAATGATTACTTGACATTTGTGTACGGGAAGGTATTAATCAGCTGATCTTCCTCCAGTCAGTCTTCAGTAATTACAATTTGTTTCCATCTATTAACACAAATTTTAGTGTGACTAGACACATGGTGATTTTGCCCATTTTTCTGAGTGGGAAGTCACGCTAAATTCTTAAAAAGAAAATAAGGAAAACCTAGTAAAAAAAGCCCAAACCAGGTCCGTTCTATTCATGTTTGTCTTGGGGCGGAGCAGAGGAAGAAGAGAAGTGGGAAAAGAACATGTCATATTCTCCAGAACATGTCCCCTTCTATTACAGCTCTTCCCTTCCTGTGAGAATCAAAGTTATTTCCAAATTGTTAATGGAAGAAAAATGCTCAGTGGCGACCACAGCCCCATCCTGGAACAGATCAGGAAATGGGAGTAAGCAGGTGGTCTGCCATGTCACAGGCTTTTATGGCCACTAACTAGAAAAGACAGCATCTAGAAAATGACAAAAATGAACAGGAATATGCTGGATAAGAATAATACAGTGTAAGGGCTAATCTCCTGCCAATCAGATAAGGTATAAGGAAAATGTGAATGTGATGGGAGTTTTGATTTTGGTGGGAGTCCTCTGCTTCCAGCACTGGTACCAGCCAACCCAGGGCAGCTCCTTCAGCCACAGCTCTGCTGCAGGGGAGATGGCCTCTCAGAACAGGATCTGTATGAGCTCTGACAAAGATCATGATGAGTATTATATAGTCTGTGAGAAATTTCTGCAAGAAATTAAGACTATCATTACCAGTGAGAAGTTTAGATGAATGGTTTTTATAATGGAGAGGGTAAAATGAGCATTTTGAAAGCACTGTTAGTACTAGAAATTTATCTATCTTAATATTTACTAGGACAAAACAGTAGGTAGGAAAGAATAAAGACAAACAAATGTGGATTTCATTCTTTTTCTGTCTTTCTTAGCAAAGACAATCCTAAGAGAGAATTAAGAGTGGGAACTAAACCATCACTTCATCTATTCATATTTAACAACTTCAAGCACATTTAAAAAGATGTTTTCAGCATTTTCCTAAGGAAAATCCCCTAACTCCATTGGTGCTGATTTGTAGTAACAATGAAAAAAATCAGAAAGTCAAACTGAGGAAGTGAAGAAATTTTGGCAATGATGGTGATGGAGTTTGTTTCATTTACTCAGAAAAATCATAGACTAGAACCTGCCATGTTTGTTCTCCCATAGATTTTAAGTGCAATCAACAAAAACATGCATGGTAAGTAAGAACACTTGTCAATTTATGCCCTATCCTCTGTACAGGCAAACTTAAGACACTGAATTTTCCAGCTGTTTCACATCCCTTTAATCAGTAAAACAAAATCTGAATAAAAATAGATTATGAATAAAACCTGCATATTATTTTCTGTGCTTCTTCGGGCTGTAGAATTTGTTAGCCCCGTCCAGCATGAAATTAGACTTGGTGTGCCTTTGTAGAGCATCAAGCACACAATTCTCTGTTTCTCACTGCTATAAGGTAACATAAATATCAAACAATAATTGAAAAGAGACAAATGACACATTTTAAAAAAATTACCTAGAAATAAATTATATGCATTTTGAAGATAAGAAAAAACTAGTCACAAACATTTCCTAGAACATGAAACACTTTGGTGGCTGTAATGCATCAGCATAACAACGTGGCTGACTTCCAAGTAAAGATTTTTCTCATTTGCAAACTTGTTGATTCTGTCAGCTGGATACAGTTAACGGGCAATAAACTGATGCATACTTGATATCCCTTTTGATGTGCTGTTTTACATCTTTTACAGAGCTTCTAAGTAAGTTTTTAATTTGTGGAAAATGCCTAAGAGACACAAATATGGTTGTGATATATTACACTATTTCTTTTAGAAAGCTGTTAGAAGTGGGCTATTCAAAGCTTATCCAAAGCTGATACATTTAAACTGTAAGTAGACAGGAACACTTGATATTCACCTTAACATGGTTTATGAACCTGGTAGGTAGAAAGGAACATTCATCTGTAGGAAGCCAGTATGTGCATCGCTATGTATGTTCCAAACACTTCAGTATCTAGCAATCTTCATATCACAGCCTCACTTTCAAAACCGTAAGTTTATTCTTTTAAACAAAAAAGTCTGAAATAAAAACCTTTCTAAATGGCTGCAGCAAACCAGGGTATTTTCATTTATGTATTGTCTGACTAGCTAAGGTTATCTCAGATCTTAGTAACAGACTTTACAGGAAAAAAAATTCTGCTCATACTCAAGCAATCACCAGACAACATTCCTCTTGTATGAAAATAATATAGCTTTAATTTATTTACAAGACTGACCAACTGGATGAAGTGGCTGTACTTCGGATGCACTGCAAGACCTTTCATTAGTGAACTATGTCACTATTCATATGTCTGTATTTTCTTGATATAAATTATAAAACATACAATCAAATGAATCATGAAAGGGTTGTGAAGAGTGAGATAAAAGGAATGTACACAGCAATTAGAAAAGAAAAAAAAACAATGAAAATCTTTCTATACCCACTTTCAAAAATGTAATTTTCAAAGGTGAAAATTGTTTTTTCACTACTTACTTAGTAAGTAATATGAATGGACTGATTTGACTTAATGTTGACATCTACAGTAAAAGTCAGTATGTCTCAGATTTGCATGCTAACTAGTAACATCTGTCAGTTGTAGAAAAGTTTAATATATATCGAATTCTTCTGGGAACTTCGACATCACTAAGTGGTGAAATGTGTATGACATTAAGATAAGAAAATATAATTATATTTCTTACCTTCTGGTCAGCTATTTGCAACAACAAATTAAGCAGCTGTTGATAATTTCTGTCATTTTATATCTCCCACAAAAGTGCATGTAAAAAATTTCACAGAGGTGCTAGGTAGCATACAATTACAAGAGAAAGTCTTGGTTTCTGATACATTCAATTTGCTAAATTTATGCACTAAAATGAAAGATAAGATGCAGACATTGTGGTATCAGTTCTTTATCTTTGGTAAAATGTTTTCATTTTATTATAGCCATATTTGCTCTGATATCCATTTTGTGCATGGTCTGCTATTATTTAAACCAACAGGAAACATTTATACGGATAAAAACAATATCAGTGTATTATTTAGTACATTCATGACTTCCTTCATACATTCTTCAAGAATGTTGCTAGCATATGGGGGAAATGAGCAAATGCTACAATCTATTATGATTTACTGCCAGTTTAACATAATACTTCTACTAGTTCTTGCCATTAGGAAAAAATGTTTTGCTTTTACAAGAAAGGGATCAATATGACTCTAAGAACGATAAATTCTAAAAATCTGAAGTAAAAATATCAAGTATTTTATACTTTCTTACAAATACTAAAATAGAAAATTACACTGGAACCAAATTTAAATTTGATACTATGACCCACCTAAGTAAACAACAAAAAAGGACCACAGAGAACATCAACAATTGCTTCAAGGTGTTCCAGCGATGGTCAGTAAGTGACCACTCTCTTTACTGTCTTAAAAAATCCATGCCTGACTCTCTCTCACCATTTCTATCATTATTAAAAGAAAAAAGAAAAAAAAAAAGATGAAAACTAGTCTTAAAGCAGCGCTCTCCAGTGAGAAGTCATACAGCAAATTCACATTGGGTTCTGGGTAGTCTCTGTTAGACTTGAACATATTAATGATGCAAACTTAACCGTATGAACCTACGTTATACATACACAGTTATATCTCCAAATAGCTACTAATTACACTAAATCAATTTGGCAAAGTGAGAGAATTCAATATCCCTACACCCAAAGTATCCATATGGTGTTGCATTCACACAAAGAGTAAGTCACATTACCACAGCTCATATGTGGGGACCCTGAAACACTGAATTCCATCACAAAACCAAGCTTGGCACGTACTTTTTTTATATGCAATTCAATATGAATACTGGAAACCTTCGGAATTGTGATTTTGATAAAGAGTAAGGTCTAAAATTGTTCTAAGTTCTTGGTTTGGGTCTTGTTGTTGTTGTCTCTGTTATTTTACAAATAGTGTGGCAAGCAGGCAATGGCAAGACATTCCACGGGTATAGGCTTGGGTCTGTTCTGCTGGCTTTATTCAGATGAGCCATCCTCAGTCATGCCAGCAGTGACACTGGACAAAACAAAAAAAGAACTCACAGGGGCAGGATCAAGCTTGTGGTGTCAATATAACAAAAACAACAAAAAAACATTCACATTGTGTCTATGCTCATGTCTCAATTCTTCAGCAGTTAATTCTTGATTTTAGAAATAAAACCTGGGTAACAGTCAAAAAGCAAATGACACCATGCTGACCCGTTCTTTGACACAATACTATTATTTTCATTATCTCAGTACCATCAAGAAAAAAACAAATGTGAAGCTGCAATTACTGTAGAAGCAAAGTCTAATATTCCAAGGATTTCCAATGAACATGGCACTTTCAAATTAAATTAAGTTTAAATTTCAACCTCCAGATTAACTAACAAGACTCTTTATAAGGGTATAATGAAAAACTGCCCCTAAAGAGCATAATGATTTAAAAAAAACCCTCAACTTTATAATTAGAAAGTGATAAAAAAGCAAGATGCAGAAACGGGGAGTGGAGTAATACAGTTTCAATACATGTATTTGCACCAGTGAAAAATCACACTCTTAGTGCGTCATGGATAGCTCTGTCACTGATGACTTATCATTTGTACCCACGTACAAATGTAGTAAGCCACTTCCCACTGCTGTGGTGCCCACATAGATGCAACGCACACATTAAAACACAACAAACTTAGTGCCTGACAGTCCGTGATGCTGAGCACCCTCAGCTCCCGACAGGCCCCTCAGTCTAAACCAAAGCATAATCCTGATAATAATTTAGTGGTCAAAGTCTTAGGAATTTAAAGAGCCTGTCACTTTTTTGCTTTCTTTGCTTTTTTCAGTATATCACACTTTTTTCTGTTAGGACGCCGGCATCTTTCATCAATGCTCGGTATACATTCATAATGCCATACTTCTTCCATTTTCTCCACAGGGTAAACTGCTTCCACGTAATGACGGATCAGTCTCAGCCTGGTAGGATCGAGCTGTTTTTTGTTACAAGCACCTGAATGGTTGTATTGCAGTCTGAGATTCTCCGAAGTAAAGAGTTCGGGAAAGAGTCTTACGAGAAGCCTGGCAGCAAAGTTGCCGACTGACAGGCTTTGCTGCACTATCTCTCTTACCTCCTTATCAGACAGCAAATACAGAGAAGGCACAGGGAAGTCTGGATTAGGAACAACGAGTTCATCAAGTGGTATCTTGCAAAAATCCTTGCTGCTTCTTTCTGGTGGCAGCGGCGGCCCTTCAAATTCTTCTCGAAACCTTTCAGGGTTTATTGCATAGCTGAGAAATTCCCTCCTGTCAGGCCCTGGTACATGGATCTTCCGTTGCTGTTGGTACGTGCGCCTTTGCTCCGAGTCTCTTCGTCGACACCTCTCGTCAAGCTTCCCAACGAACTCCAATGTCCACACTCTGTCATTCTTTGCTCTGGGGTACAGTATCTGCACGTAATGTCGAATTAATTTAATTCTAGTGGGGTCGAGCTGTTTCTTGCCTAGAGATCCACTACAGTTGTATTGCTTCCGTAAGTTTTCATGAGTAAATAGTTCAGGAAATAAGAGAACAAGCAATCGAGAGGCAAAGTTGCCTATGGAAAGACTGCTTTCATATATGCTTTTAATCTGTTCTTTGTTCAACAGGTAATCCGGGACAGGGACATCAAAATCGGGAGGGGGAAAGTCAAGTTTGTCAAAATCTATGGGTACAAGCCAAATTTTTTTTGAACGTCTGCCAGGTTTTTCATATTCAAAACTATCTTCCACTTTTATGATTGATACATCATCTGGTAAACTAGAAGAATCGTAACAGTCATCTCTCATCTGATCACATTCACTTCCATCCATATACGTGTTTTCAAGCTCATCATTTATTCGCTGAACACATTGCTGCAACCAGGCTTCTTCTTCTTGCACATCTGGAAAGTAAATTTCAGTGTACCTACGGATTATTTGAAGCCGATGAGAATCCAGCAGTTGTCTTCCAGAGTCTCCAAAGCAGTTGTACCTTTCAGTTAATTTTCTGTGGTCAAAGAGTTCTGGAAACAATCTGTGTAACAAAAAAACTGAAAATTCCCCTGGAGAAGAAGCTTCATCTAAAAATTCATTTAGATCCTGAGCATCCAGCATGTAATCTGAGGCAATGGCATTACTCCTGTCCAAGGACAAAGCTTCCTCCTGCTCTTTATCCTCCATAAAATGAGAGGATTCGACCTGTTCAGCCTCATAAAAACCAGACAATTGCACATTCTGCTGACTGTTTTCCATTTCCCTTTGAGCCCAAAACCTATTGAAAAAATCATTGACTTGAGGCAAACACTCCACCTGCCACACAGCTGTATTCTTCACAGAAGGATAACAAACTTCCACATAGTTACGGATAAGCTGCAGGTGAAGAGATTCAAGTTTCCTTTTGTTGAGAAAGCCACATGCACTGCAGCTTCTGCTGAACTCATCGTCGCTGAAGAGCTCTGGGAAGAGCTGCACTAGCAACCGGCAAGCTAGATCTCCGCCTGATGTGCTTTGATCCATGATTTGTTTGAGCTCTGCAGAAGTCAGCTGGTACTCTGGGGGAGGCTTAAAGTCTGCAACGGACTCTGCGGGACTGACTTGCTTTTTAATTCGGCTAACCTCCAGAGACAACAGGTCAACTTTACTGTGAAGCTGCGTCATATTGGTATTGAGGGTGTTCAGTGTGTAAAACATTTTCTGTATCAAAGAATATATATTTGGGTCAGAATCCGAGGTGGCCGCTGTTACGGCAATGGCTGCAGCAGAGTCCCTTTTGCGCTGGTCGTTCAAAGTCCGAAGATGCGAGGGACTGCTGGGGTTGATTTTTTCAAACAACTCATAAGAAGCAAACTGCTCTGCTCCTGGTGGGTTCTTCTTCTCTGTGATTTTGTGTGAGATGCCATAGAGAGGTTTTTTATAAGATGGAGTGGTTATATCACTGAAGGATTCTTCCTCACAGAGCCACGATACGTTAGGATTCTTGTTCTTGTTTGGCTGCTCTGCATTTACCTGAGTGGGTGAGCCAGTATCTCTGTTCCTCATGTTTGAAAAGGGGCCCTTTGAATGAAGAAATATTGTATTAGCAAGACTGCCTTAAAAATATTAGCTATAAATATGTGCCCCTTAAGGAGGCACTGTTACATAAATATGCAAAGTCAGATTTTCTCCAGAGGACTTAGTTGTGTTAAATACATCAAAAGTAATAAATTGACTAGGAAAAAAAATAAAAATACAGTAATGTATTATTTAAGTTTTGTTGTTGTTGTTTTGGCTCATGGCCTTCTCCATGGAATAGAGATACAATAACAATCCTTAGTACTCTTTACCCACAGAGCTCTAAATACTCTCCCAAATTAAGTATCATTATGCTTCACCTTGCATATGAGGATCTTGGGCTGTAGAGAATTTGGGTGGCAACAAGTCAGCAACAGAGCCAAGAATAGAATCTAGATTTTCTGACTCCTAGTCCTGTGACCTTGCCACTGCCTCCAACAACTGCATTTAATGTTCCAGCACTCTCTTTAGGTTAGCTTTTGAAAATAGCAAAGGCTGTACGACACCACAATTATGCTTATTCTCATCTTTCTGACGTGAAAGATTTATATAGGGTTTTTTTAATCTTTATAATGGTGTACAACTCCTAAACAAGTTCTAAGAATGACTGTAATTTTTAAAAAGTATTCTATTTAAATAATAAAAACTTAAAAACAAAGTGAAAAGCACCTTGCTATTGTCTTTTTAAAAAGGGAAGACTAAGATTTACTTCTGAAAAGGAGGGAGTTTTAGACTTATGGGTTTCTAATTTTCTAAATTTTATATAAAAACCAGTAATGAGCTCTTAAGGAATTAATGTTCTCAATTTCCAACTCTTCCTCATTGTTTGAAATTGGAAGCAAGCATTTTCATCAACTCACAGCAAATACGCAGGGCTTGGGTGGGTTGGGTTTTTTGCAAACACATGTATATTACAAGTAATTCTTAGGGAGTTAAGTAGACACAACAGAATCAAAATCCAACACACAGAATTAAAACATGAGAAAACACTCACAGATTTTAGAGAAGACTGTACTGAAACATTTTGCTTGGCTTGTTCCACAGAACATTAATCAGATAAAAGCCACAGAATTTGCATTAAGTATTAGAACAAATGGAACACAGACTTGAGGTCTGAGCTGAGAGCCACAAGCAATTTGAAATTCTAGTGAAGACCCCACTACACCCTACACTGAGGAGCTTGAATTAAGGCTCCTTTCTGAAAAAACAGAACTGTTACACTCATGAAATTAATCTGGTCCCTATGTTCACTCACACTTGGCATCTGCTTACTGCAGTGACAAATTGAATCCAATTACTTTTTAATTTCTAACGCAATGTATACTCAAGAGGCTCAGAAAGAACAAGCTGGTTTCCACTCCAAGTTTAAAAACCAGCATATTCAATTAAACGGAAGTTGTGTTTCCACAAGTTCTGGTCTCATTCACATCACAGAACCCTACACATAAAACCTCATGTTTTTACATCCAAAGCTGTACAGATGGAGAGATGATAAAATGAAAGCATAACGCAAAGGCAATATATTTCACAGTGTGCAGAATCCCTAGCTGTGGTGATGCCTAGGACTTCCAGGTCCCATTTAGAAGACTGTCCCTCCAGTCTCACTCATACTAAAGCACACTTGCTATGAGGACAGCGAGGAACCAGAGTCCTGTACCACCAGCTATTAAAGGGTGACTTTACCGCAGCAAGTGGTATGATATACCCTAACTAAATCGGCTCTTTGTGACCTGTAAAATACCAGGACACAAGAGACCGAACTGTGAGCAGACTGAGATCCACATTGCTCCCACCTAACTGTAGGCTCCTACGCTGGGACTGAAGTCGTTATACACCACCTATAACTTGTCAGTGGAGAAACAGAGGTATTTCCAAATGGTAACAGAGCTCTCCCAAATAGACATCACCTGAAAGCAGGTCATGAAAATCTCCACTGACAGTAAATGTAGTTCTGCTCCCCAGTCAGACACTGAGACTGAATTATAGATTTCTTTTACCATTTTAGATCAAAAGAACGAAACAAAATTGCAATTCTGGAGAATACATTTCTTACACTGCTACCTAAGTAGCTAGCTCTTCCATTAACACTCCTGTTTACAGAGAATATTCCAACTATTCCTTCACATACAGAGTATGATTCAATTTCTTTTCTACTAAATAGCTTGGCACAGGCTACCAGTTGTCTGTGTTCTTGTCAGAACTCCTGCCGTACCTATTCCCTAATTAATTATATAATAAAACATGGCAATGTGGGGGTAGCTTCTATTAATGCACACCTCATGCAGAGCCAGGGCAAAGCAATATTAGAATGTGTATTAAACAGCACAAATTAATTGTCTTAAGTATCTTATTGCACTTCTACAGTGAGTGTTGTGAAAATTTGCATTCTCTGTTTTGAACGCGGTGCTCTGGAGGAAGAGAAGAGTTCATGCCAAGAACTACAGCAGACCTCTGCTGCGATGGCAGCAGAACTTCTGCCCTTTCACTAACGCAGCTCACAGTGTTTGGATCTGGTTGCAGGACAGATTTGGTTATCTGCATTTCAGAAACACATAGTTGGTGTTTGACTAACAGATGACAACACATTTGGGCCTATATTTAATGATTTTCTATTTCAGAAGCATTCTCGTTTTCTTTCCTTTTGCTTTTAATTATCTTGTCTTTATACAGTTTCCATCTGGGAACAGCACTATCCACAGCATAAATACATGGTTTTTCATAAATTCTCCAATTAAACTAGTATTTAATATTTTTAGTTTTCTGTAACACTGATCTTTAAACATCAATGTCTTTCAGATAATACAACCATTTAAGATGAACAGTTCTAATGTACCATCAAAAAATAAGAAAAGGCACTGTTCTATGAGACTCAATGTACCTAAGATAGTGCTGCTTTTTATACTACGTTTGCACAGCAAGTTTTTATACTATATACATTCTTTGAACATTAGCAAAATGCAGTATGTTGGTAAACATTGACCAATAAAAGTAATTGTGAAATAGTCTCTCACATTATCTCTGAGTCCTAAGCCAAATTTTAAAACTTGTTTAGTTATTGCTCTGTTCAGTGCTGAAGTCCAGCTAATTTATGACCTTTATTATGCTTAACAAAGTCTAAATATCTGTAAGAATACAGAGCATAATATTCTAGCATATGAGTAAAGAAGAATAAATATATGAGCAAGAAACACATTAAAAGATTCTGTCAAACTCACAAGAACTTGGAAATGTCTTGCACATTTTTTTTTAAACTTACAATCTTCTACACTGATTTTTTTAAAGAAAATTAGCAAAAATTAAATTTCTGGTTATGAAGTGACAATCAGAATTTTAAAAAAGTGAAATGTCTTCTGATAGCAAGTCATTTAGTGATACAATCACCAGCCCAATGGTACAGTTATAGAACATAAAAAGTACAGCTCTGCTTATATCATACATAGATACCTATGTGATGTGTAGCAAAAATATACTACAAGCACAATATCCTCAAAAATAATTAACATTTTGTCCTCTGTTTAAACAGAAATAGTTCATGAAGTCATCAGCTAAACCGAAATATTGGTACTAGAAAAGTAATTAACCTTAAAAATGTTGTTAAAATTGAGGACTATTTCTGGGTGGTTATTTAATTGAACATGCTGATTCACTGGGGTCAGTCAAGAATGAATTTTCATCATTGTTACTGAGTCACTTTCTGATATTCTAAGTCCAAAGTTATAATTCATTTCAAATTAAATTTTAAAATTTATTAAAGACAAACAGTAAAAACCAAAGCAAGCACAGTTCAGAGACCATTATGAAGCTCTTTTAAGAATCTGAATGTAAGTAAAACAACTGTTAAAAAGAGAAAGGAAAAGAAAGAAACCGTGTAATAAGATTAAAACCTACCTACCACAGGCATTAGGGAAAAAAACAGCCCCGAAAAGTCAGAAAGATGACAGTCAAGGAAAAAAAAAAAAAAAAAAAAAAGAAGAGCTATGGCTAGAAAGGAGAAATGAAATGCACAAATACAACACGGAATAACTGGCTAGGTAGCAGAACAGCAGAAAAGGATATGTGCATTAGAGTAGGTCATAAACTAAATATAACCCAGGGCCTGAAGTTATCCGAAAGAGGATGAATTTGAATCTAGGTTATTTTAATAAAGTGCTGAGTGTGAAAAACAGGAGGTCATTATACTGCTTTAGAGGGTGTTATAAGAGATGTGACTATCCAACACAGGACACTACCCTTTCAAGATTATCAAAAGAACAACAAAAATATTCACACCAATTTTCCCATGTGCAGAAGACTTCTCTAGGAACAGATGATCACTGATTTCCCTACTGAAACAAACAAGGCCAAAAAAAAACTTGCTCAGTTTCAGCAAAGATTAATGAAAATCTCCAATTGCTAGAGAGATGAAACACTAGAACAGGGTAACAGAAGAGACCAGTCATCTCCTTCACTGGCTGGACAAACATCTGGATTCTCACAAGTGGGATGCTGCACCAGAAGTTGTAGTACATTCTGCTCTTGATATGCTGAAGTCTTCTGCATCCCTGCATTTCTACCTTTCAAATAATACAGAAATCTATACTTGTCTCACTAACATCGAAATCTGTGTCACAGAAGGAAGAATTACAGCCCTCATTCTACCACTGAGGATCCAGATGAAGGACTGTGTGACTGTAATCAGTCATGCTCAGAATCACTACCATGCTCAAATCGCTACCTGCTCCTACATTCCTTGACAAACAAGACTATACTTCACATGAATGAATTAACCTACAACCGTATTGCATAGATACGATCGCCTCCATGTTATTTAAAGAAATACCCAGACAAGTAATCTGTGCAAACTGGGTTAAGATTAGCCGTATTTCCCTCAAACTCATTACGAATGCAAATCTAGTTAAATGATTTGCATTTTGCTTGTAGCAGCAATGAATTTAGCTTATGAAATATGAACAGAAAAATCACAGTCATGTATAGAGAAGTCACCTCTTGTGTAAAGCGTCTTTTCTTCACACTGGATAAGACATCTTGCTGGCTCCCTGAACCATCACAACCAAGTGAGGTCTGTTTCCGTTTGTTGGAATCCTGTAGGCAAGTAACTGGGCCATCCAGTGAGTGTTTCTCAGCAGATCTGGATGTTACTGTGCAGTCTAGGGCTTCATCTTCATTTTCTGTTTCTACTTTCACGCTCGTTTTAGGAATTTTTACTGGAAAAAGAGAAGGTTTAGAAAGATAAAGCACTCTCTCCAGAAAACCATGACACCCTTAACACAATCTTTTGTGGTTTGTTTCTTTTTATGAAAATGTGTTTTGAAGAACATCATTATTTTTTACGACTTGTACAATAAGTGTATGCTGAGGCCAAGCCCAAAGTCAAGTTTTTATTATGCTAGGAACCATTCAGTCATCCAGTAAATGACAGTTTCTTCCCCCAAAAAGGGTCTAAAGTATAAATAAAGTTACAGTAAGAAGATTTTTTTTTGGAGGGGAAGGAAGGATGTAATCAGTAACAAAGGTGTATTTTAGATTGCTTTTTAAAAAACATTAATGTAATTTGTCTTGATCCGAGTGCATTCTTTATCAGGTTACAAAAGCTTTAATTCAACAAGTATTTTTGCCTGATCATAAGTTACACAAAGTATAATATTTTACCTTCATCATCATCAGTGATTTCAGCTGAATTCATCTTCTATCTCACTAAAGAACAAAAAACAAACAAACAAAAAACCCAAAAATAATTATCAGCATCTTCTGGAATCAGGAAATACCTACATTCGTTTCAATAAATACTTTTAATCTAGAGCCATTGGGCATTAACAGCCCACAGATAATTTCCAGTCTGTATGGTTGTAATAACTAGCTATTTACAGTAAATTCCATGGCCACCTATAGACCTGTCAACATGCAAACTATACTGCAGACAACATATGACGGCTAAGAGAGTATGTCTTTTCCTCATTTGGAGAAAAGTAAAAGTCATTTTAACCTTCTCTGTAAAGTATCTTGGCAGTATATAAATGGAAGTTGACTGTATTAAACTCTCCATCCTGGACCAAGTCACTACTTCTTATTACAGTCAAATGTTTTTATATTGTTATTGTGAGTGACCCAAAGTAAAAGATGAAGGAAAACTCATTGTAAACTGTAATATACATGCTAGAGGAAGTTTTAATTTAAAAAATCTTTGGTCTTTTGATATGGATTGCATCAAGTCAAGCAGAGCAATCTGCAGATCTGCAGTAACTGTTTTTTTTTTCTATCAGCCTCTAAATAATGTAAAAAATTTATTTGTAAGGAAAAACAAATATGTGTATTATTCTATCATGGGTTTAGCATTACTTCTCACATGAAAGACTCAGCTGTATTGCTGTTTCCTTGAAAACTAATCTTGCAAGTTACCTGGTGGCAAACATGGATCTATGGACATGTTCCTACAAGATACTCTAAATCTTTTGGAGATCTACAAAGCAAACAACCTAATCAGACCTCACTGACCGTTAAAGGGCACACAGATGCAAACTGACACTCTCAACTGGTAAGCTGGTGACTCGTAAACTGTCACACACTGCTCATGTTCATCTACACACAGCATTATGTTTACTTGGCCCCAGACTATTATTACTTTACATTTTCCACAGTTACATCCTTCTTTCAAATACTTTTCTTTCAACTGATCCTGGCTACCCTTTAGCCAAGGTCTGAAATCAAGACAGGTTTCTCTCTGGCTGGAGCAAGTGAATAAAACCAGTCAATCAAAAGTGTAGGTACAACCCAGGAGTGGGAATTATAATGAAATTTTAAAAAGAAACGGCGAAGAAAGAGACTCTGTTTTAGAGGGGAAAAAAACTCTCTACCTCTCTTCTGAATAGATTTTTTTTTTAACTCACAATACTGTCAAAAAGCTCTGTAAACACTTGAATGCTGCGTAGCTATGAATTTTTCTTAGGCTGCAACGATGGCTGTTAATGCTAAGTATAAGATCCCATCCTGGATAAGATTTTGTACTACAACAGGTAGCACAGCCCCCCAAACAAAACATGCATGGAGTTACAAAATCAGCTCATAGTGGGCCACTCTAGAAGCCAAAATACTCTTTGATGTGCTAATCTTCAACATGGCCCCTATATACAGCCTTGTGAAGGGCATCTTCAAGAGAACAACTTGAGTTGTCTTCATCCTATCACCAGAAAAGGTCTCTCTCAGTTGGATGTAGAGGTACTACAATCCCCCTTCGATATCTACTCCTTTTACACACCGTAATCCTCTATTTCAGGGCTTGCATTTATGAATTGATCCACATATAAATTATGCCAGCTCAACAGTACTATAATAACTTAAACTTTTGCAAACTCTGTAGAGACGTAACAGCATGAAATTAAGTGGCCCACACCAACTTCTAAACCACCTGATAAGCACTAGTGAGGGTTAGTACCAAGTCTTACTAACTCAACAGTATTTAATGAATTTAGACACAGCTGCTACAGATCTTTATGAAAAATCCTAAGACAATGTACTTTGTATAGTACCATCAAAAAGCTACGTTGGACCTTAAGAAAAGCACATAGTACTAAATGTTCGTATTTTGCCCTGATATCCCAGATACATTGATATTCAGTGCCTTTATCTTTCTTACACTTTTCCACACTGCGCTAAGCTTAGCTCTGAGGGATGTGGTACAAGACCAACATCTGCCAGTGCTCAAGAAGCATGTGACAGTCTTTTGGTGAAGGCCGGAGGTGACAGTAAGCAAATCAGCCCATACTAGTACAGAATATTCTGTAATGGAAATCAAAATGGCTTTCTACACAATCCTAGACTGCTCTATCAGAGCAAAACACTAAAAGATGGTAGGCACAGAGCCAGAAGGGAAGACTAGAAAGGTAGCGGCGGGTGGAACCACACAAAATATTTAGAAGGATATAGGGAATTATATTTTCCTAACTCCTGTTGTTATTGCTCTTCAAATAGGAAGAATGCCTTAGAATTCCTCTCAGAGAATACAAGCAAACTGGAAGGAGAAAATAAATGAGGATCTGAATAGTCACTCTTTAAAACTGGAAAAAAGTGAAAACTAAAGCAAAGCGCATAGCCTGGTTAACAGTTAACTTTCTAAAGGAGGCAACAACAGGAAGACCAAAGCTATCCCAAACTCAAGTCAAACAACATTAAGTCAAAATATTGCTTCACAAATGAAACAAAGTGTTCTTACTTATTCTGATTTTTTTATTATTTTATTTGAAAGATGCCAGAATACAATTAAAAGCAAATAGTCAAAACCAGCCTCAGAATCAATGAAGCCTAGAAAGATGGGGCTTCATATTTGAACTCTTTGGTGCCAAACAAAGCATGAGCTCCAACCTTTTTCTTCTTGGGAGCCCTACTAATATCTCTCTCTATCTGGTTTGCTGCCGTCTTTGTGAGATCTGTAAGAACTTAGGTATTCTAAGAAAATGAAGCACATATAACAGCTTTTGTCAAGAGGCAGGACCCAACTGTCCCTCTTGATTTCCTGCCTCAGTCCCACCTGCTCCCTCAGTCAAGCATGGGTGCCCACCTTCACCCTCAGTGAGCTCTTTCAGCTTGATGAACTGACAGAAAACAACTCACTTCCTTCTTTGCTGGGTTACTTTTCTTCTAATTCAGACAGGTGAAGGCTAAGGCAAGTAATTGGGCCCAGCTCAGGAGCCTGCATGAGGTTTGTGATGGGAAGGAGGAGTTGAAATGTCTCTCTCTCATACCAGCAAACCACTGGCTTGGTTCAACCATTTCATAAAACTTCACTTATCATGTGTTTACACCACCATCTTGCTTCAAAATTGGGTAGCAAAGGGCTCACAACTGAGTGGTGAGCAGACACAGAGATATCAAAGAGCAAATGTATCATTGCTTCCACAGGAAATTAGGGCCTATGGGAAGGGGGAAAGAAAGTCTGCGTGCGTGCGTGAGCCTGTCTGTGCCTGTAGGCCTGTCCATGTAAAGTTAACAGTAAATTTGTTGCTTGTTTAAAGACCGCTAAAGATAAAACATTTCTGAGTCTTTAAAATACTGTCTGCAGTGAATCAGTACTTATGAATAATAATTATTGCCCCTGTAGAAAAGGCAGCAGTGTCAACATCTGTTTTGAGGCAGCATTCTGGCCCAGATTGTGGGCATAAACAAAGCTGGAGTAAAAAAGACCTGAAAGAACTTCGGGCAAAATAGTTCAAAAAGCAATTGAGTAAGAAATCCTTCCAGTAAAGCAAACACCTGACTGTTGTTCCTTGTCATGTTGAGTATGCAACCATATTTCATTCTTACATTATATGTCTTTTTTCAAAACAGAAGATAAATATATTTATCATCCTTAGCCTAATACTGACTCAATGCTACCTACAGGACAGCAGTTAGCTAGTTCTAGGAAGGAGTGAACACCCTGTGCTGAAGTTAGGAGCCTGGGTCTGCAGCCATGAGTGACTGGCAGAGCAACCAGCTTTGGCAGCTTTATCTTGCTGGGATACAGATGGATGCTGCAGTACATCCTATTTTCTGGTGAAAAGAGGATCTGGAAGGAGGATTCCAAAACATACCAAAGACTAACAACAGCAGCTACATCAACAGCAAGATCCTGATCCTAATGAAGTCAACTGGCACTGTAGCCTAAGCACCCGTATGTCTAAATTTTAGCTGAAGCTTCTTTTATTTCCACCTGAACTGGCCAAAAAAAATCATGCTTTACAAAATATGAACATAAACCTTAAACTTTTTTTTAGGATTTTGCTTGTAAATATTTTGTGAACCAAGTTATTTTAGAAGCATTTTCTCTGGGTTCTTTGGTTCATTAGAAATGAAGCAAATAGCTAATACTCACACTTTTTCTTCAAAAGAGACTCTGCCTTTGATTAACAGCAGTCTGCTTCTAGTACAGTCATTAGCTAAACCTATCTAATGCAGGATAAACAGTAAGATGTGTGGCACTTAGACAAATTCAACAATCAAGGAAGAAGAGGTAAACAGACCCCATCCTCACAACACAAACAATAAATAATTAGATTTTACTGCCTACATTTCATCTATTGAGAACAGTCTTCTTGAAAACAGTATGTAGTTTATAACTGCTATGTAATCAATATCTCAAAAACTTGCTGACATATCAGCAGGTACTCACGTTCCCCTCTAAACTGCCTTGATAGCGACTAGTGCTGACACTGTACAGATACCTGTGCTGAGCCACTGCTAGGTGTCATGCCTTTGTGATGCCAGCACTTAACTGAGAAGACAGAAACGTTCCTTTGGGCTCAGCCCTCCAGACCCACCCACACATTTTGACACTTTGGAAACAGTTAAAAAAGATGAACCCCAAAAGACGGTTTTCTTAGGGTTATTAAAGCTTTGCTCTTCTAAGAGAAGTGAATAAAAATACCTAGATTTGCAATCATGTAAATAAGGATACTATCCTTTTTAAACTAATGTAGGATGAGCCTACTTGCAAAGAACTGACATGATATACAGCATTGTGTCCTCCTGTTTCAAGTTAACCTACTTCTAATAAATTGAATATGCATTGCAGTTTAAGTCGACACCAATCTACGTGTGTTTGATTTATGATCTTGTCATTTGCAGCAAGATCCAGAAATCCCACTCAACTACCAGCTAAACTTGTAGGTGGTTATAGTGGACTGGTGGACCACATACACAAAACCTTTTGAGCCCCGCTGGGACTGCTGCACTAGGAACTCCTCTGCATCTGCCCTACTGGCTAAGATTCAACAGCCATTTTCAGAATATACTCAGTACTTTGGGGCTTTCATAGAGGACAGTCATAAATATTTAATTTACCAATGGCACAGTGCTTAAAGAGGCATTGGGAGCTGGTTGGTTTTGTTTGAGTTTGGGGTTTTTTTGCCCTTTTTTATTTTTTACTTTCCTGCTCTTTATTTTGCAGCAGAGACAAGAATTCAGGTCCCCAAATCCTAGAAAAGTCATCTAATCACCAGGTTATGGCACGCTGGAAGGCAAATGTGGAGAACAGCAGATCAGACAAGGAACAAGACAGCTCAATGAAGAGAATTAAGACTCCCTACCTCTGTTGGTATCACTTAGACACATCCCTCTATTCAAAAGACTTACCAAGCTTTGACGCTTAATTTTATCATTGTACCATGTTGGTAACAACATTCAACATTGAAATGGTATTACCTGTGGCTAACGGGTAATGCTCAATGCATAGCGCAATGCTGTGAGTTCCAAAGCATGGAACAATACCTTTAAAAAAGCAGGTTTTAGAATGTTTCTCTGTGCATTTAGTGCTAACTACCACCCTGATGCTGCTTTTGCAAGGAGAGCAAAAACTGCGATCCATTTATCAAAAATGTGCCTACCCAAAATATACACTGAAGCCTTAAGGATTTAAAGCACTTAGGTTCAAAAGATTTTCTAAGTAAGGGAGCAAATTGCAAATCACACTCTAAATGTACTTCAGTCTCATCATCCAGTATCATGCATAATGCTACCTAAAAGTAGCATAAAAATGTACCTAGTTACTGATATATAAAACCAAATAAGCCTAAAATTAAACCATCCCATGAGGTGTGTTCTCCTCCTCCTATTTACCACCTAACAATTACTCACATGTTGGCTTTGCAGGATGCTTTCCCCACCTGTCTTATGATTGCGACCATTGTAAAAGTACAATGCAAAGAAAAAACTCTTGCTGATAATGTAAGATCAAGGCAGTTCTCTGCCTTTGCAGTCCCGCTGAAAGGAAGCCTGATTGATCACTTTCAAGTTCTGACTTAAAAACAAACAAACAAAATTCACCAGAAAAAAATACTATTTTTCTGTTGTTTGTAATTAAACAAATAACTCTTTACTCTGCAAACTGCCATATCTAATGTAATAAATTGTGACAACTGAAGAAAAAAAATAGTGTGAAAACCGTGTAGAAAAGTATGAAAGTGCACACATGCTATATGTGGAAAGCAATTCTGATTTCTTAACACTTGTTAATTATAATTACAAATGTAAATAAATCATTGTCTTAACTAATATACTTTAATACAATAACAATGCCTGTTACCAGTTTTATAGAAGTTTGGTATTTATAATTGAAATGCTTGCACAACAACATTGTATTGTTCAGTTCGTTAATGCACGGTAAATGTGTAGATGCTGCTTCCTCAAGTCACACCATCCCACTAAATATTTTAGCATCTTCATGTAGGTTGGAAGGAATGTCTCTAATTCTTCATTATCAACTATAAGAATGTTACTATAAATATAGGGGTTTATACATTATGTACTATGAAAAGTTTATTCCCTTTAAAGCCTCATGGTGGTACATTGCTTCATATAACAAACTTGGAGGCTTCAATGGAAAGTATTCTACTTGAGTGTCATTTGCTTCTGAAGCAGTGAACTGTTCTTTACATTTTGGTTAAAAGATAAGATACACACATTTGCTAGTAACACTAAATATGTGTTAAATAGCATATGTGGAATAAGCTGCTCAATACCCACGCTTTCAGCATGCAGTGAAAGATACAGCACTCCTCTTAAAGCACAGGTAACCTAGTAAAGTTAAATAAATGATGGGAGTTCCAAAAAAGCAGATATTCTGAGGTAACATTGGCTAAATTTTACAAGATCTGTACATGGAACTGCTGTTTAACAGCCAAAAGCAGCACCTTCTCTTACACATGCCTTCCTGTAACAGGACTTTATCACAAAATTGCAATGGTATTATGCTATGTAATTAGCGCATGGTTTACCCAGAGCCAACTAAAACTATTGTGTATATATATATTAATACTCAGCAAGGGACAATGATTAATCAATCTAGTAGTTAGACACTCACCGGACAGGCAAGCGTCTGAGGTCCCTGCTCCCTGTCTCTGGGTCTCTGTCTGCATTTCATATGAAACATGTGCCGGATAAAACACAGAAAGCGACTGATGCTTCGCAAGGGAAACGCAGAGTCTTGAAAGCTGGTGTGGGTAAGGTGGAAGCGGTCCCATCCCATTCAGCAGGTGAGCGGAGGGTTGCTCTAACCACCTTGTGACAGCACAAAATACTGTCCCTTGTGATGTTTCGGAAGAACGATTCCTGCACAAGGCTTTGAAATAACGACAGCAAATACCCACTTTCAACATGCAGCCCTGTAGTCCCAGGAAGAGACAGGACTGAAGGCACGAGTTTCTGCTCAGGCTACCCAGGAGCTGCCTCCTGCTTGGGGTGCATGTTGCTTTCCAGGCTGTCTCATGGAAAGCTCTCCTGCTGGGCTGTAGAAGCAAACCTAGGTAACTGCGAGTTCTGGGTTCTGCTTTGGGAGCCAAGTAATCTGCATCTTTTACCTCCTAGCTGTAGCACTGGGTTCAATAATTTCAGTATTGCAATTATCCTTGGGGTACGTTTGATTCCTCCAATTTGTAAAAAACAATGCAACTCAAATTCAATTCAACAGAATTACACACAAGTACCATTCCAAAATTGAACCATAAAATGTATTTCTTAGAGGCAATGTTTGCCTTCTATTCAGTTCCATGGGACTGATTAGACTTTAAGTATTACAGAATTTTGACAAGGCCTTCTCAAAACCCCAAAACAATGCAATTTTTTTCTTCTGAACTTTTTTTTGCATTTTCATTAATATTTTTATTTTCTGTTTTAAGTATCCTTCTATTGCTGAAAACCTCATCACCACACTCGCTGCTATGATGTTCAGAATAAGCAAATAACTAGAAAAGGTCACTGTCAGTAATGCTACCTGAAACATTACTTACTAATATTACAAGTTACACCTAAAACTATTATAATAGACAGAAATTGGAGAGGGAGGGGAAAATCTGTATTGTTTGGTTTGTACAGCTGACTGTACTTTGTATATATTTAGTCGGGTTTCCTTACAACTTGTTACTTTTCTGAGCAAAAATTTTGAAAAGGCATGGGAAGTTACTTGAAAAGGCAGCAGGTTAAAGAAGTCTGATAGCTGAAATCAACTTAATTTAAAAAAAAAAAAACACAACGAAACAACACATAATTCTTTTAAATTGATTGCCCATCTTAAATAACTGGGAAATAAGAATGTTGCTTCAGTTAACTGAACGATGAGCAAAATGTAAGTAGTCAATATAAAGAATACTAAAAGCAGATGCTTTCTATTCTATCAATTTTGGAATAGTAGGGTGCTGCTAGTGACCCAAGAGTGGAGCTTCTCAGTTAAACTTATTCTTGATAGCCAGTACTGACACTTGAAATATTAAATACCTTAGAAAATAGTATTCCAACATTACAATCATGTTCTGACTACACATACATGTATAACAAGTTCTAAAACTATGAAAGAAATATTTTAAAAAGAACCAGCAGATGTTGTTGGAAACATTACCCTTATGGACAATAAAATCCCTATACTTAACATAGTTTGAAAACCTCCTTTGCTGCCCAGTGGAGGAGGACAGGAAGCCTCAAGTCTCCACTGAAGCCGGCCTGCAACAAGGGCATTTTGCCAACAGGACTTACAGGGCATGTTCTCGATTTGGGTCTTTTTTTCTTTCATTTTAGTTACATCTGCAGATGGAGTTTGAATTTAAAAAAAAAAAAAAGAAAAAGAAAGAAAAAATCACTCTTCTCAGTTTTCCCACAAGGTGCTGGAGTTTTTTCAACTTGTCCCCTGTACTTTATGAAACACGGACTTAATCTTGCGGTGGTCAGTGGTATACTAACCTAATTTATTTCCAGCATTAATGCATCAATTTGGTTTCCCTTCAGTCAGGTGTTTTCCCCTGGTCTACCAGAAACATTTGGTTTTCCTCAGTGCTTCATTCTCTCTTGCCTCCTTCTTTGCTTTTATTTTAAAAGACTGTTCCATCTGCATGAACTTTGTACAGACAATTTAAAATCTCCTCCAAACTGTGTTCAGCTTTATTTTTATCCACCGGACTTATCTACGCTACGGAAACACTCAGCAAAGATAAAAAGTGCAGCTGGTCCAACGCCGAGTTTGATATAGCAGGAGAGAAAAGGAAAATGTATCAACGTGTATTGGCAACTATTTGTTTTATTGTATGTAATCATTCACGTAAATCCATTGTCCGGTGACGAGGCAGGTACCCGCCAGCAGCAGGGAGGTTTTTCCATCCCCGTTTAAAGGTCTCTGCCCCCGGGGTCGGGCAGACGCCGCGTTTACGGGTGGCACCGACAGACGCTGCCCGCGCTTCAGCCCGGAGAGCCCCGGGACTGCGGCAAGGAGCGCGGCGTGGAAGCCACCACGCGGCTGCTGGCCCGCCGCCGGCTCGCGTTCTGCCGGTTCGGAGCCTGTCCCCTTCTATTTACAAAAGGCTGTGTGGACACACCGCGGGGGGTAAGGAGGACAGAGGCGGCCGGCCGTGCCCTCCTCCGCGCACGGTCCGCCAGGACCCGACGCGGGTGGCCGCAGGATCCCACCCCCGGCCACGCTGCCACCGCTTTCGCCACGCAGGAGCCCGACGGCAGTCCCCGCGCGGGCCCACCGGCTCCTGCGAAGCCGCGGCGGGAGGGGGACGGGGAGGACCCGGTTCCACGAAGGAGCAACCGCCGCCACCGCCGGGATTTCCCCTTCGCCCCCCGCGGAGGGACGCGACGGGACGGGGCGGCCGCCGCCACGTGGGAGCGGCGCGTCAGCGCGGCCCCGCCCGGAGGCGGGGGCTGCGGTGAGGACGCCCCGCGCGACCCGCACGCGGCGGCAGGGGCTGCTTCCGCGGTCAGACCCACGAGCCCGAGGCGGCGGCGGCGGCGGTTGTTGGCGCTTCCGGTCCGAACCCTGCCCGGGCGGATCTATGTGGCCGGCGCGCAGAGGAGAGGGGGTGGGGGATAAGGTGAGGCTGGAGGTGGCGGCGGCGTGACCGTTCCACTCTCCGCTCCCCCGCTCCCTCCCCCC
>JANZLQ010000013.1:20821755-20840384 GCA_026212715.1 Elanus axillaris
GGGGACGGCGCGCGCCGGCCGTTACTCGCCGCGGCCTGAGGGAAGCGGCCGCTGCCCGCCCACCTCACCCACCCACTCGCGTCTCGCCGCCGCCTGAGCCGCCCCGCTCCGCTCCGCCCCGCGGCGGGGTGTGAGGGGGAGCCGGGCCGCCCGGTCAGCCGAGCCCGGTCGTTCCGAGGCAGCCGCTGGCTCCGGACGGGCGAGCGGAGGGGTTCTCCGGCGGGTCCCGAGCCGGCGGCAGCCGCGGCAGCACCTGGCCGGGCGCTAGAAGCCGGTTTGCGGAGCCCGTAAATACACCGCCCCGACATAACGCCCGTGAGTCGCGCCGCGGTAGGCACCGGGCGGTGCGTGAGGGACGGCGCGGAGAGTCTCTCTCAGAAACGGGCTGTGACACCGGCACGTAGTGCCTGCGCGGCCGCTTGCCGCCCCGCGAGCCTTCCCCGGGCGCCGCTAGAAACGCCGCGGCAGGCGGCCCGCACCGCGGGTAAGGGCTACCCGCCTTGAGCTAGCGTTAACGGGCTCTTCGGCGTCTATTGCCAAGTACACCGAAGGCTGGCGTTGGGTGCCGTTTTAGGCTGAAGCCTGTACTGACAAAACCAAAAAGTTAATTCAGTAAGTTGGTTTAATTCACATCCAAGCTTAAGGAGTTTATGCTCTTTTCCTGCACCGTTGTTTAACGAGAGACCGTTTCTGTGCTTCACGTTTGGGGGGTGGATGGCAGCAGTGATTTATAGAACAGAGATCGCATTCTTTTTTAATTAAGTATCCTTGTAGATTTTATCTTGCCTAAATTTGACAGGACCACATAAGCCATTACATTGGTCTGGCAAATCGTACATGCCCTTTCTACTAACAGCTTCTAGAAAAACCACTTCCCAAAGATTGAGAAGGAAAAAAAAAATGTGGAGAGGGAAGCATGGTTTTGTAACCTATGGCCAGTTATGGCCATTAACATTTTTTGGCTATAGGTAACGACTCTGAAATTAGCAGCATATCCAACTTGACAGCTTTTCGTGAAATGTTTTACTTACACAATAAACTCAGCTGGTGCTGCCATTCCTGTTGAACAGATTAATTTTGCCATTTAATAAAAGCATACAGCCAAATGCTCTAATTGTATTGTAATTGTTTCACATCTACCAGTGTGAAAGGAGTGAAGTCTAAAGGTGTTTATAAAAGGTGTTTATTATAAAATAAATAGGCGAGGATGGCTCCTGCCATGAAGGGCAATAGATCCTCAGCGTGAAGGATGTATCAGCTAGAAGTAGCAAGGCAAGTACACACCAGGCAAGTGGGAAGTAAATATGCAAGTAGAACACATGAGCTCTGAGCACTGCTGTAAATTTAACAGATAAATCTTTTGTTTGCTATCTCTAAAACTGCTTTTCACTATAAGAAGCCTACTTTTTTTTGTAAAAGCAAATACAAAAACATACAAGTCAATTGAGAAATAACTGTCTAAAAAAAAATCTCAGATTAGTCTTCTGACCCATAAATAACTCAGCACTTTCCTAGATACTTCCTATTTCCTTAGAACTAAACAGTACAGAGTGGCTCTTAAAATAAAAAAATCCTCACTGTTTCAGATTTTCAGTGCTTCCTTTAGAAGCAGTTCTCTCAAATTTCATTCTTCCACTGATGTCGGGCTTCTAATTTGGCATTTAGGGTTTGGGGCATGTTTACAGTGTCGTATTCCATGAATAATCCCAAGAGATAATAGTTTGTTGATTTTAACTTTGACTGCTCTTTTTATTATTGTTATTAATAGACAGCTGTTTAAAGGAGCCCTTAAAAGCAAGAACTACTAGCATTGTAACTCCTCCTATGAATCACTTGAATGAAGGATACGTTTTATTAACAGGACAAGTGTTCTGCAGTTAGCAGTTCATTCACTCTTTAAAGAGCACTTCCTGGTAACTTTTCTGAGTCTGTTAGCAGTATGGAGACTGAAGTTTATAGTATGATTTGCCCTCTGCCTTTACTGTAAAGCTAATTGAAGGTTTAACTTAAAGGGTACCATGTTTTAACACCTGGCCCAGCTGCTAAGTAGCACTGGATCTCAGCTGGATTTTTTTTACTTGAATGCTTTACTTAGTGGGATTAAGGACAGGCAACCATAAGGCAAGAGCAAACCAGTGGAATCCCAAACTCAATTTCAGAGCCCTTGAGAAAATACTTGCCAGTTTGAACTCCACCTCATTTCTGCTCTATACTGCTGGCCTGAGGCATTGTAGCTACTAGGGACCCAAGCCCAGGAGGAGACCTGAAGGGCCTCAGCTAAGCATAAAGAAGCATGAGCATATTGTTGCAATAACAGCATTCATTGAAAAGGGAGTGAGCCAAGTTGTCTCCAGGCAATGCAGGTAGCAATCTCAGATTGGCTTCCCAGCCAGGCAAGTCCCATTTTTTTTTCACCATTTGAACTTGTGCTACACAAGTCATTTATTCAAATGCTCATTTTTTCCCCCCTTCATGCCTTTGGCTCAAAAGCTACTCTGTGACACTGCAGCAATCTCTGGAAAATTCCAGGTCACTGAGGAGGGGAGTTGTGGTGCTCCAGCAAGAGAACGATTCAGGAAAAAAATCACCACTGCTCTTGATCGATCTCAGGCCATCACTCACTTGACCAAACTGCAACTAGACTTCAGCCATCGCCGCCAACAAAAAATGTCTTCAGAGGCCCTGGAAAGCTGAAAGCACTTTTTGCAGCTGTATGCAGTTCTATCGGGAAGGACTATGGAGGCTCATTAGACGTTTACCCATAGAAGTGGTCAGGTGCCAGGCCCTCCCCCTGGAGAATGCCCTCTCTGTATTGGTTCAAAGGATCTAGTCAGCTAGAGATTCCCCTGGACAGTGGTGAGGAACCATGGTGGCTGGCAGAGCTGGCAGTGCTCGTCGCTGTGGCAGGCCCCGAGCTGGGAGTCAGAACAGCTCGGTTTGCTGAGGGTTAGTATGACAACATGGAGCAGAAGAGTGATGCTAAATTTAGAGGCCTTTTTGCTTCCTGTGCTGCATACATTTGGAATAAGCAAGAATCCAACCCAAAACCTACAGCAAGGCTTCTTTCTTGTAGATCCTTGCAATAGCCTGCAGCACTCGGGAGGCAGAGATGTGGCATGAGGTGTCGAAAACACTTTCAGCAGTTTGATTCTGTAAAAAGTATTGCTATGGTACCAGTACGTTGACTATCGCTTTTCTCTGCCACACGTCTTGAAACTAGGCCACCTTGCAGCCAGACACAAGAGTCATGGAGTCCGGAAGGAAAGCAGATGAGAAACAGCCTTAGCAGGGAGAGTGCTCCGGTGGCTGTGCCGAGCCAGTTCCTTGCAACTTACATGCATTTTATGTTAAGACCCTCATGGGAAAACAAGCCCTTTGCCCAAAACTACAAGCCCCGCAGATAACCAGGCTTCCTTCTGCCTGCTCTCAGGATGAGTTTCAGTGATGCCCGTGTTGCCGGCCACACCGTGTGTGCAGTGGGTGCCCCCTCTTGCAAGGCAGCACAGAGTCCAGCAGCTGTCTTCTGGAATATGGCACGATTTCTTTACCCGACTGTGGTTTGAAAGCTGCTGCTGGAAGGGTGCTTTGCCGTGGGGTTTGCCTAGTGGATGGAGGCTAATATTGACTGCAGGTTCCTATGGACTGGCTAGGGTTCAAACGGACCGGATCAAATGGGCTGGATTGCGCTCCAGAGGGAAGTCAGGTAGGCTGGCCCCCCGTCCCTGCCGCAGGTGTCCAGCTGAACTCTGCAGCATGTGCGCAATGTCAGGAGTCAGGCACTGACTCACCAAAATTGGGCAGGTACTTAAATTAGGCAGCTTGGAATTCACCTTCAATTATTTAGGCGTGTATTTGATATAAATAAACTTCAAAGAGACTGAATAGGTTTGCCAAAAAAAAAAAAAGCACACAGGTTTTGAAATCTTCCACCTTGGATTAAAATTAAAAACCAAAGTGACTTTTGGGACTTTCAGAGACTCTGAAAGGCACCATTAAAAAAAAAAATCAGTCCGAATAATTAATCTGATTTGCAGTAAATGTGGTCTGCAATTCAAAGTTTATAAAACCTGAAGTATTTAATAGCACATAAGGCAACATGATAACCAACTTTGCATACCTTAATGCTTTTCACTGCCAGTCAGACTGAAAGGACATGTATGGACACATTGCACAGTAATATTTAGAACCTCTGTTGGCCCACAGGCAACAATACTGAACAAGTAACGTGCTGCAGGCAATATCCATACATTGCTATAACCCAGGTAGAAAAGAACAGTGGCAGACACCTGAACTTAATTTATACTTTTAAACTTCCTATGACTGCAAGCAGTGTTGGAGGGTTCTGCCAGCAACATATTACACTGGTTGGGAAACACTAGTTTAGACTTAATATAATTGCCTTTTTTTTTTTCTCCCTGAGAAACAAAATTGCTACGTGATACTCTCTTTTTAATTTTTTAACAACGCTGCATCTTAGTCTTAGGTACAATGATAGATGCTGTTGGAAACTTTTCAAAATTGTTATTTAGCTAGACTTCATGGAGATGGGCAAGAAATATCCTAATTGTCTTGCTTGCTGAATCAAGGATATCAAAATAGAAAATCCACATGGCATCTTTGGATTTGAAAAACAAGCCAGTTAGTCTCCCAGTGCATGTGGGTTGGAAATACTACACTTAAGAGTTTAGCTCACAGAAAAAAAGTTTTGAAGAAATGAACATTCATTATAAAAAACCCCTTTTCTAGCTTGAATTAGCATCAGAGCGTACTGGCAAGATGGCAGATATGCAACAGTTGAGCACCAAAGGAAGAAGAATTTTATATAAAAGCTTAAAATAAAAATCAGATCAAAGCTGCAGTGGAAGGTGGAGTAGAACAGAAATGTAAAGGAGCTTCAAGAATAGAGTAACTAACCCAGTAAGCAATGTAAAATCTCCTTCTGTGCTGCAGCAGTTTACTTATACATCAGTTGCATCCATAAGTGTTTAAAAACTGACAAATCTGAGCAATTTCACTCTTGGAAACATAAGCCTCTTTTAATCTCTTGGCAATGAAATCACAGTTCTCTTTACTCTATGTTAGTTCAGCCAAGAACTCCACCATTGTATGCTATCTCACAGCTCTGCATTTAAAAAGAAGTAACACTCACTTAATGCACAGTTATTGTATTATCTACACCATAACGATCTCTGAATGATCAAAGATTTATCCCATAAAGGTCTACTTGTCAAAATTCTGTCTGATGTCCAAAGCAGGTAAATATACCCCGGAATGTCCTTTCTTTCAAAGACATCCACATCTCCCACTGCAGTGCAAACAGCACGCTCTCCTTGTGTGCTTAACATTCAGTTCTGTATCCTGCCCATTTTACAAAGAAATAATATTTCAGACCTGTTGCATAGTCTTGTACCTCATTAAGATACGTAAGTTCAAATATTTGCAGCAATATTTAAAAAAAATTTTTTTTGGTAAGCAATGTAGAAAACTAGGTTTCTTTGAGAACTCATCTGGCTGATGTGCTTTTTTTTTTTCCCCCTGTGTAAAACACTTCTCTTTTTTTAAATGGAAGTAGCAGTGTTCAGATTGTAGAAATCCCTATGGAAGGAATCCTCTTTGTTTCAGAACCTGGAAGTGAAACAGCCTTTCTACGTTTTTTTAGTCCCAGCTGCTTCTGTCATGGCCATCATGTTATACAACCCCTTTCACAAACAAGTCGTTGCCTTAGAAGCAGCTAGTGATCCTGCCTTTTCTGTCTTTACTCTCACTACCATTGGAAGCTACTCCTGAACCTTGCTCTTTGGGTGGATGGGAACCTTCCCTTCTGAATTTGCATTAACGTGGATCTCTGGTTCATGGCTACTATATGCTTCAACCCATCTAGTTATAACCCATCCAGTTATAACCCAGTCATACCCTATGGTAATGACTTTGAGAACAATCACATTTTTAAAAAGTGAATGCATTTTATGCAACAGAAATTTGCCTTTGAAATTGGGGAAATTTAATCTGGACTGATTTTTTAATAAAAAACGTAGCTGTGGGGACCTGGGTTTACAAGAAGAACAGAAAAAACCCACCTGCTTAGGGGTTATTACTACAACAGAACATGATTGAAAGCAATTACTTTTCATAAAATTTTCTATAGAAATACTTCCAGTCATTAGTAATATGACCACTTTTAGCAGCAGCAGTCATCTTTAAGAATTACTAGATGTTTAAACCCTGTTTATTTTCCTGCAAAGAAATCTTATCTTAGCATATGTACATCTAAAAGCCATCTATAGCTTGTGAGTATACAGCACCTGAGCAGAGGTAGGGATATTCATAGGTTTTGTACATTGATATAAAATGTTAACATTGTAACTTCCATAGGCAGACAAAAGCAACAAAATTGTTTGATTAAAAATAAGCCTCACTAATACAGACGTTTTTTCTGTAATGTTCTCCTGCTAAACCCATTTTTAAATGTTGGTGCTGAAAATAATGATGCAAGCAACTAAGTGTAATTGTAGAAAATTATTGCTAGTGATTTGCATATGAAATACACACCTTTTACTGCCTCTAGTTAGCATTGTTCAACTAGCTTATAAATAGTACAGCTGAAATGCTGCAAACAGAAAACAGTTTTCGATGGGCACATGCTATGAATGAAGAAATGTTCACACACAATGTGCAAGTTGGAGAGCTTTCATCAAAACTAGCCAAGAGGGAAAAATGCTTCATTTCCTAATCACGCTCTGTTTTGGATAAGCCAGCCACATATAGAAAACATCACGCTCATCTGCAGAAAGTAAAGCTTTTTAAAATGAGTGTTTATGTTTTTCTGGAGGAAAAAAAAAAGTAATCTAATGTATCAGTACTTGCTTTAGATTTTTCTAATTGCTTCTACATAACATTGCATTTTTATAATTTGACATTTAATAACTGCTAAAAATTGAACCTTGCAGTTGATGCAAGTAATTTGCTGTAAATGTCAAAGGCATAAAAAAGTCTAGTTTTAAGATTCTGTTTTCAGTGCAAGTAAAATACTCACTTTTGTGCACAATTTTAAAACTTAAAATGCTGACCATTGTTCTAATAACAAAGCAGGGTATTTTTAGTCTGATATTTGGGGGAAGGGGTGAGGGGAGGAAGGCAAAGTAGAATAAGGTAAAGAAGAAAATTTTAAAGCAAGATTTTTAATGTTACTGCAATGCTCTTATAAAATCATATAAAAATATGCCTCAAATTGAACTTTATAAATAAACCCCCAGATAAATCTGAGAATTACTGTTTTAGTTACCAGTGGGACACCTGTCTGTCACTATTAGCCAAGAGCAACATTCCCGAATGATACGGTCCCTCTTTCCTAGTGCAGGTAGACTGGCCTTGTCATCATGTAAAGTCGGCAGAATACTACAGAACACCGCTTTCCAGTTCAGTAAGGGCACCGTCTTGTCGCTGTTTCTATTCGGGAGAAGAAGGTTGCCTCTCCTCCAGAGACGTACCCTGACAAAAGCATTTTGCAAATGGGCAGGAAGGAAGGAAGGAAGGAGGGAAGGAGGGAAGGAGTTCGAGTCCTCTTCACGCACTGCAGAGAAGGACTCTCCTACGCGTGGGGGAGCCAGAGGATTCCTCTGGCTCAGGTCGGTGGCTGGGAATTCGGCAGCGACGCCGGGAGCGGCGGGCAGAGCCAAGCGCAAGTACAAACGCCTGAAGGCGCGGACAAAGGTGATTGCACGAAGCTTTGGTGCATCGACCGCCAATTTGTTCGTCACCCTCTGCTCCCCTTCACAACTTACAGCGAGCTTTGCGCTTTATCTTTTTGGTTATCTTAAAGGCATTCGCTGTCAGAATTTTAATGGCTATTTTCTCTTAGCTTTAGAAAAAAACAGGCTTACCCTAAAAAAGACGCACGTGAATGCTAATTGTATAAATAATTAATGGATTTTAGGGATTGGTTTCTGAAAGGGAAAAAAGATAATTTCATGCAAAGACTGTCAGAACAGATGACTTCCAGAACCGGAAATATTCTTTCCTTTGAACTGCTCTGAGAGACTGAAAAGCTTTAGCTCTTTCTTTTTCATAAGACGCTCTGCAGGTAAAAGTACTTTGAAGACTATGAAGAATAAAAAAAAAAGTTTGATGCCGCACTTTTCTATGAGATTGAAGCAGTTGATGAGAGTAGTGACAGCCAGTGATATGACCCAGAAGCCACTTCCTTGATAACCTGCAGCGTGACACAGTTGCTTGAGTTAGCCTTTTGCATCTATGAAAATTCAAACACTATCTGCTCAGAAGAAAAAGCAACAGAGAGATCTAGCCAGCAGGTTTACCCCTGAGCAGGCTGGTCGGGCATCTTTAACATTGCTTGGGGCAAGAAGCATTCCCTGGCAACTCCAGAGAATGCTTCCTTAATGTTTCCATTAAACTAAAAAGAGCTTTTCAATCTTTTAGCAACTTCTATCAATTGGATGCTAAGCAGAATATGGGCCACCTGTGCACTTTTTATCGCAAATCAGGCAAGGCACACGCTGGGTTACATTACGAGAAGCACAGTCAGCTGATCAGGTGTGCCAGGTCATCAAATCCATGCAGTCCAATAAACCTGGTTGTCCCCCTCCTCTGCCCAGCAGGGCCTCTCTGTTCCTGGACAGAGTATTCATTACCTGATTCTTGTAACTGCAAACCAGAAGTTCCTTATTCGGGTCAGAAGGAGGATCCGCCCTACTCTGTCTGGGGAGTTGCTCGACAGCAACTGGAGCAGTGATTTTCCTGTAGAGACCCTTTTTGGCCACTGTTTTTCCTTGCAATTCACATAACCCAGCTTCCAGGTTCGAGGTGGGTTCACCATCCTACTTCCTCACGTCCTCCTCATCGTCATGCAGACAGAACCACAGGGTGGCACGCAAACGTGCTCTTGGCAGCATTCCCCTCGAGCTCACTTGGCAGCTGAGATGATGGCTGGTACAGGCGAGGAGGAAGACACACTGTCTTTGAATACCTGGAACTGTTGGGACAATCTCTCCCCAGCCGAGGCACAGGCCTCTAAGGTTGGGGTGGAAGAGAGATTCTCTTTGAATTGCTGGAGCTGGCCGGTCAATCTACCCTCAACGTTTGGCCAAATCATTAGCACCAGGGTGCGGGTGTACGGCGACGGTGTGCTCCATACGAACTTCCGCCACATAGACCGCATACGCTGGACTTCATCTGGGTCTGCAGATGCCTGGTTGTTATCCAGGCTGCTGTAGATCACCTCCACCACTGCTAATTCCCTCAGATACTGGATACCACTCTTGGTGGTTATCCACTTGCCTCGATAGTTTACAAGATCTTCCTTGAGGGGACACTTTGTGCTCAACAGGAGCTGCCTCCAGAGGCTGCCAATTGTTGCTCCTGTTCCAGTCCCTTTGTCGATGCCTGTCCCTCACAAGGGATCCCAGCTGCTGGGCTTCTTTGCCCTCGAATTCCTGACTGTTGGCCCCAGTATCCCAGCACTGGAGCAGCCAGCTGATAATTAGCTATAATCTTTGTGCCTAGCTTGCAGCTTACTCAGGGATAAGGAGCTGGTGATTTCTGGCTCATTTATGATTTCTGTCTCTTTCCCCTCCTGTGCTTGTGACTGCTCTGCTGCACAACCAGCTGCCTCTCTGATTCCTCCTCCTGCTCCCTCTTTGGAGAAGCTTCTTCCTCCCTGACTGAATGAGTTGACTTCTGCTTCTATTGTTTCTTCACTACAGGGGTGACTGATACAGTTGGGAGTTGGCTCTCTGGCTTAGCCACAATGCCCGTTTGTATGTCTTCAGATCCAGAGACCCTCTCTCCCCATGAGGGTGCTGAACAGCGCTTGGTAGGTATAGGCAGGCCCAACATGGTACAAGAAGTTGTGTCCCTTTAGCATAGACAGGGCATCCTTTTCTCAAACATTCTGTCAATTTATCAGGATCCTGCACTTATTTGGGGGTCACGTCTCACACCATCGAAGGTGAAAACTGTTCTAGATACCTGCCCATATTCTCCCATGCACCTTGCCACCCATGACCACACTGCCTCACGGGACATCCCTGTGTGATATTCCTAAATAGTCAGTTAACCTTAGGAAAAAGCTGGAAACAGATTCTTGAGGCACACCAATGTGATTACCTAGGGATGTTCAAAATACTGAAGAGCCATTGTAACAAGGTGGAAAGCAACTACCCTGTGGGAGATGAAGGGGAAGATGCCCTTCTTTGTTTCCTCCACAAATTGGCTCTCAGAGGGAAAAGCTGTAATTGTTAATTGTCTTAATAAGATGGTTCCTGAAGTACTGGGACAGCAGCAATGCAGGGCCCAAACACCAGAGCTTTCATCATAGTTCTCCTGTGCAAAAAGCAACCAAGTGCTAAATGGCACAGCAGACTGCAAAAGCCAAACCCAGCCTTTAACAAGCTATCAGATTTGATGTACAGCAAGAGAGGGAGCATGACACGGAGTGGGTAAGGGAACAAATAAACCTGCATAAAGAACAAATAAGTCAACAGCGCAACCAGCAACAGCTAAACAGGTGTAGTAAGTTTCCTCTAGCACACTCTGGTCAAATGTCGTTATCTCGGACTCTATGTGTCCCACACTGGGTACCAAAAAGGACTGTGGTTGACTCACCCTGGATGGCAGCTAAGCACCTCACAGCTGCTCACTCACTGCCCCCCACAATGGGATGGCGGAGAGAATCAGAAGGGCAACAGTGAGAAAAGTCAGGGGTTGAGTTAAAGACAGTTTAATAGGTAAAAGGGGAAAAAATGAAAACAAAACAAAGACAGACAAGTGATGCAAACACAATCACCACCAGCCAGCTGATGCCCAAACAGTCCCCAAGCAACGGACCCCCTGGAACACCTCCACACCCCATCCCCAGTTTTTATTGCTGAGCATGACGTTATATGGTGCAGAATATCTCTGTGGTCAGTTCAGGTCAGCTGTCCCAGTGGGGCCCCTTCCAGCCCCTTGCTCACCACCAGCCCACTTACTGGGCATCAGTGAAGAGCAGAGAAAGCCTTGGTGCAATGCAAGCACTGTTGAGCAACAGCTAAAACATCAGTGTGTTAGCCATGCTGTTTTGGTCACAAATCCAAAGCACAGCACCATATAGGATGCTATGAAGAAAAGTAATTTAGTCATAGCAAGACCCAGTAGATTGGGGTAAATTTTTGTTCTCCTCCTTACCATACCCTGTGAGTCCGCTCCTAAACGGGCCTATTTTGGGCTCACAGCCCGACAGGGATGATATGAAAGTCACGCAGGGCACTGGAGGGCTACCCCATTAGTTAGGGCCTAGCACACATGGCCACCAGGAGAGGCTGACAGAGCTGGGGCTTCTCTGGCCAGTAAGAGGCGGCCAACAGGCAATCGAACTGCTGTACACGGCTGCAGGATAGGGACAAAGACAAAAGCAAAGACAAGAAGACAAAGACAAAAGTCAAAGACAGCAGACCCAAACAATTCTTGGCAGTGGCAGGTGATAAATAATGAGCAACGGCCACCAGCTCTGGTGAGGGAGGTTCATGCTGGACATCAGGAAAACTCCTTCACAAGGAAGGTGGAGCAGCACTGGGACAGGCTGCATGGGGCACCTGTGGAAGCTCCATCCCTGGTGGTTTCCAGGACCAGACTTCATGTAGGCAACAGTCCACTTCACGTGGGATATTTCACTAGAGGACTTTCAGCAGTCCCTTCCAGCCAACATTTCTATTCTAAGTACCTCATTTTCCTGACAACCTTCCTGTACAGCGTTATCACAACCATGGAGCTGGAAGTACTCAGCTGGCAGTTAAATGACCTTCCATCACAGACCTACGAAACAGCCATTCTAGCCACTGCAGATGTGTTCTTCTCAGGAGATAAATTTAATTTGGTTTAAAAAGCAGTTGGGACCTTGCCCTGTATTTTGTGCACCTGTGGAATAGCCCAGCAAAACAATACCTGGGATAAGTTCAGGGGAGCAGCTGATAGATACATCTGGTTGAGTAGCTGGATAACTGAAATAAATGGCACTAACGCCTTCCTCAGGCACCCACCAGACCACAGGCCTCCCTCTCCCTGACCTCCTTATAGAGGTAGGTGGGGAAAAGGAATCAAGATAAGAATAAAAGCAGAACAACCTTAAGGTTCCACCATTGCTCAGAAATTGTGTAAGGTGTGGGGAGTATATTAATACACAGCAATGACTGATTCACCCAGAGTTTGACAGAGAGGTAAAATACTTTGCTTGTAGTTTACCTGGAGAAAACAAGACAACAAAAATTTCTCAACAATTACAGGCATATAAGATTATATAATCTTAAATATAAGATTACTTGGTAACATTGATAAGGGACAATTCATGTTGCTTATTTAAAAGTTAAGGTTGAAGAATAGTTTAAGAGCAGTCAGAACATTCTGGTGATAAAAATACAAAAAAAGTCATTAATTTTTTCTGATTTCCTTTTATTAGTAAAAAGTACAAATAAAAAAATTGTACTTTCATGAAAAAATAAACCAGGTGTACACAGTTTTGCAGTATGTTTGATATTTCTTTCACACAACTGGGATAAAATGGCTCAGATTATCTCCAGCAGACTGAAGCTTCTTGCAGCCCATAACCATTATGAACCAATTAGCATAGATGTAAGACAAAGAGAAGATGATGTATGGCTCCTACTATAATGTAATATGTGAAAACCAGAGCCAAAAAAAGCTGAAGTATGACTCTGGTTGAATTTAGGTATTTCTTTCAAGCACATGTTTTACATTAGCAGAACTTCAGGGAACTTCACAGGTGAGAATCTACAGTGGTTAGCTAAGGCAGATGCCTGTGACTGCCACTACCTGGGCTAATCCATGCTTCCCGGTGCTCCTCTTCTGCCTCCAGCCTTCCTGCTGCAGCAACAGCACTAACTCAGGCAGAAGTGCCAGAGTCTTGGGAAGAAAGAAAATGCCAGGGCAGGCATGAGAAGGGAAGCGCAAGCAAGAAGGGGTCTGGTGTTGAAGCTATATTCTCCAGAACAAAGCGAGTCCTGAGTTCTGGATGCTGCTCCTAAACAAAGACTGTGTCTCAAGGTTGCTGATTATACATATAACATTATGGTATAACATAGGCATATATTACACAGAATATTATGTTCATTATGCAGGATGTATTTTCAGTATATTTTTAGAGGACAGAGTTTTTATTTATATTTTGCATTTGGTGGAACGCAACATGCTGGTCTATGACAAACAAGCTGTGTGACAGGGGGAAGGAGTGCAGGGGGAGAAGGAGGGAAGAGAGAATTTAACAGAAATAACTCCACTTAGTGTTTGAGTGAGGGATGTAATGAAATCTGTTTGCTGTGCTAGCTGTCTCCAGATTGGGCTGTAATTACACCACAGAAGGAAGAAAGGTAGCTGAGTCTCAATCTAGATCATTTATGTAAACTCAGCCTTCTTGTCAACGGTGTTCTCAGATTGCATGCATGCAAACCACAAAAATCATCTCCTATGAACAAAACAGAGACAGTCTCAAATTGCAGGCTTCTGATACACCTTATATGCTGCCTGTAATTGGACTTTAAAATTCAACACACTGAGGTTCAAAACTTCTCCAGTATTTTCTGCATTTTATTCAGTGCGGTGAAAGACTGTACTCACAGAAGAGCATTCCTCCTTCCTTTCTGCCAAAGGCCGATGTCTAGCCTTACAAATTAACATTTATTTGGCTTAAATGCACGCAAGTGTCACAAACCTAGGAAATTCTTTTGTGTAAGACTGTGTTGAAACAAACTGCTGGATCCGAGGAAGGGATATTCCCTCCCCCAGAAGAGCTGGAAATACTTCATTCTTTGACCCAGAGCAACATATTATATATGCACAATATAAAACCCAGGCAATCAGTTCCCTTAACAGAGCCAAATTAATATTTGATTAAATATTTTAAAGCTCCTACTTACCATGCTCGACACATTTTCTCAGCAAGTTTCTCAAATATGGAAAGCATTAGGCACAGGGTAATTTTACATTTGAATACATAAAAACAGTGTGAGGAGACATGACTGCATGCAGACAGAGAGAGGATTTTCCCCCATTAATCCCCCGAACTGCCCTTCCCCTCGATAAGCGGGTACGTTAATTCCTGGCTTTGGCAGCTGGCTCTCTCTGGGCAGGTTTGAGCGGGTTTCTTGTGACACCTGGATCTTCACGCCCCTCCATCCCTCCCTCCACCCTCCCTTGGGCAGGAAAACCACCGGCCTCCGCCCTGGCGCCGTCCCCGCCGGTGCCCAATCAATACCGACTTATTTCCTGTCCATTTGCTGAGGTCACGAAATGGGACTCATTAATTATTTCTACCGGTGCAGCCTCAAGTGTGCTTCTGGCACGACAAGCGAAAGCCGGCTGTGACCTTTTTTTTTCTTCCCCCTCCCGAATTTTGTTGGCGGCGGCAGTTGGCGCGCGCTCCTCCGCCAGGATGGGACGGGATGAGACGGGACCGGGGGGATGAGGCGACCAGCAGCGCGGGGCATCGTTGGCATCCCCGCCGGGCTGCTCCTGCCCATGGAGGGAGAGCCAGTCCCGTGGAGAGCGGCAGGTCAGGGAAACCTGGTCACAGCATAGACGATGTTGGCCAAGGCGGCCCTGGCCTCGGAGGGAGGGAAGCGCTCCAGGGCCGCCAGCGCTCTGTTTCCGTGGCAGAGGCAGAGGTCGATGGCAGAAGTCACTCCTTTGCCGGCCTTGATCGCTTCCCGCAGCTGTCAGAAAACACAGGCACAAGGGGGTGGGTTTCAGCAGTGCCGGCACGCAGGATTATCTCCGAGAGCGTGGGGCTTCCACCGCCCCTTCCCCAGGTAAAGGCAAGAACCGAAGCCAGCCGTCAGACAAAGCTCACACATACTCTTGGCTGCCTCTGCTTTGGCTCCCCGCTACAGCAAAACTGCGGGTAATTTAAATTACATCACCCATTACTTCATCACCTGAAAGATGCTGGCTCTCCAAAGGGCACACTGAACTTAAAAGCAAAAAAGCCACCCAAACCAAAAAACCCAAAACATTTTCAAGTATCTGGGCATCGCATACCACTGCCTGGGAGCTTTTGTGCAGAACTGGCAGACCAGCTGCTCACTCGTGCTCTCATTTTCTGGAGTAAAAAACTGGATTTTATGAACACTCATTCCATCCCCTGTTTTTGGAAACAGGCACAGGATGCCACATGTTGAACTCTTGTCTTTTGCAATACAGGTTTCTATTTATATATTATATGATTACATTTGTTACAGTGGACAAAAGCAAATTTTGTCAGTAAAATGGGATGTGTTAAACTTTTATCATACTGAGCTATATCCATGCAAACTCAACCTTTTCAGTAAGGTTAGGGAATTTGACAATGGTTTGGTGATACACCATATGAGAAAGGAAGTATTTTCATGGAATAACAGGCCTTGCATGGCAAGCTGCTGGAAAGATTTGGCACCTAAAAAAACTTGAGTAAATGACAGGTTAAATTTCCTATGACATGCCACAAACGAAAACGACAAACAAAGCATGTTGTTTTTTCCCAGTACTTCAACTTAGCTGAAGCTCTAAATAGCAATCACACTTATTAAGGGCTTTTTTATTTTTAATTACTATTTTTCTTGAACAGCATCACAAGACTGTCATGAAACACTGTTATGTTTCCCACCTAAAATACAGGTGTCAGACCAACTCCAGCCTGATGCCTCATGCCAGACCCTGGGAACCAAGGCCAGGTGGTTCTTCAGGATTTGATTATCCCAAAAGCATGAAAGCATTTCATGATCTTTAATGTGCCCCACCTGGCTTTCATAGCTGGCTTACATCACTGTATCAGCTTTTTAAAAAAGGGCTTTTCTTGAATACAGGTATTTACAGTAACTAATTATACAGGGTTTTATAAATTATGTTTTCTTCCAATACACAACACAGTGCCCCAATTCATTTACAAATACATCAGTATAACCTTATCTATCTAGTTTAAATCATGCAAAAAAAAATATCCAAGCTATGACCAAATTGTAAGTCACCCATTTTATGTAGATACTTGCATTCATACAGAATGAATGACATTTCTTATCTGAATACAAACTGAAGTGGATTCATTATCTGTATTTAAAGATGAAATTAGCTGAAAGCATATTACAGCACATGAGTGTTCAAGTCCCAGTTCATAAAAATTTTATTCTCCACTTCAGTTAGAATCTTCCTGCACTGTGCGCTGGAAAGGAACTTGCCCTGAGGCATAAATGCATTGCATAGCTAATTCAACATGTCTTCTAACGAATGGGAAACAGCCATATAACCAGCAAAAGTGGGGATAGGTGAGGTGAGGTATGCCAGCAGTGTAAAAAGCTGTTTCTCCCCCCTTTCTTGAGGCACAACTGTGGGAGATGGCAGAACCCACACATCTTGAAGCAAACACTGCTGATTTGCTAAAGCTCATTAAAAAGGTTTAGCATACTTTGTAATACTCATGTAAGTATATATTGACATGTAAACAGGAAAGAAAAGAGCTCCTAAAAAGTCTTCAAACTGGTGAAAGATCAGAGTAGCTTAGCTTAAGCATGTATGATTGCATATACGTACCATGACTTACTTGTAACATCAAAATCTGGAAAGGGGGAGAATTCTAATGCAAGGACACAATCCATTTACACGCTTGTCTTGTTTGTGTAAGCCCTTAAGACACACACAGTGCCTTGAAGCCAAAACAATTGCAAAGCTGGTGTCAAACTATAGGCAGAGGAATCATTATACAAAACCCAGACTAATCCACTATTGAATGTTTCCAAGCAAAGTTCAAGGAACCTCAAAATGAAAAATACCTACTCATACAGCAAACTCCTTCCTCAGCTTTTCAGTTAGAGATCATCCTGTGTAATAAACAATTTACAGCCCTTCAAAACTTGCCTGTTTTATATTCCATTTGTTGAATCAGCTGGTCAACTCAAATAAGCGATACACTGAGGCAAACCAGTCTGGATTAACCAGATTGCATGCTACCTCTATTTCAGCTGCGGTTGTAAAAGGAAAAAAAAAAGAAGGAAGGGAAAAAAAAAAAAGAGTACAAAGTGGGCTTCTTGTAGTGGGATAGTTATTAAATTAATACAGGATATAACTCCATAGGAAACTAGGCTTCCTGCTGTACGCACAAAAACCGTAATTTAAGACTTTAGCTGTAGTGTTAGTTATATTACAGTTACACTTGCACATTCTCTCTCAGTTTTTGAGCTTCAATGATTTTATGTAATGAACTTCACAAACTAACTACACAGAAAACAAACCCCAATGTATCCAGTTTAGATGTATTATTTTTTAATTTTGTTTGGATAGGAACAGCTAATTTTTGAGGCAAATAAACAGAAAAGCAAAATGAACTGCTTTTATTTGTTGCTTTATAAACTTTAATTAAGCTCCCTCATTAATTTCTTCTAAATAAAGGAATCTGCTCTTTTAGTCTCTACTTATATAGTAGCATCATTTTGTGCATCAAACATGTTTCCACTTGTAAGAACAATTTCATCCATCGTTAAAACAAACTTCTTTAGAGAGGCATTCAATAACTAAAACTGAATACAAGTCAAAATACAGATTGCTTTGACACACTTTTCTCCAGTTGAACTGCTAGATATGCTGAAATACTACATTTTAACTTTTAAGCTTTGTTCAGACCATTGGCACTAAAGCCCTACTTCATTCTGAAGGTGCCATGAATCTGAAAAAATCACCGTCTGGGTTTTGGTTATTTAAATTCAGCTTAAAGAATAGTCTTGCAACAGCAAAGCCAAGTTAAGCCTCAAATAAATGCAAATAAACAGTAACAAGCCATTGACTGTTCCTTGAAGATTGCCCCTTGGAAAAGAGATTGCCCACTGGAAAGAAGAGTTTTGTATCAGCACCTTGGTTTCCTGTCCTTCAGGAGACAACCATAAGCACCAAATAGCTGGAGCTGGGGCATTTTCCACTCAACCCTCTGAGTTTGCTGCACCAAGAACAGAACCAAAACCCAGAACAGCAGCCACTGCCTATGAAAAGGGGGATCTGGGTTCAAGGCCTTGGTCTCAGGACTGCTTCGACCTCTCACATTAAAAATAAGGAAAAGAAAACCTGTGTTGTCTAGGTCATACCATATCTAAAATTATAGTGAATTTGCATTCCTGCTCCTACTTTGTAGCATTAATGTTTGGGTTTTTTTTACGAAGTATTTAGTCACATTCATAAGGGATATTCTACATTTGGATTAACAGCCTTGACAGGGTCTACACAGCTTTTAGATTCTACTGATTTATTACAAATATATAAAGTGCAATGAAATGGTGATTGTGAATCTCAAAACCAACTGCTAGTTTCACATATGGTACTAAATGGTCATCCTGATGTACTTAAGCCACCTTGAAAAGGCCACAAAAGTTTTGTGAAACAGGATACCCTTTGTATAACCAAATGCATGCCTTGCTAATAACTGTGCCCCTGAAGAACTAAAAGACTGATAAGAAGGGAACATCCTACCCCAGGAGGCGGGGAAAGTTGAATAATTGCTAATAGGCATGAAGTCAGCAAAGATCTTTGGTAACTGGGGGACAGGTAAAAGCAGTTGAGGGAGATTATGACCACCGACCCAATTCAAGACCAAAAAGACTTACCCCCCC
>JANZLQ010000013.1:20840484-20865585 GCA_026212715.1 Elanus axillaris
AACATGTGCTGTAGAATAAAAGAACACCGTACCTTTAATTCGAAGTGGAGAAAACTTTAGCCCAACCGAAACTGTGGTTGTGGTAGGTAAGCAACTACCAGTAGCGGTTTTGGGGAAGAACTTTGGAAACTAAATATGTAAAACTAAACCGTATAAATTGCTTGCCCATTTAGGTATAAGGTGTGCCAGCTTTGTGGATTACCACCTAGCCCCCATCATTGTGCAAACATGCATTGGAATAAAATACCTCTGCTCTGCGTGTATATTGGTGTCTTGCACACTGGGTAAACAATCCCACTTTGGGGACAGCAATCCAACAGAAGTTGCCTCTAATCAGAATTGACAACATTCAAGCAGATTTGAATCAATGATCAACAGGCCAAGAGGTTCACATCCTGTTTTTCTGACATTTCAACTATACTCTTTCTCCTTCATAGTTAGTTATCTACAGACATATTTTTTTCTTGAAGCAGTGTGTACTTGCAGCAAAGATCATCAACCACTTCTTGGGCTGTGTGAACAAGTGTATTCAGCAAGGAATTACTGCGCCCTGTTTGGGGCTTGTGGGACTGTGTCTGGAGTGCTGTGCCCAAATTTGGGCTTCCCACTAAGTGAAAGACATTGCCATACTGCAGCAAGTGCAGTGGAAGGCTACTCAGATGACACAGGGCTGAAGCAGTACATGGTCTACAAAGAAATGCTGGGAATTGCTTAGTTCAGCCTTAAGAACAGAAAGCTGTTCTTGCTATCCCAACCACCTCATGGGCAAGGAGTCGGAACTGGACTCTTCTCAGAGGTATATGTGGAAGGGATGAGGGGCAACGGCCACAGGTTGCAGCATGGGAAATGCTGATTAGACCCAAGGAATTCCTTTCCACCAGGAGGGAGGTCAAGCGCTGGAAGACATTTGCTCAGGCTGGCTGTGAAATTTCTGTCCTTGCAGATAATCAAAACTCAACTGAGCAAATCCGTACTGGCCCTGCTTTGAGTGAGACGCTGGACCAGATATCCCCCAGAGGTCCCTTCCAACCTAAATTATTATATGATTCTGTGAATAGAGTTCAAAGTACTACGTCTCCCAGTCCCTTTGTTTTAAAAAAGCAAAGAGAAAATTTTTCATCCATACCCCAGAAGTTAAGTATTTGCCTTTCAAACCAACTGTTCTGGATTGCTGTTGGACAGAATGGCTTGTCTGAGGGCAGAGAGAGGTCAAAGAGGAAAGCTAGGACTGCTGGATTTTGGAGACTGAAGAATTAAAGGAGACAAAAATTAAGCAGGTGTTCAAGTACAAAGACAACTAACTTCAAATCTTCTCTGTTGAGATATTTCTGCCTTATTTCCTAGCCAAAGGAAAGCAGTTTCCTTCCAGATAGCTCTACCTGTAGGGAACAACAGATTTGGGGGTGGGAAGACTCCCTGAATATGTGGTATTTTGCCTATACTAGACTTCATGTGCAAAGGGAGAATAACAACACTGAAACTCATGGATTTTTTTTTCCAGTGGTCAAATTTAGGATTAATTATTTAAGTGACAAGATATCAACAAGTAACTTCAGATTTTTGTTGTTGTTGTTTTAGAAGAATGATCCTAAACAGCTAACTCTGTTATATACTGAAGTCTTCAAATAGCATGCATACTCTCTGATCATGAAGTGAGCTAAAACATTCTAAATTTCTAAAGCGCAGAGCTCTCACTGAAACAAAACGAAACCCCAAACCACAAAATTTAAATTAATCTGTGGCCAAAGACTGAGTAATGCTCTTAAGTGTTTGCAGTGTTCTGCACTGGCTTTTCTAAATTTGTTTTCTCTTTTGTGGGAACACTATGCTCAATAAGCACTGATGTTTTAGACTGCTGAAATGTTACCTTGAAAAGGTACCAACATGTTTCACAGCTAGTAGATCAATTTTGTCAATTTTTTCCTTTTTTTTTTTTTTTTAATTACCTTGGAATGTCTCAGCATCCACTCCTACATTTTTTGTGGTTGGACACAGGGTTATGGTCTTCCTTCTCAAAATGGGCTGGACAATCATTTAATTGCATCACTTCATAATGTCCAAGATAATTTTTTTTAAAAATTTTAAACCTTTGTTGACTATATGCAGCATTATATGCCCGTTGAAATTGGGGCAGTATTATCCAGTATTTTCTTAGAAACTTCTTCTATACAAAAGGTAGAGAAATGCATCTTTAAAGTACATAAACACCCTGCAGAAACTTCCATTAGTGGAGTAGGATTTATTTTCCTTACTCATCCAACAAACAGGAAAATTCTCTTTTTAATTCAAACTCAAAACCACCCTATCTAGGAAGAGACCAAATCTGGAGAGTCACCCCCAACAGCAAAGGAGAGATGGCCTGCTTACAGGGAACACTGCTACTCCAGCTGTTACACAGTTCTTGTAGTACACTTTGGCAAAAAATTACAAGTCATCCTTGGACACTGATTGATTGTACAGACCCTTTAATATCTTAGAAGAGACACCAACCCCTCCTCCTTACACCTTTCCATGTCTTTCACAATGAACTTAACAAGGTTCGCTAACTTTTAAATCTAAACAATGGTAGTTAAGTGATGGCTTTTTACCAAAAAGCGTGACTTTCTTAAATCACATTAATGCAAACATTGATTTTTAATTGTCATCTTAGCATACACAAGAAATTAACTTGATATTTATGTTAGAAGATGTGATAGTTGTTTGCTTTAATGAAACAAAAGTTGTGCTGGATTCTCACCCCAAAGCAGCCATGGAAAATACCCACTGATTAAAAACAAAGATGCAACTGATTTTTGGTACTGGATGTACACCTTCTTAATTCAGATATGGTTAATTCCAACAAAGGATGAAGTTGCTTCTTCTGAATGGTTTTGGCTGCTTTTGTAATATTACTAACACATACCCCCTTGCCCCCTTCGTTAAATCACTGACTATTCTGGGTTTTTTTAACATACGTAACAGAAGGAACTAATGACAGTGGCTGCTCCAAAATAAACAAGACAAATTTTCATGAAAAAATGCCACAGGTCATAAGCATCTACAAACAATGCTCTGTTTTTAACTCTTTGCTACATTTCACGAGCAAGAGAGTGAATGTCTATGGCCTATAGTCCCATGACACATCTTATGATGATTCTCTGGCATTTAAACAAACAGAACTGTGGGACTCCTCTCATTTATGCCACAGGACTGCAAACCTGCTCTGCAGACAGCACTGCAGCAGGAAGAATGCACTAACTGTGGTAGTTACTGCTGAGCTGGGGAAGGGGAGCCATGCAGCTCTTGCTAACGCAACTGGATGGCACTGTGTTACTGTCATTTATTAGTTGCATGACAGTAGGCTACCACTGAGAAACCTCCTTGTTTCTGAACGTGACCTTTCCCGTTTTTCTTCTCTCTTTCCTACCGTATGGGAAGTCAAGACATTAGTGCCATACAGTGTATGAATGGCTGGATCTACCACTTCTTGACTCGTGCGACTTCCAGTACTGTACAAAATCTGCTCCCTGTGTTAACGTCATGCTCAGTGTTTCATATGCAAACCAAAGTATGTCACAGCATCCTATGCTGATGTACCATATTTCCCATGCCAGTTGGGATGAAAGGCCTCTATAGCAGACAGCAGAGCAAATGGACAGTACAAAAAAAAAAAGTTTTGCTACGTCTTCTTTCACTTGACTTAATTTGTCTTTTCTGAATATTACATTTAGAAAAACAACAAATCCTTGCAGTAGCATACTCATTGGCTGCAAAATACAGGATTTCTTTCTTTATTTAGCCTTATCTTATAATTTTTCCAGAGCCTTGGCTAGAAAACAAGAATTATTCCTAGGTTACTCATTTCTGCTACTAGTTAGTTATGCCTTTGTTACACTCATTTAACGACTGTATAATGGCAAACACCATTAAGGCTTTGACTTCAGTGGAGAGTTTTTAATCAATATTATAAAATAGTAACAATTAAATTGAGAATCTCAATTTGTTGTTTTAGAATTATGCAGCTTATCTTGCATGCAAAGTAGATGTAAAATGGATAAAAGCTTTTTGATTTTAAAAAGTCTTGAAATTTTTGCCAAAATCCCACAGACAAATGAGGGTGACAGGAAAGTTCCTGTCTCTTTCAATGACATACATGAATTTTGTCCCTGTCTCATATTGGTGCTTTTTCTTTTGTTATCTAAGAAACAACGCTAAAACAGAGCTGAAACTACTTTTTAATCTCTGGAAGAGACTTTTGAACACCACAATGACAGATCAATAATTTGTCTGGATGCAGTGTGATGGTGAAGGGAGGGAGAAAAAAAGAGGGAAACATTCAGATACTAATGAGAGAAAATATACTCAGAAACACAGACCTTAAAACAAGCCTTCTGTGATACCAAAGCCCTTCTGATAAAAAGACTGAGAAAAGCTGGGAGAAAAAAAAAACCCTAAAAAATTTTGAAGAACATAGTGACCTTATTGACATGACAGTCTCAGACTTAATTGAATTATCAGAAAATATTTCACTTCTCTGTTTATGTCAGAGCCCTCAGTAAATATACTAGTACTATCTAGATATTTTTTTTGTCAGTGAAAAAAATCAGGGATACCATTTTAATATAACATGCATCAAAAGAATGATTCAAAGTTCTTGAGCAGTCTCAAAATTGAAATAAGACCTTTGCCTTTTAAGGAGGCATGTTAAATAGGTGGATGTCAATTTCTGAAATTTACCTTCATTCATTATTTTAATTGAAAGCCACAGTGAGTAAGGTAAAATATTCTTAAGCAGGCTAAACAGCTAACAATTTTTGTATACATATATTTATGAATTCAAATAAAGAGCCAATGTTTTTATCTCAACTAAGTGGCACACTGAAGTTCATAAAAATTAAGAGAACAAATATAATACAAATTTTCAGAAGTTCTACAGCTTGTTTTGGTGACCTTCACTTTTACAAAATTCAAGAGGAGATATTTTGGAGACTCAACAAGAAACAATCCCCCAGATTTGATGAGGAATGTTAAAGTAATTCTAGCAACTGAAGAGAAAGATGAGAGGGGACCTTGAAGCCGAGAAGAAAAGACTGAGCAACATGCAGAACACTGACTCTAGTGATGTAGAAATAAAGACAACACAGCAAAGGGCAAAAAAGAAATATTAATTTGTACTGCACAACATGCCTTCTAATTGGCTGTGTGCATATACTGGCCAAGCTGCTGTGCTGGGGTGAGCTACAGGTTACTGGGTTCATTTAGTATGGATGTAACTAATGACCACTTTTATTTTAAATGAAGAAACTTCGAAGAGAGGGACTTGACATCATAGTTTTGAAACTGACTTCTGCAAAACCCAAAGTTGATTATTGTTTGAGCTCACAAAAACCATGGAGAATTTTTCACTGTCATTACTAAACCCATATATGTGCTTGTGTAAGAGATGGTTACCCAGAGCTAGTAAAAACACATGCTTTCTGGCTGAAGTCAATTGCTCAAAATACAAAACTTGAAGGGCTTTTACCCCTTCCTTTCCTTTTATTCAAGTGTCCAAGTTGCTTAAGCACACCATGAGTTTTTAGATTTCATGGGAAGGATCCAAAATATGCAATATTTTCAGTCAAAATACAGAATCCACCAACAAGTATTTAAATATTTAATTCAGTAAAACAATTTTAGATGCTTTTCTCCCCCCCAACTATGGAAATTACATTGGGCGGATCACAATTGTAACAATTAAAAGGAGAAAACCCACCCTGGACTTACAAAAGCAAGTACCCTAGCTTAAACATTCATACAAGTGTCTCACATACTCAGACATATTAGAAGAAGAAGAAATGTAGCGCTCTCAGTTTTTTTTAGAAAGTCACAGTTGTATCAGTTTTCTTCTATGGTAGAAAAAGACCCTAAAAGCACAATGATTTTAAATAGCAAGCTAAGGTTGAGATCCTTTTTATGTTCTAAGAGGAATGAAAGACAGAGAGCTTTTTCAATACAAATTACAATTTTCTTAATACAGAATAATTATAATAAAACTCTGACCTGTACTTGTGTGTGTTAGCCTTCCATACTAGCAGCAATCAGTCATAGCTGTAACACTCCTCAGGCCCCAGTTCAAGAAGCTATTCTCAATCATGTGTGTGCCTCAATAATTTATACATTATTTCCCACTGATGCTAGAGATAACTGGACCTTCATGATCTACTTAAGACTCAGAACAAGTCAAGCTTGTGCTCAGTGAGCAAGTCGGGGACATAAAGTCATCTTCTGTCTCTACCACAAGCATGCTATGCTCCATTATTTAGCCAGGGGAACCTTCTCAGCCATCTCCTGCAGCTCTCCAAGAGCTTTATGGTGTCCCAGCTACCTTCAGTAGATATGCTAGTTAGTTCAGGTCTATCTTTAATATAGAGGAGTCCCAGTAGGAAATACAGTGGTGACTTAGCTAAAAGTTGGAATGGGAACTGGAAAAAGCCACAAATTATTATAAAACATTTGTATGTGTATTTTTTAATAGATGGCATGGCATTAAGGTGAGATTAAGAAAAAAAAGGTAAGAGCATATTCCGTGAATATATAGAGACCGCTGATGGGAGCTAACCTGCAAATGACTGCAGAAAAAGAAAACAGCAAAAGGCATCAGAAGCCTGGTTTCAAAACCAAGTTTGGGGAAACAAATGGGATAAATAATGGCAAAAATTATTATTAAATAGCTGCATTTGATATTTACAGTACAGCTGACTATTACTGGCTTTTTAAAATCAAGAAATTGCACAAGCCATTCTTTCTCCCTCCATGTATGCATGCATAAATTATAACCTGACTTTAAAAAGGAAGTTTCTCTCAACTGTCAAGAGTATCCTTGAAAATATTACAAAAAACATTAAAAATAATGAGATTTAAATGTAAGTTACTAACCTTCTTGTAGTCCATTATATTTCCTTTTCCTTGTGCCTTAAAAAGAAAGAGAGATTTTTATGTAAGACACTACATACTACAAACTAGAGTTGCAAGAATAAACGCAATTAAAAGAGTTACTACTTTAAACATAACTGACTTTAGGAATCTGATATGGAAAACCCTAAAATACAACCAAATGCACTACCAGCTTATACAACATGGTTCTGTTTCAGATGAGAGCTACAGATACTCAATGTAATATTTAGGTTTTTTATTATGACTTGTAGTTAAACATTTGTTGAATCCAAAATGTTTTGGTCTTAAGAAATCTTGCTGTTTGCATTAATTAATCTCTCCCATGAGGTCTGAAATAAACTAGACGTTGTATTGGCAATAACATGGTTTATTTTCTTCAAAGACAACTCTCTGTTTATGTACAGTGATTTGCACACAGGTAATAGCCTAGAGCTCTCAAAAGGGGATGTCAGGACCATGTCAGCACTTAGACCTAGGCTAGAGGTGCTTTTGGTTTAGAATTGTATTTAAGTATCAGCATCACCCTTAAGCAGCAGATACAAACAACCTCTAACTCCTAACACATTCAGAAGGAAGTATGAATAAATTTCAATTTCTTCTTGCCCAGACACAGAAAAGTATGTGGTCCAAATTCCTCAATTCTGTCACAGGATGATGTAGAACAGAAGATGTCTATGCCTTTCTCACCCAGTGGCAGTGCTCTGCCAGACCTAGAGCATTCCTGCTTTAACCGACCTGAAGCCCTTCCCTTAGGTCAGATCCAGCTGTATCATTATCACCTCATCCAATGCCAGCTCTTCTTGCAGACACATTGAGGGAAAAAGAAAATAATCACCTGTTTCTTTCCCTCTAGCTTCCACAAGGGAAAACCACAAACCTCAGTTCTTCTGCAACATGTCTCCTGAAAAGATGTAGATTAGGACCTCTACCTCTCCATGTCCTCTGCGGGGACTGCAGAGAGCAGCCAGGAGGAGCAGGTCAGCTGGCATAAGGAGAAGAGCTGAGGCCTGCACTGAAGAGGAACACTATGTAGCAAGCACAGCTTTGAAGAGATGTTACCGAGATGGCACAGATTTAGAAAATAAATTAATTTTTGTATGGGACGAAAACTGAAAAAGAAAAGAACTGATGAGAAACTAAACAAGCAGAACAGGAAGGAAAAGAGTAGATAACAAAACTGATTTCTCTGAATGAGAAAGGGGACTGATCCACAAAACCTCTTTACTACTCTCTTTAAGCTTCTTAAAAGTCAGCTTTTCTGGAATGCATATTAAGAAAACAGCCTGATAGCATTTGGGAGTAGCAAAACCATTGCCAATAACTGCTTCCTTATTTGTGTATTCCCATCTCTAATTTGCCAACTTTTATTCATACCGGTTGGATCTTACAGCTTCTTCAAAATATATCTAGTAGTTATATTGTATATCAGACACACCAGAAATATGTTCTTCAACAAATGATTGCCTGCATGCTGATTCACACTGCAGCGGGGAATTTGCCAATGTGTTTGAGGAAGATGCTTTTTAGTCTTAGCAATACCAGAAAAGGTGTGCTCAGCATGCCTCCTCCTGCATCTAATACACATTATAAACAGCAAGAATATTTTCTCATGCTCTGTTCCTCTCAAGCATTCAAGTCAATGGCAGTGGTGCTTCTCCAAGCAGCAACCTCAACTAATTAGTGTGCTAAGCCTTCTTTACTACAACTGCACCTTTGCTTTTTTCTTTCTTTTTTTTTTCTCACAGTAGTTTGGCTCTTTGACTTTTACTGACTCCGATCACAGACACACAGATCTTTTTTTCCTTCTACATCAGACTTCTGCATCTGGTTTAGCTTCCTTGAAGATATTAAGCCTCACCTGCAAAAGGTATGCACTCTTGTCAAACTTGGATAACTTTCTAGGTCTCACTGCTTGGCCAGGGAGCTCAGCCTTTGAACGTTGGGCTCTGGGCACTCAAAGAAAAGCAGCTGCTTACCAGCATATTAAAGATATGAATGGCCAACTCAGCTCAGCCTTCCTCCTGAACACCAAAGATCACCACATGCCAGTAGTGAGGGACAATAATACCATGACATTCATCATTAATAAATGAAGTAGTGTGAAATCAACTCACCTTGCCAGGAAGAAAGATCCCCAAATCCCCCCCGAAATTACTCAAAATGCATCAGATAAGCAGACCACAAGTGGATGGTTTAAAACAATGTTTTTGGAGCAGGTTTTCAGGATGTTTTCCAATACTGACTTTTCTTTCTCAGATGAGATGGTCCCTTTTACATGTCTTAAAACCTACACTTGAGAAATGCTTGATAAAGCATTTGATAAATGCTTTTCTTCCAGCCCTGCTTCTTCTGAGAAGGCTCAGAAAAATATGGTGAAAGGCACATGGATTACCTTGGCCTAGATGAGATGATTCTAGTTTCTGAGTTATTGCTTTTTTAAATTACAAATGCTACAAACTAAGATGGATTCTAGACCTGTTCTTGAGGGATTCCGCTTAATTTCTTCACTCAGACTTTGATCTTTTGTACCTCACTGCTTAGATGTTGGATGCCTGTTAAAGCCAGAGAATTTTTGCTCTTGTCTAGCCAGACGTATCTGTAAGTGGCTAAAAGTGATCAATTCTTCTGTCTTTTGAACCTTAGGAAATCCTCCACCCTGTAATCCTGGATTAGCTGCTAAATTTTAAGAATACAGGCCTTTCCAAAAGCTCAGTGGGGCTGCATTCAGTGACTATTACAACACTTAGTCCGAAGAAGAGCATTCAAGCATTTCTTTGTCTACCACAGTGTTTCCTAGGAACCATTTAAGGTTGGGTGGTTTGTTTTGTTTTGTTTTTTAACATTTCAGGACTCTACTCCAACACATAATCCTTTTAAAATAGACACTTGACCAAACAGTTCATTGGGCATTTTAGTTTTCAATGCACAAAGGTGGAGGGTGTTGGTGGTGAGGTCAGTGAGAACAGGGGAGACTTAGGTCTTTATGGATCATTCATTTGTGTGCATGTGCGTGTGTATATCTCCATGTATATACACACACATATACTCGTACCTACACATTTTTTTCCTCCTGTGACAAGGCTTCCCCCTATATACATCCCAAGTCGTTTTAAGTCACTGTCTAAATTTCATCCAAATCAGAATCTAATCTTCTCAAAACACATATATTTAGCATTGATGCAGCCTTCTGCACCTGGATATCTGATGTGTTTTGCTCTTTCCAAATAAGGAGACAAGGGGGCTTTTAAAAGGTCAGCAGCAGAAAGGTGAACATGGCTATCTCGACTCAAAAGGCTACGCCGGGAACAGCAACTGTATCCGCACCTCTGACAAGATAACTGTGGTGAGACAATCGCACAAGTTCTGGGCACTCCATAGCAGTTCAGGCATCCGTCATGACCCCTCTTGAAACACTGCTTTCACTTAAGATATGCATGACAGGCACTGAGTGCCAGCGACATGCCTCCTGAGCAGTATACCACTGTGGAGGCTATTAGGGGCAATGGGGCTCTCTACCTCCATGTCCGTGAACTCCAAGACTTTCCTGCAGGAGGAGGAAGCTGCCAAGGGGAAGTGCAGCCCTTAATCCATTGTATGAATGCTTATACAGGCAGACAATCAAAGGAGAAAGCCAGAGTAATCAGCAGTAATTAAAGGTCCCTAATGTGATTCCCATATGCCTAGTCATAAACTCAGCTACTGAGAAAAATTCTACCTGACAGAGACTGAGTACACTGTGCATGCTTTGCCTATTTAAACCATACAAATTACATTGCACAAGGGGGTGGCTTATGAGCATACTCTTGTGAGTACTGCCAACATGAGAAAGGATCTTGTTTGAGTGCTTGGCCTACACTGAACGTCACATAGTGAATGTGACTATGGGTGATATCTCAAAGAGCTTGTAGTAAATGACATGTAATTTTCCTTTCTAAATCAACAAAAGCCAAGAAGGGCTCCTGGATGAGGTGTTCTACTCTGTATTGAGCAAAAGTAGTAGTTAATAGATACTTTTGCACAGAGCAAGTCACTCCTCCCCCCAACTTCAGAAAGAACTGCTTCATTGTTTCTATAATGCCCATTTTTGGTATGAGAATTAGTGAGCAGACAGACAGCACTCCTGGAGTCCTGCAACCTCCTCTAGATTCTGCAGATGGGAAATTGTTTCAAAGCTTTTATACGCTCTGCTGTGGTAATACCATTATTCTCCAACTGCAATCACCCAAATCCACTTACATTCAACTTGCAGATGAACCTTGTGTTGAGACCGTAGAATTCCAAATTTCCTCATCACACGTTATAAACTACCAACCCCTAATTTCAATATGACAAAAGGTTTGATTCACTTTAAGATCTCCCAACTCCATACTACTATAAGGTTGTGGATTCTGCATATACTTCCCAAAATTTCACTGCTGAAGAAACAATGCCTCTTGCTTGTGGTACATGAGGGCAGGCTGCAACCTGGCCATCATGAATGCAGAACTAGGCAGAGGCTCAGACTCCACACCCTCTACTCAAGAGTCTTGCTTTCAGAACCAGCAAGGAAAGAAGCTATCAGCAAGCACATTTTGAATGAATATGCTTGCACAGAGCTAGCTTCTTATTGAAGGCAGCTGCCTTTCTACTGAAAAATCTGGGTAACTGCAGGAATTTCCAAATGGTAGTCATCACCGCTTCTTACACAGACAAAACATGTCCAGATGATGCAGGAACTCAACAGAGTTGAGGAACTCCCTCCCTGCTGCCTTCTACAGTTATCTATTTGTGTTTCAGCAACACCCAGAAAGTTATTCATGGCCCTGAATTTTGCTGTGCTACGATACGTAAAAAAGGTCTACACCATGCAGCTATCTCATTGTTATTGCCTTCCTCATCTAAGGGTTAGAGGAAAAGAACAGATGAATTCAGAGAACAAAGAATAAGGGTATCAGCCAGCTAGATCTCACAAATATTTTTGTCGTCAGGAAGCAAAGTTCCCCAGATCTTTCCCCCCATCCAAAACTCCTGCTCCTAGAGCCAACTTGGCAGAAGGAAATGTGTGCCTACCTTTCAACCGCTGTAACACAAAGTTCTCAGCTTTAAGCTGCCAGTGAAAGTAACTTTAAGCTAAGACATGGGACTGCACAAGTACTGCAGAGGAACACACATATGCTCCACACAAATGAGCCTGCTTGTTACACTGACACACAGAAGTTTGACAGAGCTCGACTGTCAGGTCCCTAGATTTGCCCCTCTTGAAAGCGTGGAAGAGAGGGATGTTAAGTATTGGACAGCAGAGGTAACCTCTGTGTTGTCTTGTCCATTGCTAGTTTCTTTGCAGATTAAAAATATTGAAAGGAATAGATACACTAATGGCAAAACTAGGAAATTCTAAACAATGCTTTAAGTTACCTCTCTGATCTGTTTAATCCATGCCTCCCTTCCAAGGAATTCCTGATGGAGGACTGCAGGAGCAGAATTCAAACTGAAGGCCATGGTGTCACTAGAACTTTCTTTAACAAATGGCTGAAGGTCTGAATGTAGCTGAAAGAGAAGAACATCTTTCTTCAATTCCCAGGAACAGTCTATACATATCCACCCACTCACCAAATCAAGGTCCATATCCTGATTCTATACCTACTCACCACTTCTGCTTTGACACTTGTACTTTGGTTGCACTTTTTCAAGTTTGGGGGAGGGATAGGAAGATGATGAAAGCATTGCAGTGGCAGAAAGCTGTGGTAAAGAGAAGCATGTAGAGAATCTGCAAAGAAACAGGTAAAGGACAGCTTGCAGAGCTGGGCAAGTGACAGGACACAGCCAGGTAGTTGACTGGTGAGTGGCAGGAAGCAGAAAAAACATAAAGGAAAGAATGATCCATTTTTTTGGTGGGAAGAATACTGGTTTTTAATCTGTGAAGGGTAATATATTCTACTTTCCAGTACCCAAGTACTTCTGACAAAGGAAACATTACATAGCTAGGAGGTTTCTATGAAAGTTATGCAATCCTTTATAGGCAACTATATGTCAACAGTGAATGTATTAAAGCATACACAAAATATTAAGGCTATAGGCTGCACTGGAAGCAATTCTGGTAGAGTTGTACCTAGTAATAGCATATAGTGGGATTTCTATGGCAGTAAAGCTGTGCTTGGTAAAACCACTTCCTTCTCCTGGAAGAACTAGAAACTATCTAAACCAACTCAGCTGAAGCAGATGGGAGGTCTGTCTGCCTGTCTCAAGCAACATCTATACTTACAAGTAGTAAGTAGGAGCAGATCTTTAGGGCAAAACAAGAGTGCCAAGGATCCAAGTTCCACACTGTGTGTTTTCCTTTGGACTAACTCTAGCTGTGGACTGAAAGACTTCTAATGGAAATCAGAGGCCTTCTCTGGGAAATCCTACTGCTGCAGAGGTGTAGGCTGCTCCTGCCCATATCTGGTGACCTCCCTCCTTATCCTCCAGCTACCCCCTCTAGAAGTTACCTCCACAGCAGATTATTCAGAAGGGAACGTATGCAGGTCCTTCAGCCACTGCAGCTCATGCCTCAGCTCGTGTGCTGCTGCAGGCAGTTGAGCCTCTTGGTACAAATCTCTGCATGGTGGCAGCTGAGACCCAACATGTGCTTCCTCCTGCAATTCTGCTACTGGGACAGTGGCTTTAGGAAGAACATAGGAGCAGAGAAGGTAAAGTTTTAAGCTGCTACAGAAAGATGCACTAGAGGGATGCTGACAGAGCCTTGAATGAAATAAGCTACATTGCCAGGAGTGTGATTTTGCCAATTCGTAGGCACTGTTCATACCAGCAGTTTCTGCAAATGTCTTCACGCCAGCCACCAGTCAAATCTCTCACCATCACTGACCTGCTGGCAAAAGTCTACAGCACAGTGGCAGTATACGACAGAGCTCAAAAGCAACACATCTTACAAGTCTTTCTGTATTTAAGATCCCAGAACGAAAGGAAAAGGCATACCTTATGACTCATAGACATGTGCTTTCCATACTGAAATGCCACGTCCTGAATCTCAGCGCTGTGCTTTGCTAGCTCCATTGCAGCCTGGCAGCTCTTTGCCAGCAAGGCACTATGTGACAGGAAAACCTGCTCCTTCCACCTTGATATGCTGATATCATCTGTAAGACAGTTTTCCTGAAAATGAAACAAAGGCTAACATGAAAACACCAAAACTGGAGCTGTGTCAGCTTGCAGAAGTCAACAGTGTGGCATAGGATAAAGCGACACGTGGCGAGTAACAAAACTCTGGGTGCCACAGTACCAAATAAAAGGCAGCATTCTTTTGGGGATAAGTAGAGAAAAGTATCAGAATAAATACACTGGCAGCTTCAACAAACATCATTTTCATCTTCTGCTCAAAAAGAACAATGCAAATTAAGTGGAGCTGTCAACAAATTCGGCATAGATCCTTTTCTTAATGACTGTATCATTACACTGAATATCAACAGCCAACTATATTCCTCATGAGAGACTGAGTAGAAAAAAAAAAAAAAAAGAAGAAAAGAGACAAAAAACCCCCTGAGTACATCAGCATTTCAGCCCCTTGCCAGTTACCAAGAACCAACAATCCCAAACAAACTTGAGAAGTCCCTACAATTTCCTCTTTGTAGTCAAGAAAAAAATAATTACTAAAGCTATTAAAAAGCCTTATTGAGCTGCATTGGAAAAATGAAGGGCTGTGACGGAGGACTTGTACCTCTTCTATTCCCATATTAAGGATGAGGAATGACTGAAAGTATTAAAAAATAAACAAATAAAGCTGTGATTTAGAAATGTCGGGTATTAACTTTCCTAGGGGACTGACAGAGATCTCAGTGATGCCTCTAGTGAACTTTATCGCCTTGACTTTAAGGTCAGAGATGCTCAATTCTTCTCAAAATCCTTTGTATCCAAAATATTAATTTGGATTACTTTCCACAAAGTGTTTTAATTTACACAAATCCAATCCTTTTCCCCCAAACCCAAATTTAGCTGCAGGTCCTTTAGTTCACAAGGTGTTAATGTGCCATTATTTTACTAATGGGTCTTCAAAGATAGACATGACTCAATCTCTCTCACATACACGTTACTGTGTTATTACTGTTACATGTTATTACCTTCAGGTACTCTCTAAAGAGGGTAAAAAAACCCAAAACCCCAGAAGACCACAGTTGTTTTGCTTAGAAAAAACTAAAAGCAGCAATGAGAAGCTACAGAAAAAATTTCAAGCATATAAACCTTAAAAAGTTTGTAATTTCTCAGTTCAGCCAAATCTGTAGCGTACACTAAGGCAAAAGGTATTCTTTAAAAGAGTAGTATAAAAAACCTTCTTATATAACAAGCCTTTTTCCCTGAAAGTGACGTCAATTAAATTACTTAGAAACGAGCAAGAAGTAATTCTGTGTGACCCTATAGTTTTCCAGCGAGGTATTATCTGTCATGAAATCAGTAACAAATGAAATAGAATCCATCCGTTCAGCTCTAATTTTCCTCCCTTATGGATATCACCCAGAAGTGCTGGGTTACAACGGAGAGGATAATTTGAGACTAATGGAAAAAGTAGAATTCTGCAATGCCAAGTAACACAGAGCTGTATCAAAATGCCTTTGCTTTCAGACATACTATTAACTTATACAAGGGAAGTGAAGAACAGAGAAACCACATGTTTGCTGTTATGTATATGATAACTTACAAAGTCAAGCGTAACTTTCATGTTTCATTTTACTGTAGTATTTTTGTTTTAATATCTTAAGTCAGCCCAGAGCATGTGCAAATTCCCATGACTGGCAAAATGTCAAAATGAGCATTTAATTCAAGTAGTTTCCTATATATCAAGTCTTTTTTTTTTTTTTCCACTCAGATACAGATAAATTTATTTTAAATTTAAAATCAGGATCTCTTGGAAGACGCAACACAATCTTTTCCTTAACAACCAATCTGCTCAGCGAAAAAACTATTTACTAAAATTTGCTGGATGATAGTGAAAATTGGCAGTGATTCTTATAATTACTTGTTTTAAATCCAACCAAGACAAAAATATTCTAGAAAGGTATCCTGAAACAATTTATGAAGTTAAAAAAAATTTCAGAATACCTGTAAGTTGAAAACATTTGCTTGCTGGAGCCTTTGAGCAGTAACGCAGACATTATCAAATACCAGCTGCAAGAACTAAAGAAGCTTAAACAGTCATTGCAACTTGACATATACAAGGAAATTAATTCTATGATTTGTTACAAAAAAATATATTCTTCTTAAACAAGTTCGAATTTCATCACAGGATTGAAAATGACGGCACAAGTTACTGTCTACTACATGAACATCACATAGGAGCTTCAAGCATCTAAAATGGACATCTAACTTAAAAAAGACAAAAATTTGAGACATATTTGAAGATATGGTATTGAAATCTTAAAAAGATAGGTACTGTGAATCTCTGGGTTACAGAAAGAACCCAGTTGTAAAAAGGCATTGTGCTCATATGGATGTGGTTTAGCATATGAGCTTGCAAGCCAAAATATAGCAGATTTTAATCACAGAATGTCTTATGACCACATACCCCTAAAGCTTCTGCTTCTTAAGAAGGCAGAAGCAGATACAACCTTTCTTCAGCAAAGTTTTCCAACAATCCAAATGCCATTTTTTCCCAGGCTTAACTCTCACGTTTATATACAACTGTCCACCAACCACACTGCATTCTTACAGCAACGGTAGGTATGACAAGATCTAAACACTATTTTAAAACATCAAGGGAAAAATGAAACTAGTTCTAGATTGCAAAGTCTGTGAAATCTGACATTGTGACGGCACTTACTACTTCTAGAGAAATTTTCGCTTTTTTTGTAAGCTTCATTTTGTTTTGTCCGCAGTGGGTATTTCAAAGGGTAAATATAAAAGTGGACATCAGCTGGCCCAGAAGACTCTTGGCAGCCTTTCATATAAAAGCCTTTTTAAACTCACATCAATTCTAGCTGTAGTCAACAGTGCTCAGACATTTGAGTAACTAATGCCTATGGAGTGACCTCATTCACAAGTTCTGTCACCAAGAAATGTGTCCAGATCACAACCAACCCTGATGCTGTCTGGGTAGCAGAAGCTGGATGAGGAGAGCCGAATCCCTCACCATCCCTGGAAGAAAGCAGCCAACTCCAGATACAGTTTGGATAACATCAGCATGGGAGTACAGGGAAAATATCTGAATCCAGCTCTGTCAATCATCATTTCCTATGGGAAATTAAGAACAGCTGAGGGTGCTCCCATTTTACTAATAACAAGGTCGGTTACTGTTTTGTTACAAAGAAATTGGCTAGTTGAGGTTTTTGTTAAGCTACTTCCATAATTTAAATTGGGTTTGAAACAACCATCTCAGAGACAACACAAGACAAAAAACTTCTAGAAAATGAAATTGCAGGACAAAATATGCAATCATAACCATTAGGAAGGGCAGCTCTTAGTGATGGTAACAAGGATCCCCAGTACAACTGTGGCACTTACAGTAACTCAGGTTGATTTGACACACCAAAGAAGACGCTTATATGCAGTTCAGCTGAAAACATGGAAAATATGAATGAAAACTGTGTCTTACGAGTGCACAAAACCAGAAAAGAGTAGAAGTCAGAGACTTTTCAATGTAAAACTTCAGTTTGAGCTTTTTTTTTAATTTCCATACCATGGCAGCTCGCTCTTAGTCATCTTATCACAGAAATATTTTTAAATAGCATTTTAAAGCTTTCAATTCAGTAGTTCAAGAACTTCTATTTTACATAAGTAAAATCCAATACAACTATGAATCTCTGTACCAGTAGCAAGACCCTGCAAAACATCTTGCACATGGTTCACATAAGCTTTCAACAGATGTATTCCTGCTTGCTGAACATGACAGGGTGTGTTTTATTGGTCTATTAATATACGTCTTCACTGCTTTTGGAGCAAAAAGGGTGTCTGCAAATGGATCGATAAAGCATGCCAGCGACTACCTAAAACTTCTATCATGATACTGTAAAAAAAAGCAACTTACAATGTAAAAAAAAGTTTGAAAACTTAGAATAAATTTAAATATCTCGCCACATCTGTTACTTTTAAATCTCTCTGGAAAGCTTAGTATTTAAAAGAACAAAAGCAGTAAACAAATAGCATTGGCCTTCTTTCTAGCTATGCTGGGTTTTTTTCCCCTCTGACATATTTACCCATTCTTTTCACAGATGCTCTTTACTCAAATTCCATATTTTATCCTTCCCTTTTATCTTGCAAGAGAAACATTTGTTTAAAAAAAAAAAGTGGAAGCTCTGACTCTGCTGCCCTGCTAAAAGTTGGTTTACATGACTCAAAATAATTTGATTTACCTCCTGTGGTAAAATTCATAAGCAAATCCTTTACTTATAACATAGACTCATAGCAGTCCAGTTGATGGACATGTGCAGTATCCCAAAACATTACTCCTCAAAGCAGGACTGGTGACCAAACATCAAAGAAGAATTGGTACAACTTAGTGCACGTAGCCTGTGCTTTAGTGGAAAATAAACTTATTGTCATTAACACACCCCATCGGTCTAAAACAAATACTTGTTAATTCACTATTTGGTACAATGACTACTCGCCACTAAGTATTTCTTTTTTAACCTTGTTTTACACATTAGTTACACACAATTTTCACACAATTCCATCAAAAATTTCAACAGCACCGAACAGCTCTTCTAGCCATCAGTGGAACGTGTTGGAAATGGTCTTATCTTACATAACAGTCCCATTTTGACACTAAAAAGGAGTTTTGGTAATGCACACTTAGCATCAGCTAGATATTCTAGAGGCGATGAAAAAAACCCCCAAAAAGCAGTTTCCCAAGAAAGTCCCTAATACTTGCAAGAACAGTCTGGCAGGTGAAGCGAGAGCCAACACACACAAGTTCTCTTGATTCTGCTGTTTGACCTTGAGATTCCCTGCATCTTTTATCCCTGTTCCATGAACTGACAGGGATGTTAAAGCATTCTGCATTAATACTTGTTAAATGATCTGGGACATTAAGACAGAAGGTTTCTAAAAGTGTGACAGTATTCTGTGAGTTCGCAAACATTTTAGAAGCCTTCAGTCTCCCCAAAGTAGGAAACAGACTCAGTGCAATGTTTTTTTTCTGTTAAAAATATGTATCATGATCCTGAGTGAAGGCCAGATTAGACAACCTTCATCTTTGCACTAAGGTACAAATTTTTACTCCCAAATTAGACCTCGATTTAGGACAGACAGACAGAAACTGGGAATAATGTCCTTTACTCACAGAATTTTGGATTGAGAGGAGATTTAGCATACAAAGCTGCAAAGGTTTATCACATCACCCCTTTCTGCTCCAGCTTACAGTTCAAACCACTAGCTTAATATTGCTAATGCAATATCTTAAACCACAGCAGCTATTTGGTATTTTGAACATGAGTGGCAGCCCTAACCTCCAGGCTGTCTTTGCAACCGAAGCCTACGCTTTGTAGTTTGGGTTGTCACTTCAAATAAAGATGAAAAGTTAAATATTATCTTTATTTTCCCCATTTCACACAGATCTAATGACTCACTATGCAGACAAGATGAAGAATGACCAAATAGAATGTACTAAAATGGGATGGCTGTAGGATTGCATGTGGTTTTACAGAGAAAAAAAGTGGTAATGAGAGCTGTCAATTATATCCATTATATGTCTTCAGGAGTAAATAAGGTCAGTCTTCTTAGGTCAAATGATTCTTCCAATTCTCCTACTACGTCATCCAAATGAAGCAAACTGAAACATTCTTTTTGGGGTAAATACGAACTTAAGGTCTCAGAGGAGAAAGGTTAATTTTGCAGAGTTATTTTTGTATTTTTGTCTACCATCTAGGTAGACATCTAGCAAAGCTCAAAACAACTTAGTGCTAAATTAGACAATTTTTGGTACTGAAGAGCTTTATAACAGCTGCATTAAAGACATTTAACATATGAAGTACAGTTTTCTTGCCTCAAAAAAGTGAGAGGATATCCTTCTGCTTTTCCAAATTTAAGACATTCCCAGCAATGAAAATGCCCTTACTAACATCCCTATGCACTACTCTTAAAAAGAAATAAATCTTGCCATTTGACATTTAGTTGTGAAGTAGATTAAAGCATTTGTCTTACCTATAGGAAATGTAGTTCACTTTTTTGTTTCAGTCAAATTGCAATTGGGGATGGAGGATAAGACAGACCAACAACTGACCTAGTCCATTTGGCAATCCTTGCTAAAGAGATGTTCAGGACACTAATGGAACACTGCTTCAGCAGAACAGTACAAGCAAAGCAGCAGGGATATATCTCATATACAACATGGAACCAGATTTCTCAGAGGACAAGAAAAAGAAATTAAAGTAGATCCCCCACTTTTGTTCTAGGTCTCATCAGAAGCACCGCAGAACCCATTATAAAGAAACTTCAGACACTGTCATGTAAATTTCAGTATCTATTATGCCACCATACTAATTGTGATTTTAGTCAATTAGGTTCCCCTTAGGAAGGGTATACTGTACTTTCAACTCTCCTTAGAAAAATTCACTGAAATAAAGTAAGTCTTTGCTATTTGTAATTGGGCAGGGTAAACATCATGCAACTGTGCTTAGTTTATCTCACACTTCCCTTGCAGCCTACAGATGTGGAGTATTTTCTGTTGCATTACTGAAGCAAACAGAAAGACTAAGAAAAAGAAGCCTAAGACCTTCTGCAGTGGCAGGAACTCAAAATAGTCCACAACATTTCTCATTTATACAGGGGCCAAGGTTAAAATAAAATGCAGTTTCATTGCTGAGATGAACTTGTAGAGCTTTACTTCTACACACAAAAGAGTAGTTGGTTTTTTTTAAAATGTGATATATCTGGGATCTACTTGTATTTAGAAAATATAGAAATCTGCTTGAATATGGAAACCAAAATTTTAAACATTCTTTACAAAAATCTCAATGCCATCATCTATTTTAACATATAACCTTGAGCACAGTAATTGAGAGCAAGCCCAAAGGCTGAAGTCCGTTTATCCACAGGTAAACACAGCAGGTGCAGAAGGACCACCGAGTTCCCAACATCCCATTACTGCCACGCTTCCACCCAGGATCCCCTCCTGAGAGGTGCCAGAGGATGCTCCATGCCCGTGGTCCTCTGTGCACAGCTGTGCCGCCTGGCGAGCCCATGGCCCCAGGCGTGTCCCAAGGATGCCATTACTGCTTTCCTGCTAGAGGCTCTCGCTTCCTCTGAGGGAAGAGCTCAGCTCATCAGCGTGATAGCTTCCTACTTAACTGGTTTCAATCAAAATGAGAGGAATAAGCTCGATGAGGTTAGTTTTAGTAACACGTCTTTGCTGCTGAGAGCAGGAGAGAGAGATACTGACCAGCAGAGTCGCTGGGTGCACCAGCACCCCTCCAGAGCCCGGCCGCTGTTAGCCGATGGCATGCTCCGCTTGCCCACAGGGGTTTTGTTGGTGCAGAGGTATCAGTGCAGGTATCTACTGCAGCGGTAACCAGTGTGATCAGGGCTTCCACTAAGGTATTAATTTTTTTACATACTAAACGCTGCAATAGTAAACCAGAGCTGCAAGCTAACTACACAACAAACATAAATGAATTCACGTATTTCTGCAATCTTCAAGCTATTTCACCTACTGAATTTTAAGATTCAGGTCTCTGAGGCAAACTAGGCATGTGAGACAACTTCACTGTAAGTAAATCTATCTAACTCAGTGGATTTCAAGGTAGATATTCACATATACACCCTGCTCATCAGAGAGTGAAAACTTGCTATCATAAAACCTGTAAAGGTCATGGCAACTTTAAATTATCAATTTTTTGCATGTGTTAAGATACAGTCATAGCAAATGAAAGAAAGAACTCTTTTTTGCTTCAACACCCTGCCCAAGCAAGCCTACTTCAAGACATCTACAAGTTTTCTTAAATATTCCAAGTAAAGACAAAAATATCTAGATTTTATTTGACAAAATTTCATTACAGTTCTTGCTAAACAATAACATAGTACATCTGTCGTTGCCCTTGAAGAAATACAAAATTACTTGGTGTGAAACGTTGGCAGCTGCTGTCTTTGCCCATGCTGACTCCTGCAATGCATGCGTGGTGACTTCTGATGGAGAAGAGTACAGTGCTACACTCGTACCATTTCAGGACAAAATTCATGTTTATACTATCAAAAGGTGAACACTCAGAAGAAGAAAGGACCTGATAAAAGTTTGGGATGAAGCATTTTGTAAACATCTTTGGTCTTGGAAATGAGAGATTTAACATGAAAATATTAATGATGTCATAATACCTGTAACAGAACCTTGACTAGAAACCTCTGGAAGTGTTTGGAAAGCCCATAGCAAGACATGTCTAAAGCTCCTGGCAATGACACATAATATTATTTTATTAAGCACTCACAGAAATAAAATAGTCCCTGCTTGAGCATTCCTAGAAACCTTCATCAGAGTTCACAGGTATTATAATGGTGTTACTGCTGAAACTCACTAGGACTGCAGCTAATTATCTTCCTCCCTCTCCCTCCTCCTTTCAAACACATGAGAAAGTCATCCTATTTATTGTAGTCACACATTAATATCACCAAGCTTCTTGGGTAGGTAAAACTACTTAAATTCTTACCTCAGATGATTTTGAGTTTTCATAATATATACCTTGAACTAAGTCACCAATAGCACTTGAAATGAGTTCCACAACCTGTAAAAGAAAAGGAGAAAAAGCCTTACATCTTTAATTATCACCAAATTTACCAAGAAAGCTACTTCCAGGTTTCTAGGGAGATAAATGGTCACAACTTCCTCGCAGAAAGCTAGTTGTGAAAGACTCCAGGATTTACTGGGATATGTTCTGCACAAGCATGATCCTGTCTCTCTGCTTAAACCTCTACTACAGTAACTCTTCTATCAAAGTTTTAAGTTAATATAAATGAAAAACAAGACTGTTTTTTCTAAAGTGTGAACTATAGAGTGTATTCTCACAAGGACGCTCACAGAACTAATAAATCCCAGTTCATGAATATGAGACAGTACCTCATCTGGGCTTTGTTTTGTTTTGTTTTTTTTCCTGCCAAGTAAATACTTCACAATATCTCTCTCTGGGAGCTGTTAAAATTATAATCTTCATGGCTAATACAGAAAAGTCAGAATCCATAGAAAGGTAACCTTTCAAATGTGATCATTTGGTATTCGGGTACCTTGGGAAAGCACTGTGGATGTATTTAGTGCATGGCCTGAGGCTCAGCTGTACCACATACACTGAAAGTTTGCAACACGGGAATGTTTAAATCAGATTTATCAATCTGTATTATCTTCAGGGTTCAGACTTATTTTATTTTATTCAAGCGAAGCTGAAAAATCTGAACTTGATCCAGAATGTAAAACAAGCAGTCCACGGTCTCCCTGGAACTACTGTACAATTTAAAGTGGTACACATGAACTGTCTTAATTGGAACAAAATACTCAGATTTATTGTAAAATTAAATGCAGGCATTTCGAATAAGCACACCTTAAGGCTACCCCTTTAGTTGCTTACAAAGTTTTAATTTCTTGAATGTTTCATTTCCTATGCATATGAGTCTATATCTGATTCCTCTTTTTGCTTCCTAAAATTCAACGTAGTTCTTATTGAATTAAAAGATATAGTTTCAATTTTTATCATTCTTGTAACCGAAGACAAAAATCCAAATGATAAAACCCCTAACAGAAAGATATTCTAACATTTAGGCATACTTGATAATAAAAACACATTTGTATGCTAGTTTTGAGTACTAGCAAAAAGGTTGTGTGTTTTCTTTTTTTTTAAACTGGTTCATATGCATATTCATATACACAGAGCAAGCACTAACTATAGAAATGGTGCTGATTAAAAGTCATGCTTTTTCTTGCAATGCATATGGGTTAATTTGCAAGACCTATAAAAACAGCCAAAAAAAAAATTCACATTGCCCTTTAGGAAACTAGATACCAAAGAAATATTGTAGCAGTATGAACTGCAGAGGAACTGAGAGGACAATGATCCCACAGTGTTACCAGATGTGTTGAGTTATTTAAGTGGGGAACAGAGAGAATGAGGGGCTTTTTTTTTTTCTTCTCTCCCCCTCCCCTCCCCTTTTTTTTTTAAAGGTATCCGATAAGCCTTATTCCCAAATCCAGGAGGACTGAGTATCGCCAATAGGTCTATGAAAGTCTGTAACTAAATGCTCAGGATCAGATTGTATTACAGTTTATACAAGCAACATCCCAAGATTCTTCTGATGGCTAGGACACATAATACAGATCAATCACTCACTAAAAAATGTTATGGTTTGTGAAATGGTCTGAGCTCAGAGAGCTACACTGGTAATACGAAGAGGAATTTACAAAGACACTGAGTCCTACTCTAAATGTCAAAGTGATAGTATGAACTTTTAACAATGCAGCTGGCTCTGGATAACTAGACCTTTTTCCTTTCTCGCCTGAAACTCTAGACTGAGCAGGACACTGTTTTGGGGTTTCTTTTTCCACCTCGCGCCTCTCTTTTTAGTGCAACTCTACTCTCAAAGGCAATTTTAACTGACTTAAAACAATCTCAGTGAAACATTTGTGAACAATTGTACCTCTTCCTCTTAGAGTTTATACAACATCTTTGGAGAATTACATATCCACTGTTTAGAAGAATCCATATATTAAATACCATTATGCCTTTAGTGACATATTGAACACTATACGTTAGCAAGAATTTAGTATTAATATTACCTCCCTTCTTTCCAAATACCTCTTTTTTTTTTTAATAATATTTTTCTAAGGTAAATGCAAGGCCATACAGATCACTACCAGGAATGAAATTCCAGTTTCAAGAGCACAGTGGGATGCTTGCATGAGGCTCTGTTACTTCATCAACCCTTAATCCGATCTATGAAAAGCATCTGCTGCTTAACATCAGTGGCCTGGGGTCCTGAGCACTGGGGAAAGCAATGAGAAATGAGGAAAACATGTGATTTTCCTCTGCATCCCAAACTGACACAGGAAGAAAAATTATTACAGATTCAGTAGTGCTCATGCAGTCAATAATAGTGACTAGTTCTTATGCAGCATTTTTCATCAGAAAATTTGAAGGCAATCAACATGCCCTACAAAATTTATTCCCCCCTGTTTTACCATAGAATCATAGAATGGTTTGGGTTGGAAGGGACCTTAAAGATCATCTAGTTCCAACCCCCCTGCCATGGGCAGGG
>JANZLQ010000013.1:20865644-20925675 GCA_026212715.1 Elanus axillaris
GGATGGGGCAGCCACGGCCTCTCTGGGCAACCTGTGCCAGTTCCTCACTATCCTCACAGGGAAGAACTTCTTCCTTAGATCTCATCTAAATCTACCCTCTCTCAGTGTAAAGCTATTAACCCATGTCCTATCACTATATGTCCTTGTAAAAAGTCCCCCTCTGGCTTTCCTGCAGGCCCCCTTTAGGTACTGGAAGGCTGCTATAAGGTCTCCCATGAACCTTCTCTTCTCCAGGCTGAAGCCCAACTCTCTCAGCCTGTTTTCATAGGAGAGGTGCTGCAGCCCTCTGATCATCTTCACGGTCCTCCTCTGGACTCACTCCAACAGGTCCATGTCCTTCTGATATCGAGGGTCCCAGAGCTGGATGCAGTACTGCAGGTGGGGTCTCAAGAAAGTGGAGTAGAGGGGGAGAATCACCTCTCTCAACATGCCAGTCACACTTCTTTGATGCAGCCCAGGATACAGTTGGCATTCTGGGTTGCAAGCACACATTCCCAGGTCATGTTGAGCTTCTTGTCAACCAACACCCCCAAGTCTTTCTCTGCAGGGCTGCTCTCAATCCACTCATCATCCACCCTGTATTTGTGCTTGGGATTGCCCTGACCCACGTGCAGGGCCTTGCATTTGGCCTTGTTGAATTTCATGAGGTTCGCACAGGTCCACCTCTCGAGTCTGTCAAAGTCCCTCTGGATGGCATCCCTTCCCTCCAGCATGTCGACCACACCATACAGCTTGGGGTCGTCGGCAAACTTGCTGAGGGTGCACTCAATCCTACTGTCCGTGTCACTGACAAAGATGTTAAACAGCACCAATTCCAATACTGACCCCTGACGAATGCTACTGGACTGCTCTCCACTTGGACTTCGAGACTTTGATGGCAACTCTTTGAGTGCAGCCTTATCCATCCAGCCACTTCCTTATCCACTGAGAGGTCCATCCATCAAATCCATGTCTCCAATTTAGAGACAAGGATATTATGTGGGACAGTGTCAGATGCTTTACACAAGTCCAGGTAGCTGATGTCAGTTGCTCTTCCCTTATCCACCAACACTGTAATCCCATCACAGAAGGCCACCAAATTTGTCAGGCATGATTTGCCCCTAATGAAGCCTTGTTGGCTGTCACCAATCACCTCCTTATTCTCTATGTGCCCTAGCACAGTTTCCAGGAGGATCTGCTCCATGATCTTGCTGGGAACAGAGGTGAGACTGACTGGCCTGTAGCAACCTGGGTCTTCCTTTTTTTCACCTTTTTAAAAATGGAGGTTATTTTTCCCCTTTTCCAGTTGAGTGGAAACTTCCCCAGAGTGCCATGACTTCTCAAATATGATGGATAGTGGCTGAGCCATTTCCCTCAGGACCTGTGGATGCATCTCATCAGGTCCCATGGACTTGTGCACCTTCAGGGTCCTTAGATGGCCTTGAACCTGATCTTCCCCTATGGTGGGCAGTTCTTCATTCTCCCAGTCCCTGCCTTTGCCTTCTGTGACTTGGACGGTGTGGCTGGAGTACTTGCCAGTAAAGACTGAGGAAAAAGAGTTGTTGGGTACCTCAGCCTTCTCCATGTCCTGGGTAACCAGGTCTCCAGTTTCCTTCTGGAGAGGGCTTGCATTTTCCCTAGTCTTCCTTTCATCACCAACATACCTATGGAAGCTTTTCTTGTTGTCCTTGACATTCCTGGCCAGATTTAATTCTATCAGGGCTTTAGCTTCCCTAACCTGATCCCTGGCTGCTCAGTTTCTCTGTATTCCTCCCAGACCACCTGTCCTTGCTTCCACCCCCTGCCCTGTAGGCTTCCTTTTTGTGTTTGAGTTTGTCCAGGAGCTCCTTGCTCATCCCTGCAGGCCTCCTGGCACTTTTGCCTGACTAATTCTTTGTTGGGATGACATCACTCCTGAACTTGGAGGAGGTGATCCTTGAATATTAACCATCTTCCTTGGGCCCCTCTTCCCTCCAGGGCTGTATCCCATGGTACTTGACCAAACAGATCCCTGAAGAGACCAAAATCTGCTCTCCTGAAGTCCAAGGTAGTGAGTTTGCTGTACACCCTCCTTGCTGCCCAAAGGATCTTGAACTCCACCATTTCATGGTCACTACAGCCAAGGCTGCCCTTGAGCCTCACGTTCCCCACCAGCCCCTCCTTGTTGGTGAGACCAAGGTCCAGCACAGTACCTCTCCTTGTTGGGTCCTCTATCACTTGGAGAAGGAAGTTGTCATCAATGCATTCCAGGAACCTCCTGGACTGCTTATGCCCTGCTGTATTATCCTTCCAACAGCTATTGGGATGGGTTCAAGTCCTCCATGAGGACCAGGGCTTGTGAATGTGAGGCCACTCCTATCTGTCTATAGATGGCCTTATCCACTTGGTCTTCCTGATCAGGTTGCCTGTAGTAGACCCCCACTATAATGTCACCTCTCCCTGCCTTCCCTTTAATCCTGACCTGTAAGCTCTCAGTCTGCTCATCCATCCCCAGGTGGAGCTCCATGCACTCCAGCTTGTCACTGACACAGAGGGTGACACCTCCTCCTCATCTCCCCTCCCCGTCCTTCCTAAAAAGTCTGTATCCTTCCATTACAACACTCCTGTCATAGGAGCCATCCCACCACATCTCCATGATGCCAATAAGATCATAGACCTGCAGGCATGCACTTGTCTCTAACTCCTCTTGTTTATTCCCCTTGCTACATGGGTTTGCACAGAGGCATTTAAGTTGGGCCCCCAGTGAAGCTGACTGACTGGCTGGAGTGGCTGGAATTCCTTTGTGCTGCTCTTCAGGTGCTCTCCTGCTGACCTGTGATCCCCCTCCAGGCTCTGGGCATCTATTGCTGGCACTGGCATCAAACTGGTAGGAGTGGGATGGATTGACATTCTCCTCCCCTGGCAACTTTAGTTTAAAGCTCTCTTCACCAGCTTGGCAAGCCTATGACCCCCTTATGCAAGGGGAAAACAGTGACAGGGAACTGATTTTCCCCAAAATTATGCAGCATGCCAGTGGAAGAGCAGACAACAGTATCCAAGTTCTCTATTCTCATCAGCACCTTTCCACCTGACCAGTGCCCTGCTCCACTTGCTGACATTTCTGAGAAGCAAGTTTGAAGAGCAAGAAAGGTAGATGAAAAATCAAGTGCTCCCAACTGCTTTTCTTCTCGTCTCCTTTGAAGGTCGAGCTCCATTTTAAACAAGTTCAAAGATGGGGAAAGGGAAAAGAAGGACTGCCAGAATTAGTGCTTGAAAACAGCAACATCTCAAAAGAGACCACAGGCAGCCTATTAATAATCTCTCTTCCCACTGTTTTTCCAATGCTCTACAAGTTTTTGAGAAGCCTGGTCCCTCTTAGGTACTCGAGATGAGCAGGAGTAACATCATAGTGAGAGAAAACAAACTTCCACTCTATTTTTCATTTTCCACTCTGCATCAGCATCTTCCAAAGCATTGTGTTTTCTGCTTCTCCAGAGTATCCACAGGGCTAGGAACTGCCCAGGGGATGACCCATTACTTGCAAGTGACAAGTGCACACGCAAATAATTTCACACCCTTTAAACACATGTTCTGAAACAGTTCTGCCTGTGTTAACTTTTTGTTGTTTTTTTTTTCTTTTTTTTTTTTCCTAAGGACGTACTACTTCAACAGCTTTTGTTGAGATGTGATCTCTTCTGCTTTTAAAAGGTCAATGCAAAAGCCATCAATTTAGGATGAACATAGGAAAAAGAGATGGATTGTTAAAGCTAAAAATCTCTCCTACTATCTAGGCAGACTAAGCATATAACATGATGTAAATTCTGGACACAAGCACGTGATTGCTGAGTCCACAGCAAGATAGAACTCATGCTCTGACCTCTCCAATTTGTGCAAATATGAAATAGTCCAGAAGACTGTGCTATGTTTCAATGCTAAAAGAGCTCTGTAGGTTTGAAGACTAGAAGTTTGGTGAGAATTTGCCCTTTTCTAGTATAGTAACTTATTTGTCAAAACCACACAGCTTTAGCCCTTCAAGGCTCTTTAAATTTACTTTGAATCTAGTTACTCAAGCTCAGATTTTCTAAACATTGACTGAAGAAATAAAATGGTGGTAATTTTCTTAGCAGTTCAGAAAATTACTTGGGATATTCAACTAACCACACGTTGAATTTCCTCCCTCCTTTTTCTGAAATCAGACTAAATCATTCAGGTAGTTTACTGAGGACCCATCTATAACATAATTCAGGGTTCAGAATTCCCAAAGCATTCTGCACAGATAACACACAATAGGGCCATGCGTTCACTGTCACAGGTACAGCAGCACGGTTCTTGCCTGCGGCTGACGGCCCTGGGAAATCCAGCTCCGTCTATAAAAAACAGAGGTGTGTTTTAATTAAAGTGAAACTTTAAAGCTAGAAGGACTGCAGGGAAATCACAGAATATATGACATATTGGTAGAATACTTTCTCTGAAGTTAGAAAATACAATTCAGACTCCTTCAAGCACAGTAAAAAGAATGGATTCTGGGCCCCATTCATCCTTCACAAGATTTCTAAACACCTGGATGAAAAGAAGACGCTGCTGCCATCAGTTTAGGAACTCAAGCACTTTGTTCCCTTTACTTGTCTTTAAAATATTTTGTTTAAAGTTCACTGCAACATAACACTGCATATGTATTTTTCCTGTTTTTCATTCTAGTTAAAAAAAAGGAATACATTTGAGCTCCATTCGATGTGTGGTGGTTTTATTTTAAATTTAGCAGCTGAAATGGAATTTATTACACAGACCACTATTTCAGAGTAGTAATACAGTGTCTCTCCAGACTCTACCAGATATTTTCAAGGGGAACATCAGGGAAAGGATGAAGCTCTTATGGGAAGACAGGGAACAGCACTAGGAAGAGTACAGCAATAGATAAATCTTCGTTCCTCATCCTTCCCTATTTCTATTTGACAAACTTCCTTATCTTTGCCAAATTCCTTTCAAGAAGGACAAGTAATTCCTTCCTGTCTAGTGTTGAAACAGTACCCTTTCCTCATACGTCTGCTGTGACAGACCCTACTCCTTGCTGTTGATGTATAGACTTGAAAACATAGCAAGACTTCTCCATACAAGTAAAGAAGAAAATTAGTCAGGAAACATTAAATATACAGATAAAAGTTCCTTCAACTTGTATTTGACTTCCTTCCCCAAACAAGTGTTAACTTTTGAAAACATTTCCACACTTAAAAATTGCATGGAAAGTTCTTCAAATTAAATATTCTCCTGCATTTGACACAGAAACACTGCAACACTAGCAAGCTAAAGATGAAACTCAGTAAACAGCTGAAATTGGATTTTGAATGTTCAATAATACCTAAAAAAGGGGGACCAAAAATTCTAAGGAGTTCCAAGAACACTGGAATTCAATATTCTTTCCTGTTTAATCTCGTCAAACATCATTAGTCATACAGGTAACTAAGTGTACTAGCCTACAGATTTTTTTTTTGATGTCATGTTTATTGAATCCTATTGGATTTGCTATCTGAAATCATCTTTAGCTTTACTGTTTTTTGAAGCTGTCCCTCACTTAGTTGAAACACACAGAAAGGACTCCTCCGTGATTTGCTTTCTAGTAAGTTTTAAATGCTCTTGGAAAACACATTTATGGTTTTCTTCACCCGACAATGATGAACTAGTAGCAAAATGCTATGTGCAGTGTAAATACATCACCCAAACCCACTACCTGCTAAAAAGATACTTCCTAGACATAAAAAAATCCTTCAAAATAATCAGCAGCAATCGATTTGAATATTGCTAGTATTATCAAATACCTACCTTCAGGTCAGTCTACCTTAAGGATTTTCAACAGTGTTAAGTAACCCTTTTTATGCTGATGCAACACTATACACAGAAGGGGTTTTCACTAGTATAAAGACTTTTAGTGCGTAATTCAGTCATTTTCCTTAATGATAACATAACCAACAGAAGAAACATTGTTTTCCCTTCTCTACTTCCACATGGTACCTTACACAGTGTATTAATATCTTTGCAGATGCAATGCAGCAGATCCTTGCACTCAACAACTGTTGATGAATGACTCAGGTTAGAGAAGTATGTGATTTCTTCAGCTTGACCCTTTTGGATGGGGTGATTTCACTACACATCATTCTTCTATATAAAACAGTGAAGAAAGACGGTATCATGACTACAGGGTTCTGTAGCTATAAAACCCTCCTCATCAATAAATGAAGAAGAAGAACATGGCTATAAAACACTAATTCCAGCCATACTGGTACAGGCAACCATTAAACTGGGATATGTTCACAAATGAACTGCAGATTAAACTGAATAAAAAAAATAAAATCTGATCAGCTCCAAGTTGACAGCAATTATACCTGCAAGTGGTATTAACTATTTTGCATAGACTGTATCTGAATAAACGTGAATCAGAAGTAATACCATTTAGCATCCGGCAGATGGAATCAACTAAACGAAGCTGCAGATGTTTGTTAAACTAGGAAATCAACAACCCACTGTACCAGGAGTAGCAGCAATCACATTCTAGACTCCAAGTGAAATGCTGCTGAATTTCAAAACACTAATATTATCGACCAGTTCCAGTCCATCCAAAGATTCAATCTTCTTACTAGCCAACAAGATGTCAAATACTTCAGCATTTTGTTTAATATACAATGAACTCATCTACATTACTGCTGTAATTTTATGCGCTATAGTATGCTATTGCACTGAAGCCACTCCAGATGTAAAAGCACTTTTACTAAAAATTTAACCCCAGGAAGGTTCATTTTAAAGACAAGCTTTACGGCAGTGCAAAAAGAGGGGAGGACACATTATCTATCACTCTATTTACAAGACATATATTTTAACCTCTCCTAGTAGTACAATGTGTATAAACACCTGCTGGGAAGGCATGAAGAAGAGGGAGCCAAATCCTTCTTAGCAGTGCCCACTGACAGGATGAGGCAATGGGCACAAATTAAAACATAAAATTCCAACTGGACACATGAAAACACTTCACTGTGAGGGCACCAAACAATGGAACAGGTTGCCCGGAGGGATTGCAAAGTCTCCATCTGTGGAGATATTTAAAAGCCATCTGGACATGGTTCTGGGCAACTTGCTCTAACTGACCCTGCTTGAGCAGGGGGTTTGGACTAGATGATCTCAAGAGGTCCCTTCCAGCCTCAACCATTCTGTGATACCAGCAGCTGGTGGAGGAGGACCACACATGATTTTGCATACTCACATCTGCAGCACGAGTAATAACAACTTTTTTTGTCTTTGAAATAATAAAACCAAGGCTACAAAGTTGATGCCAAATACTCTCTTAGGGAAGCGTTAAGTTTATGATTGTACTAGGAACAGATTTCCCTTTTACAAATAGTTAAGATCTTGGGAGACTAAGAAAGGCCATCCAGACAAATCATAGATTTTTATCATTACTGCTAACAGCTTTGAATTGCAACAGAACAATCACAAAAATCTATTTTCACTCTTTAAAAGTGTATTCTCTGTTGAAGTTGTACTCCAGGTGGATGGCTGACTATATACTAACCCCTGTGACCTCCACTCCTTCTGCAAAATTGTTTATTGACTGCCTTGTCATGAAAGTCTGCCTCTAGAACCAAATATACCGTAAGATCCCACCCACCCAAAGATGGATGTTAGTATGTATTAAGTCTTTACTGAAAAAAAAAAGTCTGTTTGAGATATTAAGACAGTATTTCACCAGAAGCAGATTTGATTGCTTTTTATCCTACCATGCACTCTCAGTATGAATCTTACTATGTTTAAGAAACAGACTTTAAATAAAGCCAAGAAAACAGAACTTGTGATCTTTCAGTGCTTCAGCTAGAAAAAGAATGAAGTTGGCATGGTAAATATCGCTCACGGAGGACATCACCTTCTGCAACTTTATGAAAACTCATTTTCATTTTATAATTTCTGTATGAGCTAAAGCTATTTAGCAATGAATTCCCCTATGATGATTATTTATGGCTGTGAAAGAAAGAGCTGTAATGAACATCTCTGCTTTAAGAAACACGGACAGTGCCAATACCTATTCTAAGTGGTGAATGAAGCAGCAGAACTGCTGGCTCTTGAGAGTCCTTTCTCACAGTGTGCATCTCATGCAGAATAAACCAGCATAAACTCACAAGTTTTCTTTACTTCAATTTCTTAGAATAAATTTTGTTTTCTTTTGAATATCCATTTCCTACATATTCTGCTAGTGGTCAACATCTTGGATACAGTTTCTTATTAGCAGTTAAGGAAATACCAAATATAGCCACTTTTTAATGTTTGCCTCAAACCTTTGAAAGGCAATTTCTTCTTTGAAAAGTGAAGGGGTCTGCCTTTAAAAAAACAAAAAAACCAAGAACTTTTCTTCCACAATTTGGCCTTAGCGTTTAATGAAATTGATTTTTATATATATATACACACACATGATATGCATACATATATATATATCTCAAAGCCTGCAAATATTTTTGATTCCTAAGCCATTTGCCTTTACCACTAGACAACTGTCAATTCCGTGTCAAACATTAAGGGAGCAAACAACAGAGAGGCAGACACTGCTACCCCAACTATCCAGAACATATTTCCGAGGTATAGTGATTATCTTGAGGTCTTGAATGACCTCTGACTTTCCCCTCAACAAAATCAGCTTTTTCTTCAAATTTTCTTCAAATTAGTTTTCACTTTCTTCTTCATTGATGCTCAAAAGTCATCTCTGAAAAGCCCTCTCTTTTTCATGTATAGATAGCATATTAATATTTTCCAGACCATTCTGTTCATTAGAATGAGGGAAACAGTAGTTTTAGCAGAAAAAGATAAACCATGTGTCAGAAGTAGCTCTGTGGTTTACCTCTGAGGAGGACAATACCTACCTTGAATAATGACAGGTATTCAATTCAGGAACTCGAGCAGTAAACATTGACTTTGATCTGCTGGGCAGACCAGAGAAGCAGAAAGGCATGTCCAATTGATACTATGAGGAAGGCAAATTCAGATGCAAGCTGAGGAAATTGTTAAGTGAGACGATTCAGAGGCAAGAACATTAAATGGACTTTGTGCAAACCAGTATGAAAATCTTTAGTAGTTTATTGAAAATTTATCAGAACTGAGTGGGTAACTATTTTCTGAGACTGTTACTTGCTCAGACAACATAGCATTGAGACAGAATCTCAAACACTCACAACTCAGTTCCCGATAGCTCCATGCCTCGATGCTTTCCAAATATTCTTGCAGTATATTTTTGGGAAAGAGCTTCAGTCTTAGACTTGATGATTCACAGTGATACCTGTGACTATATATTTTGCTATCAGTCTCAGTCTCAATGCTTCCATGTTCTGCGGCAGTCATTCTGCTACAAGGCACTGGCTGTAAGTCATACAGGTCCATAATGGAAGTGGCAGAAATCACTCTTTTTTTTCCAAACTATTTTTTCGTGCAGAAGTGGAAGGACAGAAAAGAGACTGAAATCTAAACATAAAATTTTCCAGCAGTGCCATGGCCAAGAAACACAGAAAAATAAACTCTTTCAACACAGACCTATACTAACCCCAGTGGAGTCTAGCTTTGGGAAAGCTTAATATAAGCATTAGCTTTAAAAAACAGTACAGGTGCAAAAGGCCACTAAGGTAAAGGATAGAACTGTTTGAAGAATGTACTGATTAGGAATCAAAAGTGGTTGTAATCTAAAAACTGACATTCACTGCAATGCAATAGAACTCTTACAGATCAAAAGGGAGACTGTTTCTAACCTATTACCACAATTACAGATTAAGTCTAATTTTTAGAATTTCAATTAAATTAATAAGTTAATAAGCTGTGTCACCTAATCCTCTAATTTAACTTCTCCAAAAGATTACTTTTCAAAAAATATAACTGCATCCACTAAGGTAATGAAATTTTACAAATATTTAATTATATTACCAGTTATAGATAGCAAAAGTGAAATAAAATAAAAAAAATCTGTAAAAGATTCAGAAAACTGAATGCTTCATTTCCTCAGATGTTATTTTAGGGGCTACAAATTTACTTCTTGAAAACAAAGGCAAATAATGCACTTGTTAAGGAACTTTTCCACTGACACAAGTATGGAAAGGGGCAATGGGAAAAGCACAATGCAGTATTTAGGAGAGTCACTAGCATCATTCTACAATTTGATCATCATCATCACAAGAACTGTTACTCTAATGACAGCAGAAATGCTAGATGAAAGTTTTAAGGCAGTAGTGTGGGAAAAATTTTGTTACCAAGTACTGATCCCAATACATTTTCATTTATCTCTAACATACAGGATTTTTCTTCCCTAATGCTTAAATTCTTTCATCAACTATTATGGAGTGCCTTTTTGCTACTAAAGGAACTTCACATGACTGTCAATGAAACTTTAGTAAAGAAATCTTCTTATTAAAAAAAACAGTGTTTGAGAACATTGGGCAGAAAAAACAATACATGTCCATTAAATGGACATAAAGTTTGTTTGAATTAGTCTCTTTAGTTTTACTTTAAGGTAAACTAAAACCAAATTTACCTCTCAGAAGTGGATGCAAATTAGTAAATTTTGGTGCACCCTAAAAGTAATTATTAAAACTAATAACAGTTTTCTTAAGAATCAATTCATAATTACATATGAATCATAACAGTGTATTTCTCAGTACTGAAAGCATGTTTGCATTCTCCAATAAAATCTATGCTAAGTTACATACTCAATATTGGCATACTTCTCAACATTTTAAGATACAGGATGCTTATTTAGGGTGTCCAAGGAGCTTTATTCTGTAATAATGCAATCATGATTGCTATTGTTGTCTTATGTCGCCTCCTATTAGGTTAAAGGTTCAAAAATTTTACAAGTCTTCCTTGGTTTTCTCCTCCTCCATTACCCAGATAAAACTGTGCTCCTTAAGCATACTTTTTCATAGATTAGTTCAGACCTCTTTAAACTTACCTATATTTTTCAGTAGTGTCTGGTTTTGAGACACGCCCCTGTGGCACTCTAAAATACTAAATTAGAATAAAAATACTCAGCAATACAGATACTATGTACTCCCTATCTAGTCCAGTATGTCACCATCAACCAGTGCCTCAGGGGAAGGTACAGCAAGACAGACATGATAACATACTTCAGAAAAGCTCTTTATCCTGCTCTCTAGAAAAAAATCAGAAGGTTGTTTTTCTTTTTTCTCTCAAGAACTCAACTTCGCTATCAAACTTCATAACCTGGGTCTCAATTGAATCTGATCTCTGTTTCTTACCAAATTCATGCCTCAGTGCCACCTAGCTGCTCTGTGAGCTGATCATTTTAAAGGTACTCATCTCTAACAGCAGCTTGTATCAGGCAAGAAAAGGGAAGTACAGACCTGAGGAGAGGTGAAGAGTTAAGAATAATTAAAAATACATACAGGATTTGAAAAGGGTTTTATTATCAGCTTCAGTTTTCTATATTAACACTGTAACTGGGAGCCAACACATTACTTTTGGTCCTCACCTATTCTCCATGACTTTTTCATCCCACCTGCTCTGATCAATACAGGTACTGAATTTCAGAAGGAAAATTCAGATTAAGGGTCTTTGTTTATTTTATGTAAAATATAATGTAAATCACTTAGCAGGTATTTATAGTTAACATTTTCCACCAGAGAAAACAATGAAGAATAACACTTTCAAAATAACTTTCATTGCTCTGAAAATAACCCATCTCACAAATATATTTACCAAGAAACACCTTCTATTCACCTTAAACAAAATTAAAAGCACTGTTCTGAGGGACAGTAATTTGGACCTACTACAAGTCACTGACTGCTAATGGCTGCCTTCACATTGGCAACAAGACATTTCCTCTTAAAAGGAATCTCTCTTACAGGATTCTTGATGGTATGCACTCTTCATGTTCTTTAGAGTAAGTTTTCAGTTTTGAAGAGAAGACCAGAAAACTGCCACTGATTCCAGGAATCATTTCTTTAGCCAATCCATGATTCTTCATTGTTTTAATACTTAAAATATTTTTTTTAAAGTTTATGTTCTCTTGACATCATTCAGAGAAAGAAAAAGCCTGATACCAGTACTACCTTTAAGTGAGTGACATATAAAATTAAAATTGTAGATTCTAGCTGACTTGTTTGTCAATTCTCAAAAATGTCAACTTACATCGAAAGAGCAACTGGCATAATTCCAGAAAGGGGATACTCTCCATATCCTTCACTGGTTAACAAGGAAGCAAGTTACTCAAATTCAAAACTGAGCTTTCCTCATAGGACTGCAAGTGATCCTACAGAAGTAGAAACCATAGTTCAAGATAAGCAGCTCTTTTATGAAGCACAGTGTACCTTCAGAGTGTTGCAACAGGAAGACATAGAAGACTTACATGAATAACTTGTTGACGTTTATGCAAACACAAGGCCTATTTTGTAAACAACACATTTGTGCCTTTAGGAATACATATACTTAACATAAGGAAATGCATCCACTATATAAGTACTACATCTGTGCTACTGTTTATTTATAGACAAATAATGCTTAATAAAACAATGCGGTTCTATAATGTGGTCTTCTGGCAGAGCTCTGCATTGACAGACAAGATTCTTATATTCAGTTCCAAGATCTCAGGCTGCAGATTTTGAAGTGCTTCTGTGAACAGTTTAATTACTCCAACAAAAGCTCACTGAATTATAGTGGGAAAAATAGAGTCATTCTTAAGATTTCAGTAAGAACTACAGAGAACACTACCATTACACCATTATATGTATTTCAGGGTTTTGGGCTAGGCTTTTTTTTTCCTTTCTTTCTTCTTTTGGGGGGGGTTATATTTTGTTTTGGATATGTTGGGTTTCGGTGCTTTGGTTTTGGTTGGTTGGTTACTTTGTGGGTTTTTTTTTAAATACAAAAGGATGCCTTCCTATCAGTTTACAGAGTTGCAAGCAATGCATTTGCAGATTATTGTATCATTTTCTTTAGTCAGCAGTACATCACAGTAAGCATTGCACCAAAATGCATCATTTGATCCATCTGAAACTTTATGTATCACTGTCTTCAGAGTGTGAGAGGATCAAAACTGGTCATAACTACATCTTTTATGCACCCTTCTCCATAGTTTCGTAAGACAACTGATGATTCAGATGCTCTAGGAAGCTCTAGCTTTAATGCTGCAACAGGTTTCTTCCAACTTATTTGTGATATACACAGAAAAAGCACATTATTTGATAATATCATGGTCAATATTCACACACCACTCGTGTTAAAACATCCATATTGCACATCTGGCTGACAGGTGACAAAAATGCCAACTAATGCTTGCTACTTTTGCTGTTTGCATCCGAACACTACCCTAAAAATATTACAAGAAGTGGAGGTTACTTAAGCAGAAATCAAAGACAAAACTAACTTTTTGCTACCAGATTCAAAGAAAGACTTTCATGCAACAAAACTTGCTGTTAGCAGTTTCATCCCCATATCCTTGGCTAGGCAAAACAAGATAACCAATGTTAAAGATATATTACCTTCAGATGGCAACAAACAACCAACTGTTAAAAATATCCTCTTACACTTCTTAATTTATTCACATATTTATTTTAAACTGTATATAGTCACATATCCCACAAGATAGTTGGGAGGTACCTTATTTTGTTAGGCAAACATCATTTACTTTTCCACCTCTCCCACACCTACAAGTTTACAATGACTTTCACAAATATCGTATCATAATCCTAGTACCAAAACACTGCAACCTCAAAATGAGAAAACATATAAAATAAGCTCATCATTCCATAAAACACACCCCAATCCAATAAATCAGCACATTACCAGGCATTATTGTGCTGTTATTTAACTAGCAAAAACCAGCCATGCCCTTCCTTGTCAAAAGCTCACCATTCCTAAACCCACTGCTGATATACCAACTACTAAAAGATCCCAACCCAATTCATCTTTGGGGTCAGTTCTGTTCTAAAAGCCACAGATTAGCAATGCAGTTCTGAAGTAAGGTTTTATCCATATCATCTTCAATCAACAACATAATTTATCACCACAATCAGCAGGCCACCATCCAAAATACAAAGTAGACAAAACAAACAAACAAAAGGATAGTTTATATAAAGTAGTCAAAAAGTTAACACAAACGTACAAAAGAATTGTACATACATGTGATCGAATCAATCTAATGCTTTGTAGCTGTAAAAGTTTTTTGAATTACTGTTCATTTTTAACTGTTTTTATTACATGAATAAACATATAACTTTGTCATGATTACAAAAATGTACCATGCAGCTGCATCTCCCCTTCATTACTTTAAGCCCCACTCAGTACCAACTTTGTAATCATAATTAACATCTCAATTTCATAAAGTGAAAAATGAGAATGCTTTCTTCTGAATTATTATGTGTGTTCAAAAACCAAAATTTTAGAAGACTTTCTAATAGCACAACAGCAGAATTTATCTTACAGGAGGCTTCCTAACTGACATTTCAAGAAATCTAGAGTCCTTGTACCTCAGATACTAAAAAACCCAAACCACCACCCCAAACCCTTCTTTTGCATAACTTCAGCAAACATGCAAGAAGTATAAGCACTAGTTTAAAAGAACCCCCCCAAAACACAAACCCTGAGCCTTGAATCTTAACGTCATTACAGCTATATTCTACAACAGCAGCAGGAGGAAAATTACTACAAATTAACAGCAACAATTCCTATATTTAATGTTATTTAAAAATCAAAGTGTTACCTAAGGCAATTACCTTGCAGCCTTTTAATATCTACAGGGAAAAGCCTAAGGGAGAATAATTGACTTTGCTAATTTTACCCTTGGCAATTATAAAATAGCTCTGCATTTCATTACAACTACAGAATTTCACATCTAATTGTCAGCCCTGAGAGAAGCACAGAGATAAATGCATCATATACAAGCTCAGACAAGAGTTTAAGAGCACAATAAAATTATCTTGGTAGCAGTGGTTTCAGTTAATGTTAAAACCCTCTTTAGTTTAAATTCTAGTCTCTACAACAGCTATGCATGCCTACAGAGGTTATAACCTACCATGGTCAGTACCATGCATGATATAAAGCTGCTCATTTCATCAGCCAGTTTGCTGAGCTACCAAATAAATGCCAGCAAAAAAGCAGTCCTGTGATTTTTAGTTTTTACATAAAAGAAAACAAAACATTATGAAGGAAAAAAGTCACAGTTATTTCACACTGCTGAAAAACAGATGCCAGATTTGAAAATTCATCATTTACAAAAGAATAAATACAGTATGTTTAAATCATTGCACCTGTCAAGAGATTTCTATAGCTTGTACTTCAATTTTTCTAACTTTGCTAGTCAGGTTAGACGTATGAAAAAGAATAATTTACTAAGTCAATCAGTTTCCATAATGGCATCCCACTTATCGTATGTAGAAGCTATGAAAGTATTTAGATGTCAGAAAAATGAAAAAAAGTGCTAAAATGTTTTGGCAGAATTTTCCGACATGCAGTATAATGATTGCTTTTAAAAAAAAAAAAAAGAAAAAAAAAAAGTATTTCTCTGCACTTGTGCTTCATTTCACTGTAGGCTTGTTTCCTGGCAAGTCTTCAGGGATTATACATTGCTGGTGCAATACTTAATGATGTACTAAACACAAAGTAATAGGTGTTACATTTTATAAAAGTTTCCTCTTATTTTGAAACAAAAAATTGATCTAAGGTTAAATCCTTTGGTAAGATTCTCAAGGCAGACTAAGTACTACAAAAAAAAAAGGATACAAATCAACAATAAATAGTAAAATCAATTGTACCCCATTTTGGTTATGGTATGACTAAAATTTTACACTATTTAAAACTTTTTTTTTATACTTACTACCAGTTATCACCATAATGGCTTAACCTACTATTCCAGCAGACTGACATCTAATTTTTCTGTCTCTCCTCCTGAATCTCAGCTCTGTTACAAAATGACACCACTTCTGAGAGAAACTGTCACACTCATGATCAAAGCAGTACAGAAATACTCAACTACCATCACGAGGAGCTTTAGCACGAGAATCTAAAACCAATACACTCCTTAAGGTCAGGATTAAAACTATGCTGATTATTGACAATTGCACACATGGCAAACATTTATGTTACATTACAATATGGCAGCAATCTTCACATGTATAAAAAGTACCCCCGCAAAAAATAATTGTTTTCCATTTCCACTGGAATGGCACACTTAAGCTCTTCAGCCATACATGTAGTTAGGTGTTACACTAGGCTGGCACAGGGATGTCCAGGAATCTCTCTCCACCACAGGAGGTTTTAAGAACAAGCTAGACAAACACATGTCAAGAGTGATTTTGTGTAGCTGATCCTGTCTGGGGAAAAGAAGAACCAACTAGAGATGATCTCTTAAGGTTTCCATCAGTCTCATTTTCTAAGATCATACATATATACAATTCATTTGTCATGAAAAACATATTGCTGTAAAGTTTCAAACAGTCTGGCTGAGCAGCTGCCCTTTAGAAGCCAGTGCATCCACAGCAATAGCTCAATCCAATACTCAGGGGCGTCCAAGTGCCTAATAAAGTAATTTTATTAAGAGTAAAAAGTCACCTGAGCACTGTGTAGACAAAGAAATGAAGCTTTTTCCCCCAAGAATTCCCTGAGACAAACAAACCTTTCACAAAGCACAAGGTAAAACAAAATAACAAACCAAAGGTCTTCAGCTGGCAGTCTGCCAGAGGTGGTATAGTCTGACATGTCCTGAGGATGCTACTGCATATATGTTAAATTCACCAAATTAACCACTCATTGATTACTACACTTACTTCGGAATGTATACTAAAGGCCTCACCACAGTAATTCTACAGGACAGTGGTAAACATTCACAGCAGCAGCAGCCTCTCAATCCATCTACAGCTATAATATAAGTATGCTGATTTGTAAAGGATGCTCCATATATACATACATATCATAACTGCTTATTTTTTAAAGAGCCTCTCTTTTGGAAGATTCACTAATAATTACTTGCTGTGCCAGTATAAGATTTTTTTTTTTTCTTTTTACCTTGGTATTCTGCAGCTGTGCAAGGCTTGTGCAAGCATTTGCTAGGAGAAAATCTCCGCTCAAAACAGCCATTTTATTTCCAAACTGCATATCCTTCAGTGGGCCGTCACAGGACTTGAGCTCACCAATATTCACTATGCCACGATGCACCAGAAAGGCAGTGTGGATCAGTTCCGTAATCTCGGCCAGACTTCTTTGACTGAAAGCAAACAAAAAATACAATTGTTTTTGATGCTATGAATAAAATACAGGTTCTTGGGGAGGAGAGGAACCAACCACATGTGCTAAACAGATATTTTGTGAATTATCGTGTAGCTCTTCTATGTACTTCTAGAAGCCACAACTGGGAGGTGTTAAGCACAGAGAACTATCATTAACTGTTTCCAGGTAAGCCACAGGTACCACAGGCTCCATTTGGAGGAAGGCTACCCTTTGTTTGAAGTCTTTCACAAAATAAAGCAAAGTAATCAATACAGCCCTCATTGTGCTTTCTTTTTTTGTTTTGTCTTGTAGAAGCTTGAGGGACACTGACAAGAGGAAAATGCCAAGCAGAAAGTACTGATGGGAAGGAACAAAGGGCATATCAGCAGGGGAGTCACGAGCAAGCCAATCTGAACACCGTAAGAATGCTGCAGTCAATGACTGCTCAAATTAGAGTTAAATTAATAACAGGATACCTTGCAGTTCAATAATACCAAGGGGGGGACGCAGGGGGGGAAGGAGAAACAGCTGAACATTGTAAAACTGTGTACTAATGATATTTCACTGGTTGTTTTAGACTTAAGAAGCAAAGGTAATTTGTCCAGCAAAGGGGCAGACCCAATTTTATTTGGGTAGGTTTACAAATCACTTCTTATCCAGTGTGCTACATTCTGAATGTAGGGGTTTCAAATCCCTGTGAGAGGCTTCCTACAGAGGTTATCCCAGAGGCTTGCCCTCTATTTTTCATTTTTTGGAGAAGGCATGAAAAGAGTCATTAGCACAGCCCTCTCCTCCCAGAATTCAACCCTGTAGCTCCCAATAGTTAGTGACTGTCACTCCAAGGAGCCCAGAGATGTCACCTTAGCTCAGAACTACAACAGGGCGATGAAGAGACATAACTATGCAGGGACAAGGGGAGGGGGGAACAGAGCAATGGACTGGAGCATCCTCTTAATGCTGCAAACCTAGATACACACAGTACCATCGTGTCATCCCCCCCCCCCGAAATCTTCAGTACATTCACATCTTTTCAGACTCAAGCAGCTCCCTTTATGTCAAGAGGGCAATGCATGCCCTCAACTAGACAGATGACTAGAAGGCCTTAAAATTCAAATTAAATTGCAAGTGAGCACAAAGGCATGTTATGCTCCCTGTGCTTATTCAAAAGCAGCCAGGCACTGATTCACTGAGTAACCAAACAGCTCCATACCTTTGCATACACATATACCTGCTAATATATGCTCAGGTTAGATTCTGTCTCAGTACCAGAATAGTACTGAGTAAATTAATACTATTTCTTCTGGACAGTGCAGATGTGTTGAACAATATTAATCTAAAGTAACCTTCTGCCCCAAACATATCTGACCTGTGAAGAGCCCCAGCAGCAACTGTTTCAGACCAGTGATCTGTGCCAATTAGCAAGAGAGAAGAGCTGGTAGAGCCACACAGCCTGGGCAGGTGTGCAGAAGGTAGACAAGCTGGGGGCAGAGGATAAACAGAAGTTCCCAACATATTTTGTCACACACAAAAAACCTAAGCTGTTTTAAAAGATGCCTTTGTAATTCACAATTTTTGCCACATGCAGAGAAAACCAATCTGAAAACAAAACAGCCATTCTGCATGTAGACAACAAAATCGAAGGTCGTGGCTGTTTTTCAAAGAGGCAGGGGAGAAACGCATACAACCTACAGCCGCAGTATTGTAATCATGCTTGGTTTGGCTCTAACAAAGGGTTAATAAAATTTCAAGCTCGAAGAAAAAGACTAACAAGACATCCCCATGCTCCTGCTGTCATTGTCAGGGCAGCCCTTGGAGGAAATGTCCATATCAATTCGGTTTATCAGATGGACAGCTGATCAACATTAAACAGACTTGCTCTGGGCAGATTGAGCTGAGCTACCTGTTTGGAATAGCAATGAGAGCCCTCTGCTCCCTGCTGCCGAGGTCTGCCATCTCCGACTGCCGCAGATCCCAGGACATATGGGGATCCCTAGTGACGAGCACATAAAGCTGCAGCTAACTCAAGCGATGGCTCATTTCCTCCAGCTGAAAGCAGGCATTAATATCCTGAGGAGATCAGGCCCGCCTCTGTGACCCCCAACTATTGAAGCAAAACGACGACTGTCCTATTTCTTCATTTAATAAGCTTTTAATGAAGGAAATCAAAATCCCCTCTTTGACTTCAGCATTGCTCTTCATGAAAAGGTTACACAAATACATCAGTGTCATGCTTTCCAAATGCTCAGGATCTGGATGTTTTCATTTCTTTTTCTATAATCCGTTTGTTCTCCAAACGGTATTCATATTGTTTGTACTAATGAGAACCATATTAGACAGATAATCTGTGTCTAATTCTGATCTTATACACTGCTCTTCCACCCTCTCTCTCTAGCAAACGAAAAAATCTAAGAACCAGAGCTACTGCAGAAATCCCAGGCAATAGATTTCTTAACTTTTTTTGTGGTAACCTCCATAATACCAAGGTGCAATAAGAAGTCCACAGTGCTGCTAAGGATACAGAAATGTTCTTAACATGACTTTGTAAAGGCCAGCATCCAATAAAAAAAAAAAAAAAAAACAAAACAGAAAACCACTGTAATGAAGTTGCTATTGAATGGCTAAAGCAATACTATATACAGCTTCCTCAATCTGAAGTACAACTGTGTGATTAAATAATCTTGTACTTGAAGGCAACTAATCCCAAAATACAAAAAATTAACATTTATGCAATGCTAGACTTTAAAAAAACAACATACGACAAAGTACAAATGCAGAAACAACAGGGCAAAGGGATTACAAATTCCTAGTGCTTCCATGCTGTCCCTGCTCCAGAGCCCATGTTCACACAACAAAGAAGTGGCTGCTGCAAGAATTACCTACATAGCAAGGTAGTACTGTTTTTAAAACACTCGAAGTTCCTAAATGGAAGGAGGCTAAGAATTGGGAAAGCTCTTTCACCTAATGCTAACCTACTTCCATGCCCTTCACCTCCAAAGCAAGAACTCCCTGCAAACCATCACCAAATGCCACTGAGACCCCACTTACAGGCATCATGCTTTGAGAGATGATACTGTTTTCAGCTCCACATGTGCTCTAATCACCTTTTGTTTCTCCCCTTCCAAAAATCAACCCACATGCAGGAATCGTTGTTCCAAAGAGGATGGTACAGAGGCTTGGACAGTACCTGGGGGACCTTACTAAGAAGTTTTGATGGGTCACAGTCAAGCAGGCACAAGTTTCACTGTTAGGTGCATTATTTAAGCAGAGTTAACTGTGAAACACAGTCCCCCGCTCCCCTCCTCAACTAAGAGAATCACAGAACGGCTGAGGTTGGCAGGGACCTCTGGTGATCATCTGGTCCATCCCCCCCTTGCTCAAGCAGGGCCAGCTAGAGAGAGTCGCCTAGGACCATGTCCTGGTGGCTTTTTAATATCTCCAAGGATGGAGGCTCCAGAACCTGTGTTTCTGTAAACAGGACATACTGGCTCATTACCCTTTCAAGCCAACTACTATCTACCACTTCAGTGAATATTTTTTTCCCCTCTTCCAGTCTTTGGTAAGATCCTCAGACTTGTTCTTGGCTCTCTTCTGTTTTTTCCTCTACTCTTTACTTCATGAAAATCTTAATTCACAGACTCTTCTGGCCTGTGGCATGTGAAAGCGAGCAGTATGTAAACTGCCTCTTGTCTTTCTGCTCTTGACTCCTTGTTCCTGCACTTTTAGTACCACTATACCTAACCTAAATCTCTGCAAAATGCTTGCTATGAAGTATCCGTTAGATTATGAGCTTCTCAAACTGTAAATGTCATGCAGGAAAGTAAAAAGGAAACACTTAACTTCACAAGCAATTAAAAAACTCTTCAGAAAGGTCCACTGGAGCTATATTGACTCTAGGACTGTGAAACACCAGCTTGCAGGAAAATACCAGAAAAACACAAAAATAAGTTAAATAGACAATTAGATCCTGCAACAAGTAAAACAAGTGCATTTTCTGTTCTTCCTCTTTGCTCCCCTCTGCCGATGAAGGCACACAGATCATTGACATTTAAGTACATTTTGGTGAACTCTGATAAACTACTGAGCAGACTTCAAGAAATCTTTTATATACATCTTTATAAACTACCACAGCTGCAACATCCTGCTGCTGGGACACCAAAGTAAGGAATGCAGGTTTTGTAGAAACCCCACACTCATATGGGCACCACATCTATTGAGAAAAATAAAGAACTAACAGAAAAACTTTGCAAATATGCTTCTATCTCAAGAAACGCATTTCACAATTTTGTTTTGGATTAAAATTTCCTGTTTGTATGCCTTGGAGTCTGCCTCATCATAGCATCACTGTTATTAATGGTCTTATTATGGAGATGAATATCTCACGCAGAATTCAACACAAAATTTAAAGCCTACACAAAAGTGTATGAAATGGTAAGGGGGACTGGCAAAATACTGAAACATAATCCTGTGGAAACAACATAGGTTTTGATAGCAAGTTCCCTATGCAACTTTTTAAAATTAATTTGTAGTGTTCCTTCCTGGCATCCTGAATACCCTCTTTGTTGTTTGTGTTATCTTTAAGGACTTGCAGCTATGAAACGTTAGCCAGTACAATCTCTTTAAGAGTTCTTGAAAGTTACTTTGGTCCCTAATTTCAAGTCCTACTCTAAAAAGAAATAATAGCTTTTTACAAAACATATGATAAAATAGAAGCATTAAATAGCACAACTGCATTGCTGTGAACAAAAGAGTACTTCAGCTTAAATACTCCTCTGCAGTATTTGCAATGGAAACTCAAGCTCTCAGTAACAGCAAGAAAACTTGAGTCTGTTTACCTTTCATTATCAGCTAACCATTAGAACTACACTGGCCCTCTCAAAGGATGACAGGTTATTCAAAGAACCATTTAATAATTTAAAATCTTAACAGTAGGCATAATATTTCACCAAAATAGACCAAAGACTTAAATTAGGCACTAAAAATCCATATTCTAAAATTTTCAGCAGTGGAAGCAACTGCAATGAACAAGGGCAATGGAATTGATCAAAAATTCTATAAGAACTCTTATCATTGAACCTCTAAATTAAACCAACTAACAGTATACACCCAAGATTTGAACATTTTCTCTGTGATTGTCAATCCAATAGTTTCTCTTCAATACACAAAGGATTAATTTGGATGAAAAGCCTTACATGTAGGATTTAAAAAAAAGTAAATACATAAAAATATACCAGCATCCACTCCATATTAGTAACAACTATAATAATCTATATAGAACTATGAATCTGAAAAATGACATAGTTCTTTAGTGGCAAATTACATATAAAAAAGCATTAACTAAAGAATTAAAGTAATAATCTTAGGTGCTAACAGTGTATTAGGGCAGAACTTGCTATCTGGTTTTGCTTTTTTTCTGTGACCAATGAACAGAAATAAAAACTTTTGTAAAGACAAGAAGGTGTATACACTAAATTCAGTTTGATCCTGTATGCTCTAGTCATTGTGCTGCACCAAGATAACCCACTTAGTTACATAGCAGGAAAGGGCAGCGATTTTTACAGTTTTTTTCTATTCACCTGTCAAAGTCAATGCCATGGTTAATAAAACCATGATTAAAGGAACAACGTGTAGTGAGTAACAAACAGCATCATGATGATGGAAAGTCTCATTCTCATCTTCTGTGTATAGCCTCTTTTTACAAGAAATTAAAGGGTGGCGGGAGGTGTTTAAACCAGTCAACATGTATGGCAGGTGCTATGGTTTCACTAACAGGAAAAATGTTCAGGATAAAGCAGCAGACTTAAGCACAGCACCAAATACTCATTGCATGACCATGACTCATGTATCTGTTATGCAGCAGAAAATATCTACCCACTGTTACCCTTTAACAAGGTCAGAGACTAAGACTTCTGTGGTTCTTCCTATCTTGGTCGCTAAGCTACTGTAGTGGCATCTTCTGCCTGAGGGATAAATGAAGTTGAAACATATTAATTCCATGAAGTTTACTGAGTATGCTGTTTAATTGCAATTGCAATTAACTGTCAATCAATTTATTTTTAAACTGGCTACATATCTTACCTCTTTCATCTCCTTCCCTTCCAAGCATCACAAAGTTTTTTGACGTAAAACTTCTACCTATACTCCTTCATGTATTCTTTTCTTTAATCCTGAAGAGATCTTACACTTTCATTCTGTATCTCCCCGCCACTGAATACTGCTTAATTTCTTTTCCCCCCGATTTGTCTCAGTAAGCTCTTCCGTCAGTCCATTATGGGATTTGCAAATGTTTTCTGATTTTTAGTGGGCAGATGTTCACTTGAATTTAGCAAGCCAGTTTCCCTTAGCGTTGTGGGTGGTCGGCGAGGCGGGAGAAGGGCACTTGAAGTCAGGCTCCCGTTCCTTTTCTTAATGCAGGAATTATGAAGAAGGGTTTTGGCGGTCTTGACTTCCCTGATAATTAATTTAGGTCTAGCACAGAACAACCAATTCCCGCTTTGTACTCCAGACAGCAACATGAAAGTTAACCAACTGGCATTGCTTTCCAACTAGTGCCACTGATGTGCAAAGATGGCCACCACTGTGTCACTACAGTGTACGTAGGAGCCCTCAAGCCTTGGAGCCAGCTGCCTCCACTGAACTGCAAGCGATCCACCTTTGCATCATCATCTCCCAGAAAAATTAAGCCCTAACCAGTGAACTTTAGAGCCTGAAGGCTCCATCTGGCTTACTCCTATATTTGGCATGAGTGGCCAGCAAAGTAATAGTGACCACAACCTACAGCACATTTTTCTTGTGCTGGATGGCACCATCACGACAATTCCCCTTTCAAATTGCACAGGCTAAAAGAAAAATATTCCCAGCCTGGAAGCAAAAGCAGCAATTCTGGCAAGCAGGTGAGACAATCTAGACAAAGACCTGGTAAGAATCACTATATCGAGTTGTTTAAAAAGAGAAAGTGTTAATCGGAGAAGCCAGCAGAAAAATACCACCAGAATCAGTAAGTCAAACTGATGTTTTCCAGGACTTGGAGGCAGACATGCAGGCTGGGCCCAATAAAGAAGAGAACATCAATAGGAAGCCTGCACAGTAAGAAGTATCTAATCACTGTAAGATCCAGAAAACCAGTGACAATCCAGCTGTGTGAACAGATGAGGAGCAGGCAGGCTGGGCTGACAAGGTAAGAAGCCAGATACATTCACTGTAAAGACAAATCTTGTCATGTTAGGACTTCAATAGCAAGCAGGATGCAAAGGACATTCTGCAAGGTACAGGTGTTAAAAGAACATTTGCATTGCTCAGATATAAGACATGGTGGCAAGCCTAGGTATGTTTTTTAAGTGCCACAGAAAATGAGATGAGAAACTTAAATAGTTTTGCATCTTATTTCAGTTATTACAGATTTCATAAGCACTAGAAAGTGTTAAAAAGGGAGACATCAACTACTCTTCCTTTTCTCAGAGACCCTTTCTACATTGCTAGAGAAGTAGACTCTAGACATGAGCTGGTTCTACATAAGTATTGTTAAAAAAAGTGGCTTTACAGTTTAGGTTTTATGGTTTGTTTTTTTTTTTTTTTTTTTTTTTTTTAAAGGAGGGCTGGCTATCTTAGTCTAACTAATCAAACCAAAGGAAAAAACAAAGAGTATTCACCTGAAGATGTAAAGAAAGAATTACTAAGATATCTGGAAAAAGATTTCTTGGATTACTTGAACACTGATGCTAAAAAAAAAAAAATCAGTAATAAAAATTAGAGCTACTCATTTATGAGTGTATTATCAAATTTACTAAAATTTGACATTATTAAAATCACATACTATAAATCCCATCTTAAAAGCACTGATTATCCCTATGGGAGGATTCACATTTCCAAAATGAAGTAAAGCTGTCAAATGCAATATTGTCTTTTTATAAGGCAATTAGCAAGACTTAAACTTCTAATAAATAAAAGGCAAGCTGAAATTCTAGTTGGTACCCACTATAGATTATGTGAAGACCATATCAAATACTACATCAAGTCATAACAAGAGCTAAGATGTTTATTTCTTTAAAGGCTTTCTCTCATTTTGAAAAATAATGATGCAAATATTACATGAGAATACAGAATACTCTAAATAATATATATTGGCAATATAATACACTAGCTTGAATTTCTAAAAGGAAATTTCTAAAAGGAAATTTCCTAGCTCAAGAAATGTTGCATTCAACTTGAATTCTCTATTAAAAATTTAATTTGGTACAAAACGTTCATATCAGAACTAAAAATTAAGGTACAAGTGAATATGATCAATACACTTGTTATATGAAAACAATATACTCAAAACCAGTATACAAACATTCTTTACAAATATGACATACGATATTCAGAAGCATGTAATATTATACATAAATGATATTTTCAAGGATAAAACAAGCTGAATCAGTTAGATAAATGGAAAAATGTGAATACTTTTGGGAAACTATTCAAGAATCTTTTGCTATATGACCAAAACCCCACAATTCCCCAGTTAAAAAGACTAAGCTGATTAAAAACAAAATGCCCAAAAACTGTGTCTTAGATAAAGCCAAACCAGCTATAATTCCTTCCCTCTCTAGCTCAAACAAACTGGAAAACTGATAGTAACAAATGCAAATCAGAGAAACTAGGCAAGGAAGAAAACTGATAAAGGAATGACTGAAGAAATGCAGAGATGGACAGGGAGCTGGGCAAAGGCAATTTAAAAAAAATATACTAAAAAAACCCTCAAAGCCAAGATGAATTTTAAGAACTGTGTTGGTGCATTAGGTAAGGTTGGCAGAAACATAACACAAAGGCAGGGGATTTTAGAAAAACTCTTATGTTTTTAAGCAATACATTTACACAATCAGATATCTTCTAGCCCATAGTAATGCTCATGAACAGCAGCAGGGGTTAAGATTTTACAGTTAGTAGGTCCAGAGAACTTGCACTCAGGAGAAAAGGCAACAGAAAAGGAATGACATAGCTGCTAAACAGCAAAGAGAACAAATCATCCTCAATAGAGAGTCAACTGAGCTGGTTCAGTATGCTTTACTCAACTAAAAATATGCATCGCAAAAAAAGATCAATCAAAAGATCTCAGCTAGAATTACAAAAAGCAGACCATATACATACAGGACTAGGGACTCTTTTAGGAAGAAAACACTCAAGTTTTGGAAAAGAGTGGAAGGGGGGGGTGTGAAGGAACAGATCATCCCAGATAAACAGCTATGATACCACAGTGGTCAAAAAGGCCAATAAGATCCACTGATGATTAAAGGAAGAATACTAGCAAAAGTAGTGTTTTTGTCAACCCTGGTTTTCTGATGCCAGTAAAAATTATTACTGGGAAACTTCATTCAGGAAGAATTTAGGAAACGAGGAAAAAGTTGAGAAGAGTCATACTAACAATCAGAGTAAAGAAAACAGATTTAGTTTCTCAATTTGTCTAATTTAAGGAGAAGGCTGATACTGAATCTGTAGATTGACTTGGTCACAGCCATTTAAAGAAAGTTTAAGTATCTACACTACAGAAAACAAATTCAAGAGAAGAAAATACTCAGATTATGAAGCAAAGATCCAGTAGCTTCAACCTAAGCAAATCCAGAGAAGAGTAAGGTGAAGGCACTTTCCAAAATCTATTACAAAGAGCAACGATGGACTCTCTGACAATGGCACAATTGAAGGTAACACCTGATGAAATCCCATTTAAGCACAAGCATTGAAGGTGATTAAAGTGGGGGAAATCCTGTGGCCTGTTTTGTATTGCAAGCTAATCTGACTATCAAAATGGTGTCTCTTAGTTATTCGTGTGTTCATAAACCGTAAAGTCAAGGGAAGGAAACTTTTCAGAAAATAAACAAAAGACAACTTAGATCTGGCAGCAGATCAGGTTGGTCCCTGTATCTGAAAACTTAATACTGGCCAGACGCTCTTTTTCTTTTAAGGAGGTATAGATGCTTTCAGCACTGAGATTTCCAAATGCATTTACTTCAGCCACCTTATATTTAGGAGAAACATCCAAAACAGCCACTTTGCCCACTACAGTTACCTCCCATTTTCAGCACAGGAGCATCCAAACCCACCAGCAGACTGGGAACCCATTCTATTACCACAGGTATATTAATTCTATCTTACAGCACGTAGAGAATAAACATTTCAAAATCCATTTTAAACAAGTTCTGCAAGAGGAAATGAACTACATTCAGGATTCACGTCTGTCCGCACACATTTAGGTATCCACATTGGTGATGCAATGTATTTGGAGCTATACTAACCTGGGAATACATACAAGTATTCCCACAAAGAACAGGAGATGAAGAAAACCAGAGATCATCTACAAAATTGTTTTACGTTTATAAGGGTGTGTGTTTTACCTAACTACAGATATTTTCTTTAATTACAGTTTTCCATATAAACATGAGGGGGTTCTAGCCATGAAAGTCATATTTATTAAAGGCAGCATGTCAAATAAGAGTTGACAATTACAGGCTATATCAATACACATTATGCCAGATGGTAATGAGCCATACACAAAGGGCCAGCCATCCAAAATAATCACACCATTTTCCACAGAAATGTTGAAGAGGTTATGGTTTATTACACAGTGCTCATTATATATACAGCGGCAGCATTAGCAATTTTTCCTTCATTTGTGTCTCATTTAAGACTCTGCCCCCATAAGCCCATTCAAATTAGTACACAAGGTTAAAATCATTATGGTCAGAGGAAAAAAAAATTAAGTTGTATTTTTATTTTACAGTAATGGTGGATCAAAGGTCTCTGGAATCTATTATTCTCTCACCTATTATCTAACACAGGATACTAAAAAGAATGAAATTCACTGTCATTTGCCGTGAAGAAAGATAGCCTATTTTAAAAGGGCAAACTCTGTGTTATGTGGGTGAAAAGATGTAATGGGACGAAGATGAAAATTTGTCAGCACAAGCAAGGATACGTTTATTGCTTAAAAACATGACAGTGTCCCGCAAACTCCAAGTAACAGCGAGCATTTGGAAGTCCAAAAACTGTGAGAGAGAGAGGGAGGACTCGAGCACTGGACATGTCACCTAACAACACGACTGCAGAGAACCAGCTTGTCAGTCCAAGCTCCTCTTTTGAAGCATGCAGAACATCACTTGGAAATCTGGGTCTCGCACCAGGCAGCCACCCAGCTCACAAGGCCAGGGTATCCTTACACATCCTTCCTTGGCCACTCCTGCTGAGCTATTCTGCCGTTACACAAAATGCTGAATTATTCATTCAGCCAGATGGCAAAAGAGTGAGAAAAAAGTCAGTGAGTCTCCAGGAGAGTACAGAGGGAAAGGTGGGACACCTGGACTCTAGCTCCTGCTCTACAAAGTTACTGGGAAGGAAACAACATTACATACTCATGCATTCCTGACCTAGGTGTCCTATATCCCCGTGTGAAGAAGATTTTTCTGAAAATTCAGACAGAGGAGTACTGGCGATTTGCATCCTTTCAAATACTTGAGGGAGCCAGACCTGGACTTCCCTGCATCCTCAGCAAATGCTTAGTGAGTGGCTGAAGAACATGGAACAATGTTAACAGCACACCTCCAGTTTGGGAATCCCACCTAGATAATTTCCTAGTTAAACTAGCCAACAAAACTTACCCATGTTTTGCAATTGTTTGAAAGATAAAAAGCATGTTTTATTTTATAGGGTCTTAAAAAAAAAAAAAGAGCTTACAAAATTAAAGAGTTCTATTCATTCCAGGCAGTGCAAGTCTATGACAACTGAACAGGTACTCTGATAACTAAATACAGTAAACAGTTTTCTATAAATAATATTTTGCATCAAGTTCATTCTACTACCTGCCATTTGCACAGTTCATTTTATCACTGACAAAACTACTTACCCCAACAAGGTGGCATTTTTGCAGGCAGACACTAGCAAATATGAAACAAACGCAAGCCCCTGATTCATTATAAAACCCAAAGGGCATCAGGCTAATTTAAAGGTGTAAGCAGAACACAGCAAATATTATGCAGAAGTTTTACACAGTTATTTTCACGTTAAGTTTCCAGACAATTCAGATTAAGTTTAAATTCTATAATGTTAATTCAAAAATGGAAAACTAGTAGCCAATTCCAAGAAAGCTGAGTGCAAGCAAGTCCACCTCTGTGCAACTATCAGTGGTCTAGAAAGAACAGAATCACCACCATTTCCTTAAAAAAGCAGTACTATATTTTTAAAAACTGACAGTAAAAATAAGACATTTGAACCTGATGGGGTGGAAGAAGAGCAAGCAAAAAGAAGAGTTTAAAATGGAGCTAGCATAAATGTCTTCTTTTTGGCTTACTGAAGTGAGCAAGTTGCAGGTATTGTAAACAGGAGTCCAAAAAAAGCAAGATAGGAGGTGATCAAAGCTTTGGCAACAGCTGCTGTAGCACAGCCTTGTAAAAAATGGGATGGTAGGATACACAATGCAAGGAAAGACAGACAGTAAGACTCAAACTAAACAAGGTATCTTGATGAAAAAAATCAAAAGATTGTGTATGAATTAAAGGATTAATTTGTGGATTGGATGATAGTGCTGTCACCAAAGCAGAAATCAAAAGGAACACAATGATGGAAAAAAAATCACATATTTTCTTATGGAAATGACCAAGATTCCTTCCCTTATGATGGCAGCATGGGTCAGCCAGACTGCTTATGGAATGGCTAGGCACCACCCAGGATGTCCATCCATGCAGGATTACCCAGATTTGCTCTATAAGCCCTCAATAACAAGTATCCTTCAACTATATCTCAGGCATCTATTCCATAACAGATTTCACATGATGGTTTAAAAATTGTTTCAACTATTCTGTGTTTTATTTAACCAAAATATTTGCACTAAAAGCAACTGCAAGGATATGAAGGGAAATAAAAGGTCTCACTTGCAGGTAAATGGAAGAAACAGGCTACTAACAATTAATTTTAAGACCATACTTTCTCTTACCTTGTATTAGTTGTTTCTCAGCCCTCCAAGACTTTGAAGCATGGCTATCACTTTATTTGCAATGACTATGGGAGATGGTTTGAACCAACATAACAGAAATCCCCATTCCTGTGTATTGTCAACCATGCAGAGACCACCAGCATGATTTATCACTCCAAGTGTTTCTCTGAAATATCTTTAAAGAGTTTGTCTATAATTGCATTCAATGTAGCTGAAAGTTAAGGTGCAGTAACCTTGACATTAAAGCTCTGCTACTAATGACACTTGAAATACATGGAACCTTTTTATGCAAGAGAAAAGAAGGTAACCTTTTTTATGCAGTGAAGAACGAACATCTGATAAATGAGCAGTCCTGTCAAGAGAATAGATTTCTCATATGTGTAACTGCACAGGAAAAAGGCATTAAAAAATAAAATGTGAATCACCAGAATACAGCGTACCAGATAAGGTTGGGGTTTCTTTTATATATGAAAATTTATATATTTTTTATCATGCTTATATAAAACATACTCTATATTCTGAAATATCAATAAATACCCAACTCATGGCGGGGAAATAATCAAAACATACACTGCTTGAACAGCCACAGATACCTCATACTATCAAGGAAACCTGTCCTATTCTGAACAGCTGTAACCACATTTATGTTAGTCAGCAATTAAAAGTATGGTTGTCACACCTGCTCTCCTCTCCCCTTTTGAACTTTCAATGTTCAGAACTGGATAGGGACATAATACCATATATTAAAATGGTTTATTATAGGAATGTTTTTGCTTTTCTCAAAGCAGAAGCATGCAGCAGATGGATATTGCCTGCCATGTACACAGAACGAGACTAATAGCTAAAGGGAGACGCCAGACTTCTCGGAGACCTTGTCCCTTACACCAGGTGTGTTGACAGAATTGCCAGCAGGGAAAGGACAATAAACCTTTTGGAGCAAGGCAATGACTGCTGCTTCTGGGACCTTATCAGCATAGTAACAAGCATTTGGTGCTGTTGATGTCTGCAAAGTTTTATCATTATTATTAGTATATATTTTATGCAAATGAAGTATCATGTGATATTGAGAAAATGTGTCTTTTGATGAAAAAAACCTACCTACTATTATACCACTGGCATAATTTCCACCTATTCTTACCTTACAGCAGTTCTATAAGGTATCTCAAAATCTCACGCTTTCATTTTTCATTCCTTTCACCCCAGAATGATTCAATCTACACAGATTGATATAAGGGATAAAATGACATCAACCAATTCAAGCAATATTAACCCTGAGTGATGGTGGAGAGGCAACTATACGCTAATAAACCACCTTCAAGAACAAACTTAATTTCTGCAGAATTCCTACCCCAGTCCACAAAATAGGATCATTTATTGATTGTAGCCACTGCTCTAGTTTTGCTAAAATTCAGTTTGCTGACTGGAACAGCATATGAATTTAGCTGAACTTTTCATACTGGTTTGGTTGCATGAGTATCAGAAGCCAGAATGAAATTTCAGCTATAAGACACTGAAGTAAGCTTTCCACAGAACACTGTTTTGGTGAAACATAATAATTATAAGAAGGAAATCAGAAATACTGTACAGTATCTGAAACTTTATGTTTTTTCCCTTCCTGGAAGTATTAGAGGAGTACTTTATTTGGCTGCATCTTCTATTCCCACAAAAATTTACACAAATGTGGCCAAGTCTTTGGAAAAATTAAAAACTACAATTGCAAATACTTTAATGGATTGCAAATGTTGGGCAATCAAGCTCCTGAAATCTCATGTGCACTGAACATGCTCCATAATCACGCTTTCAGTGCTCATCAGAAGTTTTCAATTGCTGCAAACCCTAGAAAAAACCACAATCTTTCCAATTTCTCTTTTGAGTGCCTAAGCACCAACTCAAACACAATGTGGTTAGAATACCATGTTGTATTCATGTTCTTGAAATCTTTATCGCTAATTCTCCAACTCCTTATTCCTCTTTTCAAATCACTGATCACTGTCATACACATTTCTAGCAACTTAAACTCAGAATGCAACCATTATCTCCAAATCCGGATTTGCTAGTCTTGCAATCCATCCATACCTAAAACCTTTTATTAACTTAAGTAACAATTTAATTTTCCTCTTAAACTAACAGTCAAGGCGCAACATAACAGGGACTAATATTATCCATTTCAATCTACTGAAATACCATCTCATGCCCATTGAAAGTGTTTCTGCAAATATGATTAATTTTTATTAATAAAACTCATTTCCATCAGGTTAATTCTTGCTTTTGCTCCTTAGTAATTTCTCTTCCACTACTGCATCAAATAGAAAACCACTTTGCTTGCGAAGATGAAGATGTCAGCATGCACTTTTACTTCACAGTCAGTGTCTACTTAAAAGGGAATCAGTCAAAAAATTTGTTTCTCCCAATCCAGCTGTCAGCCCCTGTACAAAATTCAGTTTCTGAAATAAGAAATTTTTGATTTGACATTCTTTTCCAGAATTCAACTTAGAACACTTTCTCCCCACTTTCAAAAAGAAAGCAAACCAACACAACAACAACAAAAACCCACATGAAAGGTTCTCAGGCAATCTTCTCTTGCCTCTGTTTTTCCTGCTTTTCATGCCAATTTATTACCATGAACAATCCTGGCTATAGCACTACAGGAGGTGGTAACTTCTCTCTCTCTCTTTCCTTGTATTTTCCTTATCTACCTGCTATCTGTATGCACTCACATGCCCACCTTTATATTGGAATATATTACCAATAACCAAGCTTCTCTGTCCAGCAACACAATACCCTGTCTATATCACCCGCAATAATATGTTGCTTTTTTGAAAAAATTATTGTTTGCTTTAGAAGCATCTCAGAGCTGTAAAATTCTACATGAAAACCTACTGAAAGCTAAAGGCCAGATACCAGTGAAATGATAAGAAATATTCATTCACTTAATGTATAATGTGATTAGGGTCCAGAACATGCTGTTATTTCAAGTGGAAGAGAATGGATGTTGTATAGTCTTTATACAGTCCCATGAACTCTAAGCAAAAAAGGATACCTTCTGGGCTAGGAGGGCACCATTCATTAGCAGTCAGGCCCATTCTTATTTATACTCAACCCCAAAACTGTTACCACCACAGAAACAATATAATCCCCATATGTATCCAAATATGCCAAAGATCAGTATATATTTTTATAAACACATACTTGTGGAGTATAATGAAAACCACCTCCTCAACTCCACCCCAGCAGATGAAAAATTTTGTAATATCTTCCATTACATTATATCAGAGTACTAAGTCATATTAAGAAAATAAATTAATGGGTACAGCACACCTTGTAATACTTAACTTCATATTGCTACAATTTTCCAAGTATTGCAGAAATTTGTATTGAAACAGCATAATCGCACTGTAAAATTTGTCAAGGGAGAAGTTAATAGGTTGTGCTTGGGAAGAGGACAGCTGGTACTTCAACAGATGGGAAAGCATAGGAGATATTTGGGGACTGTAGGACAAATAAATTACATAGATACAGTTACTTAAGAACTTGCTATGAAGCAATTGGTCATATTGACATCACAGTTCTGAGGGATAAGCAGTCCCCAGAGCTGTTGTGTGCTTTCATCATAGCACTGGATTGTGCTTAGGTGATGGTTGGAAATTTCTCTTCACAAATAGTTTTTATCTTTTTTTTAAAGAAAATGTGGAAGTTCTCAAGCAGAAATTTGTTGCAAGGGGAAGATTTTAACAGCAACCAGCAAAGGACAGCTCTGGCGAATTGCTCTGGTGAGCGGAGATGCCATGCCCCAGGCAGGCTGTGCTAGGTCTTGTTACCCACAGGTCGTCTGGCCTTTCTTTGAAAAAGTTCCCACGTGGGTGAAGGCAGGACTTTGTTGCTCCCACAGCTGCTCCTGACCCACTGCAGAATTTCATCAGTGCTGCTCTGGTTTTGTATGCTATGCTGCACATCATGGCAGTCCAGTACTCACTTCACAAGCAGTGGGAGGAGGAAGGTCCAGGAATAGGGTGGGCTGGACAGACAGACAAGACAGCAGGCAGCATTATGGTTTCTCCAAGGTAAGCCATCCCTACTGTGCTTTCTATGATACTGAAAAATTACTTCCTTTTTAAAAAAGGAAACAAAACCCCTTTAAAATAATATACATACCGAGTATACCTTGCTCAGCTATCCAGTGCTAAACAGATTTATTTTGAACAAGATTTGCCATATCTCTGCACAGTCTTTGATTAGCTTTAATGCACTGTCTTTTGATTTATTCTACGGCATAAGGAGAGGACCTTTTCTTATTCAACATATAATTGCTGTATTTGCACATGCTGTGTATGCTAAAAACAATAAAAAGTTGATGAAGAAAAGTACTGGTTGTAATGAATTAGTAATATTGTTAGATTTGTATTTGGAGTTGATTTTTATTGTTGTGGGTAGAAGATGATCAATAGGAATATGTAATCAAGTTGTATGTGCTTTTCAGCTCCTGAGACTCGTCTTGTAAATGAGATGAATAATCTCACAGGATTTATCCTGGAGAGCAAAAACTAAATAGAATAATTTAGAATAATCGCTTAGATTTCCTCTCACTAAAAGCTAAAGGAAAGCTACAACAGACTGGGAAACAAAACTATACATTTCTTAAAGATTGTAAGAGACATCACTGCTCATATTTTGACATATTTTTCCCATTATCTTTCAAACAAATAATTTTGTCAAGAGCATTGTACTTCTTAATGTACTTAGATATTGACTATTTTAGGACCATGCATTCTCTTTACCAGTTAATTAGCTAACCTTCCAAAGTACATGCAAGTTGGGATACTGCACCTTCACTGAAAGCCAGCCTTCCAGAAGATAGGAATAAGTACAGTTAGTCCCAAAGGAAATCATTTTTATGATAAAGAGTCCTAATGTGTCCCAGTAAAGGTGAGGATTGATTGTTATGGCCTATTGTTACTATAATTAGAAGTCAAACACCAATTAGCAGTTCCATTAATAAGATTAATCTCTGCAATATCTGCAGCTGAGACCCAGGGCTTGTATGCAATAAGGCAGTGTGAATTTAAAGTGCAACAGATATTCTGCACTAAAATTCCCAGTTTGTATACTTAAACCAAACAAAAGAAAAAAGCTCTGCCTTCTTTGAGTTTTGAGTTCCTACATACACTATTGGTCTTACCACATTTTTCTCATTACTTGCTTTTTATTTTGTTTAAACATGTTCTATCATGATTTACATGGATGGGGATAAGTGCAATGCAGCATGAAGTCTCCCAAACTGTGGTTCACAGCCACTCCCTCTGCACTGCACTAGGTCAGAGTAAATCACATCTAGTTTTCCATTACTATTAAACTCAGACAAGTGGTAATGGGGGAAAAAAACAAAAACAAACCCCCCAAAATTTCTTACAAATATGGAAGTACTCTTCACATGACAGGAGTCCATGATGAAGTCAGGCATCACTTAACTTCAAAATATGAAGGTAAGAAACAGACAAATCCAATCTCCCAAGTTAATACGCTACACAGTTCAGGGTACAGAAACTGAAAGAAGGGCGAGGTCTGAAGATGAGGTGAAAATTCACACACTCATGTTCTTTGTATGTTTATAGGTACCCAAATCACTATTTGTATGGTCACTCTTTGATTTTATTTTATCTGAGTTTTGTCTTTTACAACAACTTGCAAACAGAATTTGTCCACAGAACCATGCAAGGTAGAAAGAATGCTTTTATAAAATTTAGTAGCAAACACGTCAAGGCAATCTCTAAGTCTCACTTACCTTGTAACAATACAATTAATCTCACCTTCACCAAAATTTACTCATGTTTGCCATGGCTTATTAGCCAAGAGGCTTTGTAATGGATTTGCGTTTTCAATTCTTCCTTTCAAAGGGAGACTATCTGGTTTCTTTGCATAGAACTATTAATTAATCAAATATAGATTATATATTTATATTTCAGTTGGAAAGCATTTAAACAATTATTAAAAATTACAAAAATCTTTAAGCTTGTCTACAATAGAAAGAATTTGCTGGCAAAACTTAACTGGTGAGCTGAGCAAGTGAAGATACAGCTTACAGAATAAAAGACCTCCTTTGCCAGAGGAACATTTACCTGTTCCTAAACCAGAATGTAGCCCTTTACTATTGTAGACATCCACTCCAGTCAGAGATGTGACAGTCTTCTGAGTCAAGAACAGCATTATCATCTCTCAGCTGTTTGGTTGCATTCACGACAGGGCAGAGGCTACCTGCCAATAATTGCAGCTCTCAGGGAATACAGAGCCCAAGGTGCACATCCTCATGGAGTATTTATTCTGTTTATCACTCAAAGCAGAACACCTTTTACATTTTCTCAACTTCCAGAGGAGGTGTGCTCACACCTCATACACTACTATGCTAAATACACAAAGCAGAGTACTGCCATTTCAGATCCCTCTCAACCATAAAATCCCATTCAACAGCAGTCCAAGACACATATAGAAGTCAACAAACCAGCGTCCATTTGTGTGAATTTGTGCAGTCTGCAAGTCTCAAAAGCATACTATAGCCAGTATATAACCTCTACGCTTTTGACTATGCTTTACAGACTGAAGTTGTCCAAGGATCATCATTCACATAGCTTCAGTTTCCTGGAGGCAGCCTGATTGCCTTTCATGCATACAGCAATTAAAGACTGCTCTAACAAGCACAGCATCACCTCTGTTACACCTGCCATGGCATGGGTTTTGGAGAAAGAAGAGATAGGCTGCAGATGGTGAGCTGTCATCTATGAGAAATGGAAGATTCCTAGTGTTCCCACTAATACACAGCAACTTTTAGTGGCATATCCCTAAGACAGACAAAACCTTTATGCTTGTGTTCTCATAGTAGGCCTTGACATAGCCCACGTTACTAATTCTGAAAATCTGGGGATGGAAAGTTCTTTGGCTATTTCATCTCTCAAATGACCTTAAGGACACCTAACAGGCTAGATTATGCCAACACTGTGTCCTCTTGTGAGCTACAGATTCATGAATGCACACCAACTACTGCATTAAACACAGAGCACGAGGTTACAGGCAGGGGGTAGAAAGTTCACCATCTGTTTAAAACACGTTTTGATTATCATCTTGTGAAAAAGACTATGTTCTTGAAAGACCTGGCCTTCATAAAGCTAGATGAGCCTAACCTCATTACTGACTCTGCTTTGAGCAGGAAATTGGTCTACAGACCTCCTGAGATCCCTTCCAACTTGAATTATCCTGTGAACTTAGATGTACTATCAGCAGCATCTGGTTTACCCAGAAAGGAGGGTAATAGAAGGTTGAACTTTCTCTAAAGATGGCATAAAGCTCTTTGGAATCCAGGGGAAGGAAATAAAGGGAAAGCTTTGTTTTCATACCTAGCAAAGAAAAGCTGGGAGTATGCTAGATGGAACTGTAAAGGGACAGAACAGCATGTCCTCTGTCCTTAGGAATGATGCCTACCCCCTCCTGACTTCTTTGCAACCAAAGAAACTTCCAGAGGAAAAGCAACCAATGGATGAATGAGCCCTCTGGTTAAGATCTGGTACTTCTTGGAGACCCTGAAGTTGCAAATCAATGTTCCTTTAGAGAAGGTGAAAACAAGATGACTTTGGCATAACCACAATGACAAAGAGCATGTGAAATCAGACCGTGTGACCTATGTGTGTATGAGTGTCTCCAAAAAAAGGGTACCCAGGGCACTTAAGTAAGAATTACTACTGGAACCCGACAAGCAAAAGACCATCATCATAACAAGGAGTTGGCATCTGCTGCTAACTTCCTCTTAAATTGGGTTTTTGTTGGAAGCAGCATCAATGTTGGTTCCAAATTCATTACTAAAACACTAAGGAGTATATGTTCACGATCACTGTCACTACAGTATTACTATCACTTTTCCAAGCAGCAGGAAGAATTCTGATTCAGAGACAAGTTTATCCAGTGAGTACCACCTTCTTGTAAGAAAGCATGTTCATCTTGCAAGAAATTAGTTCCTGGAGCTTTAAAGGCCAGCTGCATCATTCCGAGGGAGAAGAGGCAGGGACAGAGCCCAGTATTTATAGTACCAATCCAGCAACCTGTTTGCTGGATTTACCAGGTTTTAGTAAAGATTTGAAACAGTACTTTCTATATTCCACTCTACACACACACAGACACACACTTGTTGAGTTTGGTACAATAAAAAAGTCTTTGCTTGTCAATGACCATAGGATTCACCAGTGTGAATGCACAGACAGGTTTGACTGAAAAAAAGGATTTAAAAAAATTTTTTTTTAAACCTCTGACAAGCATCCAAGGAAATCTGCAGATCTGACTCAATGGATGTCAGTACTAGAGAGTATTTTAGAAACTGGCAGTAATGACCAAAACCAAGCAAAACACAAGAGAGAGAAGAAAACAACTTCTATTAGAGCCAAGGATACCGAGGCCTGAAGAGATGACATCAATTTGTTCTTTGGTGTCACTTGCATTTTAAACTGAAATCTAGAGGCTATGTCAGGAATTCATTACTCACTATAAAGCCAAGGAGATTCCTCAGTCCCCAACCAGTAGTGTCTGACAGTGCCAGACATGAACAGAAAAAGATACCCCTTTGGGTATTTAGTGAGAGGACCAAAGCCAGTCTTGGTATCTTCAACTGTAAGAATCTAGCTCCAACTATGAAGCATAAAGCATACAGTGTTCAGAAACCATATGATCCTGGAGCTTCAATTAAAAGCCTCACTTCCAGCAGCAAAATAAAAGAATAGTAAGCTGCATACTTGGCTATCGAAGTGAGTTCTGCTCTGAAAAAAAAACAGAGAGGAGTGTCAGACTCTAGTATAATTGACAGTTATGAAATGCATCTCAAAGCTAGTATGAAGCTCTAGGCTTCTGTGTCACATCTAAGGTGTTCTCTGATACTATTAGCATGATAAATTATCATTGCTTAGATTCTGCCTAGACCCAATGCAAGTTTTGCTTTCTCTTCGGCTCAGGAGTAGAAAGGAGTTTCCAGACAATATGGGATGGATGCTTTGCTTGAGTACAGGCAATGACATCAAACCCTTACATGATACTGCTTGCATACTCTGTAGTGAGCGCTGCACTTCATCATTACATTTGCAATGCTTCTATAGCCAAGGAACTATTTTCATAAAGGCTAAGAGACCAGCAGAAAGTTTCAACTTTAGGAAATCTGTCCAGCAGCTGAAACAGAGCTGTTTATCATGCTGCTACTTCTCCTCTTCATCCTCTTCATCCTCTTTTGGGATCCCTGGTGCTGAGCTGGAAGTAAAGCCAGGTTCTTTTCCCCGCCAACAGGAATAAAGTCAGGTTGCTGGCAACATGATAGGGAGGTAGCTGTATGAAGTAAAGCATTCCACGCAGGCTTTTATAACACTTCCCCCCTTATCTTCAGCATGGCTTATAAGGCAACCAGAGTTACTATGATATCCTTACATACAATGACCCCCTATGCCCCCAGCTTAATGTGGGCAGACCACGTCTCCTGCAAATTATGAAGTGCTAAAGCTGGAGGCAATGCTGGCCAGTGGTAGCACCACATAACTACACTAGCCCTGTTCCTGTAACTACCTAAATTGTAATCTTCATTATTCTAGAAAAGATTGCTCTCTGGTAGCAGGCATCAGTTTTGTTCCATTGTGTGCCAGTAAAAAAAACAGATGCCAGCTAAGCAGCTAGCTAATCTATTTTTATACACTTAGGTCAATTGTCCCATGAATTGACATAGCTAGAGAACAGGAGTATAGAATAAAAAATTTTTTTTTTGCTATTCCAAATTCAGCTCTCAGTATATTTCTGTTTTAATTACAGTTATTGCATTGCTTGCTTATATTGTGATTCAAGAATATGAAATAGGGAGAAGAGATTATGCAGAACATGCCAGATTCCAGGATGAAAAAGTCTACCTTGGTTTTTTGTGGTTTTCTAAGTTAAATAATTATCACACTGTTACATCTTCCTGCTCACAGATTTTTACATTTAGTGTAGTACCAGATATAGCAGACTGATGTAACCCGGCTATCCACTGTGGGACTGAATATTCAAAGAGAGCACAACAGCTGGTTCCAACACAAACAGTGGGAAAAGAAAGACTGGGCTGGTGCAATTGCTGACAAGTACTGGAACAACTTAGCTCATGCTCAGATTTCAGGAATGCAATTAATTAATCGCTACTAAGTACCCTAAAATCAAGTGAGCCATATCCCAGTTAATAGTCCACAATATAACATTCACAGCACGTAAGTATCAGGCAATGAAGATGCTCATTACAGTGCCAGAAATAATATTTCCAATAAAATATTATATATAAAGATGAAGTAATTATATGGCATGGCAACAAAAAGAGCTGTATAGTTTACAGCTGAGCTGAAAATCTGGAAGAATCTATTTCCAAAGCTGGAGAAATTTATGAACAATAAAGGGTTAAGGGTATTTCTTCACTTCATGTCACTGAAGGATATACTTTGCCCTTGATATGTATGTCTAATATACACACCATATATAATTACACTGTAACCAAGATAGCAGACAAAAATGTACTAATGGAAAACTATTTCCTTTTGTTCTTATTCAGGAGAAAGGAGTTTGCAGAACACTATTTGTAATACATAAATCAATCACAGAAGCCCTTTAAGATCACAATTTTACAAGCTGTGTATTCTCTTAGCTTTATACAATGGAGAAATCAAAATCAGAAATCAGACTCACATCTAAGAGTGTATTTGGAAAAGTACCTTAAAGAAAGGAAGTCCGAAGTCAAAGGCAAAGACCACAGTGACTTCAGTAGAGGGCAAGAACTGGCCACTATGGCACAAAATGAAACAACACTACAGCATTCTCCTAGTGTGCATCAGTTTGATCATATTTACACCATGCTACAGGCTTCAAGTGTCATTGAAAATCCATTTAAATTAACAACTCTATAGCTATCACTTTTGCAGACAGTAATGAACCTTAAGTGAACCTGTGTGGGTGTATTCTAAACTGCTTCATTTTTTGAGTACCTTTGTAACTCTGAACTAGATATTATAATGGCTATTGACTTGCTCAAACTTAGATTATTAGGCTAGATTTTCAGCTGGTTGAACTGGCATAGTTCCAATGATGTCCATTTACACCAAATGGCTCATTATTAATTCAAGGTCTTATTTGCTCCTTAATGAATACTTCCACTAGTCACCTTCCCAACGGCAGGTTTAAACGCTCAAACGTTACCTCCATGGTCAGAATCATCATACTCAAGAACTTAGTTATCAAAAAATAATGCTTTTTCTCTCCTTTTATGAGGCATACTTAAGGTAAACTTTTTTTAATCATTTACAAAACAAACTAAAATACCTCTTGTGCCATAATTAACTAACTAGAATTATGCTTTCATACAGCATCATTTGCATATAAATATAAAAATTTTACAACCCTAAGGGGACATTAAGGACAAAACAAAACAAGAATGGAATTAAACAGCTAAAGGGACAAAACAGCACTCCATAACAAGCCTCTTTTATAGCCTTGTCTTTTTTCTTGTCTGTACCCATTCATACATACTTTTCTTCTCTGTTATTTTAAGATACTACATATATTTTAGCTTTATTTGTTTGGTCTTTTCAATTTTACAATTCTGTCTCTGCACTTCTAAACCAAATCAGGATACAAACATGTCACTAAGTTTGTGCATCTCCATTTAATACATCACAGTGGTCAGAAATACAATTAATGGAAAATATGAGTCTGCTCCCTCAACCAACCAACACTCACAGCTTTTCAAAGGGATTTAAAAAATTAAAATTTTACAATTTTTCAACCAGTTCTCATGTATTATTTCAGTGGAACAGTCAACTGTCAAATATACAAAGGAGAGACACCACTATTTTTCATTACTGTTGTTACTAGTATTAAGTAATTTAGTTTAAATACTTAAAAAAATATTTAGGAACTTGAAGCTGAATTATCACAGTGAGAGCCTGAGAAACCTTAATGCTAGGCTCAGTAACTCCACTGTGACACATGGAAGGTAAAAACTTTATTCTACGCTGCTGTTTCATGGCAAAATATCCTTCAAAGGGGCTAGAGAAAAACTTACCTGCTCAGTAAAACCAACTGGTATTTCACAAGACTGGCAATTTGACTCTGAAATTCCTAGTAAGTAGGTGTACGCAAGTAACACCCAAGAACCTCAAAATGAAAATATTCTATTAAAAAATATTTTCTAGCATTTTTACTTTTTTGATTCCAAGTACCTCTTAACATAAACTTTCAAATAACTATCTTGATTCAAATTTTTTGAATTTTGTTGTGCCCAAGAGCCACAATTAAGATACAGGTGTGGATATTATAAGAGCTATACAAAGAGTAGGAAATGGTTTTCACCTTGGAAAGCTTATAATAATCCTAAGGAACAAAGTTTTGCGATTAGGTAAGTACCAATTTTCCTTGAGAGGTGAGCAGGCCACTTAAGATGCTCTGATGCCACCATGGAGTTGCCCATCAAATGTACCTTGTTGTATCTTGCTAAAGAAAGTTACTACATACCTGGAATAAATTCCACTGACCATGTTGTGCTGGAAAGAGAGTTCTGCCGTGCTGGGTCCTGCAGCTTTGGAAACAAGCAATATGACCAATCCTCGCATCTGTAAATTATTTCGGCTATCATACACAAAACCCCTGCAAAAAGGAAAGAAAAAAAAAAGCATGTTTTCACAATCAATGTTTACTGGTCCCATCAAAGTGGAGAGAAAGGCTCAGATGTCAGGCCGCCATCATTTCATCAAGTCTTTATTATTCACGTTTGCATGGAAATAAGCTGCAATTATTAATCATGATCTTTTGTCATCCTTTACCTGACACTTACAATGAAATACTACTGTTGCAGAGAAAAGCAAGTATTCAGGATTAAATCTTGTTTATTTCCAAGGAGCAGCATATGTCCTGCATTTCATGTCAAACCATGAAAGGAGTATTTCAGAATAATTCAATGTGATCTACTGTAACAGGAACATAAGAGCTTTAAGGTTGTTGTTTGAAGTACAAAAAAGCCAAAAGAAGCCTCATACTTCAAGAGGAGGAAAGGAAAGGAGGAAAGGTACAACCAATATCTATAACCTGCTGAAAGAAAACTGTTTAGATCAGAGTGATTATGACCAGATTGCGCAATACATACAAAATGTCTAAGTATATTAGGAATAGACTTTGCAGAAACTGATGAAAGATGTAAAGTAAAAGTTAGAGATAAATGAAGTACAGACAGGTGGTTTTAAACAAAGGAACTGTTTCAAATGCTGCACCTTTAAATTGGGGTCAGAAGGAAACTGCCCCCCAAAACATCTCTGTTGAAAACAATTCTAAATGACCACTTAGATACACCATCTCAGAAATTAACTTGTTTTAAAGCAAGCTTAGCTTTCCTTTTTTACTGCAGTGTCTCCAGTTGTATTCTTCCTGTCCTGGTCAAGCTGCTTTCTACTTCCTATATTCATCAATAAGGCTAAATGGCTAGAAGAAAGGATAATACAGTCCAGATGCTATTTAATTTGTAAACTAATTTCCAATAAATAAGGGCCCATATCTCCAATATCATCTAAACATTTGTTAAAAAAATCATATAGAGAACTACATCACAGATTATTAAGCACTTAAACTCATTTTATTCCAGAGTATAATTTTAGCCCTAATCACCAAAGGAAATCAAAACAGAACAGTCTTTAAAACATCTGAATAAAAATCTAAGATGTTGATCTTGGAAATAGATTTGAATGAAGAAAACAGTGGACGCAACCTAAAGCTTCATCTAGATTTTTTAAATTACATTTACACCACATCTCAATGCAAGAATTTCTTCAGGATACTATTTTCATTTACACAGACAGATAAACATTAAAAAAAAATCATCACTTAAATAGCACCCTTATGTGCTAAAGTTCCTGTGCTACTGCAAATATTGACTTTTTTCTTGAGTCTTTACAGCCTGTTCTACAGTGATGGGGGAATGGCCCAAACTACATGTTCTAGTAGAAGAATGAGTGGGTCCACCCAGGTAGCTGGTGCTAGAGAACTACTGGGCTTGGTCTCCACACCTGCACTGATTCCAGGCTAATAATTCCCATCCAGAGAAGCCTTGAGCTCACACTCAGTGCAACTACATCCTACGAATGCCACTATCAATTAACCTGGGAGGAGGCCAGTATGGCTTTCTACCACAAACCACAATATTTTTAGCTCTGGTGGTGTCTAATGAGCCAAATGAGGCCGTGGCTTTTTGTTCTGTGCCTTTCTGATCTGCCCACATCCCATTTGCTTCACCTGCAGACTAACAGGCTGGCCCACCCAGGACAAGTTAAGGATGGGGTGTACCCCACACTCTCAGCAACAGGGGCAGCTCTGGTGTTAGATAAGGTATCACCTACCAAATTTCCAAAAGAGAGTGCAAGTGTGTATGGCTTCAGACAGTTACAGAGTTTGGCTCAACTAAGTCGAGGTTTTAACAACCAAGTTTTAACAACCAAACATTTACAGTAAAAGCTGAAATTTAGCCAAAAGCAAGTACTAGCTGCCAGTCTTAATCTGCAGTAATGCAATTAAATGTTAGTCTCTCTTAACAGAGCAGTAAAATGCAAGTAGCAATTAACACACCACCTTGCTATCTATCTTAAACCAATTTAAAAGTTTCTGAAAATTAGGAAAACATGGGTAATCAATATTTTAGAGGAAGACATTCGGCACAGATTTTACTATTTACCACACAAGATTCAAACATAATTTCCCGAGGACAAACCATGTCACAGAGCCACCAGCTCCCACTTCTTCCATCCTCAAAGATCCTTAAAAAAAAAAAAAAAACACAAAAAAAAACCCCCAAGCCAAACAAACCCTGAATAAGACAGGGTAAGAACCACTGAAAGGAAGATACACAATATCTTCTGGAGCAGACAATGATTTCTCTTGTAGACCAGTCCTGCAATACTTCCCAAGCACTCAAACCCAGAAAAGCTTGCAGAGCTCAACTCTCCCTGAAAGCACACGCTGTGGTACTGCAATGTACACCTTTATTTTGTTTACCAGGTACATGTAGTGAATGATTTTAGGGAGGAAGGGACAGCTGCTTGCCTTCAGCATTCTGTGAATTTATAACTTGCATACCTTTATTCTCACCAAGCACACAAATAAATGTTTTTTTCCTTATCATGTTCCAATACACAGTTAACAGAGTGCAGTCAAGACAGTTAAACACTTAAAATTCTGTAGATTTCCAAAGTCAGAGCCACAATGAACATTAAACTACCCAGGAAAAACCAGAAAATACATATAATGAATAATATATATAGTGTGTATACATCCTGTACGCAGAATTCCTAATTGTTTGTGGTGGTGTAAGTACTTCTTTGGCTTGAACTTCAGTTGACCACATTACTCACAACCACACAAGTTACACAGATGATGCAACTAAATACAAATATATTTCCTCAACACTATTTACAACTTATTTTTTAAAAAAAGTGGTTTTAGAAAAAAATTGCTTTTTTCCACATATGTATGGTGCAAAAATCAGAGTGCCTTACTAAATGCAGGATCCCATGAGAAATGAATAACACTTTTTTGGGGTTTGTTTTTTTTAAAAATACTGCAAATTATAGTGATACTTTTAACAATCAGAAGACTTTGATTTTTCATGTCTAGCACTCTACAGATTGCCAAGGGACAGGATAATACAGAAGTAGAAAAGAAAGGTGTTCAACACAGGATTATAAATCACTGGCCTTTAAATAAGCTACTGCCTAGATAGATACCACTAGAAGTGAAACACTATAGTACTTTTACCTGATTCAGACTAGGTGAGGAACAGAAGAAAGTAATTACCTATGCTGAATATACTTGAACAATTTCATAGCAATAACAAAAACAAGTGTTCAGAGCTGTTCAGGGGGTTTGCATGACCACTAGCAATAAATGCCTTGCATTTTTAGCAGAAAATTATTAATGAGAAGTACAGCTGTGGGTGGGGGGAAGAACAGGACATAAAAATCAAATAGTGTAATAATAAGGAGCAACATGTCTGTCATTTCTACACCTAATCATATAGTCTATATGCTACATATGGTTTGGATGTAATTTTAGACAGGATTTTCTATGACTTTCCAAATCAGTAGTCAAAAGTCTAACTCCATTCAAAACATGACTGAAGTTGTGTTACTGCCATGTAACATATCCACACTAAAGCAAACCACATTAGACTTGAAACAAATAAAGCCTACAGTGATCATCCTTTAGACACTAGAAACTATTGCAGCTACTTGACATGGCTTCAGGGGTCACATTCACGTTTTGAATTAAGCTCCCAAGAGATATTCTGCACAAGTAACAGCTATACAAAAGTCTTCCAGATGGTGCAATTAGTCTTGATGGGTATGTGGCAGGAGACAGGTGCCTCTAGGGAAAAAAGTGAACTAAAAGAAAACCAAGTGAAATTGTGCACACAAAAAAGATGCATCAAGCTGTGACTCCTTTAGAAAACCTCTGCTGAACACCACACATACAGGCATAAGGTACCCCAAAAAGAAACATTAGCACAATTGCTCTAAGTTACAGGCTGGGTATCTTGCAAATTACATACTTCATCCTCAGGGGACCGCATACCAAAAAAGGTATGGGAGTCAAATGCTTCTACAATTCAGTTTTGCAAAACATTAAGAATTTTGGGGGGAAAAAAAGAAGGGGGTGTGAACCTCCAAAAGAAAATAAAAAAGCATTTACTGTAGATATTATGCATGCGACAGAATAACTCATTTGAAAACTGGTAGATTCACAGTTTTAAATACAGAACAATGTTCAGAAAAAATTCATCTTACAGCACAGGGGAGAAGTGCCTAGCTCTGACACATGCGCAGTATGACACTGTACAGGCACAAGAGACTCACACCACCCACTCAAGCAATGACACTGGCTAATAGCTAATGTGCTGCAAATTACACCTCCTACTACCAGAGTCCGTCTGCTGCAGAGAATAAATCAAGCAAACTTGAGCATTTCACTTAATGCTTTGTGTATTTCTCCACATCTGCAGCCATTTCAGTAGTCTTTGCAGTTAAAATATTAACCCCCAGTAACTGTCATGTTTAACTCCATCAGTGATTTACATCACAAAAAATAAGACTATTTGTTGCAACAACCATTCGTATTTTTTATTGTATCTTGTTTAAATACTGCAAAGACTTTAAATCATTTGCACGAGAAAAAAACAGCTAATAGTCTTACCACTTTCTTCATCAAATTAAACTCTTTAATTTAAACAACAGAGAGGAAATACGGCAAATACAACAGTTATTGTAAGGAACAGATGGACACGAGGGAAATTTCATGGTACCAAATGGGAGGGGAAAAAACCAAAAAGCACAGGCAACTGTGAAGTCAACTGACTCTGCAAGTGGGTGTAGCAGAAGAAAGCATGCTTATGGGTAGTAGTGCTAGTTCAAATTTAACAACTAAGAATACAGAACAAATTTCTCATCAAAACAGGTGTGATATGGTATTTTGGAGGGGTCAAAAAGGGGTTGTCAAATGCTTAGCCAGATGTTTTTAGTATTTCCCAAATGTTCTGCTCGTAATGGAAGCAAACAAGAGCTGCTGGATTTGCAGCCCTTTCATCAGTTATCCCAGCGGGAGCCCCTCCACCACTGCCTAGGTGTGTGCTCTAGCCACTGGCCCAATGGTAGGGGCTGAAGGGAACAGATCACTGTCCTCCTCACCTCCTCTGGCAATTTTGCCCTTCCTTTCCATGCATTTTATTGAAGGTGTCCCACTGACAAGGATCAATCATTTTGTTCCAGGTCATACACAAGCTCTGTTCAGCTACAGGGAGAAGGAAAACAGGGAGAGGTATGGGGTGTTGATCAGCCACTCCTCTACCTTCCCACTTCAGATGTCAAACAAAAGGAGGAAATAAAAAATAAAAAAAATCACCTGTTCACAGTGCTCTAATAAAAAGCATCTGGTAAAGTCTGTAACACAACCAAAATCAATTATGCTGGCAAAGAAGATTTATAAGCTTAGGATAATGTCATTGAAAACACGGGCTAGTTTTAGGCTGAAATACAGACTGTTCTGAAACAGAAACCCCTCTATTCAAACTGACAATCCCAGATGTGACAATATAAACACAGTTTTAAATCTGTGCAAAAGTAACATTTTACAGGAAAGTAACATCTATTTTGCTTAATATAGATTGAGCACTCATGGTTACAGGTGCAGTTACATTTGAAAGAAACCCAACCAGACCACCCCACACTTTTTCAAAATAAATTATAACTGACAATTCTATATCTAGTGCTAGAGGTAAGGCATGGAGCTATTCGGCAAGACTGTCAGCTTCTTTACTGGAAATGCAAGAGTTCTACCAGCCTCAGGGCTTTTATCCAATCTGCTTTACTAATGACTTGTCAGAAGTAAATAAGAGAAAACTCTGACATACTCATTTTTTAAATGGATGTTAAACTGCTGTATTATAGATGCACTTATCTGAATCATAGGATTCACCATATGACCATATGATCACACTCAAACATGCATACATTTAAATACTCAGAGCATTCAATTGTATGTATTTAGTGTATGCCAACAGCAGTCTATAGTGACTTATTTTCAACTGTTACTCAAGTTTCAAGCATATATTAAACGCCCTTGTGCACAGCATATCTTCAAAACACATTAAAAACCCTGGTCCATTCCAACATCCACGGCCAGATCTGTAGATCTAAACAGAATAGAAACATAACAAAGACGATCTTAATTGCTTTATCTTGGAAGAAGTTTGCAGTAGCATACCTTCTAGAACAGGAAGCTCATGGAGGAGAGCTCCTAAGGTCCTCTCCAACCTGAGTGACTCCATGAGAGTAGAAAATAGCTGCTCAGTCTTCACAAGATTTTTGCTTACAAGGAGAAACATTTAAGTAAAGGTGAAAAATTCCATGCAAAGTTTCATCACTTCATTGCTCTTAAGACATAACTTTTTGACAGATTTTGAGGAAAAGTCAGAGCACCATCGAAGATCAGAAGAGAGACTGATCTCTTTCTGGAGTTGCTACATGCACCTATTTCTTCAGGCTTTAGTATATATTCTACCTATTGTACTCCTTTCAAGAAGAAAAATTCCAACAACCTTTTAAACACAGCAATGATCACAAAAGATGGATCCTTCTAGGAAACTATAAAAGTCAGAAGGTTAAATAAAGTTGTGGAAATTCAAATGGGCAAGATGCCATAAAAATAAAATCTAATCATCAAGATGAAGTTTAAGAAACTACAGATTTTTGGGCAGGTACAAAGCAAATACTGATACTTGGCCTTGGTTACTTGCAGTTCATTGTACTTGAGCATTTACAGCTCCCAGAAACCAATACAGCCTTCAAATTCTTGAAAGAAGTAGTTTTCCCCGGAGCCTGTAAAACCCCATTTAGACACTCATATCAGTCTACCACCCACTGCTACTAGGGTTACTGGGTTTCCCAAAGGTAGAGGTTATTTGAACTATTGCCATGATGATCAGCTACGTATTTGAATATTATTTTACAGTTTTTTTGATGTACTTGCTTCCTCTAGGATAGGTTATCCCCTAGGATCAATGGGAGGAATTGCTGTTAAAAAAACCCAACAAAACAAAACACAGAAAAATATTCCAAACTCCCATTTTTCTGCAAAACTTAGGACCAGCTTAGGATGAAGAGGAAAATGTTTTGATTGGTAAGAAGAAGGGAACCACCAACTTCTTCATGTGAATGAAGACTCACAGCAACAGTTTGAAAACAAAGTTTCAAAATAGCTGGTTTTAGGTTGCATGGTCATTTAAGATCTTAAAAGAACCTACTATGGACATGGAAAAAAAACACTATAAAAATAAAGGGCAGCTATAATCAGACATTTATCTCAAAGATACTGATTATTCAGAATTATTTTTTTTAATTAAAAAGAAAATTCTACCCTCTATCCATCAGATCTTATGAGTGGTACAGGCAGGGCAAAAAAGGACTACCTTAAGGATGACACTCAAGACACCACACAGAAAACAAATGACCAAAATGTATTTTTAAACCAACTGCGAGTCTCTACTGTTTTTCCTGGTCAGTGTTTGGCTGGATCTTGGAATCTGATGTGGATAGCAGGCAAGCTAATACAAAAAAATGCAGTTAATGTCTGAGTGCAATTACTCTGACCAGCAGCCGCTTGCAGGTCTGGCACCCTTATTTTCCTAACCACAAATACTTAGACAGAAGCCTAATTTTGGTGTGTCTGATTTCTCCATCAATATTGACTTTATTTAAACCTTGTGGGAGGTCTAGCACCCTACTGTCGACCAATATCAACAGGTCTACTCAAGCACAAGACTACCTTTTTGAAAACAGGCGCTCTCAGACACAGGAATATTCTGCTAAGTGAAAGCAATACAAATATTTTGGAAGAGTTCTGTGAATGACAGAAATATGATTAGCTTCACAAGGCTAATGAATTCAAGCACCTCTGGAGGTCCAGTGTCACTTCAGCAATATTGTAATTGTAAAGCCTGTCATAAAAATGTATTTCACATTAAATAAACTCTACTAGGGAAATGCAGCAATGAAATAGGTCAAATCCTGGCCATTATCTCACACTAAAAATGCTCACAGCATGTTTTACAAATGGATGAAACATGAAAAGGCAAAAGTGTTAATATATATATTGTCATTACAGAATGATCTAAAAAGTTCTTTTAACCTCTGTACTCAACAATATTTCTAAATAACCTAACTGATCTTCAGCATTATTCAGATGATTTCATTACAAATATTTATTCCTCAAAAACACTGAAGGCTCTTTACTAGTCGTGAAAAATAGGTTCTAAGTTCTGTGCTTCAATGGATCGTTCTCACATATTGTAAATAGCTTAAGCCAAATACACACCAAGAGTCCTGTAAATATAAACCTTCCTTTTAAGTAGAAAGAGAAATTGTTTTAAGTGATTGAAAACCAGGCAGCAACATTACTCCAAATGGCAACACCTCTGCATGTGTCACCACCTACTAGAGTTAAGTGGTTATACACAGCAGGAGCCTTTTGTAAACTGGCGGGGGGGAAAAAACCCGCCTTAAAACACAGTGGAGAATTAGGACAGAATGCAAGGCAGAAATATGTACATATAGTCACAAGTGGGAAGAAATATAAATACTCCCAGATATGACAAATGTATATACTTCTGAATACCATACACTGAGGGCTCTTCAATGGTTTATTCCAAGTAAAAAAAAAAAATCACTTTTAAGCCAACAGTGGAGAAGACAGACAAACCTAGATCATAACTCCTACCAATATTATCTTTATTTGATGTTTACCTCTAGATAACTGATTCTAGAGAGTGTCTTTTCAGTGAGACCCAGGTGGCTGACTGAGAAGACTAATTTGGGTTTTTATTCAGGTAAGAAGTATTTTCAATGGGACCTCCACCAAAATTCCATAGTTCTCGCTCCCCTGTGTCAGTATCACAATCAGGCTTGTTTGCCTTTTACAAACATGAGCATAAACCCTAACAAATATCTGCCCCCTTTTCCTGCATCATTGCTAAGCATCAAATGAGCTCATTAAGTTACCAGTGGCACGCTTTAAATTTATGAAGTCATGAAAAAAGATACAGCACAAAATACTGAAAGCATTTTACAGTGAAGCAACTGTTAGAAAAAAAAAATCACTGGAAAACTTTAGAGATTTTTCTATTCTTTTTCCCTCAGAATTCTAAGACAAGACTTTAGAAGGCTTGAGATTTTAAGCAAACACTTGTGGTTTTGGAAATGCTGGTTTCCATGGCAACCAGTAAGGTCTTCTTTATATAGCATTATAAACAGATGGTAAAGACCGGTCATGTTTGTTTCCTTGCCAATATATCAATAGAACTGCTGTACTACTCTATCCCATGTATTAGAATTATTAAGTAATTTGGGTATTTGAGCAACAAAAATCTACAAATCAGACTTGCTTAACTAGTACCTTTTTCCATAAACACATGAAGATTCTCAACAGTAAAGTCACTGTAGTCTATATAGTCAGATTTCTTTGGCAAAGCTTTTTATAAATGTTTTCTCAGCACTTGCCATGCAGGGTACATTACTACCACAAATATGAATCCAACAGGTATTAAAATAATGAATTCAAACAGGAAATAGAAATGTGACTGTATTTACACCCACTGGTATGAAAGTGTACTTTAGAATTATGTTTTTGCTGTATTACATTTGGAATTATTCAGAGAAGATGTAGCAAACTATATACTCACTTTCATTATGTCAGAATAAGCAGAGGTTATTCTTGCAATTTGTAAATAAAAAAGAATCTTTTTGCATTTTAATCTTTCAGTTGTAGCTATGGCACACTTATACATACAAGTGTTCTTATTTCGTAGATGGCTGGAAGTATCAAAAGAATTTGATTTGTTACAGCATTTGATTTGGTACCTCTCTGGAAAAGTCTGAAGCACTAACTACTGGAAGCGCAAGCTAACATAGATTTTTACCACTGCGTCCAGCTTATTCCTCCAGTGTTTTAGCTGTTTAATATGCTGCATGCCATAAATCAGAAAAAAAGAAAAAAAAGAAAGAAACGAGTAGAAGAAAGGCAGAATAAGAACTCCCAGCAGGTTTACTGACTGCATATCAGGAACTCAAATTACACATTTTAGATCAAAGTATCACCTGTATTCTAATCAGATTACAAATTACTTTATTATCAAACTATTAAAAATATCACTAATTCTGATGCAACTCCCACTGAAATTCATGCCATTTCAATCAGTGCTTGCACATACAGTTCCCACAAATAGTTAAAAATAAACAATAGAGAATTTGTGAAGTCTAGTGTTTTTTTCACTAAGCAGTAGCTTCTCAAGGAGAAATGTAATATCCAAAAAGTTATCTTTTCTTTACCCCATATACAAATGTCCACGTCCGCTCTTATCCAATCTGCTACCAATATCACAGCAGTTATCACCAATGAACATGAGGTTCAAAAAAAAAATAACCTACACACAACCCAAAGCTCTCAAAACCCATTCAACTTCATAAAACAACCAATAATACATTTTGAAAAAGTGTGAACTACTAAAGATTTGAGTATGTTTGGCAAAGATCAAGAGGATAACAAGCATTCAATATGCACAGAGAAGACAGAAATGTGCTAGGGTATGGATGAGAAGTCTTCTTGCACATCAAATGGGACTGCATTAAGCAACAAGTTCAGAAGATAGATATTCACACACAATTGTGTTGCTAGTTTTATATTTATCTGTTTGATACCAGGCAAATGATACATAAGTACAATTTAACAGTAGGGTCCGTTCTGCCAAAATCCCAGCAGTTTCCAACAGTGCTTAAACTGTAGATACCTAACACTACGTAGCATAAAATTCCTAGCTTGGTTTGGTTGCACAAGCCTGTTCAGAAGTACACTTTCAGACGACAAGTCCCTGATCTTGTCTATGCCTTCATGGATCAAGCCACTGCCTACTGCCACAATTAACATTTCAGCAATGCCAATACATTTTCATCATTTTAGGATACTGTTCACCTGCTGGCTACAATAAAACCCACCATTTCCATGTTCCAGGTGATTTAGCTCCACCACAACATGAATTCAGTGTTAATCTTTGTTTAATATATAAACTTGATCCATATCAGGTGGAGGAGGATGAGGTTAGGGAACATTTCAACAAATCAGATGCGCATAAGCCAATGGGATGCACCCACAAGTGCTGGAGAAACTACCTGATATTATTCCCAGATCACTCTATAATCTTTAAAAAGTCATGGTGATCTGGGGAGGTTCCCAAGGACTGGAAGAAAGCAAGTGTCACTCCTACCCTCAAGAAGGGCAAAGAAGCAGCTACAAAGATAGCTGGAAGTATACAGGTGCGGTAAAACCTTTACCTAGCATTCCAAATAAATGAGACTTCAATTTCACAGAGCGAGCCAGTCTTTTAAAAGGAGTGGCAAACCAGAACAAGCATTGTGTGAAGGGCCTGAACTTCAGTTTGGTGAGCATACTGAACACCACCAAATTTGGAATGGAGTGGGGAGCGAAAGGCAAAAACGTGTCACATGTAACATAAGACAACACAGCCCTCACACCGACTGCTTTATTTACATAAGACATAATACAAAGTGATGGACCACAGTTTCAAAACAGTACAGTAACATAAATGAAGAAGAGTTGGAGCTGCTGTACTAAAGTTCTGTAGCTATTCAGAAAAGGCATTGACAGTACTGACCACCTCAGTTTTTCCTGGACTGCCTGGTGCCAGAGTCTGGAAGGCAAAGTTAAGGAATGTAGTCTGTAGGAATTACTGGAGTCCATGAGAAAAAACTGGCAAGAGGAAGCAATGCTGGAATGTGAAGCAGGAACCTCATTTCTCCTATTGGAGCGACCTCGACTGCATGACAGACAAGTGGAAAGCAGCACTGCTAACAGAGGGGAAAAAGAACAAACAGCCAAAAAGGAGGGCACCTTACTAAAATGTCATTCTTGGAGTAGAATGAAGAATGAAAAGAAAAATGAAAAATGAATGACATGCCAGACTTGTCAATTTGCTTTAAAGAAGCGTATCTACCACTTCAGGTGCCTACAGTACAAGGAGACCTGTTACTCACTATGCAAGTCAGGCAACCTCAGAAAAACTTCCAAGACAAACATTGTAATAGGAAAGGTGAAACTAGAGGAATCTTCTTCAGGCAATCTGAAAATAAAGATCTTCCAAGATCCACCACCTAAGGAAAACTGAAGAGAGCTCAAGGTGAAGCTGCCAGAAGTAAAATTACCCCAAAATTAAAAGTCACAAGGAAATAAATTTAAGTCACTGATCTAATCCTGCCACCAAGAGATACAGAGGCAAATAAAAATTAAATGCCAGGCTCTGACAAAGGAGTACAGCACTGATACTAAACCTTTGTTGATACAAAGAGGAGTGGGAGTGAGGAGAGAGAAACCTCTGCCAGTGACATGCAGGAAGATCACATTTTTTACACGTAGTTTACATGCAGTTTTCTATTATGTAATTAACCAGGTGTGCTTGATATTTTGTTCTAACCTGGCACATATCCTGCCACATAGCTCACAACACTAAAAGTTTCCATTGAGTGTAACTCAGGATAGGATTGGCATTTTCAGCAGTAGCTTGATCTTAGGCAAATTATAATAGAATTTGTGTTACCTGAAAAAAAAATTTTAACTCAAATTGCTACAGGAAGTCCACCTTACTTTGAAGAATATCTGTTTCTCCTTTAAAGACCTGAAAGAATGTTTCCGTAATACTCTCATTCACATAAACTGCAATGCAACATTATGGTAAAAATATCTAAACCTTTATCCTAAAAAACCCCCCAAACCAAAAAAAACCAAACCTCTTAATTTTTCTGGAATGAAGATCAAGAAAATGCTGCTTGCAGCCATACAATATAACATTATGCAAACCAACACCACCCTACTGACAAAAGATATCAAATGCTTCTGAAAGTAATTCTACATTTATTTCAAATATACTTTAGTTATACCAAAAGCAAACTGTTACTATTGTCAATGGCAAAAGGAACCCATGTAAAGACATAACTCACTGAAAACTATGACAACTGCCAGGCTTTTTATTCTCTCAACTGTACTGACATTTCAGAAAAAAATATAAATAAAAATCAGCAAATACAATTATGAAAAAAAGACAATGATTTCCAGTATTCCATTATTTTATCTTTTAGCTTTTGATTATATAGGCCACCTCTGGAATGAAATACAAATACCATTTCAGGATTACCTCTAACAATACACTCAAAAAATTAAAGTAAGACTTTAAGGAAAAAAAAAAAAGTTGTTCAGACAAATTGCCACCACCTTCTGAAAAACCAAAAATGTTCCAGAAAACATGTAACAGCTATTGCACAGAACTGGTAGTGCTATACATCATCTGCAGAAAAAATATACAAAAATAAAATCTCAGATTTCAGGATCTTTTTAAACTTTCACCCCAAATTTAGCAGCTTCTATGAAAGTTTTTCCCAAATGATGCTTTGTCAATATCAGTAGAGTGCTGACTTGCAGAAACAAGTTAACAAGTTACCTGTTAACATTGGTTTTCCCTCCACCAGTTCTCCAGCTGTTACTTTTGCTAAACACCAACTATGCCTGACCTCACTCAGTTCACGAGACAGCAGAAATGAAAAGATAAAATCCAATATACACATTGCCTGATGTACCATGACTTGATTTATCACTACAACAATGCTAACTACATTCTGCTATGACAGGCAACTACAAACATTCCCGTACGTAAATCTGAATGAATCTAAGGAGAGAGCTACCATCTCAGTACAAATGGACAGCCTTGAAACTCACTTCAATTTCTGCATCTTTCTATGAGATTTTAGAAATAGCCATTTTGTACTACTTACACATAAAAATCACTTGATTGAGGAGCTTACGCTTGATATGATGAATGAAATATTCTCTACACAATTTAAGTCTGGGGAAAAAAAACATTAAGATTGCACTGTCAAGATTTTAAATTTATAAGTGCCAGTCTGTTCTTTTCTTCTATTTGGCTATCTTTCATCAAAACAATACCGTGCATTCAAATAAAATTTTCTAACCGCTCCACTGCATATAACAGTGCTGTTTATTATCTCTAATGTAGAGATGTGTAATTATTAAGTTTCTTTTAGAAGGCAAACATTAGGGCACATACTTCAGCACAAAATGCTTCCAACATACTTGACTTATGAAAATAACATATTTTTTAAAAAAATTAAGAGATCGAATGTGACAAAAGAGATAAATAAAGAACATTTTTTTTCCCTCCTCTATTATCTTACATCTATCTGAAGGACAGAACTTGACTTTGGATCACAGTCAAAGTACTTCTAGCAAGCTTGCTAAACTTCCACCAAAAAAACAATAGTCCAGTTATATTTTTACTGAAATTTGCTGGCAAGTTCTCTAGTATTACAAACTGTGGTCCCTACCATGCCAACAGTGGGATACGTTTTAATACTGTGAGGAACCATATGCACTTTCCTTAGGAGATGTTAGCACAAGAAAAAATGAAAAAGGTCATTCTCATAAGTGAGCCTAATTTGCACATACAAGCTTTCAGCCAAGGAATATATTTGTATGCTATGACTTTTTTTTTTCCCATCCCACTAAACATTTTTTTTTTTCTTCTTTACCCAAGTTAAGTACACTTCATCTGTGATTTCAATTTGCCATTGAAAAAAGTGTATGTAAGATGAGCTGTAAAATTACAGGATCATAAAACGATGTAAATTTAAATGTCAAAATGTAAATGAAAAATGTACCTAAGAAGCATGTCACTGGATTTATATATTAGAGCTTTTAAAAAAATTAACAGTACCACTACAATTATAATACAGTGCTCTCAACAATTTTCTTTACCTATAATCTTTGCTTTTGACAGTTGGCAAATACTGCTTTAAGCATTGTTAGAAGCCATTCCAAAAAAATTTCAGATTTCATTTTCTCTCTTCACCAGACTACAGGGGCAGCCAGCTAGAATGCTAGAACCTTTTGGTGCCTCTGTGTTTGTGCTCAGATGTCTCCTTTCTGCCGATGAGGCCAGCCACAGCTGATTCTGAAGTTTCTAAAATGAAATGTGATTAGTATTTTGTGGTGAAGTGTCAGTGATCAGAAATAAAGAAAATGAAGAAAATGAAGAAATTGGATTCTCCCCTAAAACCCAGTATCTGCTTCTATGCTTTATTCTATTTTTGCTACTCATTCCTCAAGAAAAAAAAAATCATAAAGGCCTTCCCTCTCATGACAAAATTCTGCAGAGGCAAGCAACCCTGCTGTGAGGAAACTGAAAACACTTTACTCCATCGGAAGAAAAAAAGTAGGAACTGTATAAAAATCACCAGACACAGTGAATGTTCTGACCCAGAGGCAAAGCATAATTCACAAAAAACATCTGCATATGCGCTCCTGCCCATCTATACTGTTCCTTAATAGCCAAGCCTCAGCAGAAGTGCTTATATGGAAAGACAATTGTGGATCCACCACCTCCTGCCACAAACATTATTCAGTCTCTCAGAAGGAAAAAAACCATACAAGAACACACACACACACTGTTTTTTATAACCTGGATAATTATTCAGATAAACCTGTAAAAGCCAGTGATGATAAAAGACCATCAATATATATTGAGGCTTAGCCTAACTTTTCTGTCCAACCTGCTGGGCAAGCTTTCAGTTCAACCCCCCAAACACTAAAAGGTACTGAAGTACAACTTTAATTATAGGCTGGTAAGACTACAGCAAACTTTCTTCTAGACTTTAGGCCTACCAGTCTCCTTAACTCTCCCAAATTTTAAAAATTCAAAGAACAAAATCACTTCTTTCCACACATGCTCACTCCAAATGGGCTCCACTCCAAAAGGAAACTTGCAAGAGCTTTGCTGCTTTAGCAGACCAGTGCCCTCCTCAGCCTCAACAAGCTCCCCAACTTACTTCCTCTTTCACCACATTATAAACTGGGGAAGGACAGGCCCTTAGTAGCAAGCCACAAGGGGGGAAAAAAAAGCAAACCAAATCCCCAAACTTTGAAATCAGTTATGAGTCAGGGTTCCTATTCTTTCAGGGATAGGAGCAAGAGAGTGAGGTGGATAAAAATCAAATGTGATACTCCAGGTCCATGCTGGGATTTGCACACTTTTGGAAGACCACTGTTCTCTTTACAGAAATACAATTCTGCTGACTAGTGTTACAAAACTGATAGAATGATAGTACCACAGTGAAACTTCTCAATAAGCAGGATAAGTCCCAACAATACCAACTTTGGAGAGAGCCTCAGTTTTGCCCACCTTGGACAGAGACTACACTTCAAATTACTGACAACCTGTTATCTCACAGAGAAGACTATATGGTTTCACTAACTTACACAGAGCAAAAATACAGAGAAAGACATCCATAAGCAAACATATTTCACATTCTCAACCACTGCAAATACATACAGAAACACCCAATCATGAGAAGTCCTTTCTCTTCACATACTAAAAATCACTGCTATGAAAACACAGCAGCTTCTGAGGGCACTTTATGACAGGATCTAGAATGACGCATGCTAACTAAATTTAACAACAACAGTAGTTACTAGTTATATTCACTGAGCAGAAATTGAGATCAAATTGAAGTTTGTAGTCTTTAAGTAATCAGTTTCTTGTTTTCTAGCCTTAATGACTGAAAATGATAATTCAATTGTCAAGGGTGCATCTGAAAGTTATAGATAAGTCAGAAATCTAAAAATAAGAACTTGTAAATGTTAATAGACTGTATATAGAAAATGTCAATCCTGGTGCAAACTCTCAACAAGTAAAGTTTAATTAGCTCCCCTTATTGACCTTTTTCAAATTGACTCCATGGAGCCTATTTTGATAAAAGAACAAAAAGCAGTGTATACAGTCTTCATATTAGACACAAATTTGGTGACTGTCAGAGGACATCGCTAATGCCATCTAGAGACTTGAATGACAATGTCATGATTTAATGTAAATGCTTCTTCCAGGCAATAAAAGGGAGGACAAACACGCTAGTTCTTGCTATGTTTCATCTGCTAACTTTAACATTAAATTTACTAAAATATAGTGTCCTTGATCAGGAATCCAGTGCACATTCATGTATAGGACAATACCTCTTTCAAAGACTCCACATTAAGATAAGCCAAATAATCCCACTGTGTTTAACTTATATTTGCAAGTTCTCTACTACCATGTGTGAGAGACTGAAAGAGTTAATGTCTCAAACATTGTGGTGGGGCAAGTTCTGCTTAAAGACAAAGAACCAAGGTGAAAAGCCCATCAGCTCAGACACAGCAACGGGG
>JANZLQ010000013.1:20925775-20944123 GCA_026212715.1 Elanus axillaris
CCCACTGGGGCTGGACCCCTCGGCTGTCAGGACCAACACTGGACCCAGGACCAGTGAAATCCTTCTCCCTTCCTTTTCCACAATTCCTACACCTCATCCGTTTCATGACATAAACCGTTGACCAAGTCTGGGACTAGGAGTGGATCCAGCTGCCCCTGGGCCCTTCCCTGAGGAGGAGTCTAGAAAGCAAGAGGGTCTGCTCTGAAACTCATGACCCAGTGGGAAGGATCTCAACATTCCCTGAATTGATGTTTGTGGTTATCCTGGTTTACAGAAGCAGTCTCGTGGCAGTTCCTGTTGTGAGAAGCCCTGCCACCTGCTGCCGCGCCTCCCCGGCTCAGTTTACTTCTGTCATGAATAAAATCTTTAACTGATCATTTGGTGTCGTTTCACCTTAATTTAGCCCGAGGGAATTCCGAATTCAACAGGACTCCCTGGTCTGTCCAGCCTGGGTCAGGACACCACGGGTGACAATGATTTTGTAGCACTGGTGTTCCAGTCTTACCAGGCCTATTATACTTGCAGAAGAATCAAACCACAAAATTTTAAAACATTTTTTGTGTAAAATAGTACAAGAAGTGTATAACAGCATTTATATAAGATAACACCTAAACATGGAACATCTAAATTCTTTATTGTCAGTCAATGATGCTGCATCAAATTTACCAAACCTATCTTCAAAATCCACAAAAATGAAGACTTAGGAATTTGTAGCACTTCAGTTAATCTCTGAAGAAGAAGAGCATTTGAGACAGTGCATCAAGCAGAAAATCCAAGTTAGCTGGTATATATGATAAATTAACATACATAATCTGTAATTCCAGGTATATCTAAAGTTATTGAAATGTCAGACTCTGATGACTTAAATTACTTCAAGTCAATAATTTAGAAAAAAGCAAAGTCTTTCTTTTAAAATAATTTCCCTTTTTCATAATATAGAAATTATGCAGTACTTTTATATCTACATAGATCACGCTTGTTATATTAAAATATAATAGTAGCCATGAACATAAACACTCAGAATAGAGTTTTACTCTTGCATTATATTCTCTTAATAAAACTGCTATAGAAAATATACAATGTGCTAATGCAAAAAGAACTTGTCTTGGGACTTTAGTTCTTCCTTTGAGTCATGATCTTCCATCAATTTCATGTGAAAAATGGTTTGTAGTGAATACTAACTTCCCAGTTTTAGGACCGTGCAATTAAGAGTTCTTCTGACAGTCTCTTAGAATTATCTCTCTTTTTAGGGGAGTTTTCAATGTAACTTATGAGATGAACAGAGATGGGAACAAATACTCCCTTGTTAACACTGTATTTCTTTCCAATTTTGCAGAGAAAGTAGCTGCGTCCTGTAACTCTAACAGAGTGATGAAGCTTGTGTGATTGTACTTCTTTGCAGGACTGATTTAACTAAAGCATGAAGTACGATTAATAAAAGAAAATGAGCTCTTATTTCAAATAGCTTGGACTTGGTGCTCCTGGTACACTCTCTTATTCTTGGGGATCTGCTACAATCCTACTGTTTGGAGATTACTGCAGCTAAACAGAAAAACAAAAGCATCCATTGCATTTTATTCCTTCATCTAAAAGGGTACCATGACTATTCCAAGAATATATAAAAGACTACATCATCAGCATTTCCTGAATGTTGAAGGTCCAGTCACGTATCTTACTATTTACTCTTTGGTTTTTTAAGCAAAAATTTTTTGCACAGTTTTCTTGAAGGGGAAGATAGAGAGGAAGGGAGAGGAATGACTTATTTAACTAGACATCACCAGGATACTGTCCATGTAAATTATATGTAGTAAAGCACACAGCAACTCAAATTAGATCTCTCCCAACACAATCTACATGTAATAAAAGAATCATAGCTAACGCAGCATTGTATACACAATGGTATGTATGTCTGCCGTGTAATACAAGGTAGTATTGCCACAAATACCAAGGTGGTCTTGTTCTGGGGAATGTGACTCAGTGTCTAATTGATTATTTTTTATTATTTTTATCACCATCATTATTGTTTTATTTTAGAAGTTAGAATTTTTTCCCTATCACCACTATCCTTAACCCGTAAGAAAGAATACAATACAGTTTAAGGTTAACAACTTCTTAATCTAGGCTACAGAGACTTTTTGGAGGCCCTTGTAAAACACAATCTTGGCAACTTCTGTGGTTGGGCTAGAGCTCTGGGCTATTCCCTCACTGACCTTTCTCCAGTGCATCCTGCAGCACTGCTGGCTCCCAATCTCCCCCTTTTTCACCTACACCATGCTGCTATTAACCTTGCTCCTCCTCACCACAGCAGTTACTGCCACACATGCTAAACCTCCTCTCTTTACTCTTACAAGCCCAAGGAGGGGGAACAGAACTGAAAGTAAATAAAAAAGAAAGGACATAGCTAGGCTGGTGGCTGTGCCACAGGTCACAGCACCCATTGAAGCTGGTCTTCCTGTGGCAGAGGTTACATGTAGGTAGATTAACAATCACCAACTTCTCCAGAAACAGCCCAGCCCTGCACAAGCTGGGAATGGAGCAGAAGTTTGGCTGCTGAAGCAGGACTGAAGAGACAATCTCCTATCTCATCTCAGGAAAGGTGGTAGTCATGCCAAATTGCATTAAGGCAATTAAATTTTAGTCAAAATTATTCCATCAAGCACATTGGGAAGGGAAAAAACATTGCATACTGAAAAAAAAGAGTGAAAGGCAAAAATTGTATTCTTTTCTTTTAGTGACCCTGGGATATAACTGACTGAGGTCCAGCACTACTTCTTGTACCTCTCACATGAAATCAACAGAAAATTCCACATTTGAGTACATTTGGTCTCTGGCATCTGTTACATTTTAGCATAAAACTTAGCCTGAGAAAAGCTTTACTTTCCTTTTCCAATTATATAGTTTGCTTCCAACTGATTTAGAGGCAGGTTTCCCCCCTTGGCTATTAAGGTTAGTGAAAAATGACAGTTACTCATATTCTTTCAGTGAGAGGATCTTTCAACAAAAGTTTCTGCTATTATCTAGGAACAGCAAAACTCAAAAATTTCCCTACCTCTCCTCTGGAACTGAAGTCCCAGAAGATCCAGAGCAAGAACACTTCAGCTAACAATACTTGCTTTCTCTTTTCAAATATCTCTCCTCAAGAAGCACATTATTCTGGAAGAGCTCAGAAGCTATCCTTGGAGTGCCCAGTGCAGGGGAATAACTGTTGTTAAGTCATTGTGCTGGGTTCTGCTGAAGAAAGAGGATCAGAGCCACCACAGTGCTGGGTCACTCACTCCTTCCATACCACCACAGGCAAGCTGTGCACAAAGTTATGGACGGATATAAGCACTGTAGGCACTGAGCTCTCACATGATTTCATAGCCATTAAATAATTCTGAATGCCTCTAGTGATGTGTCCTCATCTAAACCTGAGGGTTATGAATATCCAACAATGTTGGCTAATGTAACATGCTACTGCAAGTCAGTGATCAGCAATCCCATTTCTGTGCAAAATAATTAAAATTTTAGAGACTGGGCAGCAGCTAAGGGTGTCCTTAGACACTACTGGTGACATGTGAGATGAGGAGACCTACTGCACCATTCAAGGAGTCAGGCAAATAGATGTATTTCAGGGGGAGACCAAAACATCCATTACCAGAGGGCACAGCTGATGTTCACTAGCTTTCCTTTGCTTTCTTCCTCAAGAGGCCTGAACCCTATTCACAGACTCCACCATTCATCAAGGCTTCTTATACTGGAACACATGCAGAAAGGATAAATTCAGTTAGGTGTACCACATCCTGAGCATCACCGGGCATTAACTGAAAAGATAACAACTGTTTTCTCTTCCACGAAAACAGAGCAAATTAAAGAATGAAGGTTATCACTAATAACTAGAGAGCAGTGATAAAAAACATTTGCTGACCCAGGGAAAGCGTTCAGCAAGCTGGCCTACAAAGTATTATCACAGTAACTTGCTCTCCATAGCAATATAGCAGTGGCAGCATCAGTTTTGACTTTTTCTTTCCTAGGGCTACAAAGAATCACATAAGCAAGATGTTCACAAGATGCTGCTTGAGGACCACCGCTACAGGTCTTTAAACTACTCATGTCAGCAACTATAGGTGAATGTGACTTAAGAAAGCAATTTTAAATAATTGCACTCTTCACAAAGGACCACAATTGTTCTGGAATAAAGCCACTTCTATTCCGTAAGACAGTCTACACTCTATTCCAGAATAGCTTCTTGTGCTCTAGTTGTGCCAGTCAATTTCTATGCATAGACAAAGCACCATTACTAGGTAGGTTGCTATTAAAAAAACCACCAAAAATCTACCACCAACAAAACATGCATATGGTCTAGTGTGTTAGTTTTATGTAGGGAGTGGGGGTTGGGAAGACGTTAGTTATTAATTTCAGCAATCAATAAATAGGCTGATCCTTCTGTCTCCTAGGTCAAGTGCAAAATACTGTGTATTACTAGATGTACTGTACCTTGTTACGTCAATTGCAAAGTACAATAGAAATTTTTCCTGATATCAAAAAGGATAAGCAGATTTTGGCTCAAAGTTATTATTGAAAATATCAATTAAAGGGCTTATACTGGTTTTTATTTAGCTATAGACCCCACAAGTCTGAAGCGGTGTTGAAAATACTTTCAAGTAAAGCTGTTTCAGATGAAAACAGAAGGCTGTTTTTTGAAGGAAAAAATGCAACAAAACTGTAAGTGTACCAGACTTCACCCTTTTCCCTACAGTTTTACAGAAACGTTTTTCTTCAGGGTAAAACTGGTGATTTTCCAGACCAAAACTATTTTTTCAAAGCAAAAGTCAAGAAACAGGATAACATGGATGCTGCAAATAATATTAAAAAAAAAAAAAAAAAAAAAAAAAGACTACTGTTTCTTCAAAATAAAGCTATAATGTTTCTCTGAATCTTTTCAAGAGTTCCCCAGGGATGCTGTAGCTGCTGCATGTATGGCAAGTGTAGCATTAAATTGTCCATATCATGTTATGAAAAGTCTCGTATGTCTAGAGATATACAGCATTTTCAAATAATTCATGGCAAACTTGCTAACAAGTTTTGAAGTCCAATTCATCAGTCAAGACTTCCCTACTTCACTTCTCATTTTGCTATGGCTATGTGAAAAGCTATGGCATAAATCCATTCCCATTTGGACGCTGCTTATTTGGTATATTTATTCCTAGCTACAAAAACTAGACTGAAGTGTTGGAGATTTTGAACCACACTCAAAATAAAGGCATAAACACATTGAGAATACCTGGCACATACCATCACTAGCTTAACTAAGTTATTTGTAAGTGTGGGTTTTTAAGCTTTACACAGTGAATTTTTTGATAACTTGTGAAACAGAATTTCATGCTGAGCTATATGGCACATCGCAAATTTAGAATGTAGCTGTATATTTCTCAGTTTCATGACCTTACACATTAATTGCAACAACGTAGTGAAATTCCTGTTTTTCAGCTACACTGGCACAAATGTGACCTTCAAAAATTTGCATGAACTTCTGGAAGTGACCTGATAGTATTATAAGCTACAAATTTTTCAACCGGTATCTCAAGCTGCAATGACGAAGATCTCACTGCAGAACACATAGCAAGGAAAGCACTTACCACTCAAAAAAATAAAAAAGGTCCTACTGGCATTTTGAAAGAGAAAGTTCCGATAATGCATTGCCACAACAGCTACCTCAGCACATGACTAAGAGCTTACTTTGTTAACCCTATCTAGAATACTTTCAGAGCAAAGTAACAAATTTATGAATTTATAGGGCACAGAAAAGACAAGCATCTCTTAAAACTGTGTATTTCTTTGTTCTAAACTTTAAACCTGGAACACTGAATCCCCAATTCAGTAGCCTCATTTGGAGTCAGTGAAGAAAACAGACTTATGAAATGAAACCACTTGCATAATTTTTAATAAATATTATACAAGTTTAAAGAAATAAATGATATTTAAGATGCAGTTCCCCCAAAACCACAAAGCCAAACAAAATTAAAACTTCAGAACTTCATTTTAAACACTTGTGCAAGTTTCAACACTACACACTTACAATTCAGCTTCATTTTCTCACAATGCCAAAAAGGGGAGAAAACCCCAAAAAAAACAAAAAAAAAAACCCCAAACCCCAACCAGTGCTGCTGACACAAAGCTACTGATCCCTTTTTATTTTCAGGACAGGTCTTGAAGCTGTTTGGACTGTAAATTACTGAAGACTCTATAGCACAACACCCTGTAGATAAGTCCTGAACTTCAGTTAAGATTATAGCAGGTGGCTACCACTACTGCTACAAGCACTTTTGGTTTATCCTCCTTTGCTCCACCCCCAATTCCTTGCTTCCCTGCTAGTAGCACAGGATGTCAACACAAAAGCAAGTTACTAAGAATTAAAAAGTTACTAGTCAGCCAAGCTATGATTCCTGTCCACTCTTAGCCTGAGGCAAATCCAAGATAATTAGACTCAGGTTAACCTGCAGTGAGAAAAGGTCAAGCTACATTGCATTATTTTGCATTTGCTCTGGGCTAGGTGAATGCACATTATTCAGTGTTTACAGCTCATCTTATGAGCAGTAAGCTGACTGCACATCCTTTATAAACAATTCTGGTTTTAAGACTCAATCACATGTGTTAAGGTACTGTTGTACAGTTACAGTATGCTACCACTGGCAATACAAAGGGCAGATCCTGAAAATTCAGCACATGATTTTGCTAAAGTCATTATTGTGCAGCTAAATACATGTTAAAACCATGGAGGCAATTTACAGAATTTTCAATATAAGGGCCACTTCAAGTCTGTGTTTAACAACTGCCCACCTCTTCTCACATAGGATTTTTTTTGTTGTTGTTAAATAGGATAAAAAATGACACCAATATCTCATTTAAAGTGATATATTCCTACAACCTGCACCCAAATTAATTTCATGGCAGCTTGGAAAGATCCAGTTACTTTCAAAGAATAGAAATTTTTCTATAAAAGCATCCTACAATTCTAAGAGATCCAAATGTCTATTTTATAAGTGTTTTAATCTATATGGATCCATACACGTCTTTGGAGTTCCCAAGATAAGCACAGTAGTCCACAATCAGGAAAATCTCCTCTGCTCCTGGTCACAGCTCTTCACTTTTTCATTTTGGGAAGCTGTTGCAGAAACCTTTTGAACAATATGCAACTGGTGAACAGTAGAAGGTGCTGCAGAAAGAAGGGAAGACAAATGCAAGAGAAAAGAAAAAAAGGTGAGGAAACAGAGTAAAAGGTGTCCTAACAGAGTTGACTCCTCTCCAAAAGGCACTTGACTTCTGATGGAAGTTACCGCTTTTCTCAAAAATGCAGCAAAACACCATCCCATCAGGCCCCAACTCTATGGTACAGCGTCTCTTGGAGGGTTCTAGAGAAAGTAAGAGGAAATGGGAGGGCCTCAATTTACATTTTAACTAGGAATCCATAAAGGGAAATTTCCCTGTTCTCTCTGGCTCCAGGGCTTTTCTTTGACTCCTGGCCACAGAGCAATCTTCCACTTTTATCGGCTGGTGCTTCTCTCTTTAGCTGAGTGAAAGGCTTTGTGTCAGGAGATTGGCCCTACGCTAGAAAAACAAATTCACTTTCAGGACTTTCATTACCAGCAGGATTCCTGCAGCCATGAATCCAGTTAAAATAACAACAAAAAAACCCCAACAACAACAAAACAAAAAAGCACCTCAGCTAGTTAGTTCTTTCTTTAACAAGAAAAGACCAAGAAGGGAGAAAAGGCTCAAAGAAGCTACGAGATGAAACCAAAGCCCTGAACCCAAAGTCTTCACAGTCCAGGCAGGCCATGAAAGTAAGAATAATAATTGGTTTTTGTCAAATTATCTTAGGAGGGTTAAAGAGAAAAATCTTCTATCTTCCTCTATGCTCTTGCTTTTGAATAGAAATACCAAAATGTTGACTACTTAAGCTCTAAGGACATAAGCACCCTACTGTATGGATTTTTTTTTAAATGTCACTTTATTCATTGCAATCCAAGCACAGCACAGAACAAGTAATGAATATACGTCTATAAATAACTTAGAAAACTAATTATTGGTCCTAATAACTTGTACAGCAACCCTCTGAAGTTCTCACATATAAAGGGACATAGAAAGAAAAACATTCACACAAATACTTTAACATAAATTTGGTGCCCTGCTAATATAAAAGTTTCCAATAGCTGTAAAAATACTGTCCTGAGAAGTGTTTTAAGTTTCGCTCTTTGGTTTGCCCAGTAGGTTCATATCTTAATAACTGACGTGATGTGACAGACATTCAAGCACAACGCATGAGGATTTAACTATGCCATTCCCATTGTGAACAAGAACTCATTGTTGCATTCTTGCAGGCTGCGCTAAAAACCTTCCCCACCGTGTCATTGTGAAGGACTAATCATGTCACTTAAAACCAAGAGGAAAGCTCTTCTAATCAAGGATCAACTTTGGCATCTGCTTTTACTCTTTCATGCTAATGTTAACCTTGCTTTTTGGTGTGCATGCATTCATAGGCAAATTCTTTTTGAAGGAAATCATTCAAATTAGAGGAGAACTTGGGCCAAAAGTACATACATTTTCATTACAAGAACTTGCTTCATGGAATTATTCTCTTCTCCACAGGCCCTTGGAAATCAATTATTGAGAGAGAGCTTATATACATATATGTCCAGCTAAAGAACAGTACACGACACTTCGTTTAGCATCCACCTTTAAACAATGAAAAATCTTCTGCTTTGCCAAAACTACTCTACTGATCTCAAACTGTTTATGATTCCTACTTAGCTCTTAATAAGCAACAGCAAATAAATACTGATTCCTGCTAGACTTCCAAAAGATTTGAATGGACAATTTTTTTAATGAAGCAGAACTGATGTGACATACTACAACCTGCTGTTTGAGACTTTTCTTTATACTGCATGCTTTCTAAACACCAATATTCTAAACCAAGACAGAATCAAACAAACAGGACACAAATGACAGTGAAAGCCAGCATTATCCTGCAGATTAAAATACTACTGTCACAAGAAATGGACTGATGCTTCTGTATGGAAACATCTCATTCCAAATGCTCTCATAAGAGCAAACACTTGCCTTTCGAATGTGCAGAATGAGTAATTGTCCAATGGCAACCCTCCAGTAATTTGTTCATTTAGCACCAGCACCATTTCTACACACCCTTGCTTTCTGATAATATCTGATCTACATTAGAAGTTCGCTTTCATATTCTGTTTTTCATCGAAAAAAGGACAGAATAAAAAGGCACAGCATTCTTGGGAGACCTCAAGGCCAGGAGTCTACTTGTTTAATGTGCATCTTGACAAAGACTGTGTACTTACAATACATCTAAGTTTTTCTGTTTGTTCACTTTCCTCTGGTGGCTTGTAGGAGCAATAATTCACTTCAGAACTTTAGTTTTGCTCTGGTGCAAGCAAAGAACTGATTCAGAAATTGCAGACTTCTTACAATTCTGAAACATAATGCTAGGTTAATCAGGCCAGAGAGGCATAGTCTTTCAATCACATGCACACGTAGTTCTACTACAGCTTCTTTCTTTTTTTAAACAAGCAAAAGCTTACTTACAAAGAAAGTCCTTACAAAAGTAAGGCCTCTGCCTCTTCCTACCCATGGCCCTGCTACAGTGCTTCTTTCTTGCTTTCAGAAGATCATCAGAACAGCCTCATGAGTAAACTCTTCAGTGCTGAAGCTGCTTTACTAACCCCGCTTCTGTTGTGCAAGTCTTGGTGTCCCTTCTGTGGTAGTGCATGTATCTGGGGGAAAAAAAAATCTGCTCTCCTGGGATTCAGGTTCTGAATCAGTCTCCCGATTCAGGTTTTCACACGATGAAAGAACAAGACTACTCTGTACACCTGACTTACCATTTTATGTCTGTTCTCCACTTCTGCAGCAACAAAGTCATCAATGAACCTCTGATATCACTTTGAAATCTTTCCCTCCCAAATCCACTTTCCTACACTGATCCAAAGACTCCTTCAAATAAAGTGACTACTGAATTTTAAGAGATTCATGCAGTTTTAGCTGAAGTAGTGATGTCTGTAGACCTGAAACACTGTCAGCATGCATCATTCACCTCCCTCCTGCATAGCTCCTCAAAAAGACATCCATCAAGAATTCCTGTTAGTAACATAGCACAGATGCCACAGATTGTGCTTTCTGAAACACTCATTTCCCTCTGCTCATTATAAAGGCTGTCCACAGCAACAAGCTCAGATACAGACATTGACATACTAAAAATTAACCCGATAGACATGTAAACACCCAGACTGGAATTTTTGTCCCAAGTCCAAGATACTCCAAAAATTTACATTATTAACTTTCTGTGTACAACAGACAACTATCAGAAAACTACCCAATGGAGGTTGAAGAGGTCCTTAGTCCCAAAGGGACCTACCTCTCCAGCAGGAGACCAGTCCCGGAGAACATTCCGCCACATGCAATTTTTATGCCAAAGGGCTCCAGTATGCCAGGAAGCACAGCAAGCAGCCACAGCTTTCCCCTTACAGCTTCCTGCAGCTTGTTATGCATGCTGAACCCAATCAGCAAGCACTCTGAAGATTAAGGACCAGTACCTTAGCTTGCTGTTCCGCAGAAAGTCAACACAGAAAGGAAGATCAGATTCAACTTGTGGCAGCCAGTGCTGCCGAGATGACACACAAGACGACCCTAAACCAGCTGGAGCTTCTGAGGAACCGAGGGCTTCGTGCCCAGGAGTATCCCGTTACAATAGTCAGGAGGAAAGTGATGAATAGGTAAGTAATTGAGGTCAGGTCAGCTTCTGACAAGGGAGAGCTTCCTGTCAGCAAGAGGCAAGAGAAAACATTCTTTGTGAATTCTAAGCTCTTGCAGAGCAGATGGGAATGCTCCCAGACATCTTGCTGAAGCCACATGCCAAACAGCAGGTATGTCCTCTTAACCAACAGCAACTTTGCAGGGCTTAACAATTTTCCAGATACCATCACCATTATCACCTCCATCTTACCCACACTTGGTTTCAGTTTATACTCCCCCTCTCCCAAAACCCCAGCTTTGATTATTCTTGGTTATTATTTATATCCTTTCATGTATACATCATTTGCCTACTGCTAGCACGTGTCTACGCTCAGCTTGTCTGCTGGTCTGTGGAGGAAATAAATGTTTTCCAATACCACAAAAAAATACACCTAGCAGGGGTGCTGCAGATTTACATCATTTTTTCTGACGTGCACCTTTACATAAATGCCAGTGGAAGGAATATAAGGAAAATATTTAGGGTCCATTACTCCTCTCTGCGGAGACAGCTTTCAAAAAGGAAGCAGAGCCAACTGGACAGTCATCCCAAAAATGGCTCATAGTGGATGTATGATTTTAAATAATGAATATTTCTTTTAAGAAGTCTAAAGAAAGAAAGCTTGGTTAAGCCACCTGCTATTGCAGAAGCAGAAAACAAAATGTGTGGAGAAACCTCATGATGCGATGTATTCCCTACCAAACAAACCTAATGCTGCCCACAAGCTGAAAACAAATTGACATATACATTGTTATGAAACTCAAGAGTGACAAAGAAATTGTGTTTAATCAGGTTTTGTTGGAAGTGACAATTTCTTGTTTTCCTATCAGACACTGCAAACTGCCACCCAAATTTCTGTTCCCCTACTTTTCCTGCCTGTTCCAGTGGTAACCCTGCAGATGGCACTAGGGGCTAAGAAACTTCTCTCTTATTTTTCTTGTCGGAGGCCTTTTACCCATCATTCATTTCATGTTCATTGAATTGTACTGTAGAACTCATCTTTTAAGCATCTTGATTATTTCAAATCTAGAAAATTTACCCTGTCCTCCTGCTGCACCTTTCAGATCTTTTCAGAAATTTTGAGGAAAAAAAAAATCTTTATTCATTAAATATAAGGCATTTGTAATAGACAACATAAAATAATGGATGATTAACACCATTGATTTAAATAAAATGGCACATTTTACAGAGGAAACAAAACCTATTACCTACATGCAAGGTTGAATAACAAATAAATTCACATAGCAGACAAAAATGTGATTTTAAATTTAGGATGGTGGGATGTTGCTCCTTTGAGATACCCAGAAGCTGAATTCATTCAAACTTCATCTTTCATGTCTTTTATGAAGCTATTCCTATAAAATTTAAAATTCACTGTTCCCATAATCATCTGTGACTTGATTATCTCACAGGATGCAGTAGAATCTGAATTGGAAAGATGCTTTTCTTCTTGCTCAGTGCACCTTTTTTAGCTAGACAGATGGTACAGCAGTTCAGAGCAGAGAGTTAAGTATCTGACAAACAGCTGGAAGATTTTAAGCATCCCACTTACCCTGTCTGGGAGGGTAGCCATTCTTATCTCAGCTTATCTTAGATTCTTTAGACAAGGTATTTAAAAAATAGCATCAAAATGTATTTAGTTCCTAATGCAACTTAAATTTCAGAAAATATGTTGAGGTGACTGGGCATGACCCTGGTTATCCTTAAGAAGAACATAAATCTGTAATCTTTTCCTTTTAAGGCTGAGACAAAAGTAGTTAAAATATTCAAGGCATATTTGACACCTATTCACCTTACAAGGCTAGACAGCCTGTGAAAGACAAACACATCCTTTCTTACACTGAGCTCTGTATTAATATGAAATTATCATGAAATAGAGAAGGATTGCTCCTGTCAGATGCGTACAAGGAATGCCAACAGTTGTGCTCCCCTACTAACTCGATCCTGAAGTGAAGGGGTAAACAGAGAAAAATCTAGACACATGCCTGAAATCATGGCTTGATACTACTCTTAGTTGCCTATTTGTAGAACTACGTTAATAAATGAAACCAATCTGCAGTAACAGCAACAGCGAAGGACAATTACAATATGCAAGGCCATTCATCCATGTTTTGGAGTCAAGGAGAGAAACTGAGAACTGTTAAAGCTCCTTTCGTTTTAACTATAAAGAAATGGCTGAGAGCTAGAAGAACCACACGAGGTGCCGCAGAGTTTAGAAGCTCAGATGCTACTTCAGAAGCCAGGGCAAGAGTGTCCTTACAGACTGCCGACATAAAAAGGGAAAGTGTAACTTCTCCGCAGCAAAGCAGCCTCACTAAGGAACCTAAGTATCATGCATTGAAAGAGGGCACATATTAAATCACCTCCATCAGTGAATCAGATCAGCACAACAGAAAACAAACACAAAATGAAGAAAACATCTGTTCTTCTCTTTTCCCAGATTAACAAATTACCATAGTTCACAGAAAGACCAGACCAACACCATAGCCAATGCACGGGAGGGGTAGACCTGCAGAGGCAAGAGCAGGGAAGAAAAAGAGCGTGATCGCTCCGTTCCAGCAGCAATAGCCATCAGACTAACTCAGCTGCTTGTAAAACCACAATCCGAGACCTCTCTGGCCAATTCTGCTTCTTCCACTCAACACAACGAGCCTTAAGCCACTTGTTAAAACTATCCTACTGCATCACTTAACAGCCAAGCAAAACAAAAAGATTTCTCACATGCTTTCTGAACTAAACTATGCAATATATCCAAGAAAGATTTTCACTTCAGTTAATAAAACTGTTGATCTGCAAGCTTCCCCTGAATCATTAAAAACTCAAGTCTACAAAAGCTCACAGAAGTATCAGCCATCCTTTTGCAGGTGCAAAGATATTTTTTTTTCTCCTTCCATTTTAAAAAATTTTCTTCCCCCAAAGAGGCAATTAAAACTCAAATAATTATAATATGGCATAATAAATATATCTTATGTACTAATCCTATACAGAACAAATGTTCTTGATACCAAATTGAGAAAAGAAAAAAATTATTTGGTTTGATTTATTTCTGAACTTTGGTGACTATATGGTTTATAATTTCTGACACAGTAGTCTGATACAAACCTCATTTTCCACAATATTGCTCAATTTCAGTACAGCGTTCATTTGTCCTCCAGGAAAAGGAGATTCCCATTTCTTAGGGATTTACTTGCTCTCTCCCATTTTGCTACAGATTTTTTTTTCTCCTCCATAGAGCTCTTTTGAACCAGAAGACTGAAAAGCAAGAACGCAATGACTAAGGCAACAGGAGTAAAACTTTTCAGAGCCCGCTATACCCAAGAACTTCCCCTGCTGAAGGAAAAGGTTTGCAGAGTTTTAATACCTCTGTTCCAGAGATTCAAATTGCAAGAGTTGTTACAAGAGTCAATGCAAGATTCAGATGAACTATTAAATCCCTCAGCAAATCATGGAACTGAAATTGAAGTCACTTCACTACAAAATAGAAAGCTATTACACTAAATATTTGTAAGTTCCAACAGAATAGGAAAGCACTTCCTATTCCTGTGCCCAAATACATTTGCAATACGCTAACAATTGGTCACTTGCACACTCAGACACCACTATTATTTTTGTATTATGTCAGAGTTTTAAGCAGTAAGTTCTTCTAGCTTATTATTCACATACCTCTTCAATTAAAATAAGCCACATTGAATTCCTCTTTGTATCATATGTTCTCTAAAGATTAGTATGAAAAATTCTAAGTATTTCCAATTTTACTTGGCAGGTATACACTGATGCTGAAAAAAGGCTGTCAGACCACGTATGCACAATACAGATGTGCACTGCAAGACAAATAAAGTTCATGAACCGCTGCCCGTAAGGGATGCTGCTAGTCCACTGAACTGCATCTTTCTGTTGTTTCCAATTTAAAGTGATGAAAAGAGCATACACAGTGCTTAGCTTTTAAAAGCACTACACAGCTGAATTCTCTTGAAGCCACTGGAATGCTCTGGATGCAAAGTGGAATCGTTTCACATGTATCTCTAACAACCTCACCGTGATCAGCCCGTAGCACCCATGCACTCCACCTGACTCCTCTTTAATCTGACTTCTGTAATGTACTCCTCTTACTTTTCCTTCTTGAAAACTGTAGGTTTCTTAGCCTTCTTGACTCCTTCCTCTCTCATGAGCTGTTTCTCTAATAATTTAGTGGTAACACTCCTATTCCCCACTTGCTAGTAAAGCTGTCAGAACCCTTATCCTTTGCTTGAAAAGCTACCTTGCCCCTGGCATGGCACACCTCGTCCAAACTGCCCAGCATTCTCCTTGCCATTATCAAGCAATCAACTGAACCCCACTTTTGCCAAAACTGAGCTCCAAACTTCTTTCCCAGAAGCCCTTACACTTCTTTTCTTATTCTATGTAAAATATTTCAACTGTTAAATTGAATGCAGTACAATTAATAGCAAATTAAGAGAGATAAATGTCACTTAAAAAAAAAAGCACAAAACCCCAACCAAAAACAATGAAACCCAGCTCCTTTTAAACTCTTTCATCAGCAAACAGAAGTCTGCATCTAGTGCATTCAGACCATTTGCCTCAGGCAAGCAAGACCTCTGCATGGTGTGTCATCATTATTTTGTGTTTTAAAAATCAGCAGCAGAGCATACATCCTTAAAATAGCACAGAATATTGTTACCTGGAGATTACTTTCTGCCTCAGTCTAAAAGTGTGTTAGGATCATTTGTGCATGAAGCAAAAAATAAGTAAATCAGGTTGGATGTAACTTTCTTTACATAAGAAATAAACAAAGACTTTTTTTTTAGTATCACAGGATGCCAATAAAAAGTTCCCATTTACTTGGCATCATGAATTTCAACATTTCCTGTAAATAATGTTTTCACTATTTGACATCCCAAAATGTTACCATATTCCAATATTAACAATTTACAGTTACATTGAATTTGTAACAACCAAAGCAATCTTATATCATTTGTAGTGAAAAAAAATTAAGCATTTCTGAAGTAACTGCAAGTAGCATTTGAATGGAGGACTTCACAATAGCTGAAGGTAAAAATTAAAAAAAAAAAAAAAAGCCACAACAGAACTGAAGTATCTCAGTTACACAACATCATGGGTGAGTTCCAACCACTTGCTTGCTTCCTAGGGTACCCAACTACAGAAAAACCCTAACCTTCAGAAAATGCAGTTACCCACATTTAAATTTTTAATGAACTTTTCTGTTAATATTCCAGCTCTTGCACCCTCGTAAGCAGTGGCTCCAGGGTAGGGCTTTTTTTTTTTTTTTTTTTTGCCTCCTCAGGGGATCTCCACAGCACAATGGAGTGGAAAGCAGAACATATACATGTTGTGACCTTGAGGTATCTCAGGAGCAGTATGCTCCTGCCAGGGTTCTGAGCCCATATCCCTAAATGGTGCTGCACAAATAAAGTTTCCACAATTTGCCCAGAAAAAAAGACTTGCCAACAGTCACACATGCACAATGAAGTACACGGTCTGGACCATTTACATGAAAGGCTAGTACTCTAACTGCTGAACACTGAGGTAGGAGGTAAAAAAAGTAGCCCAGAGAGCACACCAAATTCTACAACTGAATTCATCTAACTGACTATCCTGTCCTCAACAGATACCAAAAATAAAAATACATGAGAAAAATTCAATTACAGGACAAACACTCTGCTCTTTACCATTGGCTGCAGGCATTGAAATATAGTTTTCTGGAAGATTATTAGGAAACCAAAAATATTAAGAATAAAAAGGTAAGAAGAGGGTGGGATTTTAAAAGTGACTTTTTTAGTGATGTCTCTCCCATATGTTTCTGTAAGAATGTGCTCACTAAAAAGGCTTTGCTTAAGGCAATTTCCCCTCCCCTTTGATTCTGCTCTTCAACTAGCCTCCAAGAAAATTCTTTGAGGTAATTAACACAATTAAAGGCACAGTGATGAAAGCTAACTTTTAAAACAAACAAACAAAAAAGTTTAATGACTGAACTCTTTACCCTACTTTATTTTATGAATGTATCTTTTATCGTAACTTAAGACACTACAAAATAAATTGCAGCTTGGCTGCAATAGCCACACAAGGGAAAACACAATTTAGGTTTGTTATTCCCTCTTTTTCATAAGTCAGGCTCAGTTTAAACACATGCCAAATATGACCTAAATGTATCATATCTTCAACAAGTAATCATACTCGAGAAGAAGAAAATAAGCATTGGCTCAATCTCCACAGCCCATAAGCAACTGATAAGGTTACCTTTTTATAATTGTATATAGTGATACACATACATGAGAAATAGTTTTAAGCAAGGAAAATACCTACTGAAGTCAGGATATGAAATTAACACCAATAAACCTGTCACTGTATTTTGCCCATTGTCTACAAAAATTTCATGTATGCAGTTATCAGTGCCTCATTTAGTTTTCCATTAAATTTCTGCAGTCCTCAACAACTGCACAAAGCAATATATTTGAATAGGTCTTAATCTTTCTCTGCCACAGCTGACAGGAAAATATGTTTCTGGTGATATCTTCTAATTGTCCAAGTTGTTTCCTGAAATGCTGGACACAGACCAGAAATCAAAGGCAAAACAGCAGTCTTGTTCAAAGGAGCAGCATACAACAGCCCATTAGAGAATTATGCGGCAAATATTATCCTTCTCCACTGCTAACATAGTAAAAGCTCCTCAGGGAAGACCTTAACTCACCTGTAACTTAATTTAAAATTTAAAGATTTAAACCCCCAAGTAATTAATTAAAATAATCTAGATCTCTCATGAAAGAATAATTCATCATTCACAGGGGAGGGAAGAATTTAAAATTATTTGCATCAACAAATGATGACATTTTTTAGGTAATCTAATGCAAAAATTCATTTTTAAATAAAATTACATCAGGTATGGAAACACAATAGGCTACCCACAGTTACACTTCCTTTCACCATAACCAGCCTGCAGGCTTCTGCCTCAGTAGTGAAAATAAATAAATAAATATTAAATGGTTTGTGAATTCATAAAATCATAAATAGGGAATTGTATTGGGTTTGTGTGGCAAGGTTTTGGTAGCATGGGGGTTACAGGGGTGGTTTCTGTGAGAAGCTGCTGGAAGCTTTCCCCATGTCCGACAGAGCCGATGCCAGCTGGTTCCAAGACAGACCCGCCACCAGCCAAGGCTGAGCCAAACAGTGATAGTGATAACGCCTCTGCGATAACATTTTTAAGAAGGAAAAAAAGTTGTGGGACATTCAGAAATGGCAGTGGGAGAGAGGAGTGAGAACATGTAAGAGAAACAACCCTGCAGACCCCCAGGTCAGTGCAGAAGGAGGAGATGCTCCAGATGCTGGAGCAGAGGTTCCCCTGCAGCCCGTGATGAAGACCACGGTGAGGCAGGCTGTCTCCCTGCAGCCCAGGGAGGTCCACAGGGGAGCAGGTCTCTACCTGTAGCCTGGGGAGGACCCCATGCCGGAGCAGGTGGGTGCCCGAAGGAGGCTGTGACCCCATGGGAAGCCTGTGCTGGAGCAGGCTCCTGGCAGGACCTGTGGATCTGTGGAGAGAGGAG
>JANZLQ010000013.1:20944223-20957571 GCA_026212715.1 Elanus axillaris
ACTGCAGCCCGTGGGAAGGACCCACGTTGGAGAAGTTTGTGGAGGACTGTCTCCCATGGGAGGGACCCCACACTGGACTGGGGGAAGAGTGTGAGGAGTCCTGCCCCTGAGGAGGATGAAGCGGCAGAAATAATGTGTGATGAACTGACTGTAAACCCCATTCCCTATCCCCCTGTGCCACTGGCGGGGGGGTAGGTAGAAAAGCCAGGAGTGAAGTTGTGCCTGGGAAGAAGGGAGGGGTGGAAGGAAGGTGTTGTGAGATTTGGTTTTGTTTCTCATTACCCTACTCGGTTTTGATTTGTAATAAATTGAGTTAATTTTCCCCAAGCTGAGTCTGTTTTGCCCATGACTGTGATTGGTGAATGATGTCTCCTGTCCTTATCTCGACCCACAAGCCCTTTGTTATATTTTTTTCTCCCCTGTCCAGCGAAGGGGGGGGGGGGGAAGTGATAAAATGGTTTTGGTGGGCACCTGGTATCCAACCAGGGTCAACCAATCACAGGAATTTAGAGCTAAAAGAGAGCTAGCTAGCTCTCTAACTCTCTCGAGCTAGACCAGGTCTGAAAGGTTTATTCAGCACTCAGCAAAGAAGGAAATTATTTCCCATTCTTGATACAGAAGTGTAAAAACATCTCCAAATCACTCATAATAAGGCAAGGGTTAAACATATATAAGGTTTGAGTGACTGCTGTCTTTAACAATACATGTTTGGAGGTTGAAAACAAATAAAACTTGCACATCATCACTTCCTGAAGTGGGTTTTTTTTTTTGGTTGGTTGGATTTTTTAAACATGAAGTGTACAACTGCACTCTCAGTAATTAGCAACACCATTCAGGGGTTTTGAATGTTTGCGTTACATTGAAGAAGAATGAAGATACATTAATACTTTAAATCTACATGGAATGGATGTTGCTGTGTTATAGAATGTATCTTCTTCCTTTCCTAATAATTACATTTTTAAGAAGGGCTTATATTTGTTTGTCTCCAGATTTAACGCATGGGGTATGAATTTTTAAAGCACAAAGATACTATTTTATACAACATCAGAGACTTTTGCTTTCAAATTCCTTTGAAAAGCAGATTGAAAAATGTTTCATGAGGTCTAGTGACAGTAGTTGGTAAGCATTTAAGTTATTTGTGATCTTAAACAGATTTTCTTCTATTCTCTGGACAATGCTTCTTCCTCTCAATAACATCCACTATTATAGTTCCTTGTCTACCACTCCATTTATCATACCCAGAGAAAATGAGGACAAAGGCTTAAATGGCAGATTTCCTAAGGCATACCGGTGTGTACATGCTTCCTAAACTGCTCAGTAAATAAGACTTGTTCACACAGAGCTTCACCACATGAGAACATGAAAACAGCTTTCAATATTTAATACCTACATGCACACCAAGGTAATCTGAAGCAGTGGTACCACCCAGGGACAATGTATTAATCCAGACTTGATATTTCTAGCATGTCAGACACCTGGCAGTTACAACACAAAAGGAAAGAGAGGAGAACAATTCTAGTTGTGAAGACACCCCAACTTCTGGTTGCAAGGCATGTTTAATTCTTAGCAGTTATCTGAAAAAGTTTTTTTAGATAAATTAACTATCAGGAACATGGTATATCTGAAAGAACACTGTGCACTGAGAATGAGACCTGTCAAAATTAGAAATCAAAGCCCTCAAATGAAAATGAAGGAGCTAATTGCATGAGCTGATCTTACAAAGCAGAACATCAGTGCAAGTAGAGCAAGACACAACCCATCCCATTTCTGGGTCCACACTTTCAATCTGATACAGAGCTATGCTACCAACCATTTACGTTCACACAGTTATTAGACATACACTGTGGTCACAAGCTAATGCCTTATAACAGGTCTCCATAGTCTTAGCTGGCACTGGGGTATGAAGGCGTAGAGAGCAAGCCTGCCTCGCCACCCAGGCAGCTCCTCCCAGATCGGAGCCCGGTGTGAGCACAAGGTAGCAGAAGGATGCACGCAGCCCCACTGCAAATCTCACCGCAGCTCTGGGAAGTGCAAAAACTTCACACTGCAGGCTGGCACCCACCAATAACAATATGCTCATGTTAGTAACAAAAATACCCCTTAAAATTATATTCATAACAGTTTGCTACTAAAGTTTGATCATTTTCTGACAAGCCCTGGTAAAAGACCCGGAAGATTCAAGGGAACTCCTAAAGTCTTAAAAGTAGAAAAGCAAATGAGGTGAATATTCAGTTAGTATTTTATTTGAAAATAAATTCAAAACAGGAAAACCTAACTTCAGCTCTTTCAAAGTGTCACAGGAACAAGGAGGGCCAAAAAATATAACCTCACACATCCCTTCAAATGTGCGCTATGTGTTAGGACATACACTCCAGCCCTCCTCCCCGCCCCCAAAATCCACAGGCAGCAATATGATCCCAAGCGATTCACAAACAAACAAACAAGCCTATGTCTCTGTTGCTATAACATAACACACATTACTCTTTTCTCCTCTGATGTCATTTTTGTAACATTATTTTGGAATTTGAATATTTTAAAACTTGGTTGCTATAACACATCATAGTCATTACATGGATTCATTTCCTGCTTTCCAACTGGCAAGACTGTTTATTTCAGTTTTATGAAGTTATATTATGGACAAAAGACACATAAAATATATTGTAAATTCTCATACTAGAAACTCATTTAATGCCTTCCATTCCTTGAGTAAGTGTGTATTAGAAGAAAGGTTTCCCCCACAATTACCCTAAAGGTCTCCATACTTCCAGCTTCCTCAAGTCTTCTGAGCCCTATTTCTGAAAACGGTCTTTTTGCATTATCGCTCCTACTGATAGACGACATCTGATTTCTTGCAGAGCCTGTCAATGACACCCATGTCACCTAAATTTACAAATAATCAGAAAGTGACAAATTCCTCCTGTGGACAATAAAACATGGACAATAAGTCCTCCCCGGTAATTCCGGCTTTAACAGCCAGGGATCAAGAACAGATGATGAATTGATCTCTTGGCCCTTTACACTTCAGCTTCACCTCCACAGGACAACACAGGTTTGGGGAAAATATGTTTTCCCTGTAGATTAATTTTTAATTACTAAATTATGTCATGCCAGACAGATTCACATTCAAAAGTCAAGTTATAAAAGAATGATCAAAATATGAACTTCATAATGTTCATAAATGTAAATTTTAAATTTTAAAATTCTTTTAAAATATGCACACAGTATACCTTCATCTTCACAAACCACATTAAATGAAAAACAGTTGGGAATCAGAGACAGGAAGATTACTGGGATGAAAGCTTTCCCTTACATAACAAACTGCATACAGGCTGCACTGATATATCACAGGAACCTTTATTTTCTAGCCTATGAAAATATATGAGTTTTCATAATATGAAAACATGGTGGCTCTGTCATAGTCTCAAAGTTCAACACTAGCATGAACACAATGCGTCTTTGAGGAAAAAATAATTGCTAACAAACATATATGCTAGCACAATCATTTTTCAAACATGCAAAAGAGAGATGATTTTCCACTTATGATCACAAAGCTTTGCCTTGTGTATTTGGCCTAACAAGTATTCCATTTAGCTCTTAACAACTTGAACTTTCTGTTAAGTTTGATTAAAAGCAGTCTTACCAAATCAACTACTTATGGTGCTTCTGCTACTAGCTAATCGTTCAGATGACAACCAGACACAAAGCATTGGCACAGACCATTACCCTCAAATTGCCTTAATTGGGACTACGCATTTGCAGGATGGGTCTACACAAGCACATCCTGTTACAGATCTAGACCTACTTTGTGACTGAAATACAGAATTATTTTTTTTTTTAAAGGTGCAATATGTAAGCTATTTCAAGGACCAGTGACAACATACAGAAGTATTAACCCTTTGTTTACAATTATTTTGCAGGGTGTGCTGAACAGGTAGTTAATCAAAAAGATAGCTGTCATTCTAGCAAGTCTGCATCATGAGTGTGAAAATCTAGGAAATCAATAATGGCAACTGTAAGGGGAAATGATTTTTTTTCAAATTCTATAAAATGAATTAATTTTGAGCATACTTAGTGGCACCTATCAAGCTGATCAATTCCTGTTTATAGGACTGTTTAAGTAATAAATAATAAAAAATAATTTCTACTTGATCCTGAAGAAAGCTCCTTCTAAAGGGAGTACTTTTTGAAACAAATTGGGGGTGAAGGCTATGGGGTTTGCTTGTTCATACTTTTCAACTAGACATATAAAGCTGAATCGGTAGTTCCTAGGTATGACTTCTTTGCCTCGCTGGGAAGAAGAAAAGGGAAACAAAACAAGCTAGAAGTTTATTATACACTTTCATTCTATTAAGAAACAGGGGATTACTTGTAGGCCTTTCTTTGTTTTCCTCAAAATGGAAGAACAGCCATTGAGAAGAACTAACTAGTGCTATTTTGAAGAAAGGAACTGGAGGAACAAGAAAGCAAAACGGAAACCATCACTTGTAATTTAAGTGGAAAAGAAATGAGAAAGACAAATGGAAAAGCTGGAGCCCCTGATGCTTCTTTAGCAATAGCTGAGGTTTGAAGAAAAGATGATTGTGGCTCACCCAAAGAACATCCAGCAGGCTCAACAGGTCCTAGAGTTTCTCAGTTAAGTATTGAGGCAAATTTCTAAGCCCTATCTATCACAATAAGTAAAATCTAGCTAGTTCACAGCACATGTTTGCTAAAAGCTCATGTATAATGAGTCTCACCAGTTTTACTATATGATCAGTTTTTCCTTCCTTAAATGAATCTTTCACACAGCAAGAGAGAAAAAAAAAAAGTTAAGCTAAAGTAATTGTCAACGCCAGAGAATTGGCAGGGACAATTCAAGGACAGCAAAGCAGCTGCTACAGATTTTAAACTTAATTTTTGTAATAGATCCGATTTTTAAATTCATGGTGTTCCTTTACAGTCTGTCAGGTTTGTCTCTAACAGTAGTTCCTTTAGGGCAAGCACTGCAGACAGTCTGCCTACCCTGAGGGAAACTAAGACACTCAGATGTGGGGTAAAGGAAAGATATTAATAATTTAAGACAATGGTCTGCCACCCCTAGAAGAAAGCAATAGTGTAAGTATGGAAACATCTAACTCCTGAGCTTAGGTTTGTCCTTTGTGAACTTTGCATTTTCCTGAATAGATTTACAAAGTGCTGTAGAGGATACAGTGTTACCCATGGTTTTTGGAGGGGTTCTGAAAAGGCTCATGGTGACTTGTTAACAGGGTCTCCTGCTGCTGTCAGCGTCTCCAAAACAATGAGAGAAGTCAACATAGAGGCAGCATCAACAAAAAAGGCGGTGGAAGGGGGAAATACCTTGAGTAGGGGAGAACGCTTTTGCAAGCTACAAAATATAGACCTAAGAAAGAGTAAAAGCCCTAGGAAAGGTACTTTTCCCCTTATTCTTGTAAGGCAAAGAAGTTAACTTACCATAGCCAAATAGAAGATCCACTGAGTGAAAACCATTTCCAGTGACCCAAATATGAATTTTGATTACTCTTTGACATTGGGTTTCATTTGAGCTTTACATAAAGGCATATTTGGTAACCCTCTTCTGGGTTACAGAAAGAATTATTTTGAAACTATTTCCACTTACTCAGTACTTTTTTCCTGTGTAGAGCAAACATTGACATAACAGTCATTCACTGGTACATTAAACTTGGTATTCAATATTCACATGAATTACAAATCAATTGTACTTGAAAGCAAGAAAGAACAGATGTGAACTTTAAAAGTTACCTTTATTTTAAAAAGATGCTTAGGTTACTGTGTGCCTAAAGTAAGACCAAGTCTTCTCTAGGTGTGGTACACTACATCCCTTCAAGACTGACTGGCACTTGGATCTGTTCATTATACATTCAGTTTCTTTTTCACATGCTTGAAACCCAAGCTTAAGAAATCTCAAGGTCTTTCATTTAATCAGAAGGAGTTGTACATGAAATTCTGCCGAAATCTTCAGACTCATATTCCCTATAAAAAAATACTAGAAATTATCAATATCAGGACAGCATATTAGTTTTCACTGTAAATAATTCTATCAGAAAATCCCAAACAGCATTATCATCTACTGAACATACTTAATTTACTAAGACCATTCTACATGCTGAAATAATACGTTCCTCATAAACACAGAAACCTGGATTCACCACAGTTATTTAAATGAGAATCATTGCAAAAAAAACAATTATTCAAATGCAAGAGAATTTCATTTGCAGCCTTGCTTTTGCACATCCATACTGCATATTTGCTGCTTGATCCTACTTTGCTTTTAGTGGCAAAATATTCAGCAAAACCGGGTATTGTACCATACAATTAAACATCCTTTGCATAAATTCTTCCACACAAATACTACCAGTGTGTGACAAGACAAGAATTCAGCACCCCTACAGCTGAAAACTAGCTGTTTATTCATCAGTTCAGCCTCTCCCAACATTTGTAGTAAACCCATGATCACGACCATGACCGCCTTTACTTCTTGAGCTAGGGTTTACTCACGTGAAGGGAGCAGGGCATGGGTGGTGGCAGGAAGAATGAATGAATCTTTGAGAATAAAAGCACCAAACTTGAGTAAATGCTTTTTTACTCCTTTGGGATGTCTTTGTCACTATATTAGTTTGCCCACTACAGAGGTCACAAACACAAAGGCCACTACAACTTAAGACCATCAACTTACCTCACTCAGAATACTATTGTATATATGTCAGATTTTTTAGCCTAGATTCCTAATTGTTTTTTTAATATACACACACACGACTGGCTGATATGCTTTACCTTCAAGAATGAGATTCTCGCTGCCAAACCCAACAAAAATATAACATTAAAAAAAAAAGAAAGTTAAGGACCCTTAAACATGAACTGTGAACTTCAAGCCCAAGTGTACAAATTCTGATGCAGCTCTCATCTTCTGGAGTCTACTGACAGCTCTTCAAAAGAGCAGTAATAACTGACAGATACAAGTATTTAAGTATAGGAATGTAATGTTGCTGGTGCAGAAAACTAATAAAAAATGTACACTAGTGAAACTTACACAGGAAGAGAAACAAGAAACAAAATATGGGAGAAAGAACAAACACCACACATCTATTCATGCCATTCCACCTTACTACAGCATAAAGGAGTGTGACCTACAAAAATGTATTCTCTCTTCCCCTTAACTGTACAAAACAATATTAAGTGGTGGCTAACTGAAAACCATAGTGAAGGCCACAGGTACAAGAACATGGAAGGAGTCAGATATAGAAGGAAGTTTCAGTGCATATGTGAACTTACAAGAGTTTAATTTCTTCCATGTCTTTTTATCTTCCAAAGTTAACTTTTCCACAATAGCTCTTTGAGTTCATTCAGCCAAAATACATGAGAAAGTGATTTTTTGTGTCTAAGAATGGTTTACCTGATGGCAAATATGGTAACAGAAACCCCTAGGGAGTACCAACATTTATAAGAGATGCAGCATGATAAAGGTTTTTGAAGTTACTAAAGTCTATCAAAACTGACTGAAAGATATTCATGAAACCTAACTTAGCTAAGAGAGACCAGCCTTTCTTAAAAGAGAGAAGTTTCTTAATGGGGTGAGTCAAAGCAAGAATTTAACTCCAGTGCTGCAACTGGAGCTCTCCTGAGAGTATCTGTTTCCCTCAGCTATACAGAATGCTTTGGGAAATAGTTTTCCCAGACAAAGGCAAACTTCCTATAACCACCAGAATTTCAGTAATTTTGCAAATAGTATCAAACATATCAAGCAGGAACAACACTTCTGCATTTCTGACATCACTACTAAGACTTTCTGCTGAGATGCCCTGCACACTAGCTTTGGTGGCCAGGCTTCCACAAAGTTCAAGAGATCTCTGCGGTAAACATAAGAAATGACACAACTGCTACCTCATAGCTAACTTCACAAGCATTCTGACCACAATCATAAAAATCACATCTCTCTACCACAAAAATATTTTTTACAAAGTGTTACAGCAGGCTGAAAAAATAATAAAATTTCATGAATGCAAATGTGTTTTAACTTCTGATCCAGCAACAGCAGGAGAGGGACTTCATGCCCCCAAGGTCAGTTACAGATTGAGCAATTCAGTAAAACTTAAAATGACTGCACTAAGTTTTATTTTTAGAAGTTGTAAGTTGACCAGACCCTCTGCTTGTCCCTTTGAGTGTCCAGCTGCTGGCTGTTTTCAGAGAAAGTTACCTCATTAGCCACTGCCAAGTAAATAGACACTTTCATTTTTCTAGCCCAGAAAAAAACATTTGAAACAAGTTGCTAAAAAGCTACTTGTAGTCAAACACAAAAAAGGATAGTTTTAAGGTCTCCATTCTGTTAAGACAAAATATAAATTGGCAATAACATTTCCATCAACACCAGGTTGGAACAAATCCCCACTGAAATCAGTCACCTACATAGGAGGGCAAATGCACACGACATCTGAAGTTACAAGACACGTGTTATTGAACTAAGCCATTTCAAGCTGACAGAGAAAAAAAACTATTGGGAAACCAATGTTATCTGACATTAACTGAAAAGCATGCAATCTTGAAGCTACTCTACATTGCATTTTATTTTCAGTGCTTAAAATGGCTGGAGATCTACATGGAGCAGGCTGCAACAGAACAAAACCTGGTCTATCAAAGCTTTTATTTCTGTAATAACCCACGTAAACCATAACTAAGGCTACTTAAGCATTTATCACCAACAAACAATTCTGACAGAACTAAAATATAATCATTCCTCCCACATGCTAATGACAGAATGGCTACAGTTAAATGGTATCCCATAATAATTTTACGTGTATGAAGTGTTCCATTTCATTTAGTGATATTATAAAAGTGATGCATTGGCCATAATGTTTACTGTTTACAATCTGCAGCAAGCTATACCCTTCTCAAGGGAGATTAAATAACCAAGAAAACGTTATTCACGCTATGTATTTGAGAAAAGTAGATCACTGTGCCAATTACAGATTCTTCCCTATATTAAGAAGGATGTATGCTAGCCTAGAAAGGAGGGGGAAAGAAGAGGGAAGACTAGAGATTTGTTTCCTTCCCAACTGAAAAGGAGATCATATGTTCATGAACTGAAAAAGTTTTCCTTTAGTCCAAAAATGCCTGAAGAGCAAAAAAATTTAAATGTTAAGTTTTGAATAGCTGCTGAAAACACTTCGTTATAGGGAAAGAAAACTGAAAGCTCTGAAGAACCGTACAGTGACTCACAGGACTACAAACAGAAAGATCCAGAAGTAGTCAGATTGCAATTTTTTTTCCAGAGCATCCATTAGAGGTGAATATTTTAATGGTAGCATTTGTTTGAAGTATTCTTTATTAATATTGCTTATACACCATTTTTCACTCAGAGATCACAGTGATCGATATAGGATGTAATAAATGAAGTGTAACACCTCCAGAAAACAGATGCTGCATTATTCATTTTACAGTAAATGCAAGTATGAAAAATTAAGTGACTTGCCCTAGTCAGAGCGCCAAAAGCACAGCTGTGAATATAATCCAGATACCCCAGCTTCCAATGATCTGTTAACCACTAGACATTAGCCTTTCTAAAATGAAATGTAACCCTTCACTCACATTTCACCTTCTTTCTAACAAGTCTGGCAAAGCTAGTACTGAGGATGTTCACTTCACGTGGCTGACTTTTAAGATACCAAAAAAAAAAAATTTAAAAAGATAAACTCGACTTTAGCACAGGGATTACAGAACTCCCAAATCCCTCACTGTAGAGCTCAGTTACCCATCTCTGCCCTCTCAAGAGCAGAGTCAGCAATAGCTCACAGATTTAAAGCTGCTGGCCAGGCACAGGCTTGGTAGGAGGTATCAGGGTCACACATCATCCCAGAAGAACACCTGCTGCAGTCCTGATTCATGGCAGGCACTTACACCCAGGAGCTGCCACCGTCACATCCAAACGAGAGGAAGAAATGGATGGGATCATCAGAGAAACGTATACTGCCCCAACAGCTGTTCCTCCACATGTCCTATCTCACGTGGACAGTTATCTAAAGAAGCAGCTTAAAAGCTGCCTTCTTTAAGGCTCTCGGTGCAGACTATGCATTGCAACAGCCTAGTGACTCAAAGCTCAGCAAAAGCTTAAAAACGCTCATCAGTACTCCTGTTACACTAAAGGCTTTCAAAGTGGTGGCAATTATGCTGTCTCACCGCAGACCAGGTAAAGCAGAGGGTTTTCTACCAATACTTAAGAAGCCCCTAATGGTCTAAGGAAGACTTCAAAGGCTAGCAAAGCACAGGAAGGGAGGGTAGACACAAAAACACTGATGACAAAATACTACCAGTCAAAGAAGGTTAAAGAAAATAAATATTGCTTAGAGATGACAGCAAGCAATCATAATCTGATTGTCACCACTTATAACCTCAAAAATAAATGAATAGAAACTTGAGAAACAGCACATGCAATTAATCAATTTTACCGCACAGATTTTTCAGATGTTCCCACAAATAGAAAAAATCCCCTTAAATGTTGGAGTACTTAATAGATGTATACAGTATTTATGCACTCACAGTCTGAAAGATTAGAGTTGCAGAACATATCAATCACTTAAGTTTTTTTATTTTTAAAAATAAAATCACCAAAGAACATATTTTAGATAACCATGCTTTTAAGACATTTGCCTGAACACATAAGGGGAAGTACTCTATAAGCACGGGTAATGAGCCAGAGATTTAAAACACGTATCTATCGTTGAAAAATCAAGACCTGTTTCCCAAACTGCTATGGATCTCAGACCCATAACTAAAATCAATCACATATACAGTCAAACACACAACAGCCAAATTTCAGAAAGAAATTATCAAGAAAGAACAAGGTCAAAATTCACCTTACTGTAAAATCATACCATAAAACAAGGCAAGGTACAATTTGTGCATTGCTACAGGTGTACTAACACTTGTCAGCAGGAAATTAACTCTTCTTATAATACAAAGGTCAAGGCCACTGGAAATGCATCTGCAATGAAGCCCTTGGAAATACTAGCAAAGCCAAATAAGAACATCCAAAATAAGGGCACACAGTTTCAGTTTTATGTGAGTAAATACTGACTTTTTTTTCCAGCACAACACATCAGGTTAGCAGTCTGAAACATATATGAATTTTAAAAATTAATGGATTCAATCCTGCTGACCCGATGCATGATTATATTCCTACTGGTGTGCCACAAGCCACAGGCTTACAGAATTAAGCCCAAAGCAGCCCACTTAAAACAACAAAAAAAACCCCTACACATCACAGCTCCACCATTAAGCCTCCAACCATGCCCCAAAATACTGTATTTAAACTTAATTCACAATAAACCAGCAGCTACTACACATTGAACAGACTCTCTAAAGCTAACATTGAAGTTCCACTTTAACACTGCGAGTCTCTCTGATATTTCTACGACTGCAGTGGAAGTTTAAGAGCCCAAATACATCATGCTTGGGTTCTCCTATTCCCTGCATTCCATCAACCGACCTTAAAGTTGGATCCGAAGGCAGAAAAACATTTTCTTCTTGTCCCTCCTCTTAAAAAAGAAAACAAAAATCTTTGCTTATTGCTAAGCTTATCATAATATCACCACCTGCATTTATTAACAATTCAATAAAATCCCCTCCACCAGCATTTTCTAAAGTCAGGTATTTTCCATTTTTATTAAGAAGTTGATTTGTTTCTTTTGGAAAAGTCTACTAAAAGCCAGTATCTAAATCTCCCTCCCTGAAAATAATGTTTATTTAAAAAGCTGCGTTTGTCCCCTCAAGACAACCAGATTTAGAGACAGTGAGCTTGAAAAACAAATCTTGTTTTTATATCATTACACCATAATTGTGGAGTTGCCAAGGACCACTACACAGCTACAATTTTTATTCTTTAAAAGAAAAGCAGAACATTTGTTTTGAACAAATGCTCATTTTTGGTTTGCACCTGTTAAAAAATACTGTACATATTAAACTTGGATTCTATTAACATTGCTATGTTTGCAGTTATAGCAAACAAGTTCTATCAAACAAAACACCCTTCCCACACACCCCCACCCAAAAAGACAAGCCCAACCCAAAAAAAACAAACCCGCAACCCAATGCCCTTGGAAAAATGCACCTTCTTCTTTTTAAGCCTCTGGCATTTTATTGTTTAAAAAAAACCACTGCCAGTCAGTCCTTGTTTTACAGTCAAAGAAAACACTGCCCAACAATCCCAACTTCTGCTTATTGGCAGGAATGCAAGTCTTCCATCAGTTTCCCTTAAAAATGAAAGTTTGCACAACCAGCTTAGCGACCCTAAAAATCTCAACAATATACAAAACCTCCCAGCTGGATATTCCGAAACAGACAATGTTTTCTAAAGCTTATAGTAACAAAACACACAGTTGAGAGCAGTGTCATTCTGGGCTTTTCAGTTGATCAGTTCCTCCGTTTTTTCCACTGGTTTCCTCACATATCGTTCATAATATTTAAAAATACGTAACTGTCAGCGAGACAGCCATACTTCTCCCACTATTGAGGGATGTTTTTGCACATCGCATGAGGAAATGCATTCCTTGCATGTAGCATCAGGACAAAGCAACTTCTGAATGACAGAGGATAACGGAAGGGAAAACCTGTTGCAGCATGGAACCGAAGGGCCCGGGGCAGAGAGCCAACTAAGCGCCCACACAAAACCCCACGCCTCAGGACAGGCTTTCCCTGAGGACAGGCAGAGCCTCAGGCCTCAGGGTAGGCTTTCCCAGAGGACACGCATGCCGGGCACTCGCTCCTGCCACGGCCAAGGTGCCCACCCACCCGAGGGCCCGATGCCGACCACCGACCCAAGCCTCAGATCCTGACCGCTAGCGAAGGTCGAAACTTTCCCCAAGCCTTGACGAGCCTCCGGAGGGCTGCTGGCCCTTTCCTGCGCCGAGGCCCCAGCACACCCGGACCGCACCCCCCCACCCGCAGCCGGCGGGGCGGCGGGCAGCTTCTCCCTGGCGGGCGGGCACTTACCGGGCGGTGTCGAGCAGCGGGTGCTTGGTGCCCACCAGCTTGCGGACCTGCATGGCGATGTTGCTGAGCTCGTCGCTCAGCAGGCACCGCAGGCTCATGAAGGACGTCGGGTACCCCACGATCTTCTCGGCCTCCGACACCACCTGGCTCCAGGATGGGCCGCCCGACGCCAGGCCCCGGAGGCCGCCGGCGCCGCGGCCCCCGCGACGCAGAAAGGCGGCCCACATCCCCCTCCCTGCCGCCCCGGGGAGGTCCTCCGGCGCCGGCTCCTCTCTCCCGTTACTCGCCCCGCCGGGGCCCCGCAGACCAAGCGACCGCGGACGAGCCCCCCCCCCCCCCCGCCGCGCGC
>JANZLQ010000013.1:20957671-20971026 GCA_026212715.1 Elanus axillaris
CCCCCCCGCCTCCTCGCTCGCTGACGGCCAGAGGACCCCGCCGTCCGCGGCCGGCTCAGCCCCGGGCGGCGGGACCCCGCGGCGGCCGCGCTGCCTGCCCACGTCCCCCCCGGCAGCGCGGCGGCGGCCGGGGCAGGCTCATTGTGCCCTGGGGGCAGCCATCTTGGGCGTCGCAAAACACGCCGGGGCCGTAAAGCGAGGGCGGCGAGGCCGCCCCTTCCCACACGGCTTCCTCGCCTGACGGCTGTGGCGGATTGGCGGCGGGTAGCGGTGTCGGAGCTGGGGGTGGGTCTGGGTGAGGGAGGTCGGCTCCTGGGGAAGAGCCCCTGATCCTTACGGGGTACATCTCCTCTTTTTCTTCACCCTTAGCCCTTGCACTGGGTAGAGGGCTGCCGCCTCTCTTCCCCCCTCAGAGCTTGTCACCTCCCAGAGCGTTGTGTGTGGGCCGGGCTGCCCGGGCAGAGGGCCCGGCTCAAGGAGAGGCGCTCCCCGCGCCGGGCCAGGGCCCTTGGCTGGCCGGGATGACCCGCAGAAAGGGACGTGCTCTGCCGGCTCCCGGTGTTGCACGCAGAGACCAACGGGCAAGAGAGTTCAGGTTCCTACATAAAGTGTTCAACCTTTAGTCTTTAGCTACACAGCCGTGTTTTCTATTTTGGCTTTCTTTTCATATTGTATTTTCATATTTTTCTGGTTTCATTGTCCCATCCCTGGCAGTGTTCCAGGCCAGGTTGGATGGGACTTTGAGCAACCTAGTCTAGTGGAAGGTGTCCCTGCCCATGACAGGGGGGCCAGAACTAGATTATCTTTAAGGTCCCTTCCAACCCAAACCATTGTATGATAATTGCAGTGTATGGTCATTCTGGTGTTTTCTTTTCCCCACAGCTGCTTCGGATGTGGCACCAGTAGGCCTTACTGCATGCTCTGCCTTGTAGGTTTGTCCTATTGTGCTCTGCTGTGGCACAGCTGAGGGGTTTATGAACCGCCTCCTTGTGAGCTGAAGAGGTACTTTCAACCAAACAGTTAACATCAAAAGTGACAACTAATTTTGAGTGCCCACCTGAAGACTTCTGGGTCCTGCAATTCTACAGTGTGGTCTACTGTGTATCATATAGTCTTTCATTTCTTCTGAGCACAGCAATCACTGACACCTCTTTGCAGCTACATGCACCTAAGGCTTTTGTGAATTCAGAGAATGGATTTTCTGTACCCCAGAGGAGGAAAATTCACTGGTCATCTTCAGAAATTGGGTTTGAGTGACTTCCGCAATTCCACAAATACTTCAGCAAGAATATGATCTACTCTGTCTTTACAATCACTTACACTCATTCCTTCTATAACTTCCAGGCTTTGTTGCAACAAATTAGGCAGAGTTCTGATGAGAAAACAGTCCCATTGACTACATTCACGTGAGAAACAAGGGTGTTTTGTTTCTTACCTTTACAAATATAAGATACAGGTCACTTTATTTTGTTTGCATTATTCCACATGATTAAAAAGAATTACATTGAAGGATACTGTAAAAGGTGCAAATAGAAAGGAATTCCATCACAAAGAAGGATGAAGTGCAATCCAGGAAAGCACAAATAACTCCTGAAGTTACAAGGGGGAAGCTACTAAAAAAGAATGCCCTTATCTGTTTCCAGTGACAATGTCAGGGTGTTTATTGTTCTTATGCCTGAGATGACTTAAAATGGGCACCAAAACTGTAAAAGTTACTGCCCTAAGGAAGAGGGTTTCACTGGAGTCAACAAGGGCTGGACATGCCTGTGGCATCTCATAAGAAGTCTCTCCCAAAACGGAGAGGGGAAAAACTAGAATGGAGAGAAGCTGCAAAAAAACTGGAAAGATGACAGGAGAGTTATGGTTCTGGTGTCAAATCTTTGCTTTCTCTGCTGCCTGTCTCTGAGAGAATAAAGCTTTGCTTTGAAGGAGCTGCCATTGAGTCAGTTTAGTTAGCTAGTGTCACAGAACAAACTGTTGCTAAGTAAGGATTTTCAGCTCATAAACACAGTCTAAAAAATTACAGAAAGCAGTGGCATGTTTCTGTGCAGAAAGACTAAGTTAATGAAAATTGCCAGAGGGATGCACTTAAGAGGAGCTACCCAAGGCACCTCATCCTGTAATGGTGACAAGACCCTTGATTCATTTCCTGAGCCATATCCATTCTTGCACTTAATGTGGTAAGTGTTCTGTGAAAAACTAACATGATTATGCAATTAAAGTCTGCTTAAAATAATACATATATAAACTAAGGAGAAATAGGGTACTATGGGCAGTAAAACTACCATCTCCTAATGTGTGAGACCTTAGCTTTTCAAAATCACTGGTCTTTGTGTTACAGCCTAATAAACTGAACACTTTTGTCCCTTTTATGTAGAATTCTCCTAAGTCCAAATGGTTTAGAACTGGGGCAAGACCCTTGATATCCACAATGCTGCACACTGCCACTAGAGCTTCCTCAGGATTCACCAACAGTAGGCTGATGTTCTTTAAATGCAGCAATCGCTGGAGAAATAAAGCACATATTTTGTCAGTGAGTTTCACAGCTTTTATTTTTGATCACGGAGACTCTTTGAAAAGATTATTCTGTAATACCCAAGGACCCTCTGTTTCTCACTCTCAGCCCAATGCCTTCATCCCTTTCCCTTCTCTTAAGAACATAACAGTCGTACTTCAGTAGTCCATTTTTGACTCCTGGTCCAAGTACATGGTTCCTTTCTCCCAACCTCCTCACTTCTTCGCTTCAGTCCCACACACCACCCCAACTGGCTACTGTTCTTTCATTCTTGTCACAGCCTCCTCATCTTTTTCTCATTAAGTTCCAATCATCCTCTTGTCTGCACAGCCTGCATCCTAATGATGGACTCTTCATTCATGTTTATGGGTGGGACTGTGGGGAGCAACAGCATAACCCTCTCTCAGTTCTTGCACTCACCTCCACAAAGGCCTCTGTTGCTAGGAAAAGCCATTGCTGGAAAGCCCTGCCCATTTCCAGTAAACCTACAGCAGATATCCATTACTGTTGGACTTCTCAGACAGTAGAATGTGGAAAGACCATTCTGACCAGAGGTATTCCCTACCCATCAAATCCTTTGCCAAATTTCAGGTTTAGAGCATGGAGATAGGAGCATTTCTCAGTCATGAAGTCCAACAATGTTTTTTAACACAAGCAAAATGTATTTTTTGCCAACCTTAATTTGCAACCTGACTGAAGTATTTTAAAAATCAGCTTCAGGCTGACACTCCAGTCGCACAAAAAATCACTACAAATTAGTTAATATTTGACAGTTACAGGCATCAAAAACCAGGGTCTTATGATGGGTAATGATGGACCAACTTATCATAGGCAATGCTGCTTGTGCTGTCTGTAATTTATACTAACTTAGTTTTTCTCTCCAAAAAACACATCAGAAGTGAAATTATGATGTACTTCCTATATTTTAACTTGTGGACAAAACCACATACTTTTTTTTTCTTTTTTTTTTTTTTGCTTTTTTACCTTCTTGGCTCATTTCCCCTCAGGTTTCACGAGAAAAACCCACACTAATTTCAAGAGCTTCAGGGCCTGCACAATAGAAGTGTCTATTTCTTTAGAGTCTTAAGTAGAGAAGAAAAATGAAGCTCTTTTCTTCTTTATCAATCGACTTTGTTAAGCCTCCCCAGGAGGAGAAAGAAGACACTGCAGGGGGCTAGTATCGAAGTGGAAGAACAAAGATGAAAGGTGAAGAGACGCTTCTGTTTACATCAACATGCTCTGGACTAATGTACCAGAGAATCCATCAAAGCCACCACTAATGCCAGTGCTGGGTATCTTTTCTAACAAATGGAATGTGGAAATACTTTCCTGACTACCGTCTAAAGTAAAACAATTGCAAAGCACTCTCATTTGATTGGGAATATTTGACCTTTCAATCTTTCATAGTTACTCTCACCTTATCCAAAATAAATTATCTCCATAGGAGAATGAGACTAGCAATGTTAAACATTATACTAACTATACCCTGCCTATATATTCTAATCTTCTTTAGATGATGCTTAATTTTTTTAATATGTTAAAGCTTAGGTGCACTCTAGGCTGTTTACAAAAATGAAAACTAACAGAAATATGTGTGTTCCTTCCAAAGCATCCAGCTAGTTGTTCCCCCACCCCACTCCCCCTACATACAGAAAATTGATTTACTCCATAACATCCTGGGGAAGTAGACAGTTATGATCATTTCCATTTTGGAAGTCAGGAGGTTTAACAGAAAGGTTGTGTGATTTGTCCAAGGCTTTGCAAAACCCCTAAGGCAAACTGAGAAAAGAATCCACTTCTCTTGACCTCGTTGTCTGTGTCTTGTCTACAAGGCTGCCTGTCTTCCTACTAGCTGACAGACTACTGAGAAGGACGAAGGCCTTATTGATCCTACAGTTAGATGCTGAAAAAACAGCATCATTTACCATCAGTTGATTTCAGTAGGAGTCACATCCCTTGGACAGAATTTGGCACTAAAAAGTATTCATTTTTAAGCCTAAATATACCTACTGAGATACCAATATCAGAACATGATATGTTGCTGGTTAATAAATGATAATAAATGCATAATTATTTTGATTTTATTTAACAAATAAATAAATATAGCTGTGATATATAGGGATCCTTTGTATGCGTAGGTTTATGTTACCCTTTGCACTCTGCACACAAAGCACAGTGATAGAGTAGCTCATCAGTCCATGGCACGGATGAGAAGCCAAAGCTCCTGGTAGCTCTCAGCAACGCTGCGCAGGCAGTGGGACGTGCCCCTCCTGTGCTGCACGCTTACAGAACACAGCTTCCTTCTCACTGGCTCGCCAGCCAGCACTGCAAGGAAAACAAAATCAATTGAAATCCCTCCATTTCAGCAAGCTGAGTAGGAACAGGAGCAGACGAGTGTGCAGCTGATAACACCCCTCCTTCATAGAGTCACTGTTTTTTCACCTCCCAAACCAATTTCAATTGTAAGACAGCCTCTTAGGCCGTCTCCTCTGATGGGCAGTGCTCCACTCAGGGGAATTTGGACAGAGACTCTCAAAACAGCAGTGTTTTGGAGCCGAGTAATCTACAGAAGAAGGAGGAGGAAGATAAGCACAATGTTAGTTGTGGTCATATGCAGTTGAAGCTGACAAAGCATCCATCATCCTGTACAATATTAGCCTTTGAATATTCAGCTTTATCAGTTCCCCCATTCCTAATCCATCATTAACCACCCCATGAAGCCTCAGCTGATTAACCCCACCTCTGCAGCTTGGCAACCCATTATCTATTTATTATTTGTATTTAATTGAACTCTAGTAGCAGTGGAAAACTCCAACCAGACACATTTCAAAACCAGAACAAAGGAGATGGTCCCTTGCCTAAGGAGTTCGTGGTCTGGGAAAGAGTGAAATGCAGCAAAGAGGAAATGACAGCCATGCTGAACAAAGGCTTACTCACATGCCCTCTATTAAACTCCCGCCCCACAAATCTATAGATTTTCTATGGATTTTTTTTTCCAGTGAATTCCATCTCAGCATCCCTTAAAATCACAGAAGATGATGCAATCTGGGAGGGTCCAGCAGAAAAAAATTGGCATTTTGAATGTTAGATGAAAAATAGACTGAAAAACTCTATCTAAATCATTCCACAATTACTAGGTAGTGATACAACCCAGTTATTAAAGTCATAGTATAGTTGGAAACTGGCAAACATATACAACGTACACATTTTATATGGATTTAAATAAATAAATGGAAGCATTTCTCAGTTAAAATGTTTGTTTCTCAGGCACTAAATATATGTAATTTATGAAGTGTTATTTATATTTTGCTGCTTGCTATTCACATGCACAATCAAAACATAGATACAATACTAAATGTTCTTTCTGCTAGTAATGCTGGGTTTGAGGGGAGAAGATCTGTATACTTTTTTCTGTCTTTCTCTATTTTTTTACTTAGATGGAAGCTATGTATTCTCCACTGAGGCTGGCTGCACATTTTTTCTGAAGTAAACTTTGCAGAAGTCACTGGTGCCTTTGTTACCTCCACCTGGGCTTCTGTACTTTTTCTACTTATGAGACCCCTTTGAAGCGTGCCTGAAAGATCCAGTTCCCAAGAAAGCTACTGCCCACTCCCTGAGCAGTGCCACACAGCACGAGCATGCCACACAAGAGACTTGGCACTGGCTTGCTGTTTACTGATGAACTTTAAAGCCCAAAGCACTTGAGGAAATGGTTTTCTAAGGGGCTCCTCTCCCTCTGTGCCCACTCACTGCCTTACTACCAGGTGGAGAATAATGTCTGTCTGGGAACCAAGTCTCAATATGTGAAAGTCAACCTGGATGATAAAGAAAATGGTTTTAAAATTTGAGTTAGAAAACCCAGGTTAAACAAAATCATTTGAATCCGTCCTTGTAATTCTGTGTCTGAACAAAATAATGTATTTTAAGTAGCACCGACTAAACGGCTTTGAGGAAATTAAAACAAGATAAGCAAAGGTATTAATCTATACTATACCATATTATCTATACACTTTCCTCTGGTCTAGGCAAACTCTTTTGTTCAATATAGGTGTTTTTCAGTACGATTCCCTCTGCTTTTGAATTTATCCTGATATCAATCCATTGGAGACAAAGAGCGAGGACCCTCAGGGTACAAGGGGTGATGCATTTATTTTTACCTAGCACTTGACTCAGTCACATCTCTTCTCCTTTTAATCCTTGTAATTAAAATGTCTGCCTGCCACTTCAGTACATGCTCTAAAATGATTAAATTTTGAACATTGTAGCATTCATAGTTACTGCTGCTGTACAGAGGAAGAACAATTGATCTAGGCCAACACAGTTAAGTAAGCTGTAGAAAGGAAACTGTAAGTTACTAATGCAAAATAGAATATAAAAGTATTGAGTCAGATGAAAGGAGCATCTAAGGTAGTATATCCTGTCTCTGATAAAAGCCAGTATCAAATGCTTGAGGGAAGAGAATGAGAAATCAAACAAGTACAGAGAATTATGTCCTGCGGTATGTCCTCCCAGCTTCCACCTTATCACACTTTAGAGTCTTCTTGTACCAGATGTTCTATCAAGTCTACCATGTTTAATAAACCAAAATGGATCTATTTTCCAGAACATCCAAGTCTGGCTTTTCTAAACTCTTCTTTGAAGCTGTTTAGACTTTTGCTCCCCCAAACATCCTGTGGACGTGTGTTCCACAGTTTTATTATGCGTTATGTGGAAGAAACCCCATTTCATTATGTTTATTTTAAGCCTCCTAACTAATAGTTTGCATTCAGAGCCAATGAGGCATGCCCAAGCTAGTCTAAAAGAAGCCTCGAACAACATCTCCATCCCTTTCTGTTTTATTCATTCCCCCATCTTCCTTTTTTTCTCTGTCATTCCCTTTCTTTTACCCTCCTATTATCTCTAGAGGGTATTACAAGCTATGCAGGCATCTGATTTACAAACACGGCAGTACTTCAGAGACACACTCTTCCATGACTATGTCACTTGCTTGTAAGTTTAGTCTTAAACTTTGGCACCTTGGTTCCTTTCTGAGCTCCTGAGTGACAGTGACCTGGTTTTCGGAGGTGCTTAGCACCCACCACCTCCTGGGGGGAGCTGCAGGCACTTGATGTGCACAAGAGAACACTTTTATGCAAAGCATCTGCCTGGCTCTGGGCACTCAAGTATGAAATTGTTATTCTGGATTCAGCTTCACAGTGTAGTGACACAGGAAATCGTCAGCCCCGGAGTGAAATTAAGAACCTTAGGACTGGCAGTGCAACTCTTACTTATGGTGATTTAAGGTAAGCTGTCCTCTTGAATTAAATATTACTAAATGTGAATCTTCCCATTTTTTCAGGATCAGTGGCAAATGCTACAGAGGACAGTCATCTTACAGACTTTCTGTAGTATAAATGTATGGATCATTGCTATATCAGCAGTCCTGCCTGGACATCTGATTTTCAGCTTTATATCTGTTTCCACAGTAAAACACACCAAAACTTTAAATTACACATTGACCTGCACATTCATCCAATAGATACACTTTCCATCTGCCCTATATTTTTTCCTCTTTCTCTGTTCCCCTCTCTCTTGGAATTTGCTCAGACTTATTCTCTAGCCAAAAGTCTCTTTTTTTCCCCCTTCAGTGTACTCCTCTTTGCATTTCTTTTTGCTTTCTCACCACCTTTCTATGTGTCAGCCTTGTTCCAGTTCTTCTCCCCAATGGCATTCAGAACTCCTGCTACTTTCATACACTCTCACCATTTTAAGCCGCTTTCCCACATGCTCCCTTTCACGGAACACCTTCCTTCCACTGATTTCCAAAGCACAGATGCTTGTTCGCTTTCCATGATGGCAACAACAGCTCTAAAAGAAACATATCATTTCCCCTCCTGCAATTCATGCACAAATGCCTGGCATGTGCTGCCTGGAGAAAGCCTTTCAACTTTGAATTTCCTTGCCTTTGTGGAATCTGTGAAAAAGTCTGATAAATTACAGCTTTGGCAGTTATTTCAAATAACTTTATTTGCAGCCAACTGAGGCAAAATCTGTCAATGGTGCCATCCCAGTGTTCTTTCAAAGGTCGTTGGCGTTTCGTGAGTGAGCTCAAAGTCAAGCTGGTTCAAAGGGAGGCTCACATTTCATTTTTTTCCAAGAAGGTTAGATTACATGTTCTAATGGTGACAGGATTGTCCTACAAGACATAAGAGCTGGGTTCTAGTCGAGGCCACAAGACTCTTCAACTACATGTGTTTTGTTACTTTATCTCTCTCCCGATGATTTCTCATCTGCAAAATAGCTGTAATACTAACTGGTAGTTGTAATATTAGCTAACAACAGACGAGAAGACCCCAACTAATCATATGGGTGGCTAGGTTTTGAAGATGGCCTTGGACCTGGTTTTGGTGTTGGCAGTTCAGGTAAAGCCAATAAACCTCAGTCTACAGCTCCTCACACCAGGGCTTAAGAGGCATTAGCTGTGACACACAATATGCAGGAGGCAATTTCTCACATTGTCCCGGTGGTGTGAGAGGAAACAATGATACAGACCCTTGGCTCTGCAAACCAATTGAATTGCTGCCTGAGCTTGCAGGAATGGTGGTGCACCTGGGGACCTGTAGTGCTACTTGGAATAAACCACAGCGTGGCCCACAGCATGTATGTAGGCAGGATTTCAGTGCATGCTAATTGAGATATGCATGTAGTTCCTGACCCTTGACTCCCAGAAGTTACCCAAAGCTGAAGTCTTGTGGAAAGCCTTCGCCGGGCTGGCTGCATGGGATGGAAGTTGTATGTGACTGTCTCCCATCAGCACCCTCTGGTGATCTGAAAGGGAGTGGTAAGGACATGTCAATTCTGCTTTAAGTAGTAGTGTTGTGAAAATAAATTGATAACCACACCTGACTTCTTCAAGAATCTTGGATGGAGATGGATACATACATTGATCCTGTTTTAAGGCAAATAATCCTACCTGTGTAGAGAAGGATTCTCAGGACTGTCTTTGAGCAAAATCTATTTTTGGTTATGGTGTTAAGAGACATAGATTATTATCATTAATGGTACATGTGTGATTTAATCAGGGAAGGCAACACAGTTCAGGAAAACAAAATTTTTCCAGATAATAGTTATACTAATTACCTAAAAGATCATAAATCAAAGCAAATTGAATAAACTGCAGGAGAAATGGGCTGACAAGAATGTAATGAAGTTCAGCAAAGAAATGTGAAGTCCTGCACCCAGAGAGGAATAGTATGTGTAGCAATACAGGTGTGGGACTGGCTAGAAAGCAGCTTTGCAGAGAAGACCCTGATGACCTGGCATGCAAGAAGCTGAACATGAGCCAGCAGTGCACCCTTGCAGCAAAGAAGGTTGGGCTGCATTAGGAAGAGCACTGCTAGCAGATTGAGAGGTGAGCCTTCCTCTCTACTCAGCCCTGGTGAGACACGTCTGGAGTGCTGGGTCCAGGTCTGGGCTCCCCAGTATAAGAGAGATATGGTCACACTGGAACAAGGACAGTAAAGGGCCACAGAGATGAAGAAGGGACTGGCACATCTGACGTATGAGGAGAGGCGGAGAGATGTGGGGTTGTTCAGCCAGGAGAAAAGAAGGCTCAGGGGGCATTTCATCAATGTGTATAAATACCTGATGGGGGGAAAGTAGAGATGGTGGAGCCAGGCTCTTCTTCCTGAAAGGACAAGGGGCACATGGGCACAAACTGAAATACAACAAATTCCATTTAAACATAAGAAAAGGGGTTTTTTTTTACTGTGAAGGTGATAAAACACTGGAACAGGTAGTCCAGAGATACTGTGTAGTCTCCATCCTTGAAGATATTCAAAACATGACTGCACACAGAGCCAACCTGCTGTGCTTTGACCGGGGAGGTTGAACTATATGATCTCCAGAGGTCCCTTCCAATCTCAGCTATTCTTTGATTTGCTGAATAAAGAACATTTTCCTACCTGAAAAGAGGTGTCACATTCTAGTCCCGAATATATTTGTTATACATTCCCAAGATATGGGTTTTTTGACAGACTTTTTGCCACAGCAATATGAATGCTTTGCCATTATATATTAGGAAGTGTAAAATTCATGTAAATACAACTGAGAAGATCAAGAGATTGAATCACATGTCATGTAGGATTCTGGTGAGATGCTGGCAGGAAAGCAAGCATTGCAGTAGAAGAGTAATTGTCAAATAATGACACGTCAAAGCCAACTTTACCCAAGTCTAAATCATTTAGTATATGTCACTGTAGATACCTTGACATGTTTCTTCGGGTCCAGGAAGGAAATGAATAATCCACTGTATCTTGTGTATGCAATGCAGGGGGTAATTTGGACAAAATGATATAATGTTTTGAAAGCATGACAAGAAAATTAAGGATGAAGAAACTCCAGAATGATTTTTATGAATGAAAAGAACCTGTAATTGTTTTCCATCCCTTGACAGACGTTACTTAAACTGACATACTATATCATGCAACAAAGCTCACAGGGGGAATACAGGATTATGAGAAAATGTATAAACCACTATCTTTATTGTAAAAAAAATCTATTCTTCAGAGAAAGACAAAGAGAGGAGGGCTTCCTTTTAGGGAGAACTTGATGTAGAATACTGCAATAAAATTTCCAGGAATGTATCAGCACAATTGATTTATTAAAAAAAAAGAATGAAGTTAAAAAGAAGGGAGAACTTTCTGCTGTATCCTAATCCCACACAACCTCTCCCCTTCTGTCATTGTAGCATCTGGGAGACTTACCAGTTAAAGTGAAAACAAGAAGACTCTCTCCAGCCTTCTTTTGTATGGAGAAATAAAAGAATGGGAAGAGGTTGAAATGGCTGTTGTTGAGAAATGACAAGTGAAGAAATGAGTTTGCCTTGACTGTAAATATTGTCAGTTCACCTTGGAGGGAACTTTACAGTTGTAGGATGGCTGCAGAGAGTGCAAGTCTCCAGCCCTTACCAGTTTTGCTTCTGACTTTGACAGTTCCCTGCTTTCAAGGTATGTGAGAAACAGGCTGGACACAGAGAGAGCAGAAGAGTCTTTCAGGTGCTTCAGAACTTCTCCAAAGTAGCCTTTGGAAGTCAGCATTTTGGGTGTCAGCCACAAGGAAATAAGAAGCCCTCAAGAAAGTGGGGCTTGGTATGTGCTCTTACCAACCTGTATGGCAGAGCAAGTAGACCACTGTTTTGAAGAAAATGAACTTTAAAAGATTCACAAGTTTCATTCTGAGATACAGTCCTTAACCGTAATGAAGCCTAGAGGTTGCAAATGCATAGTTTGTCACAGCCAAGTTAAAATCTGGTATAATGTGTCTAAGATTCTTGCTCATCCACAGGTCCTTCATTTTTCCCTACCTGATCTTTGGCATTATATTGAATATGAAAGTGTCACAGCAGCGTTACTGAATAACAGTAGTGGATAGATAGGGTGTAGCAGTAGACAGATGATAAAGATTTTTCCTCAAAGTCAATACTGGTGTCCAGGCCATATTTTACTAATTTGGTTTTTAACGCATTGCTGATACTTTTTTAAAGGCTTAATATTGATTGATTTTTAATGGTGTGGGTTCTCTGGTGCTGAAGAAGGGAAAGACTTTTCCTTGCCTACTTTTGGTATAGAAAACATGAGAAATGAAACAAGAAACAAAAAGGCATTTTAAGAGAAGACTCAGAAGTATTAAACAAAGAACCACAGAAACAAGTTAACATTTCTTTCTGTTTATCAAATCACGTGAAGTTTCAGGCAAGAAGAGCAATCATTAATTAATGATTTAATAAGTTAAATAAAGTTTCTGTCTGTTTGCCAAAACTTTAAAAAGCATTGACGGTATTAAGGCCCTATCTTGCCATTAATCTGTACAGATTTGACACTGATACCCTAAAGCAGCACAAAAAAATGAAATATTCATCAGTATTAAAATACCTCCAAACATTTCCAGGCCTTCGTATTTGGAAAGCCGCCACTACTCCCATTTTAACTGCCATACCATGTCTGCTTTACAGAGGCTACCTCTTGACATTTAGCAGAACAGCCTCTAATCATCTAAGGAAATTCTGGATTGAGATTAGTACCCACAGAAGAAAGGAATCTACAGACACTACTGTATGTGAGTAATGCTGAGGGCGTTTGTCCAAGCTCAGGAACGAGTGGAATGTATCCCTTCTCAAAGGTATGGGTGAAATAACATCACTGAAGTGGAAGTGGGGATTGGGTGGAACTGCAGTGAAGAAGTTCACGTTTGTGTTTTCCATGTGTCTGAAAATTGCTGGCTGTACTTGGAAAAAAAAAAGATTGGGAGCCAATATTTTAATTATTCAGTGCATTTATTTGCTTCTGATGGCATAAATAATCTATCACCTTAGCGTGTCGTAGAAAAAGTCAAAGGAACATTTCCAGTTAAAAAAAAAAATCGATGTAACAGTACTTTTCTATGAACACGTGTAATGAATTTCTTTGTTTAATTAAACACTTCAGCAAACCAAATACCTGGATTTAAATTGCTGTTTATTATGGCGTCACCTCAGATACAGGTGAAATGAGAATAGGTTAGCTTGTGAAAGGCTGCATAGACATGCGTTTTCCACAGTGACTGGCATTACTAAGCAACCTGATGGAGAGCTGACAACACTTTGGCAAGCGGGGAGCAGTAAGGTAAATTACCAGCAATATGAAGAGAAAGACGTTGCCAGCCACATCTTTGCTTCGGCCTGCAGCGTCTGTGGTTGTTTTTGGAAAACACAACCCCGTGAGCCTTTTTTTTCTTTTCTTTTCTTTTCTTTTCTTCTTTTCTTTTCTTTTCTTTTCTTTCCTTTCCTTTTCTTTTCTTTTCTTTTCTTTTCTTTTCTTTTCTT
>JANZLQ010000013.1:20975934-20997908 GCA_026212715.1 Elanus axillaris
GCAGATTCTTCACCGCTGCTCTTGACGGGAATCCCCACCGCCTTGCTGAGGGCTGTGACCGACCCTCCACCACTGCCTCCGTGCATGGCAATGAAATAAGAAAGGATCTCTTGTCATTTTTTTTTTTTGTAGGATGCACTGAATGTGTCTCAACTCCGCCTCCTGGGCTGAAAACAGAGACGAATTCACAGGCTGCAAATCCTGTTCATTGACCAGCTTTGATTTATTTATTTTTTAAAAATAACTCTCCCTCGTTGGGCTTGTAAGCTCCTCGGGTGCCAGTGACGAGCCTTTTTTTTCTTTCTTTTCTTTTTTTTTTTTTCTTTTTCTGTAGCCATCCCCTCAGGTAGCTGGGAAGCCCTAAAGTTAGGAAAGAAAGAGACCCCTTTTAAACACCGTATTTCTCTCCTTTTTCAGTAGCCAGCTGCAAGTGTGTAATTAAATTGTCAAAGTGAAATGCTACGGTGTGAGCGGCGCATCCTTCCCGCACAGCTCCCTCTCTGCCTCCTCCCCCCTTCCCGTGCGTGGCCGCCCGGCGCGGCGGCGGCGGTGTCGGGGGAAGGCGGCCGTCCGGGCGCTGCTTTCCCTGGGAGGGGATTTGCCGTGCGGAGGGCTGTCCTGCCCGGGAGCAGCCGGGGCCGCTCCAGCTGTGCTCCGGAGGTAGCGCCTGAGGCGGCCGCTCCATCCAGATGTTAGGATGGCTGCGATCGCGCAAACCCCGTCGTTTCGGGACTTCTTGTAGCATTAGGTCGCTGCTCCGGGCTTGACCGGTCGTGGGGTTTTGCGCCTGTTTTCCACGTCTGTTCCAGGTCTGTTTGGTTTGCGTCGCCAGATCCCCAAAACTTCGGCTGAACTTGTTGTTGCTTGATGTGCAGATAAAGTGACTAAAACAGCGTAGTCTGGTGATGAGAGAAGGCTGCTGACATTTAATTTGAACATGTAATTTATTGAAAGGCTGATTGTAAGTGGAGGACTGCCTGGAAAATGTCACACATTCATATAGTACGAGTACCGTATAGGCGAGTATGTAAATATGCGTGATGCCTAGTGAAAACCTCTTTGCTTTCCGGAGCATTGAGCTTCCCATGTAAAACTGAACGGGAACGCACAGTCCCCTCCCCTCTCCTCTCTTTTGCACACCACTAATTTCGGTTAGGTGCCCTTTCCTGCCTAAGGCAGGCAATCTTGCTCCTGCTGCCTGCGTAATGAGCATGTACGCAGTTCTGCGTGCACATCAACTGGAAATGTGGACAAGAGTAATAGGGGAAGGAACAAAATAACGTGTCAGTGCACCTTTTTGGAAACAAACCATGCTAGGTTTCTGGTCCCGAGAAGCGGTATTATTCTTTGCGAGATGTGTGACACATCCTATTTTTGGAGAGGGCTCTGTGCAGGCATGGAAGAGTAAGGGTCATTGCTCATTGTAATCCCACATGGTTTTGAGGACTGCAGAGGTCTGTAGTATAGGGCATTGGCCCCTTAGAGCATCGCCTAATGCGATCTATATGGATTGCAGCTTTTAAGTTTCATAGGTTCTAGAATTACAAATTAGCTAATTTTAATCAAAACATGTGAAATGTTATCCTGGCTGGATATAAAGGCTGACTGTGCTGGATCCTCTGGGTTTGTTTTGTTTACTTTGGCTGCAGGCACACTCAGCGGTTTGGGAGATAGTTGTTCTTCTACAGTATAACAGATGTTTGTCTGAAAGGGTGAGGAAGAAACAAAAACAACATTGTGTGAAGGAGAAAAATTACACAATTTTAAACTAATGCTTTGGTATTAAGCACTGGCGTTAACCTTCATGTAGCGAGTTTCTCTTTTTCAATCGTGGGTCGCTGCTTAAGGTTAGAAACCTCAAGGTTTCAGCTGACTTAAAAATTAAAGGTGGGTAGAAATGGCATTTTGAACCCATGTGATTTCTGGTCGAGAGCGAGATAGCTGATGGCAGAACCTTTCACAAAACACAGGTCACCTTTCCATGTAAACTATGCTATATATGCCATGCATTTTTAGTAGGACAGTTGGCTGCTATCATCCAAGACGGGGAAGGAGAGGGGGGAGAAAAAAAAAAAAAGTGGCTTGAATTTTTGACTGGTTGAGAAAGTTAAAATCCTGTGGCGATCATTTACTCTTTTTCTTTACTGATGAATTAAGATGTCTGGTCCTTCTTCGTAAACCCGAGGAGTACAATAATGTAACAAATTAGTTACATTGTGCAAAATGTTTGCAGCGAAATGACAGAGGGAGCACAATGTGCCCTTGTGTAGGTTCATATCTGTAATGTTCAAACAGGCTGACTGTTTCCCTTCATCTGAACTGCTTTCATCTGGACCAGTGTAAAATAAGCTCTGGTAAGTAATCACGGCAGAGCAGAAAGAAAGGAATGTATACAGCAATAGACAGCCTAAGCTGTAAAAACTGTAACCCGAGTATCAGCAGCAGATCAGATATCAAGGCTTTAAGGTAGGGGAAATGAAAGAGATGAAGGGGAGGAAAAGACAAGAGAGGGAATGGAAAAGTCAGCTTGGAAAGTGAAGGAGAAGTAGGAGGGCCCCCTCAGGGAAATTTGGCTCAGGGATTAGGGAATTTTATCATGGTGTACAGTGACCTACTCAGGTTTCAGCCCACGTTGGATCAAATTGCCTCCCTTTGCTAGCAGAAAGAAAAAGGACTGGTGTATATGTGATTCCTTCCCCCCCCCCCCCCTTTCAGATAATGAAAAGGCCATTGGTACAAGTGTCTATTTTAAGTACAGCAAATGCCGGGCACTATGAATGAGCAATAAAATTACCTCATCATGGAGACTTCCCTGAAGATTTACTGTTTGATACGGTCAGATATTTACTTGAGAGGGATCACACCACCTAACTGCTTGGGCTGGTGTCTTCCAACACTAGTGTCACAGCTCAGTTTTAACATGACTGGATGGATATTCAGGTTGATTGCTCTTTCCTTGTGACAGATATTAAGTTACATTTTTGTTATGGCTAACCTAATGTACATGATAGTTATAACAAATTTTAATTTGATACGATGTTGTGTGCAAAAAGTACATGACTGCACAGTTTTCTGATATTATGTTTCAATGAAAAAATATATTCAGGGGGAACTGTTTTGTTTCACTGTGACCTTCACAGCCTCTCTTTCTTTTTTCTAGTTATTTTTTTCTTTTGTCCCCCTTCCTCCTTCAGATGACACTTTCCATTTTTTTTCTTCCAGACGTAGGATTGTTCACCTCATGCTTTGGGGGAAGAGCAGATAGTTATTCTGAAATTAAGTTCAGTGCCATTTCTCGCTCACTGGTGAATAACGGAACGCCCAGTAGATCCAAAGCCATCGTAATCAGGGAACCCGGTACTATTTTAAGGCTAAAATATTTTTTACAGTGTAATTGATGAAAGCACTTGTCAAGGCATGGTGGTGGCTTCCCCATCCATCCCTCCTCAGCTTCTTTCTGTTTGCCATCCTGCTGCCAGGAAGCAGTGCTGCTCAGGAGGAACAGCAAGGTGCTCTGCAGTGTTGGGAAATGAAGTTACATCCAGTACCGGATTGCACAGGAAGTTCTCCTGAACAAACAAGAGAATGTATCTGCATCTGTCTGTCAGCTGAAAGGCGAGCAATTAATTTGTGCTGTAATTTCACAGGGCTGCTCCATGTGTCCAAGGAGTTTACCGTCTATAAATATTCTCAATAACTAATTTGTAGCTAAAACTGGGCTTCGTTCCTGATGCCTAGAGATTAAGACAGCCCCATCTGTTATAGTTTAATAGTAAACTCATCAGAAGATCTTTCAGTTTAGTGTTTTAATATTCCCTATTTGGCATTTAAAAGTACTACTGTCAGGAGGAGGAAAGTGGTGGAGCAGGCGTAGCAGCGCTGCGCCTGGAGTGAGCCAGATCGCTCAGAGCGCTCTGAAGATTCCAAGGAAACTCCTCCCTTCTCTCCTGAAAAGCAAAAAATGTCTTTGGGAAAGTGGAAAAGCAGACTGACTTTATCAATTGTACTATTTCAGGAGATCGAGGTGGGGAGGTGGTGTTTTGCGGAGTCTGTGTGGAAGGAGTTTTGTGGGATGGCTGCAAAAGGGAGTTGTGTTGTCTGCACAGGGAGCCTCGCATGCCTGTGCACCGCAGAAATAGTGCTTCCCCAAACAAAGCGGGTATTACAGAACCAAACGTGTACGTGGGAGGACAAAAGAAATGAAAACATTGAGAAATTTTGCTTTCTGATAGCGTAAAGGACTAACTATAAAATTCAATATGGCGACAACACAAATAAGCAAAGAAAGTGAGGGCTGGTAAAAAAAAAAAATCCATGTTCGTATTGTGACTATAGAAACATTTTTATTTCCTCGGTGCAGTGAAAGTGAAAAGTGGATTTGTGGGGCTCTGCACCGAGTGGGTTATGCAGGCAAGGAAATGGAATGGAGCCACTGTGCTTCCTCCCAGATCTGAAATAAACATTCACAGTAAAACCTAGAAGAAAATGAGTCTGACAGACTCATTCTCCCCTGCGTTTCCTGCCTCCGTGTTTGCCAGGCCTCGCTCGGTGAAGCCAGGCCTTGCCCCCTGTGAATAAGGTTCATAGAGAAGGGAAGGCAAGAGGTCTAAGATGGAAAGAGAAGCGTGGCTTAGCTTCAGAATGTATTAATTAGTGAAGATTTGGGAAAACGATGCATTGCAATGTAAAAAATCAAGCTGTAGGTGTACTGTTACGATGAAATGAATCCTAAAGCGGGAATAAATGTGATTATATTTTTACTGCCTAGCGTATAAGTCAGTCTCACAAAGGAGAAGAACCACAGTCTGGCAAGTCAATACACTTTTCTTCATCTTTCCCGTGAATAGGAAGCAAATTCAAGTCAAAATACCAACGAGCATAATAGTTAGTTCGTTATCCTGGCTCTTCCAGGAGGGAGGATATTTCTGTATAGTACAAGAATAGAGAAATCATACAGTTAAAACGTGCAAATTACACATTGCCCCGCAGTGGTGATAAGTGGTCTGGGACTTAGCAGGGGGCAAAAAAAGAATTGCCGTCTCTTAGGAGGGGAGGGCTCTGGTGATGTGTGACTGGGGCCACTGGAGCGGTTTTGGGCCAGTTTCTCTGGCAGGGATGAGCTGGTTGTGCTGCAGCCGTAGTGAATGGCCTGGCAGTTAGGCAGCTGCGATGGTACGCTGTCAGCTAGAGGAGCGCAGCAGATTTGGCTCCGGTGGGATGTTAACTGGCTGCCTGGGCGTGCTGGCAGCTGAAGAGGTGATTGCTGTTTCCACCGCAGCCTCGGGAGCCTGGCTGCCCGGTGCAACGCACAAGAGGCTGAGCGTGATGTGGTGGTGTGAGCATGGAAGGACGCGGGGAAGGATATCTGCACTTGGCTTCTCGTCTCCGGCGCTGGCGCACGCTGCGAGTGGCTCCGGGGCTCGGTCTCTCAGTTTTCCCGTGGGGACTGAGCAGTGCCTCCCCGGCAGGGCGAAGTTAGCTTCTGTGCTGTAGATTAGCAATGAAATCCACGGACACCTTGCAGGTCTCCCTTCGGGTTCAGTAGGATTTGCTCAGGGCTCAAGGGTCCCAGCTTAGCAGTATGATTGCTGACTTGGGATTTTATTGGTGGTGGGCAATTGGTCTTTCACATCACCCCAGCCCTCTGGCCAGGCTGTGGGGTTGGGGTGGCAGCCTCCAACTGGCAGACCTTGCACAACCTTTTGGGAAATGTGTCTGAAAGTAGGCATGGACTAGCTCAGTGCCTCTGCTGTCCTGCTCCTGCAAAAGCTTGGTATTGCAGCTCTTTGCACATCCTCCATTTGGCCATCCACACTTGTCTTCACATCTCCTTCTTCCTGGGCTTTGGCAGGTCCTTCTCATCTCTCGGTTTAGCTTGTTCCTGTCTAGCCTGCTTCATCACTGCTTCTTCTGCTCTCCTGCTCCAACCTTGGGTCCCACAGCCCTGCTTTTCTCAAGCACTGTTACAATCACCAGCCTTTGAAGCTTGTACGTCTTTCAGGGAGATTCTGCTCTGCGTGGACAGGTTGTGTATTAATTGGCTTGCTTCTTTTCCTTAACTTCATAAAAAACTGGGCTTTTTTACCTCTTCTTTTTTTTTTTTGCTTCTCCCCCTCCCCCCAATTCACACAGAAAAAAATTGTCTTGTCTCATCTCATCATTCGTGTTTGGACTATTGCCACCACACTGGTCTTTACAAATCCCATCTTGTTACCGTATCTTGAGTACATGTATATTGGGCCTACCATTGAAATGGAAGAAGGGAGAATACATGGAAACAGTGAAATAATAGTGGTCAGCTTCAGGGCAGCGGCTTCAGCAAGGACATGACCTGTGTGACCATAATCTTGACTGACTGGATGTTAGGTGTCACTGCAAATGGGTATGGTAGTCAGGAGGCTGAGGGAAGGTGATGTCGTGGTTCTGTGGATGCTCATCTATGCGAGAGAGTTAGTGTGGAAGAAAACATTTCTCAGCTTTGACTACCAGCTTGCTAAGGATGGGATGATCCTCTTGGTTTGCTGTGTATAAAGTGCTGTGTAATGAAGCCCTGGCTGTTAGCCACTGAGAGAATAGTATTAAGAGTGATCAGCACCCTTGTAATAGGTAAGATAAATTATGAAGGAAAATAGCTTAATTGTTTGTTTATCCAAGTGTCCTTGTTGAGAAATCGCAGTGTTAAAAAGGTGCTTACTTTTGTTACTGCTAATATGCAACCTCATTGTACTCTCACTGAAGTTAGTAGGAAAGACCTCAGTGATTTTTTTTTTAAGAGTCATGTCTCTAGGATGGGTAATCTCAAAAGCAGATATATTTTTTGTCATTGTAAATGTACATTTTTGTGCATCACTCATCATGGATAGTAAAAATGAGACTTGAAAAGTGCTTAAACTTTGTGCCATTACAAACCCAGCCATCACATTGACTAAATTCTGAAGAGACATATACATGTATGAATTTTCAGGAAAAAATAAAGATATATGCAGCCTTGCTTACATATTCCTTGACAAGTAATTAGAAATTACTCATTGCCCGAGTTGATCAACAGTGCAAATAAAACACAAAGCATCCACAGGAGGCAAATTTAGAGCTACTCAATTAATTTGGTTGCCTGGGGTTTAAGTCAGGAAGACTTTGTCAGTTGGTGTCTACCTTACTCGATTAGTCTCTAGGGCTGTGTCTCCATAGTTGAAATTTAGCAAAGCAAAGGAAGCTGGCAGAGCTTGCCTTTGGGCCTCCATGGACCCCTTCAGGTCATTCTGGGTGAGCTGCAGTGGTGAGGTTTCACTCACCGTCTCCTGGTCACTGTGTGGTTGGATTCCCAAGGGTTAGGGACAGGGTTAGTGCATTGGGACTTCAAGCACTGAGAGAGAAGTTTTCCAAGAAGCCAAAAAACAAACGAACAAAGCTTTAGAAAATTTTCCCATTTTTGCTAGTATTTAAAACACTTGGAACACTGCATCATTCAAAGGAGAGTTTAAATATGTATTTTAGAAATGAGTGTGGGTGTTAGCCACATCACACTGCATTGTACTCGTTGCAAACTGTAGTAGTGACGTAGTTCAGACGTAACGGGCTGTCGTACTTATAATGCTGACACTAGAGGTAGAGGTGGAACAATGCAGTGTTTTCTGGCAATTGGGGGCTGCACAGGACAGCCACAGAATCGAGACTTCCAGCAGGAGGTCAAGTGAAAATGAAGGGGGAAAACCAAAAGGAAATTGATGCTCCAGCCAGGGGTCTGCTGTGGGTTTTTGTTTTGGTTTTTCTTTTCCCAGAATGTGTGTTTTTAACACAATTGCATAAATGATACTCTGGAAGAGTACAAATTGCTTGTGTTTATTGCTTATAGCTGCTTTACAGCACTCCTTGAGTGACAGGAACACCTATGCAATCTGGTGTGATGAATGAGCCAGGAGCAGTGTAGCGCTCTGATGTTCTGGGGCAGAGTGCCTGCTATAGCTTTGAATTTGGAAGCAATTATCATCTGATTAATTTTATTTATTTATTTAAATGACTGGAGAGTTGCTGTGTTATATCATTAGATTTGTTCCCACTTAAAAATTAAGCTACAGCACTTACTAGACAAAATCTAGCAACCTGCAAATTTGACACGTACCATTTGTTTTGAATTGGTGTCATATTCTCCTTATTCCTCCACTGGTAGCCAGTCCCGGGAGATGGTGCTTATCAGGAGCATTATTTTAGATGTCAAGCTCTTACAGGAAAATGAAGTTTGGAATTTGTTTTAAAGGAGTGATAATAAAAAAATGTGGAGACCAAATAGAAAGGCATTGTGTGTGGCTATTTCGTTTCATTTTATAGTTCTCACACCATTTTAAACTGATCTTTGCCATCGTAATAATTCATTAGCTGGTTTCCTTTGGTAGTTTCCTAAATCTGTAAGCTGTAGAGCTCCATGGCACTATTTGGTTTCAGAAAGCTTTGTTGCCTGCCTGTGGATTTCTTAACTTACTCCACTAAATCTCCTGGCCCAGTAATGAGCGTTTTCTACAGAAATACTTTTGCCACGTGACCTAGAGGACATGTTTTTAATAGAATTGGAGAGTTATGACAGTCATGTTCCCTATTTTGCATTTCCATACAAACATAAAATGTAACCACATGGCTGCTTGGAAATCGGTTGAAAATAAATATGGCAAAACTGAGAAAGGTTTTCTTAAACACATATAAGAGATGTTTGCATGAAACATTATAGTAAAATGCTTTCATGGTGAAGGGCTTTTAAGTGGTTTGACTATGCAAAGGCTTATAACTCTGAGGAAAAATGTCTTTGCTGTGATTTTATTTGATTTGGTTCATGGGCACCTCAAGGAACGGTAATTGTGTCAGTGACCTGCTCCAGCTGAAAAGACTGTAGCGCAGTAAGATTGATTAACTGCTGGTTTTCTGTTATTCTCTTGCTGTAGTCTTAAATATTTTATGGCAACACAGACAAGTTTGTGTGACAAATGTATGTTAAAATATTTCTGACATTGAATGCCAGAGCAAAAGTCATAAATAACTCTCCTTTTCATTTTCTTTAAATTACAGACGTATGAGTCTCTGTCATAATTACATGTGCCAGTCGGAGATTTAAATGCATTACACTTTATGCACTTGACTTATGAAATGAACATTAGTCTTTGAGGAGGTGGGCCAAACCTGACACTTCCTCATGTAGCACAGATACAGTTCGATTTATGCAGTCCTCCCTTCCTTCCAAGTGCTTATTGATTATATAAATAAGTAGGTAATTTTTCTCTTTCAGAACTTTGCAGAAAACACTATGAATGAGCTCCTTGGCTGGTATGGTTATGATAAGGTTGAATTGAAAGATGGAGAAGATATTGAATTCAGGAACTACTCAGCAGATGGGGAAAGCCGCCAGCACATTTCTGTTCTCAAAGGTAATGAGACTTCATGTTTCTGTGTTCATGCAAAGAAGGATTAATATCTCAACCTGTCTGAATTGGCGTGGATTGGGAAGTGTGTTCTGCTGCTTGCTTCGTGGTTGGTTTACATAAAAATATTGGAGAGTGCCTTCTAGTACGAGGAAGCCAGTAGGGTAGGAGGAAAATCACTTAACAAAATTGCTGTTAGTAGGCACTTACTAATACATCTTCACAAATAATACCTTTTGTGAGTCGGTTGAAAGTCATGTACCTGTGTGTTGTGGTTTAACCCGAGCCAGCAACTAAGCACCACACAGCCGCTCACTCACTCCCCCCCGACCCAGTGGGATGGGGGAGAGAATGAAAAAAAAGTAAAACTTGTGGGTTGACATAAGAACAGTTTAATAGAACAGAAAGGAAGAAACTAATAATGATAGTAACAATAATACTAAAATGACAATAATAATAATAATAGTAATAATAATAATAGGATTGGAATATACAGAACAAGTGATACACAATGCAATTGCTCACCACTCACTGACCAGTGCCCAGTTAGTTCCTGAGCAGTGATCCCTGCCTGCTCAAGTCCCCCCAGTTTATATACTGGGCATGACACCATATGGTGTGGAATACCCCTTTGGCCAGTTGGGGTCGGGTGCCCCGGCTGTGTTCCCTCCCAACTCCTTGTGCCCCTCCAGCCTTCTCTCTGGCTGGGCATGAGAAGCTGAAAAATCCTTGACTTAGTATAAACACCACCCAGCAGCAACCGAAAACATCAGTGCGTTATCAACATTCTTCTCATACTGAACCTAAAACACAGCACTGTACCAGCTACTAGGAAGAAAATTAACTCTATCCCCGCTGAAACCAGGACAATGTGGTACCAATAAACTGCTCACAACTGGAAAAAAGAGGGAGCACTTTCTTAGCAGTGTGGCTTTAAGGAGCCCTTTTGCTTTCAAAACTAAGGCTTTTTGGCCTATGGCTTTTTAAAATGCTGAAAGACTTTGAGCTGGAATATACACAACATGTCTAGGAATGAGCATGAATGTTCACAAAAGGTTCCTCATGCATGTTTTTGCTCTACTGTCTTCTGCACATGCTGTAAAAGTTCTCCAGGGATGGAATTTGTTTAGGACAGTGCTGGATAGTCATTATTCAAAATGTGAAAGATGGGATCCAGTCGGTTTGTACAGCCATTCAGTCACTGCTTTCTGACTCCTCAGTTGCAGGGCATGGGTAGGGACTTGGCATCAGAGCGAAGAGTAGGAAACTGCTGCATCTTCTTATCCAAAATTAGTTCCTCAAAAGTGAGGTGAAGAGAGGAACATGTGGCAGCTTTTATGCCCTTGGACTGCCATTTTTCACTGCATTTGTGGCCAGCAGTTTTGGGGTTTTCTTTCTGATGGCCAGCAGCAGCACTGTATTCAGTGAGTGTTGCAATGAGTACTGATAGAAGAGAGACCAGTTCTGAAGGAGAGATGGCTAGAAAAAAGGTACAAAAATTAGAGGTAAGGTTAAACAACCCAATTGTGTTAAAATTGAATGTTTGCAGCTTGTTAGTTCTATAGTGACACTGGTGATCAATATTTATTTTTCATTGAAAGTGCAATGTCATTAAGCCACCTTTGAAGAAACTTGTTCCTGTGTAACGATATGATTCGTTTATTTATGTCTTAACAGATAAATCTTTTATTGAAAGATTTGTGGCTCTAGTCTATGCCTGATTAAATTTGTGACATACTTTATTTTATAGACACATGATACAAATCATATGTTTTATTTACCAAACAAAGATGTTCAATACCTGTGACAGGTAGAAATTTTTGGTGTATGCAGTCTATGGGAGGGAAAAAAGTGTATTACTTCTTCTGAGAGATAGGAGGAGAGGGAATAATAAGAATTAAGTCCTGCCCCATAGCTAACTGAGGTGCACTAGAGAAATTCCTACAAATAAGAATCCTGAGGTGATTTGGGATGAAAGAATTAGAACAATAACTTTTATAATTTCATGCACACTTTGCTTTATTTTCAATATTCTTTTCAATATTCCTTTCTTTAAATCCTTTGCATTACTACTATTCATATTATTGATAGAGAATTAGTAATTCTTTTATTTTTCAGTTTATGCTTGCATTGGTGAAGTCACAGTACACTGAGTGTGGCCACCATGCAAACTGTAGAACTAAAGGACAGGAATAGGGTGTCATTTATTAAATCAGGCGTACTAAGGATATGCATGACAAAATAGTCCCACCTTCTGGGGAAAAAAAAAAGGCGTGAGTTTGATTTAAAAAAATGGAGCATTACTGAAGAATACTGGAAAGTATCCATTTTTTGAAAGAGAAAATATCTGTGGGTTTTTGTGCACTTTTCTTGTAATAGGGTAATTTAATGAACAGATTGGTTAAAGTATGTAGGGTCATTTAAGAAATATATTTGTCATACAGTACAACGTGTTCTTTGTGTTTTACAGAAAATTCTTTGCCAAAACCAAAATTACCTGAGGACAGTGTTATTTCACCATACAATATAAACCCAAGCTACCCAGGGCTTGCCACAGGAAACGGACTTTCAGACTCACCAGCAGGGTCGAAGGATCACGGGAATGTACCTATTATTGTCCCATTAATTCCACCACCTTTCATAAAGCCACCAGCAGGTAAATCCTAATGAACATTTAAAAATGGTTACTGTCATTGACACGTCCTGAGATTTCTAGATCATGACATCTTAGTAAGAGGGCTGATTTCAAAATGTTTAAAAACCAGTCACAGGGAACTTGAAAATGGAGTAGGGGAGTGACTTTATTTGTTAGTATTCTGGAAAAACTTCTGCAGATGCAATAACAAACTTGTGCTGCTTGTGATGCTGCATGCTGGATTCTACTGCCAGCACTTCAACATCTGCTTTTAGAAGAAAAAAGATTTTATTCTGATGAATAAAGACTTTAAATAAATTAATGGAAGATGATTAAATTAAAAATAGGCTCCATGAAGGAAAGAGCAAAAGAGACAAAGCCATCAAATCAATATCATGTCTTTATATCAGGTTAACAAGCTCGTCCTGGGAAAACTGTCTCTTGATTCTCATTGAAATCCCTGACCGTTGTCTCTTGAGGGTTTAATATGATCTTGACTCTACCCAGGAGACTGCACTGGGATGTTTTACATTTTCATTAGATTTTTATCAGGAGTGATTTTCTAACATGCCATTTCTCAGAGTTTGTATGAAAAATGATTTATTCCACACAGCATGCTGCTTACCATAATCTGTGAAAGTAACTCTTACAGCTACACCAGGGTGATTAATTGCTGTGTTATTGTTTACTGCTGTACAAGGCACAGTAATTGGTGAATTTAGATAGGAGCAGGCTCAGTCCTGCTTCCATGGATGTCCCTGGCTGTCATTCTGGGTGCTTTTGGGTGACCGAGGCACCGAGGGATACAGGGTGACCTGCAATACCTGCCCAAGAAGGAGAACCCTCTGCACGCAGGGAGGCAGCTTGGCTAAAGAGTCCCCACCAGGTGTGAGGACGATTCTGCAGCGGCAGAACAGCTTGTAGGGTCAGGTCCCAGATGTTAGATGGTCACCTCTGCCCTTTGCTGCATTGACTAAAGGTAACTGTAAAATACCGATTGGTACAAGAAGGTGTTCGCCTGTTGACAGTCATGCAATAGGCTACAGTTACCCCTCCCAAATTATTTTTATGCTATTGAGTTTTATCTCTAAAGAAGTATACTAATATGCTATGAATAATTCTCAAATGTTACTCAATATTCATTCCCTGCCAAAGACTTTTCATCTATTTTATACGATATTTGCTAATTACCAAAGCTATTTGGGCCCATTCCTGCAGCCTTTACACAGCTAAAGATCTCGGGCCATATGGGCTGGATCCTCAGCTGTTGTTGATTTGGCCCTAAAGCTTTAATCAAGGGCTTGTGCCATCCCAAGCTATTTTCTCCTCCAATCTGAGTCATGAATGAATCCAGAATGCTGAATTTGTGGTACGCGAACACAAGGCTATAACATGCATTGTGCAAACTGCCACAGTTGCTGGATTTTTATGACATCAAACAAGCAGGAGGAGATGAAACTATGAAGTAGAAAAACAAATTACTGCACCAGTAGTTAAGTGGACACAGGGGAACCTTGGCCCAGTGAAATGCCTTCTGTTCTTTGCCCGTCTACCTACCACATGTGATCCCATGTTCAAATGCACCACTAAGGGTAATGTGCAGAGAAGGCTTTTCGTAAGTATTTTCCAACTTCGGGTTTTTAATTTATTAATTTGTAATGAATATAGTTGTTTTAATTGCATAGGGGATATGAATGCATAACCTCTGGCTCCTCTGACTTTTTCCCATGATCAGTAATGAACGCTAGATTACCATGACTTCTGAGCAGATGAGCATACTTATCTCACCTTTGTTTTAGAAGGTAAAGTTTGGGAGGACCAGAGGGGGAGGAGAACCACAGCCTTTGTGGGATTTGCAATAAGCATCAGTAGTAATTGTTTTGTTTTATCTTAGGGCGTAGGTGCCCTAGTCATGATCACCCCAAAGAGCCTGGCAAGAAACAACTGGTGAATACAAGTAGAAAAGGGAGTACAAAGGAGCCAGGAGAGCCAGTGTGCGAGGCAGTGGTCTTGGCACTGCACTTTGACACCGTTTTGTGGGCACTACATCAAAGCAGAAAACTTCAGAGTGATACAAAGCCAGACAAGAGTAACTCTGGGGATGTTTTCTTGGAGCCCCTCACAAGCACAGGGGACGAATTTGGAAACAGCACAAAGGTGCTTCTTTGAGTTGAGCAGGCAAATGAAAAAGACTCGCATCATTAATTGCTAAAGCTGAAAGTCAACATTTTCAATATGGGGGAGAGACAGGCTATGGCTGACCTGCCACAAGAACAGAGGCAGCTTACATTTTGTTCAAGTTAATAAATGAAAAAGGGGATAGGAGGGAGAGGCAGAAAGAGTCCAAGAGAAAGCTTCAAGGTTAAAATGCTGAGCAGAAAGGGATCTTTGCAGCACATTTTGAGTGGACGCTCACAGGACAAGGTTACATTACAGGCCAGAGAGAAAACCAGGTTGTGATGCACTGTTAGTGACTGAGATGTTGAGAATTGGGACGAGTCCAGACTTTGTGGATGGATGGGGAAAGCTTTTAGATATTGTACAGGAGAAAAATCTACAAGATTTAAATATAGCTCAAAAGAGAGTGCCCACAGATGAAAATGATATCTAAATCATGAACCTGAAGGACAGGAAAGATGATGGTGCAGTCCACTGTTATTGAGCAAATAATACAGAGTGAGCACTCAGGGAGAAATTATTAAGACTTTAATTCTTGCCGTATTGATCTGGAACTGAAGGGTCAGCACCACTAAAGAAGTGTCAGAGAGACAGGCTGAGGTATTCATTTGGGCAGAAGAGCAATGGTCTGGAGAGGATAAGCAGATCCAAGAAACAGTCACTATGAATTATTAGTTGAATGATTTTTGCAGATAAGATTCTGTATAGATAAGAGGGAGAAGAGAAAGAGCAGAGGACGGGGAATGCTCACAGAAGCATGAAGGGAGACATAGGAAGGATACGCTGCAATGTGCACTGATGGAGCAATTGAAGAGGTAGAAAAAACACTGGGGGAAGACAGAGTCAGGAAGCCAAGGGAAACAGGATTTCCAGGGAGGCAGATATGATTCTCGGTATCAGAAACAGCTCGAGAAGAAGGAGGAAGGAGTACCAAACCTGAACTATGTCTAGGAAGCAGTCATTGAAGATTTCAGCAGATTAGGTCTTCCTTGAGCATGCTGGAAAACTTTGAACAGTGTCCTAGCTGCATTCATATTTTGTATTAACAGGCTAAAACCTTGAACAGTTAACAAAAGTACCTTTTTTACCCTCATGCTTATTTTACAGTAAAGTGGGTTTTTTTTCTTTTGAAAACCAAATGATTTTGGGCAATCTGACTAAAATTTTATCTCCAAGCTGTTCAGCTTTCTGTTTTAGTCAAATGAAATGTTAGGTAAAAATTTGCTTATACAGTCCTGGAAAACATTAGAGTGCTACCTGAACAAATATGAACAGCTCTGATAAAGGCACTCTGTCCTTGCTGTACCCCAGAATTACAACCGAAACAGGCTGAATGAAATGCACGGGCTCTACATGGTGCTCTGACCGTCTACAGACTCAGGTTACAGCATGTCAGTGGAGGATACTAAATCCAGTCACGGGAAGCCTCCACAAGAAGGATGCCAGTTACTCAGGTCTGGAGACTGTTTGCAAAAGCATTCTGCTAATCTGCACCACCAGGCAGATAGACCACACTCAGGCAGTGCCCAAATCAAATGGGACTTTATCAGTCAACATCAGCCATCTGACCTGCATCTGGAAGCAAATAAGAAGTCAGTGCAGCCTCCAGAGGGTTGGTGTGATAGTGTCCTTGTGCCTGATAACCGTCCTTCTTGCCCAGCAGGCTGGTAGCTACATTTAGTGCCAGCAGCAGATTCTGAATGATCTTCAGGGTTAGTCTCAAGTACAGCTCATTGCAATAAACTGATACTAAGATTAGTTCTGCTTGGTGCTAGAAGATTCTTATTTTCTGAACAGCAACATGAAGAAAATAGTCTTTCCAATTAAAAAATAACATAGAAATAGCAAGAAACAGAAGTGCAATAGCCAGGTACGATATATAAATGAAAGTCCCACCACAGCTGTGCAGGGTATGTGGCTGTAGTATGCAGCATGCAAACATCCTAACTTTTTCTGCAGCCTTTAGTGATAGAGTAAATCTGAGAGGGCACTTAGGGTGACTCTGCCCTTCCATTCAGGCAAGTTTGGACAGCTTGTTGTTACACGGGATGAAGGAGTGCTAAAATCAAGACTAGTCGAAAGAAGAATGCAAAAAATTCTTTCAATGCAGGTAAAAACATGCTGCCTCCTTCCCCTGGCACCTACTGGAGGCCACAGTGTCTCAGTTTCCCCATTTTTTTAAAGAGTGCTCTTTGGTTTACTTTCTCTTGTGATCCCCATGGCGGTGCCGTGGTAGGGGAGGTACAACTGCAGGTTGGTCTAGCCTTTGAGCACGGGTGCCGGCAAAACCCTTCCCTTTCCTGCCTCCTTCTGTCTACAAGTGATGCACAGAGCACGCCTGCTGTTCTGAGCACCCCGAACAAGAACCAGCTCCCTGCCGTGCTGTCCTGCAAGGGGAGGTCACTGTCAAGGGACCCGGTGGAAGGGGATGTAGAGAGGATGGTATCGTGCAGTTGACTGAGCTTTCCACAGGGGAAAGAAGTACAAGGGAAAAATAATGCTCCCTTCTAGGGTTTTAACAAGTTAATAAGTACATTTGGGAAAGGAGGAGGGATTGAAATCCCCCAACCTGCAGATCAGTGTCTCTACATAACATTTGGTTCAGTGATTTCCGAGTGATAATGATTGCGGTTGTACCAAAAGTTACCAGAAACACATGGAAGTGAAGAAGGAATGGGCTGGATGAACTTTTTCTGGTGAGGCAAAAGGTCTTAAAGGAGGAGCATAGGCATTTCCAGTGCTGACTACCTTGTAAAATAGGCCTGTGACCTAAGTTGGCAAGGAAATATCATATTCAAATACTAAAGTGAGTAATTATGCATTTTATAGATAGGAACAAGTGATTTTCTGTGTTATAGCTTAACATAACTTCAGAATAAAAGTTTACAGGATTTGTTTTGTAAATGTAAGTGCACATGAGTAACTTGGTGCAACACATGGGATTAAGAAGAGTCCGTGCCCTATGAGCACTCTGGAATTGCCCGCTGTAACCTCTCTCAATATTTAAATTGTATTGGATGAATCTGGAAGTCTATATAGTCTATATGAATCTATAAAGTCTATATATTGAGGAAACTTTCATTTTACTACACTCTGGATCCCGCTTCAGTATTTCCTGAATCTTAGTCCAGTTGCTGAACAGCGTTACAATTTCTCTAACTGCAGGTTTAGCTCTCTAATAAAGACCACTGCAACAAATCCTGTAGTCACTACTCTTCAAGTTCTTTCTCTTGTTTTCAGTTTGAAACATCATCCAATTTACACTGATCGTAGGGTTATTAGTGCCTGGGTTTTAAAATGCCAGTGGTTGCCAGGATGCCTGCCCCATCTAGCCCGCTGTTGATGTCTTTTGCTCTCTGTGGAGGGCCAACTGTTTCCTTTGTGCTAAAAAGAAAATCGCAAAGTCCACATATATGCTTTAATAGCATATATTCAAAATACACAGGGAGTTCCCCCCCTATTAGCTGAAATGGGTGCTTTTTTGTTTGCATGTTTAAAACCTGCCTAAATGCCAGCTTTTATTTGTGTTGTGCATTCAGTCCTTACTGAACTATGCATGAGAATGTGCCTCAACTCATGCATAGAAAAAGTAGGCAAGCCATGGTTCCCCAAAATGATTTTTTAAAAGGAGCTGGGACACTTTGCTTTATTGGCAGAGTAGTGAACTTCAAGAGACTGGTCCTTAAAAGGAAATGCATTGTAGAGCCCCTGAGGTATTTCCATAGCGATGGTTGCAGCAAGCTTTCTGTTGTCAGCCCTGTTTTTTTTGTCTTCCTCTTGTAATTACTTTTTCCAAGGTACTTTTTGTACCTTAAGTTTGTCACACACACACACCCACCCCACCTCTTTAGAGGACCAGCACTTAATAAGTGCTATCACAAGGGGATCTGTGGCAATGTCTCAGGAGTTTTATTTGTTCATTTTTTAGTTTGAGATTAATCAGATAAAGCATCTTGGATGTAAAGAAAAATGACTGTAATGGTGCTTCTGCCTTGCTCAGGATCATCAGCCTCAGGAACTGCTTTGGCATGAAAAATCTGAATACATGCTACTTGGTTTTCTTCAATGGCAAGCTGGGGTTTCAGGAGCGGTAGGCAGGTTATTCAGAATTAACCATTCTGAAATCCTGGTAGGTCCCAGTGGAAACTGTGAGCCCTTATTGTTAATGCTGCAGATGCTAGAGTAAAGTTAAGATCTAATGTCTTTAAAAAGGAAGTTTTGCAGCTTTTCATTAGAAAGTAGTAGTGAAAGCAGCTAAAATATTTAAAGATGTATGCCAGTGGATTGAGTGCAGTTCCCATCCTGGGGTAAAAGGGCTATTCTAGTTCCCCCCCCAAAAACCCTGGCATGCAAACTGCCTGTGTGAGGGGATGGGACACAGCAAAGAGAAAAAGAGAGGAAAACAGAAGAAAGCAGTAGTGGGGAGACATGGCTTCTGCTGGCTGTGGTGGAAGGAAGCTCATGCCAGGAAGAGTTGGGTGGTGGGGAGACCCCAAGGAGTAATGGGGTGCCAAAATATTTTCTGTATCAGATCACAGGTACAACCACAGCCAAGGTACAGATTTCACACAGGCTCCCTCAGTCCAGGGGACGTACCCTTTGAGATCTCAGTCTCAAACCCTGTGCCCTCGTGGTCTTCCTTCTGCACAACAGGACTTCTTCAGTACTGCAGTTGGGCACCTTCAGGAGTGCTATTTTCTTCTTCCCAGTAGAGTTGAGTATCTCCCACTGATTTTCTTGCAAGAAAATGTGGAAAGTAAGGTTATGGAGGATCCATTCTGCCCATGGATCATCATAATCTACAGGATTAGAGCTGTAGCTGCATTTAGTTTCACCCAAATTCTTGAAACTGGAGTTAAAATTGAAAATAATATCAGTTACTTCATAACAGTATTAGTAGAATGTTGCAGCCTAGAAGTTAGTAAACTGATTAGGATTTAAGTCCAGAATTGTAGGGATTTTAGGATCATCCTGCTAAACACTAGGTCATGCTGGTTTGCTTAGATCAAGGGACAGAGCTGTACATGATGGATTTATTCCATTGTACTCATTGCCTTCCTTCTCTTCCCCCCACCTCTCCAAATTATGGCTCCATATAAGATCAATTAGTGTAAACTGCTGCTCATTGGATTTAAGAGGAACAATTTTCTGCAGCTTCTTCACACTGGTTTGAAAGGAAAAAAAACCAACTAAACATTCTGCTTAATTAAGACCTAAAGAGGCGGTACAAACTTTTGATGATTAATTGAAGCATGCTTTAGACTGATGCATATTTAGTTATTATAATGTGATAATTTTATCTTGTTATACAAACTACTCCCTTTGGGAACATGATTTAACACTGCGAACACTCTGTGTTTATTGCATTGTTCATTATGAAAAATACACAGGCTAAAAACCACAAGGAGATGCATCTGAACAATATCTATGCAGTGGGTGCAGGGAGTACTTCTTCCACCTGTAATGACACAACCCAGGGGCAGAAAAACACAGTATTGGAACTCCCACAATAGCTCTCCCTATGAAGAGTTGAGAACTCAGAAAAGCAGAGGCTGGAAATTCAGATCTTGTATTGTATGTGGAAGGAATATGTCTTTCTACCTGGTGTAATTATAGAAGACAGCAGTACAGATGTTCTGCTGAAAACTCTCCTGTTACTATTCCGTTGCCCTCTGTGCTGACTCCTCTTTGACTCACCTATATAAGTACCCACACTACCTGTCATAAGCGCGGCAGATTTGAGAACATGCTAAGCACATTGCAAGAGCAGGTCATAAAGTTGAAAGCCCAGATGGAGAAAAAAATAATTTTCTTTCATTTCAAAATGATCTGTACCAGTACTTGCAAATATTATTTTTGTACTTTGCAAATGTGTCAGCCTAGCTGTGTGAGTCCTGAATGTGATGGTGAATGATCTTCATCAGAAGAGCTGCTCCAGTGAGAGCTCACATGATGGACACAGGCATGCTGTCAGGATGAACTCGTGTTACTCAAGCAGATATGCTAAGCTAGACTACCAGCAAAAGTTTATCTGTAAGCAAAGGAGTGTATTGCTGATGTAGTATACCAATGTAATTACTGTGGAGAAGCTTTCTTAGTGCAGACCTAGTCAGAAAAAGATTAGAATAAAGATTCAAGACAGATGAACAGTCTCAAACTACTGGATTTGAAATTCCCCCCTTCTCTGTGTTCTTGTTGCAGCAGGTTCTTTTCTTGCTGAGCACCCTAGGGACAGGGATTTGATACATTTTCCTGAAAGAAGTGCAAGAGTCTGGTAAAGTGGTTTTTAAAGAATTTGGCCTTATGAAACAAAGGTCTGTGAAAAAGTGAGAGGAATTTTATCTTGAATGGGAGGTATGAAATTCTGGTTTCAGATTATTTGAGTTTGTGTCTAGCAAAAGACAGAAATTAAATCATGAGACTGGCTTTTCTTATTTCACACAGTCTTAATGTTTTGAGTTTAAGTTATTGCTTCCCACTGCTGTGGATTTTAATGATAGAAATACATGGACTGTTACTTTTCTGTTAATGTTCCAGTCCTCTCTTTGGGTCACTAAGCTGTAATGAAACATACCTATTAGTTAATGTCATGGTTTAATCCCAGCCAGCAACTAAGCACCACGCAGCCGCTCACTCACTCCCCCCCACCCAGTGGGATGTGGAGAGAATTGGGAAAAAAAGAAACTCATGGGTTGACATAAGAACAGTTTAGTAGAACAGAAAGGAAGAAAATAATAATGATAATAATAACAATAATAAAGTGACAATAATAATAAAAGGATTGGAATATACAAAACAAGTGATGCACAGTGCAATTGCTCACCACTCACCGACCAATGCCCAGTTAGTTCCTGAGCAGCGATTCACACCTCCCACCCCCCACTCAAGTCCCCCCAGTTTATATACTGCGCCCAAAGTCCCATGGTATGGAATACCCCTTTGGCCAGTTGGGGTCAGCTGCCCTGGCTGTGTTGCCTCCCAACTTCTTGTGCCCCTCCAGCCTTCTTGCTGGCTGGGTATGAGAAGCTGAAAAATCCTTGACTTAGTCTAAACATGACTTAGCAACAACTGAAAACATCAGTGTGTTATCAACATTCTTCTCATACTGAACCTAAAACACAGCACCGTACCAGCTACTAGGAGAAAATTAACTCTATCCCAGCTGACACCAGGACAGTTATTTTCACAATGTCTGCTCAGACCTTTACTGCAACCAGCGTCAAGAAAAAAAGCACACAATCACTTCTGGACCTTTATCATTGTCCCCAGCTGTCATCCACAGCCACAGGGTATGGCTCTCTACCTATCCCAGCTACCAAGATTGGGTCCTTTTCTCTCCTGTTCTTAGCTTCACTTGAAGCTGAACGAAAGGATGTGATTTTAGAGCAAGTCTTCCTCCCACTGGGCTGCACAAGTGTATTTGGTTTGTGTGACAACGTTTTGGTAGCAGAGGGCCTACAGAGGTGGATTCTGTGAGAAGCTGCTAGAAGCTTCCCCCATGTCCGACAGAGCCAGTTCCAGACAGCTGGTTCCAAGATGGACCAGCTGCTGGCCAAGGCCAAGGCCATCAGTGACGGTGGTAGTGCCTCTGAGAGAACAGATTTAAGAAGGGGGAAAAAAGTTGCAGGGCACACAGAAACAGCAGCTGGAGAGAGGAGTGAGAACATGTAAGAGAAACAACCCTGCAGACCCCCAGGTCAGTGCAGAAGGAGGAGGAGGTGCTCCAGGCGCCGGAGCAGAGATTCCCCTGCAGCCCG
>JANZLQ010000013.1:20998019-21042032 GCA_026212715.1 Elanus axillaris
GCAGGCTCCTGGCAGGACCTGTGGCCCTGTGGAGAGAGGAGCCCATGCTGGAGCAGGTTTTCTGGCAGGACTTGTGACCCCGTGGGGGACCCACACTGGAGCAGGCTGCTCCTGAAGGACTGTAGCCCGTGGGAGGGACCCACGCTGGAGCAGTTTGTGAAGAACTTCAGCTCATGGGAAGGACCCATGTTGTAGAAGTTCATGGAGACTGTCTCCTGCGGGAGGGACCCCACACTGGACTGGGGGAAGAGTGTGAGAAGTCCTGCCCCTGAGGAGGAAGGAGCGGCAGAGACAACATGTGATGAACTGACCCCAGCTCCCATTCCCTATCCTGCGCTGCTGGAGGGGAGGAGGTAGAGATAAGCAGGAGTGAAGTTGTGCCCAGGAAGAAGGGAGCAGAGAGGGGAAGGTGTTTTAAGATTTGGTTTTATTTCTCATTACCCTACTCTGGTTTGATTGACAATAAATTACTTTTCGCCAAGTCAAGTCTGTTTTACCCATGATGGTAATTGGTATGTGATCTCTCCCTGTCCTTATCTCAATCCATGAGCCTTTTGTTCTGTTTTGTCTCCCCTGTCCATCTGAGGAGGGGAGTTATAGAGCGGGAGTTATAGAGCGGCTGCATAGTGCTTAGTTGCTTGCTGGGGTTAAACTACGACAACAGGGCTCTTCTTTTTTTTACCTGCTGAACTGCATTACAAGAAGTTAGAGTCGCATCAAAAATTGACTTGGGGCAAACCTATACCTGAGGGAGCAAAGATGACTTAAAAAGTGACATATTAGTGTAATATCTCAGGAAGCTCATGCTCCAAACCTCCTTCTGAAGTACTGCTGTTTCCTGGCTGCTTTATGTGGCCATACTCAGCTAATCCTTCTGTAGCCATATTCCCAAGTCTATTAAATGGAAGGGGCATCTAGTTTTATTATTGCTATTACTATTAACAGGATTATATTGTATGTGACCACTCTTTGATGACTGGGGCGAGAAGGGAGTAGAAGAGAGAAATAATTGTATTTAGGCAGACTCTTTGCCTCCCTTTCTCCCTTCCTTCTTTCAAAATGATGAACATTTTGATTAATATTGATGATGCCTCCTGGATATCAGCTATCTCTTCCTAGGAGTGCAGACAGTGGCTGGAAGTAGTAGTTTGTAGACCATTTTCTGCTGTTCTATTGACTGTCAGATCTCCATGGACCACAAGGGAAGCAATGCTGCTTCAAATGATTCCCTGTGAGGTGGTGGTGATGTTTTGCTGGTCATGGCATGGGAAGACAACAATGACAGAGTAGGTGCCTCTCCTCTCCCTCTCCCTCTCCCTCTCCCTCTCCCTCTCCCTCTCCCTCTTCCTCTCCCTCCCCCCCCTCTATCTTAGAGGAACTTTTTGGCAGAAGGAGGTTGATTGGGCCTTGCTGTCCTGCATAACCTCCCACAGAGAAGGGTGTAATGTGGCTTTTCCATGTAACAGCTGTTGCTGCTGCTGGAGTGCTGTGTAATTGAAAATGGACAATTGTGTGGTCTTTCTGATCACCCATGGGAGACAGTTCATGGGTGTTAGTGAACACAAGTTGAATGATAGCTGAGGTGTTTCCCCTGTGAAGTCACACATTAAAGCCCCTGAGAATCCCAGTGGTGGAGCCCTGTGCTTCTCCTTAAAAACTGTGCCCCAGACAAGCCAACCTACTTCAAAAAGAGCTACTCTAGCACCTACTTTGCTAGCGAACTCTCAGCTCTGTAATTTTCTTTTTTCATTTATGGCAGTTACTCTTACCAGAAATGAAGGCTATTAAAAAGGTATCACTGGTAGATCTATTTTCCAGAGATAAAATACTTCTTATCAGTAGGAGAATATGTGTTGCTGTTATCTGAAACAAGACATTGCCATCTGTTTCCTTTGGTTCACAGGATCTTCTGTTGTCCTAATATATTTGAAGGGGCAAGTTCAGTCTCTAATGAATTAGTTTATTATGGTACAAAAGTAGTTGAATCAGGGCGTCTTCGTAAAAGCTTAGTACTTCAAATGGCTCAGGATAAAAATGGGGGGAAGAGCTCTTGAACTGTGCTGGAGTAGTTAGCATCCTGGCCAAGACTGGTCCAGAGAGAAAGCTGCGATGACACCGTGCAACACCACCGTAACAGCACCCTGTGCTCCTCTGTGCCTGGCTGAGATTACAACCAGCTCAAGGGCAGGCTTCTTGACCCTATAGATGGCTGTGATAATTTTGGCCAAATTGTTCTGATTTCCCTAGATGTTCAGTATATGAAAGCATTTATAATATTAGCAGATCCCACTCTGAAGGGTAGGTGATAAAATACATTAAACACAAATCTGTGTTATAACTTAGCCTTAAATATAGGTTTAAAGGTAGACAGTCTGATTAAAACTAAAAGGTCATTATTTTACATTGTACAACTTTATTTGTAACTATAAATCATAACACAATTTGTGGAAGGAAAAAAGTTATTAAACTGGCAATATTTATTCCGTTAAGGTGAATAAAATGCAGCACGTAGTTCTGAGTTATGATAGCCAGGGAAAGGAGCCAAATCACTCTGCTAAAAATTAGTTTGCCAATAATTTTACACAACGATGACAGCGTGGCTTCAAAAACAAATCCTTTATAGGGAAATGGGATGTCTGCATGACAGACTCTCTGAGCTATGAATTCTCCACAGCTCATGGACCAGGAACTGCTTTAACAATTAGTCTTCGGGGATTTTTTTTTTTTCCAGAAGTTAAACAATAGCTGCTGTCTGTAACTGAAAGGTCACACGGTATCATAGACTGGACACAAGAACTGAAGAATTCTGAGTTTTAAGTCAGAAAGATTCCTGCTAACTTACTGTTTTGATCTGTTTAGGAGGCTTAACTATTCACTGCCCCTGTCTGTGAAGCTGGGGTGAGAATTATGACCACACATGGATATCACTAGCACTTTAGTAATAAGCCCTGGTTTTTTTTTTACATGGCAGAAGGCATACATGCCACATTCATAACACACATTAGTGAAGAGCTCGAAAGAGGCTTGGGAACTCTGCCTGAATTAAAATTTGACCAATGAGCATAATGACTGGAAAGCAACCCAGCAGACATTACCACAGTGTGGCATCTTCCTTCTTGCTCGAGTCTGTGTTTCTGTGACTGCTGAATGTACACAAAAGCTCCCTGTTTTGTACACTAGTCATTCTTTTGAGACAACACAGAAAAGGGGTATTTCATGTTCCTTCTTGCTTAGAAGAGGGCTCTTGTTAGAGACCTGCCTTGGTACAGTACTTTCTGGGTGTGTTTTATCAGTAGCTTGCTGAACAGGACATTTCGGGGGCTTACTACAACAGACTGTAAGTAACAAGAACAAAGCAGCAATACTCATTAAGCCTCTAGTCTTAGTTACTCGTTTAATAAAGGGTTGTGCACTCTTAAACATGCTAAAAAGCTGTTGAGATTTCCAGAGCTTTTCAGCAATGCGGCATTTTTTTAAGCTAATAATCTTTTCCAGCCATCTTAGAAGCTTTGCCAATCTGCTGAGCCTGGCTGGCACAGGTCACCAGCTGCCTGAGGATGAAGCTGATGATCACAGGCGTGCACAGTTCTGCACTCAGACAGTGAGGAAGTTAGAAATAAGATGAGCCAGTGCTGGTTGTATCTAAGAGTAAGTGTGCAGATGTCTGAGGAAGGTGTTTGCATCTCATGTAAACATTGTTCTTATATTTTTATTGTAGAAGATGATGTGTCAAATGTACAAATAATGTGTGCCTGGTGCCAGAAAGTTGGAATCAAGCGCTATTCCCTGAGTATGGGAAGTGAAGTGAAATGCTTCTGCAGCGAGAAGTGCTTTGCAGCTTGCCGAAGAGCATATTTCAAGAGAAACAAGGTAAGAGAAATAAGGAAAGACGTAACCTACATAGACATAGCTTTAATCAGGCCCAGCCTGGGTCTCACGTAGCATCTAATAGAAGCTCTTTTCTTTTGTTTTTTCTGTTTCACCTAGTGCCTCCACTTTCCATCTGTATTGTCTGTTGGCCTGTCAGCCCTTTACTAACCTTGTTTCTTTCAGTTTCCTTCAGCTTTGATGCTTGGGTTTTGTGAGAGTCATGGAATTAAAATACTAATAAGCATTAACATAAGAGTCCCAATTTGGCCTTAGAGTCTCAGCGTACTTGCTACATATATATAAATAACTAAGAGGAGGTATCATGGAAATAGAGTAGAGGAGGGTTGTGTATGACAGTGTCACTGAGACCCATGGGGCTCGAATCATGGCAAGTGGGTAAATGCTTTTAGGGCCTAAGCCTGGGTCCCATCACGATAGCAGACATCTTCCCACTGGTGCTAGTGAGCTCTAGTTTCAATCTTCTGAAGTGTACCATTACTAATAAATTATCATTGCTGCAAAATTCAGACATTATACAGTTTTTGGGTTGGGGTAAGCAATGTTAGAACATCTATAGTAAAGTGAAAACCCCTCCTACTCCATTTAAATTTAACTCTGTCTAAAATTAGAATGCAATCCTAATATTGAATGTCTACAAAAACTGCTATAATAACTGAAGTACAGTGCCTGAAAATGCCCTCTAGGTTACTTCAGCAGCTGTTTTTCTGCAGCAGAATGTGTGATATGTCATTTAAAGAAAAATAACGAAGGAACACTCCAGCATTTTTAGTTGTTGAAAAAGTAGCTGTGTCCTTTTGGTGCTTAATAGTGTGAGCCTTTGGGTAGCCTTTATTGTCTTAGATATGTTTATTATTCATAAAACCCTTTACATTTTGGTTTTCTAAATGATGCCATTTTCCCTCATGCTACAGAACAAAAAAGCCTGTCAAGTTCAAACTTAATTCAGGTCTCTAAATCTGGTCTTTTACATCTACGGTAATAACAAATAAGTAATATGGATCCTAGATTCAAGATGCAGTGTTATAGCAAATTACCCTCCGTTATAAATTTAGGTCGCATTATCCTGCCAAAAAAAAAAAATGCCTGAAGAATTAGGTTGCAAAAATCAGTAGAGTGGAATTTTAGTGGCAGTCTTGGAGAATCAAGCTCATAATGTCTACTGGAGCAGACAGGCAAGTTAAAGTCCTGTGAGTTTTCTGTGAGGAGTGGTGTTTACATCCTTTTTATCTAGAAAAAGTGCAGAGGAGGGGAATACATGCTCCTTAGATGTTCCTCATTTGAAAATAAGTTCCCATGGATGTACATGTATGTGCACACATGCACAGTTACGCATATGTAATTCAATGTGCCTTACAATGTAAGACACTCTGGGGTGACAGGATCCCGATCACTGCCAGCTGATGCTGCTGTGGCTTTCAGTCACAAATTTACATGTGTAAGATAATTCATAGTAATGGAGGCATTGTCAGTGATCCTAGTTAGGTGGTCCTGTGTGTCTAGCAGTGATAAGTACCAGATAATTCGGGAAACCTTTGGGATGCAGATGAAAGAACCAGTTCATGGTGGATTCTGTTTCATCTACAGTTTAGATCCTGGAATAGGAGGTTTAGATCCCTTACTAAATGAAAGTAAATATATGTTAGCATAATGCATAGGTGTATTTCAACCTTCTACTAACCCATGAATAGTAGGATTCAGTAAGAGTTTATGGCCATGAATTCAATCAGGCAATATACAAAAAAGTTCCCTTTTACCTGACTTACAATGTATTACCCATGTGCTTTGTTGGAGGCCTCCTTGTCCTTGTATTATGAGAAAGTATGAATTAGAGCATCTCATTCGTCCTGGTTCCCTTCCCTACGTATCTGTTAACTTCTTCTGGAAGCTAAAAGATGCTGAATATTTCCATCCAGAAAGCTCTCTGTATTCATTGTTTTGCATATATCTAAATAACAATAGATGTTCATAATCTTCCCATACCCTTATAACCCAGTGAAGTATCCTATTCTTCACTAAAGAGGTTGCAAATTAACAAAATGTCATATGGGAGGACTTGGCAAACCATGGTGAGATAACATGTAATTGATAACACGTTGGTTGCTGCACTGGCTCCGCTTCAAAGCTAAGCCAGTGAGTCACATTTTCTTCCTCTTTGCACCTGTGGAATCTGGAATTGCACAGGACCTGACCCAGCAGGGAGAATCTGGAGCTGCCCCTTGCATGTGTATTTATGGCACTAGATGATCAGGGGACAGAATATTTAGGAAATGCCTCTGTTAAATTAAGACAGGTACGGTAGAATTCAGCAGACCCTCATGCTTCTTGTTTTGCACTTCACCTGTTAGTAATAGAGTGGAGTCTTGAGGAACAAGATCAAAGGAACAAGGCTGCAAATAGTTTCAGATTTAACCGCTGACCTTTAATCTGTTATTACTAGTCCAACAGCGTACCTGTCTTCTCCATGAGTCTAATGCTTATTTATGTATTTGAGAAGTTATGCCACTCTACACTTTCTCATTTTTCAAACAGAGGAGTAAAATAGTCACATTTCACCTGCCTTATGTATGTTTTAAACAGCCAATCTCTGCCACAATGTAGTGTTGTATTACGTTAAATATGTACAGCTGCTGCATTTCTGGGAGCTGATAGGACTTCGTGGTCACTTCATGTAAGGCTTGAATTTCCTAATGGATTGTGTTAAGCAGTCTTCCCTCCCTCCCCTAGATAAGAAGTGCTGTAATAAGCACTTGCTTAAAATGATAGGACTGTTTAAACAGTAAAGAATAAGTCATCACTAATGTCTCAAAACGGCACTAAGTAATGCTGCAAATTATCCATCCCTGAATGCCAATTGCTGTGTTCAGAATCAGGACTTTTGTCATCATCCTAATAATGAAATCTTCTCCCATACAGAGGGCAAATGCACGCTGAAGCGATGCACGCCCACAGATTCCCAGCTGGGAGGAGGCTTGGCATGAGACCACCTTGAAGTGCCCTCGGAGAGCAACAAAAGGGCCCCCGAAAGCCCCAGGTTAGCTGGGCACTGACTGCTCCCAACCTCTAACTCTTTCCCAGCCCTCTTCCGCGGTAGGTTTAGCAAGAGTAGCAACACCCTGGAATAAGCTGGTACCTTGCTGGCCTCAGGAATGTTTGAACCCAAGCAGTTTAGTCGTAGGTGCACATCGGTCCGTCCTGCCCTTTGTCTCAGCGGAGTTGTGCCCATTTGTGCTCCAGAAGCTCTGCCCCTGCACCTGCTGCATCCGTACGTAGCCAGGGTTGTCAGGGAGCTTCATGGCTGGGATGGGGAGTTTGTAAGGAAAAAGACTTGTGCAACTGTAAGTTGCTCTTCTCATAAGAAATGCAAATTTTGCCCCAGGTATCCTGTAGTCATGACCAGTTAAAATTGTCTATATTAGCAATCATGCCTTGCAAGAATAGAAATGTGTATGTTTTGAAATCATAATGGGTCTCCTCACGGACTGTAATTTTATCTAAATTAACAGAAATAAATGAAGAAAAAATTGGGGGGGGTTACCCCATTAGGCAAAATGGAAGTATTTAGACTACATCTCATTTAGAAAAATACTAAAAATACTACCACCACCCCTAGAAAAAAATAACCCAAATCTGCATTTCTGCTCCTGTTTGGTCTAGTATGCATAGTCAAATACATGTAATGAACTACTGTATAATGATAACCTGTTCTGCATAATAATAACAATTAAAAGGAAACATTGCAGGAAAAGGGAGCATTTCATACTAATGTTTGTAATTGAAGATTCAAGATTTGGAGCTGTTCTGATGCTCCCTTCTTTAGAGAATTAATTTTATAGGCCATCTAATATAAAGGTAAGTACCCAGAGAGGCACATAAGGGCAAAAAGCACTAGACCACCAAGTTTCAGAATATGAAATTTAAAGGGAACGATTGGACTCATAATTGGATCCAGTGAGTTTGAAGCCTGAAAAGATTAATTTTGAAATTAAGTTTATTGACTCAATGGGTCAGAAAACAAATTTATTATGACCAAATAGCCAAACCTAGAATAAGGACTGAATTCACAGGGGTCATAGGCTGTGTTCACAGATATATTAAAGGATAATTTACTTGATTTGACTATGACATTGGAGATGAAGTGACTGCAAGGTTTTCAACTGGTATTTTATACTTGACCTTGTTCCTGTTTCACACTGCTTCCCAGTCAGGAAAAAAGATGATAGATGTTTTTGTTTACAGTGCATTCAAATTTCATTTACACTAATAAACAAAAAGGCATAAATCAAAAAGTAAAAGTAAACTTCTGCTTAGCAGCATGAAGATGTAAACGATGATGGCTCTTTTCTCCCCATACAGGATAGTGACAGGCAGCACCATGTGTGAGTCGGTAGCGCAGACAGGCACTGCGTTTTACTCTCTTTTATCTCATCTGCATAGCAAAAATGAATGTGAACAATCAAATGGGGCTATAAGAAGTCATACGCGTTTATTTAGTCCTGAGTTCTATTGCACTAGACAAGTCCTTACATTTCCAAATATACTTAAAGATGATAAAGTGCACACAACATCATAAAGCCTTAGTACTCCTCCTGCCTGAGTAGTTTTTTGGTTAATTAATGTATATCACTATGTGATTAATATGGACATGTATACACAAACACATACTAAAAACTGGGAGTAAACAGAAACTATCATTCCCCAAAATAATTACTGAGGGTTGTCAGAGAAAATTCTCTTGATTTCAGGCTTAATTGTGCAGCCTAACAGTGCATAAGAAACATTTAACATCTCCCTGTTAAGTCAATGAGTAATGGCAAAAAAAGTACATTACTTTCTTCTCTTTCTTATGCATTTGGAAAATTTAATTTGTAAAATTATCATCATTCATAGAAATTTGGAAAATTGCTTAAAGCAACTTGATGCGAATAATGCCTCTGACAAAACAAGCAAAAAGCTTAGCTGTTACATCTTCCATTAGAGTCCCTTTCCATAATAAGTTTTGAAACACATGGGGCTCTGAATAGAAAACCTATTTCTCCTAGAGATTTAACTTGCATTAATTAGGTGTGCAGAAAGGTCAGTGTAGAGCAGGTGTCCTACCTGGTTTGTGTGAAATCATTTGTGTTTGGTCCTGCAGAGCTGTTAGAGAAGTGGGATTTAATAAATGGTTCCCAAAGTTGCTTCTTTTGCTGTGGGTTTGTGTAGAAAGCGTGCATGTGTGCTTGTGTGTGTATGTGCACATCTGCATGTGTGCGTACGTGTATTTGCCTCAGCAGCCAATTAATAAGTTTTCTCGCGAATGCTTGAAGGTAGAAGGGGAAAAGGCGACAAACACCTTCGTAGCTATGATTGCTATGTTGAAATACAAGTGAGTGCTGATGAGTGAATGCAGATGAGATGCTGAGTCTGCAGAGGAAATATTTCAAGTGTGGGGCACAGTTGCAAACTTCTTTGAGGAGCTATCTGGAGAAGGAGGGGGAAGGAAAATATTCTCCCTCAGAGGATGTTTTTGAAGTTTGTGGAGGATAGAATGCCGCAGACAGTGACCCAAAATCTGGAACAGATACTGAGATATAAAGCAAATCCTGAGTTGTGAAAGAGATGGGTGGCATCAGTCGGAAAGAGGAAGAGTTGGCATTGTTGTGTAGCTGTCATCAGCTGGCCTTTTTACTTACTGGCTACCAAACCCAGAAATCACATAAAACTCCTTCTCTAAACCAGGGCTAGGATTTTTCATGATTAGAAGAGGCAAATGAAATTCCAGATTAACCTACTGAGACCATCAGTCAGAATATCTCACTGCTCACCCAAGGCAAAGCAAAATGTATTAACATTGCTAACGATGAAATGCATCAGCACCTGACTGATGCCACCAGTGCCTTAATGAAGGGATCTGGCGAACCCAGCATGCTTGTCAGTGTGCAAACTCAATGGACATTTTACTGTCCATCTGCTGCCATTTAATACTATAAATTTGAATCAAATTCCCATTGTCTGAATTACTAGCAGGTATCCAATCCAATTAAAAGGCGTGTTCACTTTTAATTTTAACCACCATGTCACATTACATCAGTTGTGTAGCATTCTGGCTACTTTGGTTATATCAAGATGAATATGCTAATTACAGCTTGAGAATCTGCTGCCTCTTGGACAACAGGCATTTGATTCAAATGAAGCAACCAGTTTACATGAGATGCCCTTGCATCAGTTCTGGACAGCTTCAGCAATTGCATCTCTCCTTCTTGCCAGAAGTATGTTTTGTTTACATACAGATGTTACAACAAAACACCACTAATTGCATTAGGACTTGACTAGAAATGCTTTTAAGGTTTTTGTGCACTCAGTGTATGCAGTTTAGAGCAATGATTTGGATTTAAATAGATGTTATGACTCCTTGATATTGGAGATGTGGAAGGAGTTGCTGCCTACCAGAGTGACTGAGGAAGAAAGATGGCCAGCAGCTATTTTTCTGGAGGTTACTAAGGTGCTTTACTGAAGTCTTAAATCACTTAGGAAGAATTTTTGGAGGGGAGGGGAAGACACTAGGGTAAAAAACAGACATTTTGCTCTGTTAAAAAGTTTGGCAAGACAGACTTCATATTCTGTGTTTTTATCACCAAGGGATTTTTGATTAAAGAGTTTAGATGCATAAAAATGATGCATTCAGAAAATGAGCAGACATAATACACATGGATGCTAACTTTACCTCTGAACCCCTTTGGCTCCAACCTATGTGAGCTAGGCAATCGCACAATAAAATATTGCTCTCCCCTATGTTCCAGGTTCAGGTTCAGGTTACATTAGATTAGCCCATGTTGCCTTGGGCCCGTATGAAATTAGGCACCTTCCAGCTTTGTTTCCATGTGATCAGCACAGAATGAACATTGAGAACAGTCTTTATTCTGATGAAAAATTAGGGTAGATCTCCAAAGTGTGTCTAACTTACACAGATTATATTTGATGCCACTTTTCCCTTTCCTAATGAACACATCAATCATTAATACTAATACAAGCTGGGCAAATAATGAAATGCATATTAAATAATATGTTTGTTCAAAAATATCATGACATCTGCATAAATTATCGCCTTAATGCATCTGTTCACTTATCAGTCAGCTCATTAACTTAGGGAAATATTGAAAAAGGAGCTTGAGTATTTTTTTCACTTTATATATTTTTATTTAAAAACCAAAATGAAGCAAATAATGGTTTTCAAGAATATGTTTGGATTAGGAACAATTTTGTGAATGACACCATCCATACACTCTCCTGAAAGGACATATAGAATATTACAGTTAACCACGTAGTTGAAGGGGGTGAAATTCTGCCCAGGCAGGGGACCATGGTGGGCAGCAGTGGAAAAACCTGAGGGGCTCAGCTGGAGGCGGAAGGTCATTTTTAGTCCTAAAGTTTCTTGGGAGCACACATTGCTGTCACACTTGGCTAGTGGCAAATTAATTTGTGCAGGTGAGGTGGCAGTTCAGTGGAGTTGTGGCATTTCTTGTCAGCTGATGGTCTGTATTTAATTGCTCTTATTCTCCCGAAGCGGTGACTTCCCTCTCCATCATGCATAGAAATCTTGGGACAAATTCAGGGATGCAACTGAGTCAGACCAAGGGAGTAAATCCCATTGTATATCTTTCGGCCCCTTCTAGGTGGGAAAGTTTCACCCCTTTTAGGTTTGTTTGCAATCATTTGCTGGTTTATGGGAAGACTGAAGATACCCTTACACACGTTAACCTTGAATCTGGCCTCAGGACTCTAAATGAGGCTAGGAGAGGCCAAATGGATATAACTTATAAGCTGCCAGATGAACAGGAAAATCTGCTACTGGGAATTGTTAGTTAAAATCAGCTTCTCACCGTATATCAAGCCATGCTCTATGTGCAAGTGTTAAATTTGCTGGAAGAAGGAGGTGGGTTTATAGGGAAAAAGTCTGAAAATGTCAAATATCTTTTCTATAGAAAATCGTTTCTGCAATAATAAAAGACTGTGTGCTGGCCAGCGAAGTTCAGTGACGGGCTGTGCTCTGTCAAAAACACAAGCATTTACAACTCAGGCATTTGAATTTAAATTGGGCTGAAAGTAAACATATGTTGCAAGTTGTCAGCCTGGATGCAATTTAGTATCTAAAGTAAATGTACTCATCTGTTTAATACTTTTTAGGAACAGTCATAAAGTATCTGATGGTTTGGTGGGGGGTGGGTGCTGCCTGGCTTGGGATGGTTTGGGTTTATTCAAGCTCCTGCCCCAGAGGCAGGAGGCCGGACTCTGCCTCCCTTGCGGGGACGGACTGGAGGAGATGCTCGGGCAGGAGCCAGCTCTTTCGACTGGCACGCACAGGGCGGGCTGGGGGACACGTTGGTTCCATTGGTCTACATTTACTTGAAAAGCAGAGCAGAGCATCTCTCTGGCACTTACCCGGGCTTTGTGAGGGGAAGGATCTTCAGTGGGGTATGACAGCTCAGTGCAGCTTTACCGGGGAGTGTGTGAGACCACCAAGGTCTCAGCCGTGCCCATCAGCACTGGCGGGATGCAGTGATTTTCCCTGTGTCGCACAGATGGATGCAGCAGTGCAGTGTCCTGTATGCCTGTGGCCCTTCCTTCTCCTGAAATTCCGACCGCCAAATGAAAGGGGAAACCTGTTGAGTTAGAAATCAAACAGCAACTCAGTCTCAGTTACTCTTATTATTTTTAATTTAGCCCCTAGGCTTTCACAGTTGCGGTGCACAGTGCTACTAAATTGGGTAGAAGAGAGATCCTAGTACTAAATGTAAGCCTTAAAAGCTTAATCTAGAGATTTAAATGAAACATTGACATTTAGATATTTATGAGGAGGTAGGTTTGAATAATTTCATGGTGTAGTAGTAATAATAGTGAACTTTGGCAGTTGTCAAATGGTTCAGTCTCATGCCTCCATTTGCAGAAGCAATTTGTCACTATCAATGCCTTGACAAGGCAACTCCCCACTGACTTTCATCTAATGCACAGGCGTTATAAGAACAAGTAGCCATACTCCTAACTTCAGTGTTGGAAGATGGTAACTTCATCATAAAGAAAGGAAGAACCTGGAGCTCTGAAAGAAAAGGCTTTAAAATACCAAGGAAAAGGGTTAACCAAGAGGAAGTTTAAAAAAAGGGGAAAAAAAGAAGCATTGAATCACTCTGGAGGCTATTTAAGAACACCATATTAGATGCACAGATGGTACATATACCTCTGAGCAAGGAAAAAGTAGAAAGGGGAGAGTAAATCTGGCATAGTTAAGTGAAGAAGTGCATAAGCTTAAAGGGACACTGTCAACTTAAAAATCACACTTTTATTGGAAAATTTGTTACCTACTACTGTTACAAACAACACCTATGATTACTGTAACTGAAAGATGAGACAAAAAACTCCCTCTGCTTTTCGGTGTGGTTCCTTTGGGCCCAATCCAGGTTCCATTGATGTCAGTGGGTGATGTCCCATTGCTTGTAGTGAGCTCTGGCTCAGGCCCTGTGCATATTTGCCTGTACATGGTGTATGGGCAGTTCCATTATTTTGCATGTGGTCTGTTTTCTTATTGTTTCTACGTTTTTTCACACAGCAAGAGAGAAAAAACCATTTTTTTCCAAATTGGAAGCATGCTTGCTAAACTATGGAAATGCCATCGAGGTCCCAGGCATGCTTGTACCAGAAATACTAAATGTTTTGCTTTTTTAGAGAAAACTCATCCTTCAAAAAAATTTGAAAATGCGATCAAGTTATAACCAAAGGTCTGTGAGATAAATGCTGGAAGAAAAGGACAAGGAAATTATCTGAAAGGTGTATGTACAAGGCACTGTATAAGGTGTAGGAAAAGTGTCTCTGTAGAAAACAAAAAGCCACCTGTAAGTCCCTCACACCCGTAGGCCACCCAGCTGTGACTCCGGCCCCTTCTGAAAAAGCGGAACAGCAGAAAAATTAAATTAAATTTTCTGCGTCCATCTTCACCGCAGAGGATGATGAGGAAATTCCTGTTCCAAGGACACTTTTCACAGGAAATCAGAGTGTGGCCTTATAACAGAAATTGAAGTCTCTTAAGAGGAAGTTATGGAGCAACTTCAGCAACTCGAGAGCAGTAAATCACCAGGAGCAGATGGTACTCAGCCGAGTGTTCCTAAGGAAATAGAAGTGTGAAGCAGCAGAGATATTGACAAGGATCTGCAATATATCATTAAAACCAGCAACTGTTCTTGAAAATTTGGAAGTCATTTGTATGGTGTTTAAAAGAAAAAAAAAGAAGAGATAAGAAGGTTGCTTTCAGCATAGCAAATGAAGCTGAGAGTTCCTAAGTAATTTTTATTTTATTTGCTTAATGGCAGAATAAAGTAACTTCCAGTTAGGCATGACCTTGCAGGTTGTAACATTATAAAGAACAGCTGGGATATGATTTTTATACCTAACAGCTTTTAGACAAAGATATTTAGGTGAACATAGTTTATTTGGACTCAGGATCAGGTTGTCTGGATAAGGTTGTTTATTTTTGATGTGTTACTTGATGTCTCTGGGTAGTTTGATGCCCTCCACAGAAACAATGCATGCATTTTGGCACAGCAGTGTACCTCGGTCCACGTTTTCATATGAAGTTGGACATTTAAATAAGAAGCTGACTGCATTCCAAAGGACCCGAGTTTACTGCCAACACAAAAATTGCTTTATAATGCTGAGGAATGTTTTTCTATGTGCTACAAAAGTTTTTAATTCAATTTGCTAGAGAAAAATTAATTATTTTTAGAAAAAAGTTGAATTTTTCGACAAAAAGCAGATACTTCAATGCACATACCCACTCAAGCAAATCCCCATTTTCTGCAGTTATACCATATGGGCAAGGAGTAACAGAGGCGTAAAGAGGTTTTGCCAAGCAAACACAGCTAGTATGTACACACACGCATGGAAATCAGCCGAGGGAGGGAAATTAGAAGTTCTAATGGATTTGGAATTTAGTAAAGCACTTGAAATAGCATCTCATGAAATCTTACCCCCAGATTAATTCAAATTACTTTGGATATGAATGCTGTCAAGTGGCCTGAAAACGAGCTCAAGGAATAAAGTAAAGGGTGGTGACAAAGAGCAGCATATCAGGTTGTGGATAGAGAAGTGCCAGAGGGACTTTATGAGGTTGGTCTTGTTTCATATTTCATTAATGATCTCCAGGAGAGAACAGAGAGCAAGTTCACAAACTCTGCAGATGATACTAAACTAGGAGGAGCTGCAGATACTAGACAGGATAGAAAATAATTCTCTGGAGGAATTAGAAATAATGAAAAAAACCCAACTAAATTGCTTGTACTGTGACAAAAGTGAGTTAATATGTCCAGGGAAAAGAAAACCAACCTGAAAAAAATATTTTAGTGGAACGAGTGAAGCTGGACAGAGGTTGAAGCTGAGGGTACATTAGGGCAATAAGTTGGACTGTCCAGATGTAATGGTAGTTAAGTGGCCATAGCTAGGGTCTGGAGCAGGGGGGTGTTGAGGAGGACAGATGGGTCGTTGCTGAAACATGGGTAGAGGAAGGAGTGCGAGATTTGGAGGGAGTTTGGACATGCAGCCTTAAGGGATGAGCAGAGTCAAACATGATTTAGGGAATACAAAGGTGTTAAGCCTTTGAAGAAGGAAGACAAGGCTGGAAAGAAGGTAATCTTTTGCAATTTCGATATATAATACTTCAACGTGTTAGCACTTGGAATGTTGACCTGAAATTTGCTGCTTTGCTTGGGACGGACTAAGCTGGGACAAGCAATAACTAGTAAATACCGAAGCTGGCACTGGCAGAAGGAACGTATCCACCATCTTCTGTGTATTTTCTGTCTCTGACTTCTGCAGAAATGAAAGGATAGCATACTCGGATTCAGCAGACACAATTACACTGCCCATTTTTAGACTGAACTATCACAAATAGTAGTTAAAGGCCTGAGCCACAAGCCACTGAAATAAACAGGAGTGCTCTGTCCAGAGTAGCAGTTGAACTTGATCTGAAATTAAATAGTATAGTTGCATAGGTTTGATATAACTGATGATTATTAGCAAAATATATAGCTAAGCCAAGTAAAAGAGCAATGGAAACCAAACCTCATTCATCAGAGATATTGCCTGCCAGTGTAAGCCCCAGATGCATCTTATAACTGTGTAGATTGTAGGATATTTTTCACTCCTTCCTTCAGGTATTGGCTATTGTCAGCTGCAATTTGCCAGATGAGATGAACAAATCACTATGGCGAGACCCATCTTCCTAATCAGAACGGTTGCACTGATGGCACAGCAAGCGTGAAGGGCTCCATGACATAATCCAAATCTAAACTGACATGTCCCATTTGGTCGGCCAAATACATAACTGGTGTAAGCAGGCGTAGCTTTATTAAAATCAATGGGGCTACTTACATCAGCTGTAATTTTGGCCCACTATAGGAACTGTAATAGCTTCATTTAGTTCTTTCTGGATCTGGAGAAGCAATAGGTTTGCTATAGTGTCACTGGAAAGGGTTTTTTTTTATTATTATCATTAAAATGAAAATGTTTTGTCTCCTTTTCAATCATCCTCAAATCTCTCACAAAAATTATCAGCATTCATAATGCAGTTATCAGTGTCGCCACACTACTCTTTTGAAGTATTTTGAAAATGTCAGTATTTCCTAGTAGCTACTGTTGATGAAAATATGGAAAGTATAGAAAACTTTTTATAAAAGAATTAAAGCAATATGCAAGGTTGTGTTCAATCTCACATAGTAAGGGATATTTTTAAACAAGTGTCATGTAGAACTCTAATTCATTATATCTGGACATTTCAGTATAAAATGTAATGTGTAGCACCTTCACTATGCCTAGCTTTTCCGAAGAACACAACTAGAGATATTAGAACATGCTGCATAGTTTGTAAGATTTTTTCTAAAACTGGTTTTCTAAAGACAGCTAATCACAAATGTGGTTATTTTGAGCTTTTTGTTTCTTCAGCCTTCAACTTACGTTTGAGTAACTCAATATAAATTGCAGAACTGAATATGCAATAAGGTACTGACCATGAGTCTCAAAACAAAGGAGGTATTTTGGTCTTGTGGATGTCAGGGGCAATATTTCCACTGATGTCAGTAGGATGAGAACTGAATCCCAAGCTACAAGCCAATGGTGGCTTTTCGACAGGAAAAATGAGGAATCAGATATTTGTCTGTGTACTTTGTAATATACAACTATCAGTTTTTCTGATAAAGCTGTATAAGGTATTTTAATTTTAACCTAATTTATATTAAATAAAATAAAGGCCAGCTCTGCCACACTTAGGCTGGAAAGCTCTTTATTCTCCAGTAGGCCAGGGCAGGGAGGTAATGCACATTTCTCCTCCTTCACCATTCTGCCTTGTCCTTTTCCTTGCTTTATTAAGTGGAACATTTCTAGCCTTTGCAATACAGCTACCAAATTTTCAACCTCTCTCTGGCTATGTCTTTCTACATTTCCTAACACATTCCTGCATTTTCACTGGCGAGGTTAGGATAAGGTATGGTATTTACTGTTCTGTGTTGTGTTCTGTATTTGTGGCATATCTTGTGTTGTCTTATGGATGTTTTCTTAGGTTGGTTTTTTTGGTGAAAGGTACTAAGGAGATTCTCAGTTGTTTTTTGTCTGTGCCCTTAATGGGGTTTAACTTACCAACCCATTAAACAGTCACTTCTTATGTGCAGTTGTGATTACTAGAATGTAGGTGCTATTATTAATCATCTTTCTATTCGTACTGTTACATTAATCATGTGAGGAGATGCGGGTGTAAGTTTGTATCCAGCAGGATGACAACTTCTTGTTTGTGATGATCCGAAATTCAACCCGTGAAGCAAAGAATGACTTTTACAAGTCATTTTCATGTTTGCCAATTTTGAAGGCAGCCCTGTGCCACTTTACAGTACCCCATGATAATTGTGACCTGTGTGGATTTAGGGATTTAATGAATAATACAAGAGATGCAGGAGCAGTTGGAAAAAAACAGTTTCGCATGTTGTTTGTGTCAGGGCTCAGTAATGGATTTACCCTTGAACGCAGCTACCACTAAGAAGACATTCTGGTTTCCAGGGCCTCACACTGCGCACGCAGGAGTCATTTCAGTTTTGCACGCGCAGCTCTCTAGCTGCTCTCCCTTTGTTTCCAAATAGTGCGTGCTCTGCTGTGTACATGTGCCTTCACATATTCTTACAGGAAATCTACTTTCACGCCCAAGAGGAAGAAAGTCTAGCACGTTTTCTGCAAATAACCGTGCTCCTTCGGGAAGCGTGCTTGCAGAGGAGGAAAGAGGACAGTACAGCTGTAAACATTCTGCTTGGAGATAATCAGCGCCCCAGCAGGAGCACCTTCCCTGCACAGCTGTACAATTCCCTTTGCTCTCTAGAAGGCACTGCACCCTACGTGCAGTTTCCAAGCTACATTTAACACAATTGCCCATCAGCACTTAGGAAGCAGTTACCACAGAAACCCAGCAGAGACCAATTAGTCACATGATTAAATTAATTAAAATAACCCAGGGTATCTGCCATCTTGCTTCTTTCTGCTACGCATAGCACATGACCCAGGCAGAGCTGTAATTGGGTAGCATTATTGTGCCTTTTAATCCTAGAATCATCTTCATACTGTACTGGAGGTGGTCTTTGATTTTTCCTTTTCCACCAGTCTGCGTAAATCCCTTCCCAGAGATCCGTGTTATTCCCTTGCTGCAGAGATGCATTATCCCTTTTCTGGAGATCTGTGTTATTGCACAAAAACATTCTCCAGCCCCCTCAATAAGCCAAGTAGTATCAAATTTACAAAACATCAGATTTAACAACAGTGAGATTTGTTATGTTTGGGATAAGAGGATTTGGAAACATTTTCAATTGCACAGCTAAGACTTCTGGAGGTCTTTAATGACAGCTCTAACAATACTTGCCAGAGAGAGCTCTGTAATATGTATTAGCACTTGACCTGAGAATTGTAAAGCACTAAGAAAAGACTGTATGTTGTGTCTTCATTTCCCAAGTAATACTGTTACTGCAGTGGGGCGCGTTTAAGTGGAACAAGCTGTCTGCCTTGTAAGACTGCTTCCTGGGAAAGGCAGGCAGTTTGGTTTCCTTGCTCGTTTTTAAAACCTAGAAATGCACAGTCATACTCTGACTTAGTAAATCAGTCCTTTGTCCTTGGTCCTTTGGCTGTCCTGATAATGGCATCCCCTGAATATCCATGTCAGCTAGGGTTTTATTCTGTTATATCAGTGTCATACTTCTGCATGCACTCAAATCATCTCTACCTGAAATGGCATAAAACACGGAACATTGCAATTTCCATCTCATCAAAGATTTGCTGGTGACTGCTCTGAAGTTACCTTGATCCATGGCACCAATGGAAGAAAAAAAAAATTAATACTATTTCTGGCCTCAGAGTACAGAGCAGCTTGCCTCTCCAAAGCAGATTCCATACAGACAGACTTGACAAAATAGCATGCATAAATTACACGGCTCCAATGCATTAATTCGTGCCTAACAGAGCAAGTAGCAACAACACTACATCTACAATGGATGGGTATAAGATGGAAGAAATGAAGTCTGTGGGTTAATGTATAAATAATCAACTGTTACAGAATTTGCAAATATTATGGAAGAAAGCTAGCAGGTTTTGCGAGTGCTGTATTGCTAAAGTGCCATGCACAAACACATTTGCTAGGCTTAACTGGCTCTGACTAGCCCGTCAGGAAGGATGTACATGTTTGGCAGTGCTGAAGCACAGATGCTCCAATAAGAGATAGGGTCTAGTCATAAAATGAGGTCTCTGTCCACCAGAGTAATGTCAGTGATGAAAGTGAGCCTCCACTAAGTCATAGCATTTTTCCCAAGGTGAAGCAAGCCTTGTGCCAGGTATAATGCAGATGTGTGATTTCATAGAAATTATCCCCAACTGACCAATGTCGCCTGCATCCAGGACACATACACAAATTACCAGGCATAAATGAAACCAGTGCTCTGAGTGTTTCCATTTTACTCATGTTTTACTTGTAAATTGTCATGGACTGCAACAGTGTGTGTAATACCCGCTGAAAAATTGCCTCTTGTGTAATGTTTGATCTTGCTATTTTTGCAATAAGTGACAATAAGAACACTGAGAAAGAAATTCTCCATGGGATCACCCAGTTTTACGATGTAGTAGTCCCATAGAAATTGGTTGAATTATGTTTCTATAAAAGGGAAGTAAACTAGTGGAAAATCTGGTCTGAAGATTGTAGATGCAGTGGCCACATGCTGTTGTTTCCAGAGTTAAAAAATGTCCCATAAATATACTCATGAAAAGGATCACGAGAAGGATGCTTTCTGTTTCATATTTAAAGTACTTCATCAACAAACCTGCCTACTGAGTTCTCAAAGCTTTTCTTCCTTTATAATGCAGAAGAAAAAGCTTTTTTTTTTTCAGACTAGAGCAATGAAAAGTTTTGACTGCACTCTCTTGTCATGCTTCGTAAAGTAAATGTGTCTGAAAGCAAAGGACAGGCTCTTCCATATCAGCCATAGTGACGGCAGAGGCTGAGGTCTCTGTTTTGAAGTTTCAATATAATTAGGAAGAGAGGGGTTTTGCTTTGAGGTACAGGGGCTCTATGTTCTTCATACAAGTTTCTTGGTATGGGTTTCTAGCCTTTCCCAGGGAACAGAGAGGCCCCCTCAGCTGAGCGTTATGGAGGAGCAAATGGTGATGGAAATATGGGTCCCTCTCTCAGTCATCCTTGGAGTGGGGTTTGTAAATGAGAGAGCAGGGAGTGAAGTGGGTCAGTACACAGCTCTATCCCATATCTGCATTTGAGAGCGATGTGCTGACCTCTTCCTGAAGCAGGAGACAGCAGTCCTGTGGGCACTGTTCTCCTCGCCGGGTAGTTGGGGGGTTCGTAGGGGCACTTCTGAAGTACAGTCGCTGAGCTGCTGCTGGGATGGTCACTCCAGGACCACACAGATTAAAGGTAGGGATTACAGCAAAAGAGAAGTACTGGGGAGTAAAGAACATGATGTTTCAATTGTGGAGGTATTGGGCAGTGGGAGGTTTGCAAGGGACTTCAGTGGGATTCTAGGCTTCCTTTATAAAAAGGTGAATAAATTATATTTGCTCTCTTTAGAATAAGAAAAAGGGAGGATATAAAAGGAAACTTGTTGAAGTACAAGCAATTTTGAAATAACTATTGTGAATGAATATTATAAACACATCGTGTATTGCATGCCAGAATAAATGAAAGCAAATCAAGATAGCAAAAGAATTTTGGTGGAATATTTTCTGCTTACCACAATAGCTGAAGCAAAGAGTAAAGAGCCATATCGTAATGACTTGATTTTCCTAGGTGTGGTGAACACCTCATCTCTCAGGAACTGTGATGGGCTTTACAGCTAGACATCCACATCTGCAAAAGTCAGCCCATTCATAGGCAGGCTGAAGCCAGTAGGAAGCCTGAGCTGAGTGGCAGTAAAGTGATTAGCATTTGGCTAATGGATAAAATGTACTTCTGAATCATTTATATATGATTTTTTTTCTATGGTAGAGGGTACATAAGATAGACTTCAGGCCTGAGTAGGTAGTCTGGTGCATCACACTAGGAGTGCCAGTGAAAGAGAAATGCAGTGTCCTCTCAGAGTCAGGGAGAAGGTAATATAGGTGAGAGGAAGATAATTTTGGAGGGTTCCTTTTTTGCAAGAAGTCACCACTTCTAGTTCAGAAAGAGCTGGTGAACCTATGCTATGCTCTAGCATATAGGAGCAATCCAATATCCAGGGTTCATCCATCTCTAATCTCTCCACTCATTTGTATTCCTAAAATGGCTCTGACATAGAAGTAGTTAGGGCAGAAATAACCTCCTGGAGTCCATCTAGGCATTTCCCTACATTGCAGGAGGGCTTGTTTAATTTAATCTTAGTCTATCCTCATGACGTTACTAGACAAAATCATATAATAAATAGAGAGACTGTATGGAGGTACTCTCTCTTTTGATGTATTTCAATAGCTTTCCTCAACTCCTTGAAGTCCAGAAAATTTAACAGAATAAGGAAGAGTTTGCAACTAACTTTCCCAGCTTGTATATGGTATTAACTGTGTAAGCTGTGGGGTTGAATTCTGGTCATTCTCATCAGTTTGTCTTGAGTGATTTTAATAGATTAACTATTTATTTTGGAACAGCTGTATTCACAAGTGGGCCATTGCTTTAGGCATGGACCTGTTAGTATGAAGGATGTTGCTGGTATTCTTGATTAGAAACAGTGTACAATTTTGGATAAATGTCAGGTGAGATTTATTCATCTCAAAGGGTGGGACACTTTCCCATTCAGCTGGGATAAAGGAAGAACCAGGTGACTCCAGTTTAGACACATACAGCTTGTTCTGAGGCCATTTGGATAGAACCCATTTTCCAAAGCCATATCCTCTGTGGCTGGTGTTATCATTCAGGCTTTATGTAAACCGGACAGGAGTAATTTTGCTGTTGCCTGTTTCTCCAAAATTCCTTTGTCTGAAGGCTCAACACTTTTTACTTTTCTCAGCAGTGTTTCCATTAGTCTTGATGTCCTTTGCCCGTCCTTCTCTCCCTCCTGCCACCAGCTTCTGCTTACTCCCTCGACTCTTCCCGTCTGTTGTGCCTGCTCTCTGTATCTGCCCTCATGGGTCCTGGCACTTCCTATATGCCACTGACACTTACTGTGAACCCCACAAGAAATCAGAAGAAGCACTACGTTGTCTTTTAACATATAGTTAGTTATACATATTCTTTGTGCTAGGAAATGATAGTAACCATGGCAAAATAACATGGCTCTGCCTCAGGAGCTAACTGCCACTGCAGGTGGCAAGGGGCAAAAGCCAAATAGGTAATGCTTTTATTTATGTGCTTTCAACAGATTCTTAGTACTTTCCCCCCACATTTCTGCAGCAAAAACTGGTCCCTGTGAGGAGCAGAGAGTGACCCCAGGGAAAACTTTAGTTTATAGATGTGGTCTGTGGATTTCCATGCCCCTTTTGCTCCCCAGCTCTCCCCTCCGCTTCCCTCTGAGCACATGGTCTGTTCCTTTCGTTTTCACAGTTCTCCAGGGTCTAAATCCTGGCCCTTCTGAAAGTCCAGGGTAAAACTCAGTTAGTTTTGGAAGGGCAGGATTTCAGCCCAGCCACTCTGAGCAGATGCCCGTCCCACCTTGCGGGTGGGTGCATGTGTGTGTCTCTGCTGGGACAAGGCAGTGGTGTAGCAGGCTCGGTCAAGGGAGAGCACACCAGCGAGTGCTGGAGGAGAGGCTGAGGACACTAAACCAAGATATGTCAATGTTATTATCTCTGCCTTTCTGAGCTGCTTACAGCACCGCATGCTCCTCTGTCAATTCCACTCAGATTAAAAACCACAGTGAAACGTTTCTTTTTGTGCTTCTGAAGGGGACATCAGAGATAATGTACATACCTAATATGTATTTGAAAAGAGAAGTGGGTTTTTTTCCCCCTCCATTGAAGAGTGTTGCAGAAAGAAACAGTTGTCATGAACTATCTATAAGATGGTTTCTTTCTCCAGAGAGTTTATTACCCTTCATCTTTCATTACCCTGGGTTATTTACAGGTAGCATATTCATTACCTTGAACGTTCCCGCATGCTTGTACGAGCACACAGTGTACAGATGCTAGGAGACAGGCTCCTTAGCACCCAAAGACAGGGTATTCTCATTTAACGTTTTCATTTCACTGCACCAAACTGTGGAGCTGCAACATAAGCAACTTCGGACTTATTTACTCAGCGTGTGAGACTCAGCGACATAGGGAGTTTTGACTGGTCACATTACATGTCATGCTAAAGAGCCTTTTGTCTCCATTCAAGCTTTCTGAAACAAGACAAATTATGATATTTTCCTGTTAATTTCTGTTAATTTCTTTCCTTAATGAGTTTCATTAAAATCAAGGCTTCCGGAAGACTGAGCCATGACAGCTGTCTAAAGACTGTTTCACTTGTTATGGGCTGTTTGGGCTGAATAATTATTCCAGCTTTGTGAGGATTATTTCTTTAAATAAGAACAATGATGCTCTGTTTGGGAAGAGAAACAAATGCTTGGAGTGGTGCAGCATAATTTCATAGCACTGACTTGTAGTACTCAATGGCTTTCAGGAATACCTGGGAAAAACACATCTCTCTCAGTCTGACATGTTTTTTAATGATTTCACTTAAGGATACAAAGGCAGCTATTTCAGCTGGCAAGAGAAAGAGGGCTCGGCATTTAATGAAGCAAATCAATTCTTCGAAAGAGAGAGGGGTTTATTCTTTACTGTTGCATTGCTGTGAATGTGACCCAAGAATGAAAAAGCAAGTCTTTCTGGTTTGCCATTCATAAAATATTCCTGTAAGCTGCAGGCCTGATACTTTGATAAGATAATGGCAAATATTTCAGTTCTCTTCTGTTACCAGGACAGTGAAATCTTAAGGATGCATTGTGTATTTCACAGCTATTGTAACTAAAAAGGCAAGGCTTTTACAACATAGTTCAGTCTGTTTGCTGAGCTGGCCATTTTCTTTTGACACAGAAATTCTTAAATCAAGGGGTGGGAAGATGGGAATTTTACAGTAGTCCATTGCTTCCAAGTCTGAACTGGACACTCACCACCTGTTTTCACGAGCTGTTGCACTGAATTCCTTGTCAGAGTTGCAGAAAACCCGGCTGGTTTGACGGAGCTCGTGTTCCTATTGTGAGTCTCAGATTTCAAGACTCGAATGGTAGAGTTTTGTTTGGGGAAAGCAAGCATTTTCTGAGATTTAGGGACAGCCTCTCAACTTGCTAAATCCTTGCTCCCTACTCCCTGTTTCTAATCCTGTGTCCTTCCAGGTGCTGATTTTATCACAGTACTCTTATTCCTTGGGGGATAGAGGCCAGTGACCTCTGCTTACAATGAGATTGTAGTTAAGAAAATGGTTATTTAGAAATGGCACCTTCTTATTTAACAAAGAGACTCTGAGTGCTCTGTATGCTTCCTGTGTTGACCCAGATGTATCTTGTCCCTGTCAGTGCGACTGGAGAATGACTAGATGACTTCCCACCTCAGTTAGCACCATCAGGGAAATGGTCAAGAAAACCTGACACACTGATTTTTTACTACCAAGAGTGCAAAAACACCAAAAGAGCACAGCTTAATTTTTGAATCACAGGTTGATTTTATAAGGCAGACAGAAAAGCACAACCCTATCCACCCTCAGAAAGCCGCCACTATAATGAGAAATTAAGCCGAGCGTATCTGATGTAGTAACTGTCAAAAAGGAAGTCAGGCTCTCGTTGGTACCGCAGGACTGGTCTCAGACGGCAGCCACTGCTTGATGGATACTCAGGACACAGCATGGGTCAAGTGTTTAAGGTAATTGTTTGTGAAATGGCCGGCTGACAGCTGAAGATCTGTGGTGAACTTGCAGCTTGGCCAGAGTTTCACAGGGAGCAGCCTCTCCCACCACCAAATGGCTACATATCAGGAAAAGATGGGCTTCTGCTGTTTTATTTTCCTTTCTGATTGACAGCTGTAGCAGTTGGAGAGGTGCATGCTCCCAGCAGGAGAGGAAAAGTGCCCACAAAGGCACAGTGCAAGCCAGGTGGGTGCTCCTGCACCACGTGGGCCCCTTCCTCCCTGGAGCATCCATGAAGGGAGCAGGAGGGTGTCCCGCTGCCCCATGGGGAGCACCGCGCCTGAGCAGCCCTGATGCAGCCAAGGCATTTGTGGCCAGTCCTGTCATCATCACGGCTCTGGAATGAGGGAGAATGTTTCCTTTGTTTCTCTCCCCAAGGCTGGGATTTCCAAAAGTGTGGGACAAAATGAAGCAACCAATTTCCCTGAAGAAAAGCAAACAATGGGCTTTGTTTGCTTAACATACACCAGGTCTTCTGAGAATCCAAGCCCAAGTGGCCTTGTGAGAGGGAATCACATGGGCTCTCGGCTCCAGCACTGTCGTATAAATCCAGAACCCACATCATAATCTTCTTCTGTCATGCCTTAATTACTGCTTTGACAGACTTTTAATGGGAAATTTCTGCAAGAAATTGGTCCCTCTTAAAACTTTCCTCTGATGAAAAATGAGAATGAAAGATGTAGTTTTGGGCTGGTTTGAGGAAGGCTGCTTATTCATTGCTAGAAAGGCCGGAAGAGCTGTTGTGATTTTCTCCTCACAGTCATGTTTACATGATCTTCCTTCTACTTCTGTTTTTTTTAAAAAAAAAAAAAACACAAACAAAAACTAACAAAACCAAACAAAACGAAAAACCCCCAAAACAGGAGGACCACTTTTCCGTCTGTCACTTTATAGGTATCCAGTGTCAAAAAAGCAGGTGTATGTAAACCCATTTATAAAAATACACCCACAATTGCCTTTTTTCCAGTTCAGATATTCTAAGAACCCTAGATTTAGTCGTTGCTTAATCTCAAATATTAGCGCCATAAAATCAGTCGCATTTAAATACTTTTCCTAAGAGATGTGCTGTCTTTCCAGTCAGTTGTTGGCTTGTTTTGCTCCAGGAGTTCAGGACCTGCCCCTCTGCCTTTGCTGTTTCATGAAGTTTCACTGCGGAGACTTGATCTCCAACCATGAAAGCTATTTCAGATTTGCTAAGAGTACCGCAGCTTCTACACTCTGGGAGCCCATGGAATGAAAGCCTTTGCGTGCACAGCAGGCTCGGCTCTGCTGCTTTCTGCTGTGTGGCTAAAAGTAGCCAGCGTAAAAATTTGCTTCCTTTCTTGTTGAGTGGTGGCTTTTAGAAATCAGTTCATCTCCTGCATATCAGAAGTAATGAGTATAAAGGAGCCACGTGCTTTGTTATCACAAGAGAATCCCCTCAGAGGGATGTTTAGAGTTTAGCCTACTTCTGAAAGTGGTGGTTATTTTTTCACATTAATCACTACTGGCCAATACCCAGCCTGGCAGAGAAACTCCAGAAGTCTGTGCTTTCAGCCTCAGTGGGTGAACCTGGCACCCAGTTATTTTTAGCATATATTGTGCATGGATTTCTAGCTGCCTCTCAATGATGTGAAAGCTCTTAATTGAATGTAATCCATGAAAGATTTATTCTCCCAATCAGCTTTCTCACAGGAAGTGATTTTAGACTCATCAGATTCCAGCTGTTGCTTAAATCCATTCAGCCATCAAGCCTGTCAATTTTATTGTGAGTATTCCAGGTTGGTTCCCTGCCGAGGCCTAGGCATGGGCCTCCTATTCTTCTGTTTTCCATTTAAGTCAATCTGTACACTAACACAGGTCTTCCCTGGTGTGTGGGGAGACAAGTAAGGATGTGGAAAAAATGGAAGCTGGTCTGATCTAGCTGATTCAACAAGGGTGGTTTAAAAACCCCTTTTCAGCTTTGTTCTTAAGATCTTCTGCTTCCCGCAGTGATCTTTCTACAGCAGCCAGCACTTGATGCCTAAGAGGGTTGAAAAATGATTCAAAAAGAAAATAAAAACCACATAGACTTCTGTGAGCTCTCGCAGCATTTGACCAGCCTCAGCTACATGTTGCAGCTCCACCCTCTTGTGAAGCAACTCAGTTGTAGTTTTAGGATGTTAAGGTTTGACTTTAAAGTTTCCAGTTGCTTCTCCTGAGCAGTGGAACTAAACCTAGAAATTCATGCTTATCCATGTGTATATGCACATGGTGAGGCCACTGTATCTTTTCCTCTGAACCATCTAAAGAGAAATGGCATATCTTGGCACAGCCGGTAGGTTTTACTTCTTTTCCATCACTACATTCTCCTTTCTTTGTCCCAGAGCTGCATAAATGTTCCCGTTCCACCTGTTAGCACAGTATGTGACTGTAGCAAGAGACTGTAGATTTGGGGGTCTCATAGAAACCAATGGAGCTACTGAAGGTTATTTTGAAAGACCTGGGTAATATAGCTAGTAGAACTGTAGTATCAGATTTTGTTAAAAGTTTGTCCAAGGCTAGTATTTTCTTTTTTTTTTTTTTAATCCCAGTTTTAGTAAAGAAAATGTTAAAGGTCCTGCTGAGGGTCTAGACAAAATAATTTCCTAACATCTATAACTGCCCTTTCCCTTCCCCCCTCATGTGTTATAGGGAAAGTGTCCATGTCATTGGTAATACTTTAGGAAGCTCCCATTTCAGTAGTGGTGTTTTCTAGGATGCTCATTTGTAATTGTCTGAATTCCTGTGATCAGCTCTGCATTCCTTAGATTGGGAGAGAAAGATTTAAACTCCTGCTGAAAGGCATCATGAGAGTGATGACATTTCTCGTTACTTCATGTATCTCTAGGAGTATAATCTAAGTTGGTTTCCTGGATAACCATATAATTGAACTCAGAAATGTAGGAAAAAATAGAAGAAAGAAAAATAAGGAATCAGAGTGAAATTTATCTCTGTTGTACTCCTCATTTGCACCTTTCTGTGTGGATATTTACATGTTTGAATTCTAGTTGTCTCATTTTGGCCCAAGTCAGGATATTCAAAGTTGTTGAGTTTCAAGAGCGCTTCACTTTCCCACAATAGGAGTAGACATCCAGAAATTTTTCTCTGGTGTGAACAGACACCTGGAAGGCCAGAGAAGCTGTGACCTCCTGGTTTTCAAAAGCCTTTCAGCGACAAACCTTTTATAGAGCATTTATAAGAAGAAAAGCTAGTCCATGCACAGTACCATCAGGAGATACACATATGTGTTTTGCCTTTCCATCTCTCAGCCAATGGGTAGTGTAACCAGATGTGTTTGCTGTGCATGTTAAATTCAACCCCTGTCTCTGAAGTTTCTCACCGGTTTCAGAAATAATTTCTTTACCTTTTTCTGGAGGTATAAATCATAGCCCCAACTAATTTCCATGGGTTACTTCTGAGGTTTGAAAACAGATCCAGAGTTCCCATCTCCAAAGTAAATTCCTAGACCCTGACTGCAGAGAGGCACAAATGTCCCAAAACTTCAGCTGAAGTAAGCCTGCAGCCTGCAGGCCAGACTCATGGCTCTTTACATCAAGGCCATCTCTGTACCGGTTCCTTGAAACTACTCTAGTGTGGGAACACTTATACTGTTGTTGCTAATAGCTGATGAATGTGTCTTTCCAGAATGCTTTACTCTCCTGCATTTGTGCATAGTTTTGGCCTGCACACCACCCAGCTTGGTGAATTACTCTCCGAGGAGTTATTTTCTTTCATTTGTTTTTGCACATTTATTGAACCTCTAGCTTTTCACGTTGTGAGAAACAATGGATAATTAGTGGATAGTTAGTAGCCGCTTTTTTTTGGTAACAAAAATATGGAGGTTTTTTTGGTAACATAAAACTATAGCAGCCTACATAGACTACTATCATATTCATTCTCAACTTTTTGTTGTTGTTGTTAAGTAAGTGGGTAAGTCCTTGTTATTGAATATCTTATGTAAGAGCTGTTCCAAACCTCTGCTTACCCTTCACAGATATTATTTCCTTTAGTGCAGTCCATGGCCTGGTTTTAAGGAGGGGCCTGCCATGTGTTTAAAATAACATTTGAAAAAGAAGTTTTATCCAATGTGGAGATGCAATTGAAGTCGGTTATTGATAATAAACTAACAACAGCAGCAATTAATGCTCGAGGCAAGAACTTGTTATTTTCCCCTTTCCTTGCTTCTCTTTTCATATCTTTGATAGGAGAGGTGACAAAATGTCTGGCTGAGCCTTAAATTGCTGTGTCTTGTCTGTCTCCCCTCAAAAGTGTGACAGCCGTGTCCCCCTTCCCCTTTGCCAAGGAGTAGGCAGGGAGTCACCTGCAGGGCTGTGGGAGAAGGCGGCGGACACAAGGCGATGGCAGAGCCATATAACTATGCTCCCATGAGACAAGGCAGACAAGCTAAACTTGTATTCCGTCCTCTGTGGCGATGCACTGTGCAAGGCAGCCATCCTTCCGGGGGACCTCCTGCGGTGGGAGTGGGGTGAGAGCCAGTGTCCTGCCACAGGACTCCTCCAATGCCTTTTGGGCAGCCCTGTGGAGCAGCTGTGTTTGGAGGTGCCATCATGACTATGTCAGAGGAGGGAAACCCCCTCTCAGCTGAGGAATGTGGTGGAGGGTAGCAGAAAGTTTCCTTGTGAGATGCCTTTCTCCCTCAGCTCCTGTTGGCAGGATGATTAAGCTCCTCTTTCTGCTTGGGATCAGGTGGGCTCTTGCCTGAGAGAAATAAATTTGGGTGAGGAGCAGAAAAGAGCACGATTCCCCTGGCTGAGTGCCTGTGGGGTGCCGAGGTGCTCTCCCACTGTGAGGTTGTGCCCTCCACAATCTGCTGGATTTGCTGAATCTGCCTCTGCCCAGAGGCCCACTTCGGGACCCAGTATCATCTCCTGTGGGGCAGGACAGGAGGGATTTTTTTCCCAGACATTAGCCGAGGCTTCCTCTGGCCAGGGAGCCCTCACGGCATGCAGGGGAAGCGCACAGGTCAGCCCTGACAGCTCCAGTGCTTAGCTGCGCCAGGAGTTCATTCCTATGGGATGAGGGAGGAAACACGTTCTCCAGTCATGGCTGTTATTGGGGCAGTTCCTCTGCATCCTAAAAATGCCATCCCACCTTGTGTTTCCCTTCCCTCTTTTGCTTACTCATCACACTTCCTCTACCTACACATACATGTACATATGGAGTCCATCCGTACATAGGAAAGGAGATGATGTACTACGATATCACCTAGCTCAGCACTGCACAGTGAGATATATGTAAAAAAGCCCTGAAACAGTGGACATACAGGCCAAACTCACTTAGCAAACCTCTCACACACCCAATCCTGCTGCCCTTGGGGCAGGTCTGTGCCGCTGGAGGGACTGGTGGCCTATTGCTCCTCAGATTGTTCTCAACAGGGTGATACTGGCCACTGCTGGAGACAAGCCTGGACCAGGGTACCTGAGAACTGACCCAGTGTGGCCATTCTTACTCAGATTAAAATAAAGAGTCCCTGTTTCAAGGTTGTGGTGGAAGAAAAAACCTACCAGATATCTGGTCCAACCAGTACAGGAGAGTTTCCTACCATGTGTTTCCACTACCTTCAGCCCCAAGAGCTGGGGGAGTAGGAGACAGGACTGATCACAGCTTGAAGGCTACTGTGCTGGGTGAAGAAGAGAGCCACGACTGCTTTTTGGCTCTTGCCCATCCCCTCCTTGAATCCTTTCCTAGCGCAGGCTGCCCATGAGCGTGGTGGGGCACCAGGGGGGTGATTTACGTGTTTGCTTGCTGGAAGCCATGTGCTGGGGTTGGGAATCATTGTCCTAGAACAAACCAGCGATGCTATTTGTGACCCACAGCAGCAAAGGCCCAAAACATGAGGTTAGGGCTGACACTCTTTCTTTAACTTGAGCCACTGTGCTTTTCATCACAATGCCAGGAGTTGTCAGCTTTAACTCTGGCTTTTTTTGGCTTGTGTCACAACCTAATAAGTTATAGGCCAGCTTCTCCTGTCGATGTTTTTGCTGCACAGAAGGCTTCACATTTTGTAAGCTTTTACAGCACAGCTGTGCTCAGAGATAAAACAGAATGTGTATACAGTACAGTATGCATTCAACTGATGCACTAGATTCTTCCCACCATATGTATGGAGTGGTGTGCATTTCACTCCAATACCTCACTGCCAAAACTGCCAGAAGCAAATAAACAAATGGCGGAAGAGAGACACCATATGACGCAGTGCCAGGCACATGACCTAGACTTTCAGAAAGAGACCCTGGCTGCTTTTAAAGGATTATAGTGGTCCAATTTTTTAAGCCTCGCCTCCCACTGCGTGAAATGTTCTGCCAGTGTACGCTGTGAAGTGTGCCAGTTGTTAAAGAACATTCATAGATTTCCCCTTCCTGCTAAGCAGCTGATGTTGCAGCTCCTCGTGCTTAATACTCATTTCCCCTTTCTTCGATGCCAGTGATTCCCCATCAGGTTTCTAAACTGAGAGAGGGGAACAATGAAGATGTGTGAAGTAGTCTAATTCTGGAAGGAATGCTACTGTAAAAAGGCAGAACACATGTAATTAGGATAATGAGATTAATAATATTAGGAACAATTTAACGGTTAATATATAAACAATGCAAGTGAGACAAATGGTTGTTCCATCTTGTTCCCCACAAAAAAAAATCACTGTGTTGCATTTCACAGCATCGATGGTGAAGATGCCTGTAATAAACTGACACAAACGTTAATTACATGGTTAGATGTAATTAATTTAAATTGTAATTCTGTTCCTGGAACTCAGATTCTGAATATGAAAAGAGGATTCCTTAGGTTCTTTTCTCTCTGACCAGCCTGTTGCTAAAGAAAAGGTGATGACAGCTACCACCACGGTGCTCCTCCTGCTAGTAGTACTGGGAAACGAGGCTGGATTTTCCTGTCTATTGGCCTCAATCTTATGTTAGGCTGAACATCTGTTACTAGTCTGGTGGTTATCTTGCTAGCTCTGGCCTTTGCCGAAGCTTAGCTTTACCGGTGATTGTGTGCAGGCCAAGCAGGTGCTTTCTTCACTTTAGAGAAGCTTTAGGCACAAACTGAACAACTGCTTTAAGAACAACAGAGGTCAAGACTGCTACTGTGCTTTACAAAGCTGACACCCAATGCAAAATGGTCTGGATGCAGGCAAGAGAATTGCGTCTTGGATTTTGATGGAAACAGATATGGAATAAAAAAATATGTTAGGTTTTTCAGATAGTAGTAATATTCAGCAGAGTAAGAATGTGCTTAAAGTGTTTATTTAGAGCTGGTTCTTTGCTTGATGCTTTTGTACTTCTGTGTAGTGGTAGTAATAACAGCATCGGTTTCCCCCAAGCCTTGCTGCCTCCTACAGTAATATACACCGTGACCAAGATAAAGACCTCTACCTCGTGGTCAAACAATGGGGAATTTGTGGAACTGTGCACAGTGGCTGAAAGGCCAAAGGCCACATTTCTACAGGCTTCTCCAGACTCTGTTTAGACAGAGATATCATTTCAACTGTGCCCTAAAATGAGATAGATAAGTCTCTGCACTGGAGACAGAAGAGGCAAGCACTTGATTTACAGCCTGGGAGAGGAGACACACCAGGAGTGCTTCGTTCTCTGATTATTGCAAAGCCCACCTGGCTGCTTCAAGCCCAGCCCTTGAACAGAGGAGCCAGGGGCACCCACTGTGCAGGGGGGTGGTTTTAGCAGCTCCCAGCTCTGTAGCGGTGGTACCCACTTTGCAGAGCAATGTTCTAGCTCCATCCCTTTTCTTCCCTGTGGAAGCAGTAGCTCCACTTTTGAGGTAAATGGGACAGGCCTATGGCAGCAGACTTACTGCGTAGGCCACCAGCTGGACTTCACTGGGCCCAGCAGCACAATGGGTATACATTTGAGGTGACACCGAATAGTCCATTGGACAGTGAGGAAACATAAAAGAAGGCCAGAGCTATAAACAAGGTTATCGGCTAAGTATTTGTTGGAGCTGTTGGACATGTAGAATTTATATAAGGGGCCAGCATGTGAGAGGCTGGAATAAACCCATGGAAGCTTTGAAAAGCTGATAGTGCCATCCTGAAATGGTAGGAATGGCATGGACAGACTCGTGCATACTCACAAGGAGAGAGAGGTGCTAGCTGGGGGCGTGCAGGGGTCTGGTGCAGCTTCAAGGGATGCCTGTCTTTAAGAGTTAGAATAGTATAATCTTTTTTTTTTTTTCTGTAATGCAATTCGCAGAGGTGCAGTCTGATAAACCCTGGGGCCGGAAGTAAACTGTTGGGAATAGTTAGAAGTGGATTCCTTTAGGCTCAGAAACCTGGCCAAGGATCTACCTGCAACTGCTCCCCATGGAATATGGTAGCAAAGGGAACTGGGAAGACAGAGGTGTTTTTCAGCACATTTCATCTTATTATGACAGAAAGAAGAAAAACTCAGAATGGGACTTCTCAAATACCAAGGCAAGTTGGGAAGATAAATTATAGTTGGTTGCCTCCCATTGCCTGAAAAGATCTGTGTGCTCTGAACTTTCTTACGAGTTTCAACAGACAGTTTATTTGTTTTAGACATGATATATGTTACTGGAATCCCTTCAGGTGACAGAGGGTTGCAGTGGGCATGGAAAACAGGCATGCCACTGTGATTTAAAAACAACCTTCTGCCAGCATTGGAAGCAAGCTCAGATGTGTTTGAGTTATGTCCTGTTTGTCAGTGAGAGTGTGGCATCCCCGGCAGTCATGACTTCTTTAAAGAAGAGTGGAAATCCTGGAAAAGGAGGGCTACCTCATTTGGACTGTATCAGCCTATTACTCTGTGAAATGTCTTTGAAAGTAAAACTTTGAATAAAAGCCTTAAAAAAAAGGTGGCGGGAGAAGAGGGAAAAGTACTGTACCTGGTATTAGACCCAAAGGCAGTGGTGGTATCGTGACCTGAGTCCCTGACCTCCAGCTGGGCTGCCAGGAATTACAACGAATACTCCTCACCACCAGCCAGGTTTTGCTTTTGTCCTGCTTATAACTGCCACTATCCCACCTTTTATTGCAGCCATTCATCATCGGCAGAAAGACTGGGAGATGATATTAAGGTTGTAGAAGATGTCGTTTGTATCAAAGCTTCCCCTCCTTTCTTTTCACCCTCTCCTTGCCCGTTCTCCTGCATATGCTCTGTTCCTATTGGGTTTTGCCCCCCCTCCAGACCAGTCGTCACTTCACCTAGCTCATAAATGATTGCTTTAATAATATTACAGCCCCTCCATTTTCATGTGTGAATGGCCCAAGTGGCATGTTGCTCGTAAGCAAAGCAGGGGGAGATTTCTATTTTCACCCTTTCAAAGGCCACAGAAAATACAGAGAATAGGATCCTGCCTGTCTTGCACTGATCCCAGACAAGCATTTATTGCTGTGGAGTAGCTTGCAGGTACAGCCCAATTGAGGGAAAGCTTTACCAACCAGATCTGGTCATTGTTTTTCCTTCTCCGCATTTATTCAAAGTGTGGAACTGTTTATATACCACAAAGATGGGAATTAAAAAGAGTATGTGTAGAATTTACCAGCTGTTTAAGTCTTATTGTTACCTTCTGTATCGATCAAATCCGTTGCCTCTTAATTGGATATTGACTGTTGTGAGGCAAATAAGGCAAGCTGTCAGAGAGGGGAGGGATGGGGCGCAAGGTTTATCTTAATGGTATGTTGATCATGACTAGTCTATAAAAGCCAGTGGGAAAGGAGTTCATTAAACCAGCCTGCAATTGCTTTAAAAAAATATGCTCTGAGTCAAGATGATTAATCATATATGTGACACCGCAATCAGAGAAAACTCGCATTGTTGCTCTGGTATTTACAACGCCGAAGCTTGAAATAAGCAGATGCATTGAAACAAATTCATTAGGGACAGTGATTTGTTTGGTCTGTGAGCCTTAGCTAAGTGTAACCAACATTTGAGGATTATTTTTTTTTTTATTTTTTTCCCTTGGTGGTGTGTTTTGTTTTTCTGCCTCCCTGCTTCTCTGGCAGGCTGATTGGAAATGTATGCTTGCCCTGCACAGGAGCCTCTCATCTGTGCTGGGGAACCCTTGTAGAAATGGCAGCAGTGAGCAGGGATACTTGAGCTACCTGACAGTGAACCATACAGAATACTTTGGAAAATGCTTTTATCTCATAAATTATAATAAGTAGGGAATGTGAAGATAGAGGGAAAGCTTATTGGCTACGCTGGTGTGAGCTACTCATTACAAAAATGAAATCTGATGGGAAGTCTGTAGTATATTTTCATTTCTTTCCTAGCCATGTTTTAGTCTGCATATTGAATGTGTTGCAATAACTGTCAAGCACGGTCCATTAGTGTCTCTGGATCAGGCCTATCGTGAATCAGAAGGGAGATTAGTAGGACAGGCTCACTTTTATGAGGGTCCCATGCAGCTGTGACTTGTCGAAGAAATGTTCAAAGGGACAATAAACAAAGTTTATTTCAAATTATCTCAGTGTTGTGTGTTTGTTACCGTATCTATTCTTTGACAATTTGGAACTGGTTATTAAAAATTTATTATATGGGTAAAGGTTTGTGCAGTTTGAAAAATTAGCTTTTGAGGCAGCCACCTGAACGCTTCTCATATATCACCATGCCGTGAACTGTCAGGGAAAGGGTAGTTGCAGTGCCGTGGAAGCTGGTAAAGCTGCAGAAACTGCCTGGTTATTAGCTGATAGAGGAAGGGAAAAGGTGCATAAGTCTGGAATGCAATGGGAAAATGAGCTTTAATGGGTAGTTTTCATTTGAGAGCAGTTCCCTGCTCAAGCAACTGGATCGAGGCTGGACCACCTTCACTTGCTCGTGGGCCTGAGTCATTTAATGTCTCAATCCTTCTACTCCTCTTCCTATAAAAATTAGAAGAGTGGTCCAGGGCAGTAGAAACTGCTATTTTTGCTTCAGTTGCTCTTTCTGAATGTATTGCAAAACTGAAGGCAATCATCACTTTTTCCTAAGTATTTTATGACTGTGGTAGAAGGGGCTATAAATGTACAGCATTGCAAGCTGTATATAAAGAAAATCCTGATTTTGCTTGGAAGGATGAGATGTCCAGCAGGAAATCAGGGTTCTTCTATAAAGTATAGGAAACAAAACTGGGGGAAGGGGAAAAAAAGATGTGTAGAATCCAGAAAGCTGACTTTTCCTTTTTTTTTGTGTAAGTTTTGAGTGACTTTTAAATGCAGTAGGATGAAAGTTATGACTTTAGCAGGCGCTAGGGTAGCACCATTATTAGTATTTCCTTTTGATTCACTTATAATATTACTTATGTTATAACAGAGTTTGCAGATTGCATTTTAAATATAAACTGTGGATAATTTTATACCATGAAATTCTGAGTGAAAAATGTAATACATAAAGCTGGACTGTTAGGAGCCATAGCCTGTGGAAGACAAGCGTTATTCAAAAAAAGAAAAGATCCACAAATAACTGTTTATCAGATTTTCAGGCACATTTGTTTGGATTTTTTAGTGTGCTTCAGTTATGCAAGAAAATGAACGTGACATTCCTCAGTTGCTTTGGCGAGGTAAATTTCAGGAACACTGCTCTATCATTCCACAGATTGGCACCTTCTCCTTCTTTATCGTTAATGCATTTTTTCTGGGGCAGCTTTTCTCAGTATAACTGCCTGTTTCCCAGGAGTTTTTATACCTGTTCAGAAAAGGACAGTGAGGGAATGTGGGTCCGGTTTGGTTGGAATAGCAAGTTTGACCTGGTGACTATTTATTTTTGAAGTCAGGGAGTATTTCTTCTGTTAGCACAATGAAAAAGATTGCAGGATATTCTGAATGATGTATTTTCTCCATTTTTAATCACACTAGCCAGATCCCTGGCTCCCGAAGGCATTTCCATACCAAACCTTCTCCTAAACATGTGGACTTGAGATGCTTTTCTAAGCTAGTCTGCCATTAGTGGTGTTGTGCTCAGATTTTGTATTCGCTTTTGAAATAGCAACTAAACTTTGAACAAAGGTTAGAGTTTGGGTCTAGATTTGTCACTGTGTATGATGGACATACACAGTAAAGCATAAGCAGCTCTTACCAAGAGGCATGGCAACGTTAGGGGCCCTTTTCTTGCTGCAGATGCCTGCAGGGAATTGAACCCCAGGCTCTACTTAGGGACTGCATCTTTGCAGGGACATTTTTGCTCCTTCTCAGTGACCATATAACTTCACTCTCTGTGAAAGGGACTCCGCAGCTCTGGAGTCTGTACTGTAATATATAGGAGCCAGGAGCAGCTGGGTGCCAGGGAGAAATTTCAAGGAAGGTTGTGGGTAGATCCCAGGCAACAAAATGGCAGAAAGCTGTCTCCAGTGGTGCACCCTCTGCTCGGGACCTGGGAGGAGCCACACGCGGTCCCAAGGTTTTGCTTGTCATGCTGATATTATTCGGCTGGTGTCTATCCACTGATGATTTCCTCCAGTGTAGACAAGGTCTCAATTCCTAACTTAAATAACGGGTGGAGATGTGCATGTGTGTGTTGGTATGTGTGTTCGTGTGCACGTTGGGGTGATGTGTGTGGGGAGAGGAGAGGAGGAAGCAAAAGAAGTCAGCAAAAGCCCATCTGGTTTTCCTCTGCATAGTTAATAAAGAAGTTATGAGAGGGCATATTCCCAATTTCTTTTTAACTTTGTAGATCACCTCCAGTAGACAGATTGTCTCGTGGACCACTTCCCCTCCCCTTGGCGATCAAATAACATTCCTGTGGTGACTACAGCAGTTGCTTACATGGAAAAATAACATTAGGAAAGTATTTAATGTATTTTTAGCTGTCTTTAAATGCATTTTAGCAGCTGGAAACAAGAGGAGTTAGTAGCATGTGACCTGCAAGCTCTCCATAGACCACCACCAAGTGTGCAGAGAACCACTGCTGGCAGAGACCCCCAGACTGGGAAATGTTGGGTAGGGTGGTCACCTCTAACCTGGGGTGGTCACAGGAGGTCAGACAAAAGCAGTAATCTTGATTTTAGTGGGATGTAAATTATAACGATGCGATAAACAACTAGTGTGATTTTAGGTCCTTTATTTTCACTGATCTGAGTTTTGGGAGATTTTATGAAACATTGTTTTGACGTGTTTCAAAATACCTGAGACTTTTTCAAAAAGCTTGAGAAGATCTTAGAGGCTTGGAGTGGCAAAATATTACAACTGTAGAGATTAGTGGATAGAGTGCAGCTGAGAGAGGCAGCAAGCTTATATAAATACCACTTATTCCATCACTCTGTGAATCAGGAAAATCCTAAAATCCTTGTGAAGAGCAAACCTCTCATCAAACATTAGTGGGAGCTTTCCCTGAGGGAGGACTTTCCCCGAGCCGAGAGCTCCCTCGCTCCTGTAACTGTGTGGTTGCTGAACCAGGGACGTCCTCTCTGGATCGTCGTCCCTGGCCCTGCTCCGCTCCCAGCATGAAGCCACAACCTGGCACCCTGACGTCGGGCTACCCCGCTGCCCCAGCCCACAGCAAGTACGTTCGTATCTCTGGGAAGAGTATACTCAACAGATGGAAGTTTAGTACTATTTTTACCATTGCTGGTACAGTGAATGTAGAGAGCATGACAATTGATTATCTGGGACAACAGAAACGCACAGGAACTAGAATTTCAAGGATTAGGGTCTCCCCAAGGATTTCCTTCAAGTTTCAGTGAAGGGAGAGATAACCTTTGTGGTGGAAACAGAAACATGACTTTCAGTTCCCATCTGCGGGCAGCCTCCGGACACAATAGTATTAAGGGTGATGTGAACTTCCTCTGTTCATTGGCACAGGACAGGAGCCTTGACGCAGTTATCTGCACTTCTATAGCAGTGCTGTTCAACTTCTCGCAGCTTTTTTTTGTCTTACCAGAGACATTCATCTAATGCCTGCATTTAATGTGTCTGGGGGTAACGGTCCTGTGTTTCCTCTGTTTTAAAGGACATTTACGGAAATTAGGTGGCAATTTTATCCTAAGTAAGCAGGCTAATATTCTGTCACTCTGCATTACTCAAGTGGCCATCACTCTTAGAAAATAGATTTTAGGTGTTTTCAGTTAAGTGGCATTAAACTTTTGTGGACTGAGCAGTAGGATTTCATTGCAGATGCATTGTCCCATTTTAGTGGAAGCTTTGCATTAACAAGTTCCAACTTAATAAATTATTCTGTTCAACCTGTCTTGTGACTTACACTATCATAAGATCCTGCCCTTAATATTAAAATGTAAGCACAGATTTCCTCTCCCAAGGCTAAGGCTGCATAAAAAGACTTACACTGAAGCTAAGAAATCCTCTGTATGGATCAAGATAATTTTTCTTTGAGAATAAGGAGAAACAAATATCCATGCATTTCAAAGAGGAGGAAATTCTGCTGTAGGTTGTTCTTCCTCCGTCATGTTAAAAAAGGGAATCTTGACTTAATATATAGTCTGTTTCCAAACTATTGGCATCTTTCACAAATACAGGCTGGCTGGCTTACAAACAGATAGCACAGTTTGTGTAGCCAAAGATAGTTGTCATCATCCACTTATTAATGAGTACACATATCTCTGAACATCAAATGCTGTGCTATTTTCAGAGAGGTCCTTTCAGATCCTGTTTTCTGTTCATTTTTAAAAATTTTTTTCCTTACCCTCCTGACATTTTCCTTCAAAGCTCAATGGTAGAAAGCAGAGGGGAAAAGGGACCTGGGAAAGGAGATATTCTCATCTGTCCAGCTTCCCCCCACATTAGGAGCTACTCTGTGCATGTCATTCCTGACAGATGTTTGCCTAATCTGCTCTTAAAAAACTCCAGTGATGGGGCTTTGACAGTCTCCTAAGGCAATCTGCTCCAGCGCTTTGCTGCACCTATAATTAAGAAGGGTTTCCTGATACCTAACCTGCAATTAAAGGCCATGATTTCCCGCGCAACCCATCATCAGGCTGACCTTACAGCCAAGCCAGCCCCACCAAGTCGACTGGAGTTTCCTCGCTAGATCTTCCTTGCCAAGGCTGCTCCTTGGGTAACATGCTGTCTTCTGCCAGGAGTAGCCGGGGCGGTGTGAGTGCCGCCAGTTTTGTCAAGTGTCCAGCCCAGTGTCCCAAGGGTCAGCGATGGGCAGGTTTCCCTCTCGGATCCCATGCAGCTGACGGGAAGGCGGCTGCCTGCCAGTAGATGCTATTGAATTAGAAGATTCAGTAAATCCCAGGAGAGGTGCTGCCACAGTGAAGTTGCAGCAGGTTTGCGCTGATAAAACTAACGGCGCTCACCATGGTCCCAGGCCTTAGAACAGGAGCTGAAGCCTTTTTTGTCCTGGAACAAAATGTGCTGTGCAGACAGTTGTACCATATATTGCATATATGCAATCAATTGCATCTAGCGTTTTGGACACGTGTTTTTTGATGAGAGCATTTCTGTAATGATTTCAGCAGTTTAAAAGCATTTTAAAAAATCAGAGAGATCACAGGTTTGGCCTGGGTTTTTTTCAGTTGCTTCCTTTTAAAGAATAGCAGGTGAAACACATCCCATGGCAGCCAGACCTGATGGAGAAGCTGTAGATGCCATCCTGCTGTGAGGGAGGTCAAGATGCTGGGGAGCTGAGGCAGTTGCTTACTGGTGTGCAGCAGCGACTGAGAGCGAGTCAGTGTAGATACAGGCATATCACAATACTACCATGGCAAGATAAACTCTGAGCCACTTTTTTAATATGCTTAGAACAGTGCTGAACATTGTAAGAGTGTTTCCTTCTGCAAATTATTTACAACGGGAAGGTGGTAGGAATGAATTAATGGAAAAACAACTGGAGAATTAGCTCTGATTGCTGAGAATAGGTATTTTTTATGACGGAAACCAGCTAGCTAAACTAGGTATGCTTTTGCTGCTTGCGTAAATTATAGCAGTATGTAGCTAAACTGGTTTTGAGACTAGGAAATTCTGGTGACATCCAAAGTTAAATAAGGTTTGGATCAGAAGGAGGGGGGGGGGAAATGTTCCCATCAGCAGGGGTGAATAATCTTTGTGTAACTGGCAATTTTGGTAAGCGGGTCAAGGTTGGTGGGGTTTGTCTCTATATTTTGACACATGCATTACAAACACCCTGATATCCATTTCATTTTACAAGGTGTGTGCGTGCATGAAGATAATGCTCCAAAGGGTCACTGGCAGGTTACAATGTGCCAGCCGTCACATGCACAATGTCTAGAATAGGCCAAGATACAATTTCAGGGGTCTGAGGGCACCAATAGCATTCCGAGCCCTACACAACACCTGTGCCCCGTGCAACGTCTCGCTAGCTCTGTCACTGAGCATCCCGTTGGCACCTGTGATCCCGAGCTGACAGGTCCATTTCTATTTGTGCAAGGCATTTTTAAGGCATTCATCCCCCAGTTGTCTTCTAGATGACCTGGAAGAGCTTCAGCGAGTTGCCTGTATTCCTTCATGGAGGAGAAGAAAAGACAAAGTTTGTTTTCAAAATGAGAATTGGGCTTTTTTTTACAAAACACAGTCAAATTTGGGCTTCCACGCAAATTTGTATTCCACGCAGCATGGGAAGTAGATTTATTGTGTGAGAGGTTTCAGTTTCAAACTAATTAGAAGAATATATTTAAACCTTTGTCAATATAAAAGTAATTTCAGGTGTTCAGGAATGCTCTGCCTCTTCCTTGTGGTTTGAAGGAAAAATTTTAAACATTTTCCACCCTGCAGCTATTGAGGGCACTGAAAGAAAATACCTGTAAGCTGGTAGGAAACATACAGAATAAACTCATTTCCCACTTCCCGCTTCTTGTAAAAATCATCAGTTGTAGGTACTACCCCAAACATACTTTTGGACAAACTTTGCACTTTTAAAAATGGTATTTTCTGGTGGGCAGGGTTTGTTCGCACCCCATGGCTGACAAGCAGAGGCCCAAGTCAAAGCCCGCTGGAGTGAGCGGGGCTTTCCATGAGGTGCAATCCCTCCATGTTTTCCTAAGAATCCCAGGTGCTGTTAACCCACGGCTCCCCTTTCACACCCCGTCCCCCCAGGGAGAGACAGAAGCCTATTTGAAGGCAAACAAGCCGTAGAGCCTACAAGGTGTAAATATCTTTCATAAATGCCAACGCTGACAAAGCCTGGGCGCCAGGAGTGTGACACACGACGACAGGCAGTTCACGCCGCGCGCGGGGGGAACGATATGCCAGCCCTGCCGCAGCCGCCGAGATGCACCTGCATCCCACCCGGGCATCCCTGGACCCCCGCCCCGGGGAGGGCGACGGGCACGCGGGGCAGCTGGAGGGACGGGCAGCAGGACTACCTGCTCCTCGCCCTGCCGCCTCCGCCTGCTCCCCTCGTGTCCCCCCCTCCGGTTGCCCCCCCTCTGCCCTCCTCCTCTCCCCGGCTTCTTCGAGCAGGGGCTGATTTAAATAGGTTGGCAGGGAGCCAGGAGCTCATCATTTTAATGCAGTGTAAAATGGAATGTGCATAATTATATGCAAGCCATATGTGAGGGAGACAGCTCAGCTGTGAATTTCGGGAGGCTGCGAGAGGGAGAGAGCGAACAGTCAGGGATCAGATGAGATGGAGCGGAACGGAGTGCAAGTGTCACTCAAATGAACAGTGTAATGAGTGTATTGCTGACACTCCTTCTTTCACCTGCTTCTCCCTTTTGCTTTAACTCGAAAGCAGAAAACGCTGCAGATGAGCAGGGAAAAATACTATCTGCAAGCAGGATTGCTAATGGGCTCTGGTAATGTCTCCATTTAAACTTCAGCTTTCTCAATTAACAGCGTAGTTCCAAATAACTGGTAACTTTTAATGCATCTTTGTCATTAAATATTTTGACCGCATTTGACTGAAGGATCATTGTTCTCACTAGATGATTGCTCCTTTCAAAGCTTCACTTAAACATGGAGGGGGAATCCATTTATCTATAATAGTATTACGTGTAAGTTATGAGTATGAAAACTTATTTATTTTTTTTGGCCTTGCTGTTAAACTGAAAATACAAGTACATCATCTAGGGATTGCTTAAGCATGTCAAGAAGTTTAAACGAGTACGTATGTAATGTAATCCTGAAAAATGCAATGGAGTAAATTGAAACCCTGAGTTACTCACACTTTCCAGCTCAAATATTTCATTTTGGGTTTGTCTTTTGTTGTTCTAATTATTACACCACAATGAATTTGCATGTTCAACCTAAGCTATGTAAGAAAACAGCATCCCAAGTTCTCATATCTAAAAGGTGTACTGCGTATTTAAAGAATCTTTTAAATAATGTTGTATTTTGGGATTCCCGTCTGTTTTAATGATCTGAGCTGTTATGCTTTTAGCTATTTTTTTTCCTTCCATTATTTGTAAGTCCCTAAATAGGCCATTATATTTCCCTTCAGGCTAGAGATGAAGATGGACATGCTGAAAATTTTCCCCAGCAGCACTATGCTAAGGAAACTCCAAGACTTGCCTTCAAGAATAACTGCGAACTACTTGTAAGAATAACATACTTACAACAAGTCTAGTTTGTTACTTTAGCACAGTGAAAACCGTTTTTTTTTTTTGAAAGGCTTTTGTTCATTATGACATACATTATGAAATATGATAGGTTTTTTTTCCTGTTTAGCGTTCTAATGCTAGTTCTGCTATCCGTGAACAATTTAAGATCTCAAATTGCTTGAAAAATCTCTTGTATTTGATGACAGCACGTGAATGGCCTTGTCGTACTACCTTGTGTCACACGGTAAATCAGGGAGAGCCATGCAGGGAGTGGCTGGTGATGCACGAAAAGCTCCCCCCCC
>JANZLQ010000013.1:21042056-21063353 GCA_026212715.1 Elanus axillaris
TCCCATCCATCTTTTAGCTCTGCCATGTATTCGGGTGGTGGCACTGTATTTTGTTCTGCTGACACGCAGTACTCCCTTTAGAGCTCTCCTATTCCTCCCCTTCCTAGCTGCATGCAGGCGGGAGCATCCTCTCCTCTCCACTCCTCTCCTCTGCTGCGGGGAAAGAGCAAAAGCCAGGAAAGCACACACAGGGAGCCTGGAGTGTTTACAAGCCGTAAGAGAGATGATATCAGCTGTGAAAAGATCTCTGTTCCAAGGCAGGGTTAATTCGCTGTTCATTTTAGCATTTGCAGCTAGGCACAATTAAAAGCAAGCAGGAATGCCTATTATATTTCTATTAAATGAATCTGTTGGGACCTAATGTTCTTGATTAGCTTGCGAAAATGAGTGCTCCACGATGAGTTTTTCTGTTTGCCTAAAGTAAACAGAGAATGAATTGTAACACATTTAAGAGAGATTCACGCATGGCTTTCGAAAAGAGAGTTTTAAATGAATTGGTAGATCTCTCCTTTGCATTCGCCTTTCTTCTCAGCCGCACTTAAGTAAAATGTATCATTTGGCTAAACGGAAATATTTGTGGAGAGTCAGAACACGGGGTTATATTTTGAAACAGCAACACTTTTTTTTCTCGTTATAACTATAGAAGAGGTGGGTGGCGGTGGAGGAGCAAGCTGTGTTTCCTCTGCATTAAAACCTGTGTCTGCCTCTCCTGTAGAGAGGATGCAGGGCCAAATGCTAATTTTGGTGTCCCAGGTGCGACATCCAGCAAAGTCAAGCTGATGAGCCGACGTAAGCCAGTGTGAAGCTGGCCCCCAGATTCAGGCAGCTGATCAGAGAAGCCAGGACTGGAGGGCAGCAACCCAAGGAGCGCAGAGCATCCTGGCCACACCTGCACTCATGGGCCCACAGGCTCTCCTACTGCGCTGAGCCGACCCCCGGTTAGGTAATGACAATGCTTTTTAGAGCCACAGGTGTCCCTTGGAAGGGTCCATTTGTTCCCAGTATGATTCTTCCCAGCCAAAAGCAACATGACACCTAAGACCTGATCTTGCTTCCTCTTAAACCCCTTGCAAAGTTCCTGTTGGTTGCAGGGGCAGCAGGGTTATTGTCCTGAGGGGAGGAAACTAGACAAACACAAAAAGCGATTCCCTGGTGCAGTCACAATTCTAGTGCCAAATAAGTGAAACTGTTTCTTCAAGGCCATGCTTAATTACTGTGCCACTGGTCAAATCAGGCCTGATGAAGTATCTCAGCCCACCAAGATGCCCCCAAAGTCGAGGGCTTCTTGGTGTTGGAGGAGTTCAGGACTAGAGTTGTGAGACAACACGATATAAAATAAGTCGTGTATTATTTAGATTGAAAATCTGCTTTATTTTTAGTGCAAGCAAGCAATGAGCCAATTAACCCTCTTTGTGCTTTTAAAATCAAGCACTCTTTTAATGCCCAGTTAATTATTCCTTTATGAATATGCATTTAAGTTTTTGCTTTATTATATCACTCCTGTACCTGGCAAAAGCTCAAGTCATCCAAGTTAGTCTTTCATGTGCTTTTTTGGACAAGTTTCAGTTCTTGTTTAAGGAAGTAATAAAAGCAATTTGTCATAGTTTTATTTTTCCTATGCTATTGGAAACAAAATTGGCAGGGATGTAATCTGTACTCAATTTGTATGTGAAAAAAATTAGTAGAAAAATAATGAATATATGCCTCTGCTATCTTTAAAGATGTATTTTAGGAACTTTCAGTGAAAATATGATGTTGAGCCTAGGTTTTGGTGGGGGGGAGCTAGTGGTTTTTTGTCAAAGATGCTACATGTTTCACAGTGAGGTAGTGGTTTTCTGTATTTTTACTTTTTGGGAAACAATGCTATATTAAAATGTGCTTGAGAGTAAAGCAAATTTCACAGGAACCGGCCATTAAGACAGCAACTTTCTCCTAAAGGCTAGTCAGTATTCCTGTGTTTATGCTAGGAATTGTCTCCTTGGGAGGGGAGAGGGGAAAAAAAATATGAAAGAAAGGAGTAGGGTCAGCGGCTTCCTCTAAAAAAACATTGGTAGAAACGTACCCAGATTCTAACAGTGCAAGTCAGATGCCGGCTGAGCAAAAAGCGGAAATTTTTTAAATGAAAGAGAAACTGAAACTTGTTTATGCTTTTGAGAATCGGGAAATCCTTGGAGTTTTCTCAGTGCAGTTGAGAGTAAGTACTGTAATAGCCTCTCAGGTGAAACTGGAGGCTTCGGCTCAAAAGTGCTTTCTTTGCTTTAGGGTTCAACTGCCATTTTCCAGCAAGGTTTGTTCCAGCAAGCGCAGGCTCCTCTGTTGGAGAAATGCTTGTGCTGGGAGGGTGCTGCCAGGCAAGATCCAGGGGCTGGGGTGCTGCCGCTAGGGTCTGCGTGCCAGGGCTCTCCCGCAAGAGCTGTGCTACACCAGCTGAATCTTAACATCCCAGGTCACAGGCACACACAGCAAGCTTTAACTCCTCAGTCCTTGGAGAGATTTGAAAGCATAGTAACACAGAGTATTACAAATTGTATGCTTTCTTCATTGCTTATTCCTCAGAAGAGGAGATAATTTGGGTAGTGAGGTACAACTCAGCTCTTTGGGGAGGGCTTTTTTTTTTTGAGAGAGCTTGATAGGAAGTAGGAGGAAGAAAGAGGTATAATTTAAGCAAAAGAAACCCCTGAAGTGCTTACGGTAGTTCTGAGCATCAAGAAAAGCAGTGACAATTAAAGATTTTGGTTGGTATAGAAAGCCATTGTGCAGTTATGGGATTAGGTTAGGGTATTCATTTCCTGCACTAAATCCAGATACATCGTGTCGTGCCATTTGTCATAGAGTACAGAACACAAAATGGTTAAGGTGCTCTAGTCAGTGAGGACATCAAATTTTCCTTATGAACTTCTCAGTATTTTTGAGAATCACATTTTCTTAAGTTTAGCTACCCACGATAAGTACTGGGAACCACATAAACCAAATTTATTTTTAAAAAGCCAGGCCAGCATGCTGTCTTGGCCAGCCATCCACTCTTCTCCCATAGGTGCTGCCTCAGGATTTTAATTTCTTATTCCACGAGTGGCTGGAAGCTTCTCTTTGAGACACAGCTCTTTGTTTCCAGAAGGAAAAGGCAGAATTTGGTCCTCTGGAAGCTGATTGTCAAAGAGTAGTACAGTCCAGCTAATAGTGGATGTGGGGAGTGAGATGGGATTAGCTGCGGAGAAAGGGTAGGCTGGAGTGAAAAGGCCAGTAAAAAGCCCACAGCCCTGGCTCTAGCCGGCTGAAATTCCTGAGCCATTGCCTAGAGAAAGGAAAAATCAATCTGGCACCTACCCAGGTTAGTCAGGGTAGGAAGGGCCATGCTTGGATGCCTTTTAACAAAAGTGGGAAAGAAAAACCAACAGTTCGTCCTCCCCCCTCCCTCCAGTTACCCAGAATATTGAGTCAAGGTTTCAGATTGGCATGCTGCTGTATGAGCAAAGGAGGGTTTGATGGGTTAAGAAAATTAAACGCCAGGTTGCTTTCCAGATCATTTGTTTATGGAGATGATCTGAGTGCCACCCACCGCTATGGGATTATATGTAAAGCAAACAAATAACCAAACAAAACATAAACACCCTGAAAAAAAATTCATTTCCAGTCCCACGCCCAGCTGTGATCCATGGTTTTTCTGCAGTAAAATCATGATCTTTTTCTCCCTGGAATCAAAAAGCCTGGTCCTAGTAGTTCTGCTCTGGGAGGATAAATTTGTGAGTCTAGTATGTGATGAATTATAAGGTAGTCCTGGTGCTTGGAAGCTATTACGTAAAAGACAGAAAATAAAACATGCTTGTTATTGGATTTAATGCAAACTCACCTACGGGCAGTTATCTTTAATCACTAACAAAAAGAGGCAGAGAAAGCTCTGGAAACACAACTACAACTGAAACATGAAAGGTAGAATATTCTCCTGTGAGAAAAAGGCCTTTGGGGAGGCTATGGCAAGGCTGAGAGGAGCCAGAGCTACAGATGATGCTTCGGTTGAAGTCATGTTGCTTTGCTCTGCTGTTCCAGCACTAGAGGCAGGGTCAGGAAGCACGGCAAATGTGGGGCATGCGGACAGGGCAGCAAGGATGCAGGCAGGTTAACCTCAGCATTACGGTACTGGAATACGGGAAAGATTTCATACCAACAAGACTGATTTTAAAAAGCACTGAGAATATTTGTGGTCAGATGAGGCCAGTAGGTTTTGTAGTTGTAGTCAAATTAAATGTAAATATGGATATAGGTGTCCTTTGGAGGCCATGAGAGTTTTGGTTTCAGAAAGTGAGGGTTGAATTCTTTTTTTTTTAAGGTACTTGACCTGTTCCCTGTGCCCCAGTGTCAAGTAAAACCACTCCCTATTAGCTCTTCAGCATTAAAAGAAAATCTCTCCATCCATTTATAATCACAGTGCCTTCAAAGGACTGAATTAGGGGGAGATAGCTTTGCTCATCCCCTCTCTCTTGCCTTTCCACCCTATTTGTCTCCCATGCTGCCTCCTTATTCTTAGCAGCAAGGAGAGGGAAAACAAAGGCTCTTCTTCCCTTTGTAGCTCTCCCTGGCTTTTCCTTCACCCTCTTAGGTGCAAACTGGCAGAGGGAGTGGGAGAATGCTTCCTTCATCCTGGCCCAGGCTTTGGGATGCGCAGAGCTTTTTCAGCCAGAAAGCTGGAGCGGGACTGCTGCCCAGCAAGCTCTGAGGGATGCAGGGCCACGTCTGGCCTTAAAGGTACTGACCTTATGGTCAGGAGGCAATTTTGCCACCCTGGAGAGGTGGGGTGGGAAAGGGGGACAAGACCTGTGACACCCTGCGGAGCTCCAGGTTGTGGAGCTACTGGTACCAAGCCTGCTGAGAATTAAAACCTCCACGGTGGTGCCTAATGCTCTTTCAGCATCACTCAACGTTTGCTGCGTCTCACCGCTGGTGCTGGGTTTTGGTGGGTTACTGATGGATTTCATCAGTTTCTTGCTCAGTTTGCCACTGCAGCCTGAGAGCAACTGGTGCTGCTCCATCAGCTGCAGCATGGTGTATGCAGTGATTTGAGCAAATGGCTGTGCAAAACCGGTAACAGCCACAGAGAGCCTGCTGCTGGTTTTGGGGACTTTGGATCAGGCACAGAGAGCTGGCAGAGTGGCCGTTACGGCTTTGGAACAAAAATATCAAGAAAAGCAATTGTAGCAGTGAATTGATACTGATGTTCTTAAAACCTCAGTAATCTTGTCCACATGAAATTCAACCTTTCTTGTGACTGAAATAACAGTGAGGCTTAGGTCATATTGTACGCTAATTGCCTGTAACGTTTCATTTTCATAAACTAAATTGTTCATGAGTTATAGCAGAATATTTTTAAAAGAACCTCCCCAAAACCCTGCCAAAAAACCTTGCATTCTGTTTCTTTTCAAGCAAGGGCAACAAACCAGGCAAAATTAGTGTCAAGTCTTTTTGGTCCTTAATTGCTGCCAGGCTGAACGAAGGGCTGTGTGGTGTTCACCTTACGCATGGTCCTGAAGACTGTTGAAGTCCACGGGCACTGAGTAAACACACTGAAAAAAGGCAGCGCTCAGATTTGCAGCCCTGGGGGGAGAGGGGTCCCCCGACCCCCGGCTGCGGCCGAACTCCCTGCCCTCTGCCTGCCTGCGCAGGTCGGCACCCACAGAGCTCTGGCTGCCTCCGCAGCTGCACCCTGATAGCCCAGGATAACCCATCTCGCCTGGATAAGGCAGGACCAAATACAGAGCTGCAGCCTGCCAGCCGCCCCGTGATATGCTGTCCCCGGGAAGCGATAGGCTCTATGCCTGTCTGCACAGATCTATTGACTGGTTTGGAACAAATGGGCCCACTGTCCTGCCCAGTGCATGGGCTGTGGCTTTCTTGCCCTGCTTTTTAATTATATGTTTTTCTACCCCAGAATGGATGTGGAGGATTATGGCAGCATGGGCCGGACCTGGGAGGTTTGGGTCCTGTTCCTGGGGCCACAGCAGACCCTCTCAGCCGTCCTGAGAGATTTCCTTGGTCTTTCAGGCCTTCTGTTCCCCTCCCCCTGTCCTACACCACTGTCCTGCTAAAGAAATATGCTTTTGTTCCTTGACTCGCACCATGATCAGGACTCCACAACCTCTGATCCAAAGCCCAGTGAAATCAAAAGGATTCCTCCCATTAACTTTGAGACATCTTTCCCCCTCTCCGACCAAAAATTGCTGTAGGCCAGCTAACAGCTGATTTGTAGTACAGAAAACATGATCTTTATTAATAGTATTTAAGCTGAAGGCTGCAATCAGAGACCAGCCATAGGAACTTACAGAAAATACAACCCTGTCGTAGCAAGTCTGAGATAGCATCTCTGCTGGAAATAAGACCCAAACCTCACTCCTTTTATACTCGGGGTTAGCAAGTGACCATGAGCTACAGCGTTAAGGAGGGCGAGGGATTCCCCACACCTCCTGCAGAGGTGGGCAGGGGAGTGCCATTAACCCTTCTGAGCAGCAAGCAGGGCAAGTCTCTGCCAGTTCCCAGCGACACATAATGTACAAGGTATAAAATCCCCAGGAGCATGTGGAGCAGGGAGAAGGACGGGAAAAAGATGGGAATAAAAGGAACGAAGCTCCCCCATGGCCAGGGATGCAGCTTCCTGCACAAGCAGGCTGGTACCCCCAGGAGCTCTACATAACCCCCGCCTTTTTGGTCCAGTGAACCGAATTAAGGAAGGCGATTCAGGGAGCTAAAGAGATGAAATAAAAGGTGTGACAGGGAGAGGGGCAGGCAGCAAGGGAAGATGGGCAATGGGAACAGGGCAGATTTGGGAAAGACCATGGCTACCAACGGTGGGTGTTTGGCCTCCCAGAGCCAAGAGCGAGTCATTATCCCCTTTCCCACAGCACTCACCTTGGGTGCGCTAGAAATAGCAAGCAACTTCACCCCAGTGTCTCTACTTTAGCATTTTCCTTCATACCCATACACGAGCATTATTTTAGGATGTGACACTTGACACTTCATGAGCACAAGCCTGCCTTTCCTCAGAAGGAGACATGTTTTCTAATTTTTAACATCACCGTTAATATTATTATTATTTTGAAAGAGAAGCAAAATGCATTTGTTAAGAAGGAAAATAATTAAAAACCCATTACAGCTCAAATTCTGTCATCTTCTTTCCCAGAACAAGCATTAAAATTTTTATTAATAAATGTGCAATTACTGGTGACCTCTGAATAATTTCTCCAGCCTTAATTTCTCCTCACTGCAGTACTGTGTTGTATTACTCTATTTTTACTCTTTGCTTTCCTTGTTTGATGTGTTTACTGAAGTTATAATTTTCATATTAAATATATTCTCATTGAAAAATTGCTTTTTCAAAACTGGCTTACAAAAATACCAAGCTTTTTATTGACTGGGAATTTAAACAAGTAAAAAGTTAAGAAATTGTTAGCTGAAAATGCATTTTTTAGCAGGCTACTGCTTAATAACGATTTAGAAAAAAAATAAAGTAAAAAAGCCTGAAAAAAATTGTCAGCCATTCCCCCACCCAAACCTCTATAAAAGTGAAAAAAGAAGCAGGTTTGTATCCCTTGGAAAGAAAACCAGTTGTGAATCGTGGCTTTGCTTTATGAAACTGGCATTCATAACCAATTTAAATAAAATTCAGACAGTTTTTATAGAACATTAAAGAATAAAGATATACCTTGTTCCAAAGGAAGTGAAGTGCGGTGAAATAAAATTCATCAGATTTCCTTCCACATAAATTGGAAATAAAATTTCCAAAGTCATCACCCAGAACTATTAATATTTTCTTCCTGGGGTCTGTGCAGGAGATGCAGATGACTCAGTCGGGCCCATGGGGCACCTTGGCAGCTACCTGGGAGGAGCCGTCCCTCTCACCGCACCTCGCCATGGCTGTACCTGCAGCATGGCACCAGGCCATAAAGCTGGCTTTAGTCCCCTGGTGCTCAGGTCCTTTTGCAGCTCTGACCCTGGCTCTCACTCATGCAGGGTGTTAATGAGAACAGGTTTTGTCAGGTTTGAAAAGATGCTTACGTAGACCAGTGTGACTTTCTGTAACGGTGCAGTTGGCTTATGCCTCATCTCACTGCATGCGTTGTCCTCCCTGTTAAAAAGGAAAAAAAGTTTGAAGGCTTTGACGCCTTTGAGAGCCAACATACAGCAGTAAAAGAGTAGGATTTTGAAAATTGGGAGCCTACGCTCCTTTTGTTTCTAAGAGTTAAGATCCAGCCTGCGGGAAGGAGGGTTGAGAAGAGCCTGGCCACCATTCAGCTGGACTGCAGGGAGGCTTGGGAGTGCTCTGGGGTATTGAGTGTGTGGCCCCCTCTCTTTGGGAATCCCTAGGACTGTACAGGGCTTCCAGGAATAACAGCCGAAAAAGTCAGATTCACACCACGCAGTTATCTGAAGGCATACCAAAGAAGATCTATGTGCAAGGAGCGCATATCTCACTGCTCACTGCTGTCTGTAGCAGGCACCTTTTTTACACCTCAGCAGTGACGTGTATTATATTGCTTTTGGGATGGGAAAAAAACCCCAAAATATAAATCCTGCATTTTATTATAGAATTTAATACCAATAATTACTTAAAATCTAATGAATTTCAGTTCTCACTTAATTGCTTTTGAGTAGTTCACTTAACTTATTAAAAAGAAGCAAGGACATATTCATTTAATGAGCAGCAGCAGCCTTGGCCTAGCATCTGCCTACATTCTCTTTTCAATTAATCAATTATAGTCCAATGGTGTGTAATTACACATTAAGAAAGTTATTGGATATCACAGCATGGCTGTCCCAGGGGGCTCATGAATACACTAATATAACACACCTGTAATGACCTGTTCTCAGATCTGCAAATTGCTCCCATTTCTCTCTCTCTCTCATTGCTAAATGAAGATGAGAGCAATTACCATTAACTTTTTGAGTCACATCTAGTCAATGAGAGAGAAAAAAGATTCCTACCAGCATTCATAATAAATCTGCCGGTTGGTACTGAGTATTTTAACTGCACCAGGCATTGAGTTGGAAGGCAGTAAACGCGCGTCGGGATCGCACAGGGTTGTGGGGATCCCAGGGCTCGTCTGGCCTGAGCACACGCTTCACCTGTAGATGAGAGAAAGAGGCAAGCAGGAAAACCTCATCAGATCACATCCAGGCATAATTTGCCTGGCTTGGTTCGAATCAAGCCAAACTCTGGAACTGATCCCTATGCAGTGGCTCTAAGTCTTTGCATAGCAACTAAGCCGTGTTGCTGTTGTGTTGAGGTTTTTTCAAACGCTAGAAAGAACAAAATTTACTATGTAATGGCAGAAAGGCGTTGGCTGTGCGAGAGGATAGTCACCAATGCTCTTTTATTAATGCATAACAAATGAAACCAAGCACAGACTCTTAATCTGCATGATGAAGTCTGACAGATTCTAAATTGGTAATTTAGCCAACTAAAGGGTCCAGAAATGCTCCATGGAAGTGAGCTTTTGATGGCTCCATAAGTCAAATGGGGGATGATATCTGTCAACATTTTTATAAATGTTGTCTTGCACAGTGTGAATTTGGTGTGCTGTTGTCTCTCTCTCTGGGAAGGAATGTCTCTTTCCCTACACAAAGTTTTCTTCTTCATGCTTTAGTTTGCAGGCAGGGGTCTTTCAGGTGGGTGTACATGCAGATCAATGTGCAGCAGTATCTTGAGCACAGCTCTTCTTTAGAAGCAGGGTCCATTTCACTGTTAGTAATCTGAATTATTTCCATGCTGTACACCTTGCACCAAACTAGCATTAACAACTTCAGTGAAACCGTCATCGTGCCAGAGGTTACTTCTGTTTTTAAAGACTGTGCATGTCTCCTTGTGCTTGATATCCCTCAGGGTAACACTCTTGTGGGATTCAGGTGGTCAGACATTGCTCTCAGTTACACTCACAGTGAGGCAATAGGTGTTTCAGTCTAAGCTTCAGCTGGGTCCACATTTCAGTCTGGTTTTCAGCTGTGCCACGTTTTTTCCCAGTTCCACAGCACCCTTCAGTTTAGGACACGGTTCGGTTCGCATGCCTAGCTGTAGCATCTCAGTATTTGATATCTGGGCTGGACTCTCTCACTAGGTCCCATTGCTAGTTAACAGAGGAAGGCAAGTACTTCTAGAGTGTGATTTACTCAAAATAATTAGGTGCTGATTTAGGATTGGTTAAACCACCTTTAGATGTGCCTATATCTGTTCATTAACTAGATAAATACCTGTCATATCACACCTACGTTTTTGATAGCTACATCCATCCGTTGAACTGTGTATTTCTGCATGTGTCTAACTTCAAGCTTGCACATAGTGCTATTCAGTTCAAGCAGAGGGACTGCTAGTATGCTTGAAGTTAGGTATCTGCTAACATTGTGTTTAGATATCTGGTCTCCAGCTTTGAAATGTGGATGCTGTCATCTGATTGCCTTTGCATGCAACTTGAGATTGAGATCAAAATGTTAGAAGTGCAAAGCGATATCTATTATTTAATGTTGTGTTATACTACAAATAGCTAACAAGAGGACCCTTAGTATTTGCAGAGAAGTTCATTTATTATGAAATATTATATGACACAATAGGAGAAAACAGGCGCCAAGGTTTACTTTTAGGTATTTAAAAACAATTTGACTGCCCAGGCAATGCATAGTAACTGAAGCAAGCAGAACAGTGAGTGTGGATCCCACAAAATGATCAAAGTATGCGTGTAATACAATGTTATCAAATTCTGCTCAATGCACAGCTTTGTTTATGCTCAGGACCAAAATTCAGTCCTGTGCTTCTTCTTTTAATCAGTGCCTGAATGATCAACTAAAAATGTTTTAATCAGAGAAAGGAACAGAATTATACTCTAGAGCTTTAATGTACATACAATATTTGGTTGCACAGGCTAGTTAAATATTGGTCCTAAAATACCTGTCAGTTGGCTCTTAAGTTGTGTAGTTTTTGTGTGTCTGGTGGAGAGGAGGGTGGTATTTCACTGAGCTGCAAAAATTCGTTTCTCGCTGCAAAAATTCGTTTCTAGCTGTATTCTCTGCAAGAGGCTGTAACTCTTCGCATGTCACTTTCCTAATTGAGCAATAAACTCTGTATTGTACTAATACTTTTTATTATGAGGAATAAACATGCTTCTTCTAGACAGGCAGAGGAATAATTGACCACCTGTGGCCAGTCCTGAATGAGCATTACTGCACATGCCACTGAAATGAATGTCTCCTTAGTCAAGATGGGAAACAGTCATTTTCTGAGAGATTTTTTTGTGGTTAGAAAGCTAACGCTCCCGATACATTTCCACTCTCTAACAACGTGGATTCCCAACTGCCAAGGGAAGAAGCTCTTGGTGCTCTCTCGGTTACTGACCCGCTCTCTGTCTTTGGGATTCAAACAGCAGCTTCGTTTGTTAAACACATTAAGCTAAGGGCCAGATTCTGGTTCGAGCCAGGGATGCCTTTACATCACTCTGGCAACAGAAAGAAGTCTCAAAAGGTGATGGGCATGTTATGTACCCTCGTGGCCCCTTTCTGCTGCCAGCATGGTGCAAATGAGTCTCAAAGTGGATGAGAATCTGTCCCAAACATAGGTTTATGTAATGCCGGAAGATAGCGCTAGGACATTATGCTCGTGTATCATGTTACAGCTGGCCTGGCACCAAGTCATAAGGGCTGAAGGATGCTGGAAACTCAAATATTGAAGAGCTAAGAGATTGACTCAGTAGAGAGAAATGGTAAATGCTTCTCTTATCAGTTACTTCTCACTTTGTATTAATAAATCTCTGGGACTGTACCTCATGTGAATCACCAGGTCCTTCAGCATCCTGTCTCTTCTTTAAGCTGGAAGCACGGAGTGCCATGAGAAAAGCAGGCGGGTGAGACTCCCGGGTGTGCACGCACCCGCAGCACGCGATGCCCCTGCCCAGGGAGGAATGGCGTCCTCGGCACGAGCACACACCCCCTTACAGGCACAGGGGCTGTGCAGGGCCTGGACAATGTGTTCAGCCTTATCTTATGCATCTTCTGTTTCTTCCTTTCGGAGAGATTGCAGGGGGCTGTGTTGAGCAAGTGCTTTTCTCCCCAGTGGGTGTTTTGCCACAGGGCTCTGTGCTGTCATCCTTTTTATTTACTACGCCATGTTCATTTAATGAGGGGTTATAGCTGATGTGCTTGCACAGTCCAGCAGTCCAGCTTTAGGTCCCTTTTTCCTCCAGGACAAACTAGGGCTGAAAGTTTCCCCACTGGCGAGGCCCGGCCAAGTGCAAGCTGTCCAAAGTTCAAACAAGATTAGCTCGAGATCACTGTGGTAGGTGAAATGAAATAACCAGAGGCTGCTGACATACTCCCCACATAAATGGAGATATTTGTTCTCGTTGGTTATCAAAATCCTTCCTAGGAGACCTCTCTGAAATCTCAGCTGCCCTAAGTCACCACACAGCTGCAGTGACAGAAGTCGTGGCTCTTCTCTCCAATGCCAGCCTGGTGAGATGTGTTCCCTGGGTGTCCCCGAGCTGCTGTCCCTCTGTGGCTGCCTCTGCGCTCAGCCAGGAGGTGAGGGCTGAGCAGACCGCAGCAGCCTGCTTGGGTGAGGCTGCAGTGCCTTGCCTGCATTCTTGGAAAGCAGGCTGTGCTTGCCTCCATCGAATTTACTATAATCCCACCGCTGTTTGCCTCCAGCTCGGCTGAGTCAGTGTGAGTGCTGGGAGGAGCCATCACGTAGACAAGTTTGGCCCCATTTCCCCCTGTGCTGCTAGAAAAACCTGCTGAAAGCAAACCTGATTAACACAGCAGAGAAAATAGCTCTGCTGTAAAATGTTGAGGACTGCCACTAGTGCAGGTACTTCGCGTGCAGAAGGCAAAATGCCTTTTTGATCATTTGTGGACTGATGGGTGCAGTGGTTCATGGTCTCTGCTGGCTGTCTGCAGGTTCCTAGACGATGAGCTAGCAAAATCCTGCGTGGCCTGGGGAACCTGCCTTTTATTTTCAGAGCCCCTTTTTGAGTGGCAGAGCGGCAGCACATCAATACCACGGTGCACCGCCACAGCAGGAGCATTGTGGAGGTACCACATCCCTGCTGTGCAAAGCCCTGGTCCTGCACCAAAATCCATCCAGATGAATGCAGGTGCTTATGCTGGAGGTATGAGCTGCTGTGGGCATGGGGGCCTCCCAGTGCTCTCAGAGTTAGAAAACTGCAAAGAGGACAAATCCCAAATAGCCTGGACCTTGTTGATCCAGGAACTCCACGTAGCTCTGTCTTAGAAGAGGGATTTGGAGAGTGCCTGGATTACAACACTCGGAGGGAACCAGAAATGTTTAGATTTTGTGTTGTGTGTTTTCTCTTTGCTGCTTGTTTCCTGGGTGGAATTTGCTCCTTTTAACAGCTGTAAACACAGCGCCCGGGTGAGCTCTGGAAGGAGACTGACTCAAGGCAGGTCACCCTGAATTTGAGACAGATGCTCCATCTGAATATATATACAGTGAAAACCTAGAAATGGAAAAGATCTGTTAGTTCCTCCAGCCAGTGCTTTGATTCTAAAGCATATCTGTAACATGCTGTAGGCTGGGGGCAGGGGGAAGAGAAAATTGCTGACTTTTCTTTTAATGGAGAAGCAGTGAGTATCATGATCTGGTCTGAGAGAAACGACTGCAGTCTTGACAGTGTGTATGCTCCCTTTTAGACAACCTCACTCTTCAGTGAAGGCGCTGAGGGCATTTTGAAGCTGTGCCTGGTGCCCCTGCCTGTAAGCATGATAGAGAAAGAGAGCAAGTGAGAGGAGAAGAGAGGGAAAAGGGCACAGACTTTTGGTGAGGACAGGGAAGTGATTTCAGGTGTTTCTGACACCATGTGAACCTTGCCTGGTTAGTATCTTCCTGATCACAATATACCCTGGAGGGTGGGGGAAACATTAACGGGTAGAGATGGGGTGGAGGGAGTGAAAACTACCTGCAGAAGTGGCATCTGAAAAAATCCAGAGACAATGTGACTTTTTAGCAAATGTGCAAACAGTGATAGATGCCACAGGGCTGCTGTCACTAAAATTTGGCTATAAGGAACATATTCCTATTTAAACAAGTCAGCTTTGCACATTGAAATGAGCAAACACTTTCTCTGTGCTTGTTTGTTTGTTGTGCAGAAAGCCATCAGCTATCGCTCCTTATCCGTTCACCATGGTGGTGATGTGGAGTCATGATGATAGATCGGCTGTCTATCTAGTTTATCTGCAAGGCCACAAAACATTTATATCTTACACAGCATGATAGGCTGTTCTCATGCAACAGTGGAAAATAGGAAATTGGGGCTGCCCTTGCAAAAGTACCATCTCCTGCACAACATTGCCTTTCTAGTAAGCTCAGTTGGCACAGTTTGTACAGCTAAGCACATCCACTGTGAAACTTAACACTGGGATGCGCATGAATAAAATCACACAAAATCAGGAGAGAACTGAGCGTCAGAGAAGCTTTTGAACACAGGGGGCAAACCAGCAAGGATGGAGTTCCTGTGGGTTCTCTCCTGCTCAGAGGGAGCCTGTGTCACCTCTGGTAAAAGGCCTCTGCCTTACACCAGCATTATAGTTGGCCAATTATCTAATTTAGGTATCTCATATATATTTAGGTCTTGAAAAGGTCAACAGCAGAGCATGGCTGGGCAGGGGTTTTTGAAGCTATAGGACTGGAAGCTTTGCTTCTAGCATCATTAGAAAATAATTGCTTGTGAATGTCCAGAGATTTGAATCTGCATGTTGGAGCTCTGAAAAGGAGGGCAGGAAGGTTTAAAACATTATTGAAACAGCTGCTGCTAACGTTACACTCGCTGCAGATGCTGAGCAGGGAGCAAGTGGAGTGCACTGGGGGGCTTGGCTGCTGCACCTCACCCACCTCGGTACCCTTGTCCTGGGAGCCCATCTCCTCAGGCTGCTGCTCCTGGGACTGTCCCCAGCACAAACACACTCCTCCATCCGAGGTTCATGCAAGCTGGTGCGTGTTTATCGAAAGCTGTAGTGGGGCATGGATCATCCCTGTGGCACTCCAGCTGGGCTGTTTTCACCTAAGTATATCTGGTATTCTTCCATTTGAAATTATTTTTGTCCTTTGTTTTTGGTTTTCTGCTCCCTGCAACTTTTTCCTTAGGTGTCTGTTCCCCTTCTGAATATCCACCTTCCTCCGTTACTATTTCTCCTTTCTCTCAGTTTAACTATCTTCTCCCCCAGGCCCATGATAAATTGCTTAACCTATTTTTGATGTCCCCACTTGTTTTCAAAGTTCCTGTAGTTTTTGGCTCCTCGGTGCTGTTAGCTGTGGAAAGTCCCCTTCCCTAAATATTGTAAGGCCCAGATGTTACTAAATGTGATTTTTACCATCTAAAAACCTGTCAGTTACCTGCCACTGCTCACAGCTTGGTTTCTCAGTATGACCAAACCGGGTGGCTTGTGACTTTGAACACAAGCCCTGAGTTTCTTACAAGGAAGATTGCCTCGATGCCTGGAATTAGACCAGTCCTTAATGAGGCGTCTGTTCCTCTTCAGCTCTGTTACAGATGTTCCCTGTGACCCCAGCCAAGTCACTTTATCTTTCTTTGTCTCTGCTCACCATTCAGAAAACAGGCATAATTTCACTTCTGAAGCTCATGTGGAATCACAACAATGAATTCCTCCTGCTTGCATTGCCTTTACCTCATCCCTTTTGTCTGCATGACTGTCAGATAAAAAGCCACGGAATCAGAGTAGCTGTGGTCAGTGCAAAGCTTTTGCTCCAAGCGGCTGGCCCAGCCGCTCACCATATCCTAATAACATTGATATCAGAGAGTCAGCTTTATTACCATTTGCATAGCAGTCTTGTGAGCCTTGAGGAGCTTCCTATGCTATCTGTGGATAGCAAACAGAGAAGTTTCCAAGGCAGGATGCTCAGGAGTCCACAGTGGTTATTGCAGGACGAAGAGTTAAAATGGCTTCCTTTGAGGGCTTGCTTCACAGAGTCGTTAGCAGAAAATGTGGGGCCTTGGGAATACCAGAAGGAGAGGGAGGGAGGCAAGGCAATGGCTCCATTTGTAAAACCCATCTCTGGTTTTCATCCCTGTTGTCCATCATCTTTCCCTCACCCTCCCCACTTTAGTTCTGTGACAATAATGAAATGCTTCTGAATGCTAATGTAATTTAATTATTGTGATGTTGCAAATGAAGATGCCCACACACAAATTCAATATGGATGTAATTATTAGAGGTGGAATGCCAAGTAAGCACACACCAAAAGCAAGTGGTGTATTTTTGATTTGTCATCTGATTTATTATCATTTTACCTCACAGCATCGCTTGAGTCAGGAGTAGAGAACCAGCCCTTTGTACTTAAAGCTTGCTCTTAAATCTGTGCTTCACAAGAAAACGGCAACTGACATAAAACATTTGTTCTTAAAGTACAGTCAGGAGTGTAGTTTTGAAGCATTCTCCATCTCAGGTAAGGAACACAAGGGAAGTATGACTTTTGGTAGGCAGATGCACATCTCCAAAAAAAGCACTGAATACAATACCATTCACATGCATAACATATGTCAAAAAGCCTTTGGTGAAAATCCAAATTATGCAGGGAGGAAAACTCAGCCTGCAACCAGTTTAAATGTGTTGGCCAAGTCAGCTAAGAAGATCTGCAGGCTTGGGTTTCAGTAGCTAGAGGCGCATTGACTGCCTACCAGCTAATTACTGGGGTTTTCAATGTTTAGGTATCTCCTAGCATTGCATTTTTCAATTCTAGTCAGTCAACGTTGCCTTTTGGGGTGAGGAGCACAATGCCGGTGGAGCATCCCGCCTTGTTGTGCAGCCTGGGCACATTTATAATATTCTCCTACTCTCCCAACCTGTAAAGAGTCCTTCTTTGAATACTGTGCACTGCACACCATGCAAGCAGCTCATTATCCCAGGCATTTCAAGACTAATTTATAGGACATTTGGTTAATTTGCATAAGCCATCCAGTACACAGAAGATGTCTCCACAATACAGTAATATGCCAAAATCAGGATTTATGTGAAAACATGAATACCGGGGGGGAGGGGGGGGGCGCATTTTTAAGAAGCCGTCATTAGCACCGATCTCTAAATGAATACCTCTGATAAAAAGTCACAGAATCCTGCCTCTCCACCTACTGTATGTGAAGCTCCCATATAATTTTCTGCTTTGAATCTTGCTCGTCTTTTTATTAAGATGGGTTTTGATCCTTAAACAGCCTTGAAATATGAATACTTGGTGCTGTTGGCTTTGTCTAAAAAGAAACAAAATCCCCCAAACTGAATCCAAATTGAGGGCTGCACATTCAGCTATCACCACGAGGAGCCTCGCGTGTCCGCTGTTCTGATTATTACCTTGACACCAGAAACAGGAGGGCCTGTAATCCTTGAAACAGCTGACATCTGAAGCGTTGATTCTTCCTGTGCTTTGAGTTAGTCCGTCCTTGATCTCCGTGCCTGGCATGCAAGCCTGGCTTTCACTGAAACCTGACCTTGTGGTCCCTTCTTCTGCAGCCCCGTTTGTCTTCTGCCGCTCGGAAATGTGCAGCTTCTGTCCTCAGGACTCTGAATTAGAGCTGCATGGGTCAAAGGAGCAAACAGGAGAGTTGTCATTATTGGATCCGATGCCTGCACTTGATTTAGGTATCCTTGGTTTTTTTCTTTTTTAATAACAATTACAAAATAAGAACTTTGCAAGACGTTTTTTAAACAAACCTTTCCCCTGCAAGGTGACACTGGCTTTCCGTGTAGGCTTTACCTACCGGTACAGGTGGTTTTGCTCCCTTCCTTGCAAAGCCAGCCTGGGATATGAAAGTCAAGTTGGTTTCTTTCTTCTCTCCCTAATATGTCTTCTGTGATTATGAGGCCTCTGAAGAGCACATTAAGTCCATATTTACCCCTGTGCAATCTAATTAACTTCCAGAATAACTGTGCAGGTGTAACTGAGATCTCAGTTTGAATGCAGCTTTGCTCCACTTATTATAATTGAAGAAACTGTTTGGCCAGCAGCATTTCTATTAGTAGTAATGCTGTTTGAAAAGGAAATAACTTAGTTGGACTTTCAGACTGAATTTGTAGGAATGCCAGCTAGAATTGCGTAAGTGAATGCATATTTATCTGCTTACTTGTAAATAGAAGCTAACTTGAGCTGGAAATCACATGTACAATAAACATGTAATCCTGATGCTATTACTACAAATTCATTTCCCAGGGCAGAGCTATGGTTTCGAGAGCCTGTTTCAGTGCTTTATTGTTTTGAAGGTTTGAACAGTGTTGGTTATTCTCTTTGGTGCATCATGTGTAGTTCCAGTTAGGTGAAACCTGCTGGGTATTTAATGGCTTGTTCAGCTTGAACCAGAAGCAAATAGAGGGAAATAATGTGTTGTAGGAAGAGAAGTACTCCAGATAAAGATTTTTTCTTGCTGTTCTAGATTCTGTTGCTTTGTTATACCTGTTACTCTAGGCTTTGAGATTAGTATTTTCAGCTGCAGGAATTTGTGGGATTTTTTAATCAAACTGTACTACAGGTTACATGGAACTGACAGCATTAGCTTGAACATAATGAATATGTTCCATGAACAATGCCTGCATTTTTTTGTTTTACTCTCTTCCAACTTGAATCACTTGTTACTATTCTAAGATGTTAGAAGCACATTTTTTTCCTCTGGGGATTTACAGTTTCTCTTAGTGTTTTGATTACTTGTGAATAATTTGATAGAAAATCCCTTACTCATGTGCCTGTGATGTACAGCATCTAGCTTGGATTTGGTTTTTGACTGATCCCTAATAGCTGAAGTTATTGCATACAGCAAAAAAACATTTGTAATTCTGTCAGACAGGAAAATTCCCTCTTAGCTTGACTCAAATTTGTTATGTGTATAGCTCCATGAAGTTCAATAGATGTAAATACAGTTTAATTATTTAAAAAGTAATAGGAAGGAATGAGCTTCCAAACATGTAGTGTTTAATTATTTAAAACCTGTAATGGAATTTCAACCCTTGTGCATACCTCAGATCTCTTGTTGTGCTTGGACAAGTGCCTGAGGTTAACTGGCATGTCCCTACCTCTCAGTCATCTCCCCTCCTTTATCATAGGGTGATAAATGTGCCTGGTAGATGTGAAGAACAGTCAATAATCTCAGTCATGTCTACTAGTAAATATGCTATACTTAACTCTGTCTTCCTTTCCCCCATTACTATATTGCATCCTGCAATAAGCCATTCCATACAACATCTCATATAACAAGATGTATATGAGTCTGCAAGTGTGTGCACGTCTGTACCACAGAGAACCAAATCCTAAAGACAGGGCTTGGGCAAAGTCCCTCATGATTCCTCATCCCACAGAGCAGAAAGAGCCCCATACTAATGTTGCACTTTGGTCATTTGATGGTGGTGGTGGTGGTTTGCACTCACTGTACGTGATTGATGGTACTGTATGTTGTACACACATGTAGGACAACCTGACTCGCATTTCAAAAAACTCATGCTCTAAGTAGGCTAGTCAGATAAGGGGAAGCCTTGTCCCCATTTTAAAAGGAGGATCAAAGATACAGACTCAAAGAACATACAAGCCCCACAGCTTTAGAGACCTGCCTGAGCTTAGCCTGCCTTCATTCTCTCTGCAACGGATGGAGGGAGAGAGTGCTGCTGATACCAGTTCAGAGCCTTTGTTAGGTTCCTGCCATGATCCACCCTCCTGAGATGCCTACCTCTGTCCACAGACCTGAGCCAGGCAATCAAAGTAAACACCTAAAATCAGGCTGTCTGGGTTATTTCACAGCCTACCCTTCCCCTTGTCCAAAGTTACTCAGGAATTTTGTGTTTGCAAGGAGTGACTAATGCAAATCTGGCAAGACCCATCTCAGTACCCTAGCTACCTACATAGCCTGCTGCAAGTCGCTGGATAAGGAGCACCTGAGCAAGGGTCGGTGTTAAAATAAATTTAAAGAAAAGCCCTTAAAAGAGAAGCAAACACTTCAGTGCATTGAACAAATACAATTAGGAGTCTTTGTACAGGATGGCTACTGGTCTTAATTTGGCAGCCAGATCTCAGCTGGTTCGATGAGGAATTTTTCTAGTGCTGCTGTACCAGGTGACATTGTTGTCAGAGGCAGTTTTGTGGAAAGACCTAGGGAAGGAAGAGGGCTGGAGAAAGCAAGACAGAGTTAGTCTTTTTTGAGGAGGAGTATAAAGAGCATAGCATTCTTGAGAGCCTTGACTGTGATACACTTGCAGGGTGAAGGCTTAAATACATTGATTTCTTTTGTCCTGGGGTGCAGCTTCCACATAGCTGCTTTGTTGCATGTCATGCAATGAGAAAATCATCTGCGTGATCTTGTGAGTATGAAAGGGTTTGCCATGATGCGTTTACATAATAAAATCTATGCAGTCACAGCATGCATCATACATACAGGCAAGGAATGAGTGCCATCTACAGTAACACAATGCATTACTGAAGGGCCCTCTGTAATTGTGTTCTTTACCAAATAGTGTGTCTGATGCCTTCTGCTGTAATGTACCCTCCTTGGTGAGAAATTAATACTTTCTGCCAAATTCAACTCTCAGTTACATGGTTCAAATTGAAAAAACAACACTGGCTTCAGTGGAGTTATCCCAGATTGATCCAGGGGTTACTAAGAATAGATTTGATTTATGTAAATAGCTGGGTGTCAGGTACGCTCCAGTGCTAAACACTTTGTAAGCAAAGGGATAAGTAAGACATATTCTCTCCTTTCATTTGAGTAGAAAAGACCTAGTGGGACTTTTTTTCCACATCCATACCTTACCTAGGAAGAGCTAGGTATAAACCACCAAGGAAGAAGGTGCCTTTTCCATTACTTGAGAATCAGCAAGTGTTTCGGGCCTGACAAAAGCATCGTCAGAGGCAGCGGGGTACATGAGGGGGTGGCCCTCCCCACCTCAGGCTTCAGTCACTGGTAAAACTGGTTGCTGCCTGCCACCCTTGCAGCCGGTGAGTCCTGTTGGAAGAAGCCCGGCTTCGTGGCGGGAATGTTCTTAGTAAAACAAGAGGGGAATTAGCAGAAGAAGACAAGGAAGTTTTCACACACATTAGCTCAATCTATGTCTGGCTCTAGGCTGCAGTTTCAGACCTTTATAACTCCTCATTTTTTATTTTTTAAGGCTAAAATCCTGGAAAACGGTGGTTTAAGATAGCTAGGGACCATAATAGCCATGGTAAATCTTACCTACCAGAGACAGTCTTTTTTTTTCTTTCTTCTTTTTTTTTCTTGTTTCTTGTTTCTTTTTTTCTTCTTTTTCGTCTCTTGTCTATTTTTGCTTCTTCTC
>JANZLQ010000013.1:21063453-21084598 GCA_026212715.1 Elanus axillaris
TTTTAAGGAGGCTCTGCCATCTTTCATCCTTTTTTATCTTTGGCTGCTATTTTGCTCCATCTCTGCGTTTTACACTCATCACAAGTGCCTGCACATCCCCTTCTAGTCCTCTCCTCTCCTCTCCTCTCGCTATCCGGAAGATGTGCAGACTGTTGCATTCCCCATCTCTTCTTTTCCCTGGCCTTTATTTCAGTCTTACCTGCTTCATATGGGAGTGCCCAAAAGTGAGTCTAGCAGTTGCTCAGAACAAGCCTCTCTCCAGTGGTGATTTTGTGCTAATAGAAGGGGGAAGGGGAGCTGGGTCTGTACCAACGGGCTCTGGGTTTCAGCCAGGATCAGTGCCTCGCAGCAAGAGAAACTAGAGGCAAGCAGAATGCTTCCTCTGTGCACGGCCGAGCAATTTCCCTTGCTTGGCTTCATATTCTCCAGCCCCCAATTCCAGAGGAAATGGGAAAATGAATTCCACTCTCCATGCCCAATTTGCAAGAGATGTGACACGTCTCGGTCCTGGGCTGAAACCTATGTGACACACTGTTCCTTGATCCAGGCAGATTTTGGATCTTGCCCAGGGTTGTTCTAATCAAATGTGGTTTCCAGAGAGTGGGCTGCTCTTTAAACTGAATGTATTCTGGGACGTGGGGTGGTGTGTACCATTAGCAGCAGTGAAACAAGCAATTCTCAAAGTGTGAATCACATGCAGTCAAATCTGGAACAGTTTTGACTCCCTTCAAAGCTCTAGACTAAAACCCAGCAATACTCCTCTTGGAAAGTTTGGACTTTTTCTTCATCCATTTTTACTAACAGTCAATTCAATCTTTCCCTAATCAAGTCAATCTTCCTCTAATATTATTTTTCCAAGTAAGCAGTTGATGCAGTTGCTCGAGGATTTTATGTTTGGGAAAGATGGGGAAATGTGTGCAAAGGGTGCCTCAGGTAGACTGTGAAAGCCAGCCAGTTCTGCTGCAGGCCATGCTATGGTGCATATAGTGTAATGGGTCCTGCCCTGTAAATATTATTGCATGATATTGCATGTAATAATAAAGGCTGAAGATCCCTGACCTATACAAATAGGTGGGAAAACCCCATATATATATATAATATATATATAATTTTATATATATATATTCCAGAGTACCCAGAGACTTCTATTCTGTAAGCCTCTTGCTTGTACAAGCATAAATCAGAAGAAACAACACAAAAATCTGTGAGAGTTAACCCACTGTAAAATGGCATAGGTGAGACAAAGAACTGTACTTAGAAGCCTTCATTACAGGTAAATAAAGATTTCTCAAGGTTTCAGATTGCATTCCTACTTGCTATTCTACAGACTAATGATATTTCAAATCTGGATTACAGTAATATTCTCTAGACCCAGTAATATTACATTTAAGTCTGAGTGTTTTAATGGCTGTTCAGTGGTGATTTTGGTCTAGGGGAAGTGGTATTGGCCTCCAGCAATGCCTTAGGCTAAAAGCATCATGTGTTAGCAAAAAACATTAACCTGCCCCTCAAACTCCTCATTATTACATTTATAGTCCTGTCAACCAACCTATGAGCCACTGGAAACAAAATTGAGAGGGTTTTATTGTTATTTTTATATTCTCTTGAATATTAAAAGGAAAATATATTGAAGAAAAAATACATGTAAGATATTACTAGAAATAAATTCTAGACAGATGAGCCACATGGGTTATTTTCCATCTCACAATGTTACTTTGCTATATGACCAGAATAAAGTTTTGTTTGGAAAAAAAGGGTGAACATGCTTATTTAGGCATTGAATAAAAAAGTGAATTAATTAGAGAATATAAATCTTCATCTGGCTTCTGAAGTTATCCGCAGATGTGGTAGCATGAGGTTGTCAAGGGTGAAGATTTCTCACTTGGGGAGATTTTGGTCACTCAATAAGTGAGAGACTATTTGAGGCTAGTAAAGTGCCCCTTTCCTCTTTTGCCTCTAAGTTTTCCTGTACTTAACAGCATCTGTAATTCTCAAAAGAATTTTATAGAAACATTTACAGTGTTAGTTGTTCTCAATTTCCCTTTCTTTTCCTGAGGCTGGATGCAAGGGGTGCTGCAAAGCCTCATGTATACAGGCTTTCTTTCCTCAGGGCACCAGTTGACAGCTGCTCTGCAGAAGAAATCTTGGTCCTGTTCTCCTGTCCCTGCAGCCCTTGCATAGGAGTGAGGAGCTCCTGGCATGGCAGTGGTGCTGGCCCTCTCATCTGTCCCCTGAGGAGGGGCTGGCAGTGGTCCTCAGCCCAGGTCTCTGCAGTTTCGGCACCCCAGGGGTGGAGAAGCTGCTCTGCTGCTTGTGGAGCATGTGGAAATGTTAACTGTGCAGAAGGTTCTCCAAGGACATAGAGGTAAATGTCCTCATGAGGAAAGATGCATTTCCACTCTCTAAGGAAGAGGAAGGAGGAGGATATCCTGGTGCAACCTTCCCCTGCTGCCCCAAAGAGATGGCAGGCACTGGACCCTGTGAGGAGGTACTTCTAAGACCCAGAAATGTTTTTCCAGCTGCTAGCTTTGTTTTCTTTCTTCTGCCTTCCCAAATATTCAAAGCCAACAGTTCTTTTCCTGTTCCCAAGATGTTTACAGTGCTTCTCACTACTGACAGTTTGCACGGCTTTAGTGGCAGCAGTTTGAGGAGGTACGCTCGTGTCATCTCTAGGAAGAAGAGAAGCTCTCACTGTGGCACTAACAGCCTAAGGATCATAAAGCAAAACCTCCTGTCGTGGAAAGGCAGCACATGCTGTAGTTCACCAAGACTCACAGCTTCAACTACTCGATGTACTTCTTGCTTCTGGCTGCTCAGTTTTTCCCCAGATCATTTCAGGACCAGGAGAAGTTTGAGGATGCACATCACGGGAAGTCTTGGCCTGGAAATCAGGTGTCAGAGCTCAAGGTGATCAGTGCCCATATAACCTGAAACTGCTTGCCTGATCAACAAACACGACTGTGCCGCTGGTCTGCCCAGCTGGCTTCTCCCACTGCCACCCACAGGCTAAGGGCCATGAGGAGCATGGTGCAAACACTCAGCTGACTCCAGACATCCCTACCCTTGAATTAGGCTCACCAAGGAGGCTACAGTCACACCTGAATGGTCTCCTGTCAGTCCAGGTTAAATCAGGAAGAGGAACGGCCTCTTGGCCTTTTTGTGTGGGCACACCACCATGCAAATGCTGAACTACTGCTTGCAGATCTATGGCAGCCATGGTGCCATATGATGTGCTTGAGGCTTGATGGGAGCTTTAGAGTTGAACTTGAGACGCGATGGCTTGAGCAAGGGTTTGCTCCGCCCCACAGACTCTTGCGTGATGTAGTTATGCTCAAAGGCCCATCAGCTTGAGTGGGATGAGGTTTCTCAGGGCCTGCATTATCCTTGAAAAGGCCATTGAAGCTTAGATGTTCTTCAGGCATTTCTGAAATGTGAGTCTTAGCAAGACAGGTTGTCTGTCCTGCTGAGGGCATGTAAACTCCCCCCCTCTCTCTCCCACTTTTGCCCTCCTTTCATCTTCTGCATCATCTTAATTTTATTTAGGACTTATGTCACTGCTGGAGTGGTGGCCTTAGCCAGTACTGAAACAGCAATGCAGATGTGCCCTGTAATCGGCACTTGTATGGTACAAGTGTAAAAACCCCACAAGATGGATTTTAAACTTTAAATGCTGTTATTGTCCCATTCTGTGTTATTCTAGCCAGGAAGGTTTCTGGGGAGAAGAACTTTCCTCTTGGCAAGCCCCACCTCTCACTACATTCATTTTCCCTGAAGTTTCACCCACCATATTGTGGGCTTCACCAGCAGTTTCAGATCCCAAGGTCCCCCTGTGGTTTCAAAGCCTCAGACTGAAGCTGAAAACACGGAGCTCAGCTGTTTATATACAAAATCAAATATGTAGCCACTCTGATGAAACAAGACCCAACCTGGATTTCCACCGGGCATTAGCATAACTTACATTTGTTGCTTTTGACTGGGAACATTAAAAAGCCCCCCAGCACAAAGGAACATAAGAGCTTTGAAAAGTCTATGTTTTAAATACCACAGATGAGAATTGCAATTGTTTAAAAAATGAAATAAATTTATCATTAGCCATTAATTACCAAATGGCTCTATTTTCTCCTTATGCTTCATGTAGCTTAGACCTTTGTGTAATTAGGATGAATAATGGAGACAGAGTGGGTCTTGCATTTAAATCACATAAAGTCAGTATTCACTCCTCACAAAACTGTGGTACAGATTTTCAGGAGGACAGGAAGTTTAGGAGGGTTACCTCAGGGAAAGGAAAAGCAAATAAGCAGGCAAGCTTTGTTTTCATTTAAACAGAGAGAAACTAATCACAGGACAGTTTTAAGTTGCAGGCAACTGCAGTGTTCTGTTTTGTCAACTGTTTTTGCACAAAGCTCCAGACATTGTAAAAATCTGTTTTCCTTCACACCTAGCATTGCTATGAGCTATATTGTAACCACATTCACAGTGTGTTAGAGCCTGCCTCAGGGTTCCTTCGCAGCAGGTTTCAGCTGGAATGATTTTTTTTTAATTTTTTATAATAACTACTCCATTCAAGTGGAACAATTCTTATAAAAAATTGTCATGAGCCATCGTGGACAGAAAAATCCAGCCACAATAAACATGCTGTATTTCTTGCAATAAGCACACTGAAAGTGGTTATTGGGGCTGGATAACTGCTTAGAGCCACACTTTGGATTATGCCCGTTACTTGGTATTGTTTAACATTTGGTAGTGAAAGAGCATCAATTCCCAGCCACAACAGCTGAGGCAGGGTCTTGGTTACAGTCATCTTGAACATAGATGCTGTGAACTGCCCTCCCCCTTTGGGGACAGTCTGCATCCCCGCCAGGGACCCCCAGACCAAAGCCCCTTGCCCCATGGGCTAGCATGCAGCAGCTGCGGTGCTGGACACACAGACCCCTGCGTACCCTGCTCAGGCGCTGGCCATACCTCTGGCTACCCAGTCCCTCTTGAGAGGAATCCTGAGCAGGTCCAGGGTGGGCATTTTGGAGGAGGATGGGGTAGGGAAACGCAGGGCACCTTGGTCAGCAACGGCAGGTTGTGCGACTTCTGGCGAGGCTGTGCCCACTCCATCGTTTGGTGCAGGGTGCTGGCAGCTGAATACCTTCTGTGGTAACTCAGCTGGGAAAAAAAGCACAACAGCATTAGGATAAGCAAAAAAGCCTTTAAATTACGAATTTCAGTGCCATTGTGCTGATTATCACTAACCTCTCAAAGGAGTTTGTCATTTGCCATTGTCTCTGGGTGGAACATGTTCCCTCCTCTTCCCTGCTCTGACTCTGTGCATCTGAGCAGAGCATGGCCATGTCCTTCTGCAGATCTTCACCTGCTCACCTTCCCAGTCAGCACGGCAGGGTGCCTACCTTGTATTTCTTAATATTCATCCTTTTCTGAGTCAGAAAATGCTAAAAGGGAACTCCAGTGCCTTGGAATGATCTCTATGTCAAACAAATCACCGCGTGTTTGTGTGCTAACAGCTGAGCGGCACCTTCCCAGCCTGGGGGGGGCTTTACTTCCCCAGGGGCAACTCCACGGGGGGACCCGCAGGAGGTGAGTGGGGCAGGGGGTGAAGAGTTGGTACAGACCTCCGAGTTGATGTTTGCAGGAGGGATCAGTCTGACCCAGAGCCCCACTGGGGCTACGGCTTCTCTGTGCTCACAAACATTGATGTACAGCTCTTGTCCCAAAGTTTCTCCATGCCTGGTCATGCAGTAGGCTGCAGAGATGGGGCCACAGGGGCAGATTTAGCACTGCGGGCAGGATCTATGAGGGGATTTGTTTAGAAGTTACCATTACCTTTTAGGTGACCTGCTCCAAAGAGGAGCCTTGGTGGTGGATAAATGGTGGAAAGCAGGGAGGGAGCAGGCAGCCACATTGCCCAACAAGGTGGAGGAGCTAGCGAGAGCAGCTGAGAGAGGTTTCACACTCCTTTGCCTTTTGAAGACAGTTGGGCACATAGTCCTTCAGGACACGCAGATCTGGGCTTCTTTCCTTCTGACACAGGGCCTGGGTGGCAAGGTGCCTTGGTGTCCATGCTGCAGCAGCCACTGGGTGATACGCAAAGGGTCTGACTGAGCTGTGTGTAACAGTCACTAGTTGTGACTCATTTGGCTGTTTACTAGAAACCTCTGTATGTGTGTTTCAAGCCACTTCCTTATTTCTTGATTGCTGCTGTGTCCAATGTTTGGCAGGCTTCAGAAAACTTGAGCCCTTGCTGGAAAACTTGTGGCTGGTGTGTCAGGTTCTCGCTTGGCTGCAAGGCAGGAGTATGTGCAGGGGAAGGGGGGTTGTCTCCTCACCTTGCAGCTTTTGGGATGAGGTGGGAGCTTCTGCCTCCACGCTTTGCACATCCTGGGTGAGTGGCAGGGTCAGAAACTGCAGGGAAGGGCCTGGGGCACAGTCTGGGCTAAAAGGAAAGGCAGCCAGGGCCAGAATGGGCTATAGGAAATGTGCAGTGGCGTCCATGAAGCCAGAACATATGCCTGAGCATGTATGAAGAGACAGCAGTTGGATACCACAGTGGGAAAAGAGAGTAGAAACTACCCAGCAAAGTTGAATACATCAATTTTATGCCAGGAAGCAAGGCTTTGATAATCTTCAGTCCCGTGTTTTGACATCCTTGATAAGAGCCTGGTCCTCAGGAGGCAATGCAGCCCTCTCTTGTGCAAGGTGTCCCACGATGGCACTCTCCTGAGCAAGGAGAAGGGCTTTGTTATTCACCCTCTGGTTCTGGAGAAGCTGAAAAGGGACTGTCTTTCCCCTGGTGACCCTTTTCTGTCCTCTCGCTAAGCTTTACCAGGGAGCTGATATTAGTCAGAAATGCTGTGTATAAGGCACAGGCTCTCCTTCTTTGCAGTGGTGGTGTTTGTGTGTTACTCATTCCTAGTTTCTCTCAGGCTGATGTAAATACCTCCACAGACAGATTTTAGCAAATGTATTTCTTAATGAAGTAGTGTCTTAGTATCAGTATTACATTCAGAGGTTAGTAGTGGACTGCACTCATGGGTGAACTTTGTGCCTGCATTTGACAGCCAATTAAAGTATTAATTACCCTGTGCCTAAAGCCTGAGCGTGGCCCTTTTAAGCGCAGCAGGATGCCTGTGTCATGCCCACGAGGCAACCTTGTGGCCACATCTGGAATTCGCTTTGGATGTTTCTATCAAAATAAAGATACAGATGCCAACAGGAATGGCTTTTTTTGCCCTCTTTGGATTAGAGAAATCTGAGCATTACAGATTCCCTCAGTCCTGGCTTCCTCGGTGTTCCCGTATCTGGTGTGAGTAGTGTTTCTGCTGATGCGGTGTCTTCTGAGTCGTCTCCTGGTGTAGATTGCTGCGTGTTTCACAGGAAAGCGGATGAATGATATCAAGTAATTGAGCTTATAAGTAGCACACTGGCAACACGCCACTAAAATATAAATACATTAAATGTACTAAAGGAAATGTTCATTCTGTTGTTTAGCATTGGACGTGCCCCAGTTAGGTAAATTTAATCTTCTTGAGGGTTGTTGCATTACAGCTGAATGAGATAGGCAGTTATCTTATTACTGATCTTTCTGTCATTCAGGGTTTGTGTTCTGGCATTCGTGGTGTGAAGTGTGCTTGCCCGAGAGTGGTACAATGAGTATTTTCCAAGGGATATGAAGGTGTGTAGGGGATCTATTAGCACCTTGCAAGGTCTGACCCTTTATCTCAGAAATGTTCACTCTCCTTCTCAGTCACACTGCTACTAGTGTCACCTCCTTTTGGGTAGAAATGTACAAAATGGTTGCTTCACCTATGTTTGATAAGGAATGTCTGAAACTCAGCCTCACGGCATTTATTTTCATCCTGTGTATTTGTGCCGCAGTTCCTTCCAAAATCCCCAGCTGTGCCTCTGCTCCTGTTGAAGTCAGGGGCAAGGCTCCTGCAGACTCCAGGGTGAGTGGAGGCCAGTGTGAAGCATCAGACCCAAAGCTGATTGATTGCACCAAAGTGGAGTCTCTTCCTTGTTTTCCATGGGTGCTGGGTCAGGCCCTCCCTCCGAACGTGATCCTGCAGCATTAACTCTCGTGACTAATCCCGCTGAACCCCAGGGAGCTACTCCGGTGCATAAGGACTACCAAATCCAATGCACAGTGTTAACAAGCACTCTGCAACAGTTTAGCTCTTCTCTCAGTTGTATGGTGAAGGGAAAGGATGAGGCAGGATAGGGGAAGCAGAAGGAATAAATGAACAGAGAGATTTTGAGCTGATTGTAAAGAACGATGATGTTCTGTATGGAATGCAAGTATTTAAAAAAATAAGACATTGGCTGTGTGTTTTACAGATAAGAAAATGTTATTTTATTGAACGGAAAGATATATATGTTTCACCTATCACATCTGAACTAATCAGTACCGGCTTTTAGAAGAAGTCTGTAATTACCCTGAGCACGTCATTAGTTAGATGTAAAATGAATGATATTGCTCTATTTTATTACCTCTAGTGATACAGCCATTTGTATCATAAATTCATTGACCTCATCTTAAATGATCAATCCTGTAAGACACACTTGATTCATTAATTCTTAAGTGACATTTTTTCTCCTCCAGTAATTTCCCCTTCATTGTAGGGACTGTTTTCCTGCCTTTTAGTATGGTATTGCAAGGTGTCATATTACCTGCGTATAACATGCACATGTTATACTTGTATCTTAAAGAAGCAGCACAGACTGATTGCTTTCATAAATAGATAGATAGATAGAAAATAATTAAATACATGGATGTAGTAGATAGACATTTCTCACTGACGTTAACTTCAACACTTTGAGATGTTGCAAAAAATCGATGAGATGATTATTAGGTATTTGGTCCATCCAGGATGTTCAAAGGAACAGAATTGTTGCCTTTAATTTCTGTGGTTTAAATTAATTTTATCTAGTGAAAAAATATACAGAATGGTCTGTGTTCAATATGTGAGTGAGACAGGCAGACTTCAGAGTGTCTTGTACCTCTGTGAATTATTGAAAACAGGAGAAATCAGTAGAGAATTTCTAAGCAGGATTTCTAAATATTTTACCAAGGAAGAGAAAATATTTGTTTAGCTAGGAGTGACACAGGAGCCCACTTGAGACAAACAAATCAATACAACAATAAAACACTAAAATATTTCAGTGAATTTTTCAACTGATAACTAATCAAATTAAATTATTAGAAAAGATGGCACAAGTTTTTGGGGGCTGAATTTTTCTTTCAGTCTGTTTAATTAAAGTCACTGAGAGGGCTCTTCCTAGAAAGGTAAGGAGGCTGGGTTTACTCTCTTGTATTTCTCAGGTGCTTCTTTGGCATCAGGCTTACAAGTCAGTTTGCTTCCTTAGCCCTGAAGGAAGGGCAAGTCTTAGCTGCACCATCCCAGGACTAAACCAGGGAAGCAACTAAATGTGAAGTCCTGCCCCATCCCATACAGCAGTCACCTCTGGGGCCGGTCTCCTCCTCATCTTTCCCCTGCAAGCAGACTCCGTTTTGTGGGTGATGGGCCAGGGTGGGCTTCATCCTGCCCCAGCCTGCCCTGGGAGCTGGCTGGGAGCTCCTGGTACCTCTTCGTGCAGCTCTTGGGGTACATGTGGAAACCTTCTGCCTCTTTGCACAGCCCTTGGGGCAAGAGCATATGCTGCAAGTGGCAGAAGGAGCGTGGTGGTGTGCATCCTGATTCCATACATGCAAAATAGTGTTTTGTGGCCACAGCAGTGAGCTCTCAATCAAAAATTACTTTAAGGTAAATTCAGCAGCTTTACTGAGTTAAATAGCACCTTATTAACTCACAGTGTAGGCTCACAAAATCCCCTTTTCTCTGCTTGGAAAACAGTGGCAAGCCAGAAAATTTCAGGAGGTCAGTAATAAGATGTTTAGATGATCCTGTGCTGACTTGCCAGGTGGGTGGCAAAACCCATACCCGTGCCAAATACCTGGGATGGTTCAGTGCCCACTGCTGCGTGTTTGCAGTGTTTGCGGTGAGGGGTTGCCCAGCTCTGGTGCCTTCTGTGACGGCTGCTGAGCCTTTCTGCAGGGAGCAGAAGGATAGACGATGCCTGGTAAAACCTGGGAGCCCTTGGAAGTGGGGGTATCCCTGCTTTGCCTTGCTCGGTGCACTCCCACTTCCCATCTGCCCCATGCCTGGGGCGGGATGCACATGCTATGGCAGTGGAGGCATTTATCTCAACCCTTCTGTGTATTTGACAGCCTTTTTGTCCACCTTTTTTAAGGCACCACATCGCCAGCGTGTGTTCAATGCGGGGCTGGACTTGTTTGTAATGCACCAGGAAATTTTCTTCCTTGCACGGAGCATCATGCTGGAAATACACCCACCCTAATGCCGCACATGTTGAGCGGCACTAGCACCCCCTCTACTTTATCTCACTTGGCACTGTGTCTTTGTGCCCAAGCTAAAAATCCAGGCACTGCGTTCCCAAACTTCAGGGATGACTTAATAGTTGCTACTTGTCAAGTAATTATTTAGTTTGATTTAAATGTTGGAATAAAAACTTCATGGCAGAGAGAGGGACTGTGTGTGTGTGAGTGTGTGAATGGGGAGGGGAGGCAGGAGAGGGAATCAAATAGCAACTTGACTGGAGAACCAAAAGTTTGCAGAGTTAAAATAAATGGGCTAATAGCCATAGCGTATAGTGTGTGTATATATATATTAAAGATATATTACTGAAACTCAAAAATGTCACCACTGTTTATATTAAAGGAAAGCTGAGAGTTAAATGAGATGGGTAATCAGATGCCCGACATATGTTGTTTTGAATTGTTTATATGGCCAATAGTTATTAAAATTAATTATGCTTTTAATGCAGTCTTTTCACAATCATATTTTTTTTCTTTTTGTTTTGTACAAAAGATATAGTAATTTCAAAACAAGCTAATATGGGCTATTTGGAAAAGGCAGAACAAACAATACCAGGATGACATGGTCATAGGCTCAACATGCTTATAGAAAGCACCACAAATCTCTTGTCAGTGGAGTATTTTGAGAACTAATGTAAATGACAAAAATGGGGGTTTTGTGTGTGTAAAATTCTGTCAGAAAAGTAAGGCACTGAAAAATCTGACATCTGTTTATCTGTTTATAGCTATGGCAAGATTACTCATATTAATTCTTGTTTAAAATGCCATATGAAGGAAAGGCATTTGTGCAAACAAGAGTCATATTTGAATTGTAGATCATGTCTTCACCATCTGTGAGAGCTGTTGGTGTTGCAAAATTAATGTGTTAATGAAATCACAATAATTTCTCTGAAGTAATGGATTCTGAAGCCTAGAATGACTATTTTCTGAACTTTGGTGTCTAGTGGTTTACAACTGGGAAAACCTTTCACAGCTTAATTAGTTCTGCAGCCTTAATATAAAAAAAAATGGCTATGCCTTCACCACACCAATAGTAACACAGAGAAGGATTAAATGGAAAGCAGAGAAACAAAACAAAAATGAGCCTGCAATGCAAACTTTTTGCCATAGTCTTTGAAAAGTTGCTCAATAGGCCCTTGCTTGCCAAGAAGTTTTACTCAAAGTGACTTGTACACAAGAGTGGGCAAACAGCTCAGAAAAAAATTCCAGCTTGCTGAAACATCATGAATTGGGACTATTCAAACCTCACACAAACGTCCTGACCATTTCCAAGTTTTTCCTTGGAATGAAGGGCAAAGGATGAATGATGCTTTTTGCTTCATTATGCCATTTTAAAATACCACACCCTTTCCAACTTACTATTTGATACTCTTAATAGAATAGTAAATGTTACGGTGTGCTGCAGTTCAGCAAATTATTTGCATTCATTTCCAGCAACTTTCTAAGTCCTTTTCCAGTTATCATACTTCTTGTGTAGCATTGCATGCCAGGTGGTACAGGTATGCTTAAATTACCACTGAGGAGCAATTACAGCCATACTCATATGGATTTTGCATACTTACATATGCATGTTATAACAGTTTATGCCAGCTGATGATTCCTCTCTGTGGTATGGGTTTAAGATATACAATATACTGCATAAGGTAGAATTGAGATCATGGGAGCCAGAAAAGGAAGTGGCATTCAATTCACCGATGTTTTGGAGCAAACAAAAGCATAGTTTTCACAAACGTTAACTGTTGGGGTTTTTTTTGCTAGAAGAATGTGAGTATTTAGAAAGCAACTGAAAAATTACTTTTGAAATAACACTATGAAGAGAAGATTGCTTTTCTTACCTGATTTGATTTTATTACTGTGTTGTAGGTATGTGACTGGTGTAAGCACATAAGACACACAAAAGAGTATCTGGATTTTGGGGACGGGGAAAGAAGGCTTCAGTTCTGCAGTGCAAAATGTCTCAATCAGTACAAAATGGACATTTTCTACAAAGAGACACAGGCCAATCTTCCAGCTGGACTGTGCAGTACATTACATCCTCCAGTTGAAAATAAAGCAGAAGGCACTGGGGTGCAGCTGCTGACTCCAGATTCTTGGAATATACCGCTAGCAGATGCTCGGAGAAAAGCCCCATCCCCAGCGTCTGCAGCTGGCCAAATTCAAGGCCCTGGACCATCAGCGTCTACCACTGCCTCTCCGTCTGATACTGCCAACTGCTCTGTCACTAAAATCCCCACGCCAGTTCCCAAACCTATTCCCATCAGTGAGAATCCAAATATTCCACCAGTTTCTGTTCAGCCACCTGCTAGCATTGTGCCTCCAATTGGTGTCCCACCTCGCAGTCCTCCCATGGTGATGACAAACCGTGGGCCAGTTCCTCTGCCCATATTCATGGAACAGCAAATTATGCAGCAAATCCGTCCACCATTTATTCGTGGACCGCCTCACCATGCCTCAAATCCTAACAGCCCTCTGTCAAATCCAATGATTCCTGGAATTGGTCCCCCACCAGGTGGTCCCAGAAATATGGGTCCCACCTCTAGCCCCATGCACAGGCCAATGCTTTCCCCTCATATCCATCCCCCCACAACACCTACCATGCCTGGGAATCCTCCAGGCTTGTTGCCGCCACCCCCTCCTGGAGCTCCTTTGCCCAGTCTTCCCTTTCCCCCTGTCAGCATGATGCCAAATGGTCCTATGCCTATGCCACAGATGATGAACTTTGGATTGCCATCCCTTGCCCCGCTGGTGCCACCCCCAACTCTACTAGTGCCATATCCTGTCATTGTCCCTTTGCCCGTCCCCATCCCCATTCCCATCCCCATCCCTCACATCAATGACTCCAAACCTCCCAATGGCTTCTCCAGCAACGGCGAAAGCTTCATTCCGAGTACCTCCAGTGAGACACCTGGGGCAAAGCCAAACAATAGCTCTTCATCTCCACGAGAGTCAAAGCAAGGATCATCTAAGTCCTCTGACTCATCACCGAGCTGCTCAGGCCAGTCCCTAAATCAAGCTCAAGTGCTTCAGGAGCACAGTAAAAATGAAGTTGTTGACTTGACTGTCAGACCTAGTAGTCCAGTGAACAGTAAATTTGGTTTTCCTAGTGTGCTACAGGGTCCACAGGATGGTGTGATAGACCTAACAGTAGGCCACCGGTCTAGACTGCACAATGTTATCCACAGGGCTTTACACGCCCAAGTGAAAGTTGAACGTGAACCTAACAGTGTTGTAAATTTGGCTTTTGGTAGCTCAGACAAAAGGAACTGCAGCGACTGCAGGGACAACTGCAGTCCAGTTGACTCAAAAACATTACCGTGCAGTGACGGAGCTCACTGCTGTCCCGTCTCCTTGGCCTCCAGCACGCCAGGACTGGAAGCTGGTGCAGCGGTGTGCAATGTCATTGTGAATGGCACAAAGAGCACGGAGGGTTCCAAGAACCCAGAGCCGCCCCAGGAGCCAAAAAAGCCCCAGCCCCCGGAGGAGCTGGCAGTGAGCGAGCTGGAGTCCGTTAAGGAGAACAACTGCGCATCAAATTGCCACCTCGAGGGAGATGCTGGCAAGAAAACTGGGGAGGAGCCCCTTGCTGGGGGAGACAAACAGGACCCAAACCTTAACAATCCAGCAGATGAGGACCATGCATATGCTTTGCGGATGCTGCCCAAGACAGGTTGCGTGATCCAGCCTGTGCCAAAACCAGCAGAAAAGACTGCTATTGCGCCGTGCATTATCTCAACGCCAATACTCAGCACAGGGCCAGAGGATCTGGAGCCACCATTGAAAAGGAGGTGTCTCCGAATTCGAAATCAGAATAAGTAAAGGTTTGTGTAATCACTACTGCCTTCTGTGTGAGTAGAATGAGTATTTTCAGGTATGAGGTCAAACTCGTGTGGATGTGGCCTTTGTAAAACAAGATACAGATCCCATTTATCAGCACTTTCAGAAAACTATTGGCATTTATGTTTTAATATTGTTCTTTGTGTTGTATTGCATCTGTACTTGTCAGTACTCCATCCATCAGCAGCCACATTACACTTTTGCTCACAGAACGTTTCGTGATGGTGCTGGCTGTGAAATTATTGTGTTGTGTACATCAAAGCCAGTGCTTTTTTGCCTAGGATTTGGTTTAGGTCTGGGCCATTAATCTGCTTACTTATTCCAGCTGAGTTACGCAGCAACTCAAGCCTTCACGATGATGACTGAAATTGCCCTACAGCACAGCATAGAGCAGGATGACCCAGCTGCTTCCTGCTAGCTCAGATCCAATTGACTTACCAAATGGTTATCTTCAACCATCTTTCTTTGGTCTGCCTCCAGACTGCATCTTGGTTTTCAGCTGTGCTGTTCTCTGGGGAGTGAGCCCCCTCTCCCTGAGCTTTCCTTCCTCAGGTATCAGTGCTTAGGGACTGCCTGCTGTCTGTGACCTGCCTGCTGTGGCTTATCTCAGCAAGAGCTGTGCCATGGGGCTTTACTCTCTCACCTGAGGTGTCTGCCTTTGGTGCAAGTCTCCCACCTTAGAAAAGCAGTTGAGGTTTCCCCAAGCCCTGTGGCTGCTTCTGTGTGCATGGTTCCTGGTAGGGCTGCAAAGCAAGGCAGAGATACGGGTAAGTAAGTCCAACAACTGTGGCTTGTCCAAGGACAATGCTCCAGAGGCAGAACACCCCCACGCTTCGTTCCCTATTCCCAGCCTACTGAATCCCTCTGATAAAATAGCGCCTTTGTAAAACTGTTAGTTTAATATATCTCTGTTGCTTCAAACCTGTGAGCAAGAAACAAGTGTAATTGCATTTGTTTAGATTCACAAGCGTGAAGAGCTTCTTTCAGGAAAAGGGAAAATGGTGGGTGTTGCAAGAAATCTGTTCAGCAGTAAAATACTGATGGTTTGCCGGATGTGGCTTGATGACATGCCAGATTTCATTACAATCCGTGGAATATTCTGTAGCCTCCAGTAAATCCCTGTCCCTGGTAGCACAAATAGTGACTGCAGCGGTGCAGTATGAATATTGCCTTGAAGGGCTTGGCACCTACAACCATAGATAGCAGTGCAGGCTGTGGAATCTGGGCCATTGCAGCATCTCCCTGCTCCATCAGTTCAGGCTAATTGCACCATCAAAGATACCACAGTATAGTCAGGACTCCCTTTTTATTTTTTAATGCTGCACTCCTTGTGCTGGCTGCGGTGCCAGAAATATTACTTCCCTCAATCACAAACAGTATTTATTTACTTTCTTCAGTAGAACAAAACCATTATTCTTTGCTCTCGGCATGTGCTGACACATTTAAAAGATACTTCTGTAAGTACAGAGGACAACTATAACTTTCTTGGACTAATAACCACCATATACAATAACTGAGAAGTCAAATGAATATTTAAAATCTTTACACACTCCTTGGCCTTGCTAGTGGGGATCCCCCTACCCACCCCTGAGGTATGGATGGACTACATGTCCCTTTCAGTGGGGAGATCTTTATTGCAAACCCCAGTGTGCCACCTTTGGAGCTTGAAAGATTGTCTCCTCATAGAAGTTTTATCGAGGGGTTGTGATTTGATCTAGTGAGAAGGCCACTATTTGACTGTATCCCTTTTATTTAATTCTAGGAGAGCTGTGGTTAACCCATCCTTTCCCACCTTGCTGAAGCTCCTCATAGCTGTGGGTTGTTTCAAGCCAGTGCTAAGAGACTTGCACAGTTGTGTGCTGACACTGTAGTCAAAGAGAGGCTGGTTCTTAGCATCTATTTATGCTTGCCCAGACCATCCAGGCTGCAGTAATGCCACCTCTGCAAGGTCCCAATCCCAAGAAAGGTTTAGCATCATCCAGAGCCAAAGCCTTAAAACTCAGAGAGAGTTCTGGCTCACTGAGGTTTGTTTTTTTTGCCTGTTGACATGATTATACGTGACATCACTTCACAGATAGTGTTTGACAGAGAAAGTGGGCAAACTGAACAAGTTGCATTGAAAAGACAAGAAGGATGCTTTATCACTGAGTTATTGTCCTCAGCTCTTTGTATTCTGTAAATGTCAATAACTGTCACTGTGGTTATCCTCAGGAATAACCGTTTTCCCATTCACCAACAGTTTTATATAATCGTTTTTCTCAGTGTAAGGGTTGTCTTACAGAAAAGTTTTTGGGTTGGCAGGCAAGATTAATCTGACCCAATATAGACATCTGGAACAAAGACACAGCTGAGCTAATTGTCTAAACTCTCTTTAAAATCAACTTAGAAAAGCAGGCACTTCAAAGAGACAGCTGAGCTCATCCTGAAGCTGACAACTAAGACAGTTCAGATGAATTGTGCCCTAGGACTGCCTATTTCTCCCTGCTGTGAAGGAAACTTAGGGTGACTGGCACAGACGTAGATGTCCCCATAGATGCTGAAAGTTAAAAAGCCCAGCCTAGGTGTCTGCCCTGCCTCTGGGGTTTGTGCAATAGCATAGCAAGGCATGGTGATAGTTATTAGTCAGTCTGTGTTCATCCCCTCCTCTCTCCACAAAAAGTAGCCTCTCTGCAGAAGAGATGTGAGACCAGGCTCCTTCTGTGCTTCAAGGGAAAGAGGATACCCAAAATAGTCTGCAGAAATAAACAGTGATAAACATCTCATTCCAGTGGGTATCTCAGTGAAATGCGGGTGGGTTTTGAGCCTTTCAAGGCACGCACAAGTGATTTGTGCAGCTCTGATGACTGATTTGAGGTGAGGACTCTTTGGTTTCATGCCCAGCCCTCCTTTCACTAGTGCTTGTAATAGCCAGTCCAGGGAAGCAGAGGGGCTGCTTAGATTTCTGGCTTCCCAGCAGTCTGTCTCTCTGAAGGCTGCACAGGGCTTACACCCTGCCCATGCCTGTACAGAGGGGATGAGCAGGGGGAGCAGAGCATCGGTGCAGCCCCTTACACCGTAGCCCTGACCTGCGCCATTCCCATGGGTTCCCCCTGCCCAGGCCTGGAGAAGGGCGGAGGTAAAACCCTGCTCCTTCAGCAGTCTGGTTGCGGGGAGGATCCCTCATGGGAGACTCCCAACCTCATAGAAATTCTACTAAAATACAAAGAGGGTACAAGCCGCACTAATAATTGTGTTGACTTGGGCCCTTGGAAGTTTGTATTGATTGCACTGCTCACACTAACCTAGGAGAAGAAAAAGTCCAGAGAATTGTCTTTTTCTCTGTTGCTCCCCACCTACCCTAGTTGGAAAATCTGAATATATTGCCCTAATGTGCAACTTTTCCTGGGTTTTATTTGCCATCAAATTGTATGAAAAGAAGGAAATTGGCCAAATATTTTTACACTAGAGTTCTGGACAGACAGATTGAATTTGTGTAATAGCAACATAGACTCTCTAAAAAGGAATCAATGCAAGCGTGACCTCTTTGGGTAAGTTGCCAAACTCTGGATTATTTGATGTACCAATTACTTGTTTATTGGAAGTGCTAATCAGCAACATAATCCTTGATGTTAAAGTTTAGTCTCCCCATCAGGATGTGGACTGTCAAGCTGTTCTACCTTGATGCAATTCGATTCGAAGAACCAGCAAAAGATGTCTCAGTGCCAAAGTCCTACTATGATAAAGGAATGAAGCTAGGAAGAATATTCTGTTGAGTGTTATTTTTTCAGGTTTGAGCAACGTGAGTTTCTAAAATTAGCAGTGTTAGTGTTGCCTGCCTACATGCTTTACATCCAGGCAGGATCAGTTTTAACCCTCCGGTTTTGGTGTCAAGGTTTCCTAAAGCAAATAAATGGAAACACTAAGGTCTGCTTGGATTTAACATGATAGTTATGGTAAACTAAATTAGAAAATTAAGTGGCACACGCTAAACTCACAACTAGCTTCTGTGTCTGTGTGTATATGTGTGTGTTGATGAATCCTACGTTGGGGGCAGAAGGGAGTTTTTCTGCTTGTGTCAGCAGAATTTCTCCCAGAAGTAATGGAAATAGTAGGAGTATGGCCACCTACAGAGCCAACCCGTATGTCCTGGGGTCAGCATCTGCTGAGTTATAGGCCTAAATCTCCAGCTGTCTAGTCCATACATTGTAGTCATAAAAATATACAACATGCAGAATGCTCCAGTTCAGAGCAGAAGTAATATATATCCCACTGTGAGCTCCCCTGCCCATAAAGGTCCAACACAAGATTTCCTGCTCTGGTCAGGATTCCTGAGGCAAGGGGCATAGCTATTAACCTCCCTTTCTGCCTTAAGAGTTTTTATCGCTCCCCTGTCACTGTAGCATCTATCTACCAGCATCTTTCCCTGCCCTCCTGTCTTTGATCAGGATAGAATTTGACCTTAAAGGTATACTTGAAAATAGATTTTATACATTTAAACACATTTTTATGGTAATCGTCTTTGTTGACACAGCACTATGGGCCAGAGCCTTAGCTAATTTTAACTGAATATAGTTCCACTGGTGCTAAACTAACTTAAATCAGCAGAGTAATTGGACTCATACACTTAACACCTACTCTTCTGGTTCAGAAGTTTTCCTTCACCTGGCTTCTTATGAGCCTACAGAAATTTTCCATTTATCCAAAGGGGGAGAGGAGAGACTGTTAACACCACAAAGCCTTAAACACATTTGCTTGGAACTGAAGCTTTGCCCTTGAGAGCTGCCTGGCTCTAGCAGTGTGATCTTACGTTTCCAAATTGCCTGTGTAGCTTCTCAGATATATTAAATCAGAAAAAGGATTTCCCAGGGGAAAAAAAAAAAAAAAGAAAAAAACCTATTGAAATGGTGAAGTATAAAGTGACATACTTCCAGGGTAGCTTTCAGCTCCCACATCTTGCTACCAGGGCGTGGGAGCGCTAACTTCCGTCTCAGTGGCAGTAAATAGCAGGCTCGTGGTACGCTGCTGTAGATCACTGCACACTCTTTGAATCAAAGGAACAAGTACTGATTTCTGATGGGTTCCTCTTGCTTTTCTATAAAACCTCCTAGGGCATATGTTTCAAATATGAAATCTGATTCTTGAACCCAGTTTAGAAAATAACTACACCTGGTCTGATTTGCAAAGGTAGTGAGTATTTAGGGCTGTTGGCAAACAAAACACAAGGCCAAAACTTCAGCCAGCAAAAAATGCCTTAGCTCAATTGACAGTCCCACAGAAATCTGCAGAGCCTGTGGCTTCTGGAGACTGTAGCCTACCTGACAGCTTCCAGGACCTGGGACCACTGACTTCAGAGACTATTTTGGTGCTTACTTGCCCTTGTTAGTTTTAACTGTCTTGTGAAATGAAAATTATTTGAACTGAAATAAGCATCTAATCCATGCCATTCCCTAAGCTGGTACAATCCACATTCATACTGAAACAACAAGTTACTCATAATTCTTTGGCAGGCTTTAAAGACTGATCAGGCACTTTCATACATATAAAGCCTAATGCTCCTCATTTAAGTTGGTGCAAAGCAGATTTGGCTGCATTCAAGCGTTAAGTGTAAAACGGGCATGGGGGGGACTCTACCTCTCCATCAGTCTGTTGTGCTTTCAAGCTACCGAAGTCAGTGGCGCAGGGAAAGTTTATGGGGAAAACAAGCACAACTCATGATTAAATACAGAGTCCCTAACAAAAAAGACCATAGTAAAACAGACAGGCACCCTTGTAAAAACATCATCTGAGCCTTTACATTCAGAGGCCAAGATCCTGGACAGTATGTGTCTGATTGCCACTGAAATCCGATAAGGAGCTAAGCACCTAATAGCCTTTGTGAAGCTTGACCCTGAAACAACCATGGCCAACTTCAGCGTGGAGCAGTGAGCTCTGAACAACTGTGAGGAGCTTATAAACTATTTCTCAGTATTAGGAGCAATACCTGAAAGTGGGTCAGAAAGGAGCACAACGCTTTTGAGGGCTGTGGTTGCAAAAAAGTTGGACGTAATCAAGCAGTGAGCAATAGTTCTTAAGATAAAATTAAATTCTTGTTAAAAAAGCAGTTGGAGATTCAAGCAAAGCTGTTTGAGCAAGAAATCAGGAGGAAATCAGACTCTGGCAAGCAAGATTTTCTGAAGCACTTTTTGTTTCCAGATTACCTGCTGAGTCTCTCCCTGTCTCTTTTTAGGTCCCATAGAGCAAAACAGGCAAGTTAAGCACATTCCTGGGTGCCTCCATCAGTCAAGACCTCATGGCTGAGGCCTACTAATCATTACCGTATTTACACTATTTTGATAGTGAGTTGCATTTCACTCCCGGAACCAGAGGTTGTGTTTGGAAGCATGTGTGATCATCTCGTGAGAGCCATGAATCGAAATAACCTCTGACATTTTGCAGAACCTTCAACTCTTCAACTTTTGCTTCTACCATGAAAATTAGAGCTAATTAAATATTTGGTCTTGATCCTGTGCAGTACTGTGTGCACTCAGTGCTTGGTGCCTCTGGTATAAGTTGAAGGCCCTCGGCACGTTACAGACCGAGGTCCTGCCTCTGACTCATTTGCATGGCTTTACTTCCCCAGACACGATTTTGGTATTTGAAAAGAATGGTATTCCTGTACAACATGTGTCTCAATTTGTAACGATATCCTCCCTGCAGCTGGCTTGCTTTTCCAAGTGTTTCTGAAACATTACTGTCTTAAATTCGAGCCAACCTACACTAACAAATTATCTAGAGGCAAAGAGGCTGAACTGTGTTTGTTGAGAGGACACCCCCACTCTCCGCTGCACTTCATCTTCCAGTCCCAGTTTCAGACTTTCAGGCTGTGTAATGTAATTGTCTTCTATAGAAGCACACATTTAAAAAATAAATAAATAAAATTAAATTAAGAAAAAG
>JANZLQ010000013.1:21104639-21150385 GCA_026212715.1 Elanus axillaris
CCGGGCGGCGCCGAGCGGGCGCGGCGGCAGCGCAGCCCCCCGGCGCGTGCCCCGCCCGCCAGCCTGCGCGTCCCGGGCGCCGCGGCTCCGCGGGGGGGGGACGGGGACGGGGACGGGGACACGGGAGGGCAGTGGAAAAACTGAGTCCCCGGGCATGGCTTCGAGGGACAGCGGCGCGGAGGGTGTCCCCGCGCGGGGGTTTCCACGCAGTCCCCGTGTCCTGTCGTCGTCCCCCCACGAGGGCCCGCTGGCCCACCCGGGGCCGGGGCTGATCCCCGGGGCAAACTTGCAGAGAAGCGCGGACAGCCCCGCGGCCGGGATCCTCGGGGGCAAAGAGAACGTAGTCATTTTGACATAGTTCAGGTGTGTCTGGCCTCCACCCTATGTAGCCTACATACATTAAACCACCCCCCTCGCCACACAAGGGCGTTCGAGCACAAAACGCCGCCGGTACCGGGTACCGCCTGCAGCGGGCAGAGGGGACGGGACGGGGCGCACGGCCCCCACCGCCTCCTCCCTCAGAGCCCGCGGCCGTGACCCCTGTCTGAAACCGTGTGCCTTCGAAAGAAACCGCACCTTCCGAAACCGGGCAGCCCCTTGGGGGAGAGGCTCCGCCGGGGTCTCCCGTCGCTTGCTCACGGGAGCCTGCCCGTGGTAGCCGGCGTATCCCGTGACAGGGCGGGACACGCGGTCCCTTCCCTGCCCGGGGCCGGGCAAGGCTTCCAGGGACCCCGCGCCTACCCCAGGGCCGCCGCCGGCTCCGCACCCGCCCCTGTGAGGAAACGGGCACCCCCGGTAACGCTCTCGAAAGCGGCTCCTCGGGCACCCCTACGGGCTTCCCGCCCACGGCTCCGCAAACTGGGGAAGCGGAAAAGGGACAGGCGAGGAGCGGGGACAAACAGGGAGAGAGAAAAGCTGTGCTCTCTGGCAGCCGCGGCCACCCCCAGACTGCCTCCACCCCCCCCTCACCGCCGCCGCCGCCGCGCTGCGCCGGGCCGGGCCATTCGCGGTGCTGTGCCGCCCCCCAGCGGCGGCGGCGGGCGCGGAGCCGCGCAGGAGCGGCCCGTCTCACCGGCCGTGTCCCCCGCTCCACACACACCCGCCTCACCGGCCGTGTCCCCCGCTCCACACACACACCAGCCTCACCGGCCGTGTCTCCCGCTCCACACACACACACATACACCCGCCTCACCGGCCGTGTCCCCCGCTCCACGCACACACACCCCCCACCTCACTGGCTGGCCATGTCCCACACTACACACACCTCACGGCCGTGTTCCCCACTCCACACACACACCCACCTCACTGGCCATGTCCCACACACGTGCCTCACTGGCCAGCTGTGTCCCACACTCCACACACACGCACACACCCGCCTCACCTGCCATGTCCCCTGCTCCAGACACACCCGCCTCACCTGCCATGTCCCCTGCTCCACACACACCCGCCTCACCGGCCACATCCCACACACCCGCCTCACTGGCCGGCCATGTTCCCTGCTCCACACACACACCCGCCTCACTGGCCATGTCCCGTGCTCCACACACACCCCCTCAAGGCTACCACGGGGCTCCCTGGGGCCGCTGCTGTTGGAAAGCAGCTTGCTACGTGAGGGGACAAGAGAATAAACAAGACTGGGAAGGCTGGGGAGAGAGAGAGGGAGAGGGACAGGGCTTCGGGGAGGAGTTCAGGACCCCCGGTTCTGAGAGGTCGGTAGGGTGTCCCCGTCTCCCCATCATACCAGCCCCGCACCGGTTTTACGCACGGACATGAGGTGCGGTGCAAGTTCCACGCAGGGTGGAAGTGCCTGAGAGTGGAGATTAATAGTTTACTGGGGGATGGGTCCTGGGCACTTTTCCGCAGGACTGGGGAGATCAAGGACGCATCGATGGGAGGACTTGTGTCTCCTGAGCCAAATGAGGTTGCCTTCGTTTCCAAACAGACCAGTCATCTGCATGAGAACCCAAACGCTGACAAGAAAGTGATGACCAGGAGACGTGCACTGACATTTCCAGACGCTTTGGAAGTGAGTCAGCTGCTCTTAGGGACAGGCCGCAGCTTCAGCCGTCTGGTATTGATAAAATGCACTTTCCCAAAGCAACGTCTCCTCCGCTGATAAACTTTCAAATACTCTCGACCTATTAACCCTCTTGCCCAGCTCTTGAGTTGGATTTTCTCTTTTGGCATTTTGGCATGAGGAATTTAGTTTCTTCCTATGCAGATCTGGTGTGTAAAAGCAGTATTTCTAAGAAATAATACTCTTCAAAAATTTTAGTTTAATTTCCTGAATGAACACACCAAGAACACCAGTATAAATGTGGTGTCAACAATAGTTTCAGAAGAATGGACATCGGGGATTACAATGAAATATCCTTCCATACGAAGTAAATTAATGCAAATGAGATGTTTTTATCACTTGTGCACTGCAGCCATATTTTTTTAGTGTAGTGTGGATTTTTTCATCATAGGATAACCGAGATTTTATGTTAATAGTTAAAATCAATTAATGCAAATAATGAGGATGGAAGAAAATACATAATCCTCTATTTAGAAATTGTATCACTTGGAACAATTATTTTTAAATAGTTCAAAAATTTGGTACTAAATCTACAGCTGGATTTACACGAGCAGAGACTTTGAAACCAGTGGGTCTCTCAGGGGTGCAAGAATCTCATAGACTCTCCCTCGTAGACCTAGGTGCTCCTGAGGGGACTGTCTCCCATTCTGACCAGCTTTGCTTAATTTCTTGGCGTGAAATAAGAGTCAGAGCTGGCAAGAGCAAGTAATTCATTGACTCCAAGGGCAGCAGGATTTAATTCTTATCTTTAACTCTTTGTTTAACCATTCTAACCATGTTCCTCCTAAGATCTTTTAGATGTAAAATGCAACAACGAATTGCATTTATAGTGTGTGCTTCCATACATCACAGTAATTAAATGGGTTGTTTTTAATCAGCTCTGTTGCTATGTACATTCATAGTCTGAGTACATAATATGTGATGCAGAAGGCATTTCTGAAATGCATAAACATTTACTAACACTCTCCTGTCTGCTTGTTTCTCAGACAAGTGTTAAACACATTAAGACCATGCACTCCAGCTCTGCAATTTTCTTTGCTATCTAAGCTGAATAAATTGAAACAGTGACAAATTTAAATACAAAAATCAAGATCTGAATTCATAATTATACTTTTAATAATATTGCCCATTTCTGCTGTAGGTATGTGATAATAATATTGCAGGTAACCAGGAATTTCTTAGAAATTTTGAACTGGGTTTGGGTCTAGAATAATTCAAGCTTCTTTGTGTTTCTGGCACCTTTTTTTTGTTTCCTCAGGCTGCATTGCCAGGGCAGAATAAAACAGGACGTTCTGCGCTTCAGCACTGTAAACCTCGAATATCGTTTCCATGTGGATATCACACTAGATTTGGCCTCCATGGCTTCCTGGCAGTCACATCTGCTTTACATATGAATACAGTAAATGCCTGATTTGTATGTAGATATGTATTTGAGTACACGTTTTGCACAGAGTAAGAATCAGAAAAAGTGTCAGCTCTTTGAACGTTAAACAATAAATAGAATCAGCAATAAGTGTTGTTATACAGGCAAAACTGTGCTGCTACAAGTGATTTACCTACATCTACCCGGGAAGTACTTTGCTGGTCAGTCTATCACTGCATCTATCACTACGGTGTATCTAAATTAAATGTTGTCTTAGTACAGTCATTTAGGAGGCCCATTAGTTCCTTACAACAAAAAGGATGGCCTTTCCAGTGGCTTTTTTATTCCCTATTAAATCAGTCATAAAGCTAATATTGCACAGTATTATATCTGCATCCATAAAATGCAGAAGGACAAAATATAGCAAACTGCTTCCTCCAGGCCCTGCCTTCTCTGAGAGATTTCCAGTCAATGGCATGAGAAGAACTCCATCTGGTGTTTATTTATTTGGATAATTTCATTTCAGAGCTGGTATTCAGAGAGCAGGACTAGTCTGGCCTCTCATAATGAGACTTCTTATATTAGCAGTGTTCAGAGAAGACTGGTTCCATCTGAAATCTACTCATTTAGTGGAACAACTCTGGAAGCAGCATCCCTGGAGAGTGTTACAGCCATAAAATAATTATCTACCTCACCAGGTATGTTTTCCTTAGCAACTGTTTATTTCTTTAATTTCTCTAACTGATTTTTCCCATCATGTAATGCTCTGAAAGTAAGAAATTATTGTGGCTTCAAATAAGTATAACTGGAAAAGTAAATAAATCATTCAAAAGCAGGGGTATAAATAGAAAGGAACTGGCCTTTTAATGTGATTTGGGACTCTTACAAAAGCCAGTTAATTTGTAGGCAGTCATTTTTTTTAAATATCAGATCTTTAATACTAAAATTGGAAAAAAAATAAGATGCAACAATCTTACACTCCCTTCCATATATATACACACAAATGTGCTTTACCTTAAAACATTCCTAAATTAAGTTGCTCTGTTTCAAAGAAGCTAGTTCATTACTTCGCAACAGAATCCTGATCTAATCAGGAAGCATACCCCAATGAAGCCAGTACAAATCTTGCTTGATTGAAGAGAGCAAGAAAAGAAATTAACTGAGGACAGTGACCCTGTATATTTGTCAGGTATCACATTAAGTCTCAACACAACTGTTCCTGTCACAGGAATGGACGGGAATGGCAGAATGTTATAATGCAGTGTTCTCTGAGTACCTAACTGGATTCAACATATGATGAAAGGTTAATAGCCATGGGTTCCCCTACATTCGGTAACCTTCAACTAGTTCAGTGTAATTACTCCCTACAAAGAAGCACACAATATTAATCGGCAGCAAAATCTGAAATGGTGTAGTGCCAAGCTCTGGATAGGAACATTTTGCTAATTCTTCTTAGTACTTCTCTATCAAAAAATATCAATATATATTGTGACAGCAGCGTCTGTGCGGGTGGTAGGTAGGCTTATGGAGAAGATAAGCTTGTGTCTGAATGGACAAAGTATTAAAAGGTATTCAAAGTTCAAGTTGCATTGGCTAATGAGTGACCCGATTCCATTGTTGCTGACAGTGAAATAATTAACAATAGTGGGGGAATTTTAAGACCAAATGTCTTGTCATTAGGCCAGCTGCTGATGCTGTCCTTCTCTCCCCCACATGCACAAAAGACACTGAGTATGGAGAAATGCTGCGATTCACCTGACTGAGGAGCGGGTTGGAGGGAAGCTGTCAATAGGGAATACTCAGCTGCTGCTGCGCTCTCTCCCAATACACATCTTTCCAAGAAGGTTTACAGGATGTAAAGGTCAGCTCCAAACTTCATGTCAGTTCAGCAGGACAAACATTCAAAAGCTTAAACACTCTAACAAGCGAATCTGATACAAATGCACAGAATCATAATAAATGAGTCTGGAAAAGATCCTGAGAGGCCATGTAGTTCATCTCCCATTAATTAAAGTATGCCAGGGCTTCAAAGAGAAATCCTCCATACCATACTTAGTACTAAGAGCATACTTTGGGGAGCTGTTTCCTAGTGGCTGATAATAGATAATAACTTGTTTTAGGTGAGTTGCATGTTGTCCATAGTTGGATTATGAGCACAGCAGACAGAAATAAGCTGGATCAACAGAGTAACAGTCTACTCTGAAGTGAAAGGGAAAATTATTCAGGAAAATAAAACCTACACCAGAGAAGCCTGTATCTTTGGATCATTCCACAAAAATAGTCTCAGTTTAGTATGAAAAATTGTTTGCTTAACTGGCATGTCTGCAAGCTCTCAGGCTGAGAACAAAGAACCAGGACTGGGAGATTCCCTCCTGCATGTGAGTGCCAGAGGTACAGACCCCAGCAGTCTTGGTAAAAGCCCTTTTGCTGTTACAGTAAGTCTGCACTTGACAGTCATGTAATTTTTTGACCATTTCTAAACCTTAGGGGAGATGGACTCTGTGGTCATTATCAACCCTGCTCCCCCCTCGCCCCACCTTCCCAATCTCAGTACCTTGATATCTAGACTGGCAGGTTGTGGCATTCACCACAGCTCTTTCCTCTCCAAAACAAAGAGCACAAGAAGCAAAACTTGGGCCAGGAAATGGCCAGGGAATACAAGACCAAGGAACTGGATAGCCCAGGTTACATATACTTCCATGAGACCTGTGGAGCTCTCATCTGCATGTCACCTATCACAGATGTTGATGGACATGTGGAAATGTTGAGGGGTTTGTGGAAAAAAGAGCCGGGCAAGAACTTGGCTCACAGGCATTAAAAGCACTGCCTTGGTATCACCTGTCAGGACTTTTATGAACTCCATATGAGCTAACTTTAAAAATTAAATTGTTTCTTTTGCATGTCATAATTAGCTAGTGACTAAAGGAGAAAATACACAGAGCAAAACAATGCAGATTCAGATCAGTATTTCTTATTGCAGCCTTGTGGCTGCTGCTTCCCAGTATGTTGAATGCTGACAGTTCCAAATACCAGAGCATAAGATTTATTTGGATTATAAATAGATGTTGCCCTGTGCTTCAGTATCAGAAGCACTCTGTTGTGTAAACAGAAAACCATTGTTTTTTGTTTCTACTTTTAAAGGTTACTCGAAAGCTCCTACCCACTCTTTGCTGACAGCCTTTTCCACCTGTTGGAGTTCAGTGTCTCTCTCATGTATCAACACCTCTACAGCCTGCAGAGGCTTCACAGGAAGCTGTTAAAATGTCTCTTCTCATATGCCCTTTCCTCTGCTCTCTTGGATGCTTTCCAGCTGGCCTCGCTACTCAGTTTTTAGCCACACCAGTTTATTGAACATGTCTTGGTTTTGGTGTTGTCCTGATTTCTGTTATAACGTATTCTTCTCTAGAGAAATGTATTTGCTACTGGCTCCAGTGCCTCTTGTTTGTGGTTGGTTTGTTTGGGTTTTGTTTTTTTTTTTTTAAAGAGTATTAAAAAAAATCATCTGCTTAGGATTTTTAAACAAATAGTTTTTTAAGTACAAATTACACTCTGAAACACCACACAGGTTCTTTCCATCCTTTGTGATTACATCTTCTAGAGTTCAGCTGGTAAACCTAACCTGTTGCTCCTTCACCCTCTGCCCAGTGCTCTTTGAAATGTATTTAGGTGATGTGCTGCTTATGGCACATCACAACATGGGGCTTTACTACATATTTACTACCTATTTGCTGGGGACCAGAATGAGACCAGCAAATGTGCCTGATGTTGATCAAAAGACATTTAGATGGTAGTGATTTCTAGTCTCTACCCATCTGCTTTTGGATCTCAGACCCGAACATAGAGGTAAAAATTGTGACAGAGGTTCCTGCCTAACTCTGTAAAATACATCATATGCAGCTTTTACTGCCTAGCCATACAGTTGATATCTCTCCTGCACCAATCCCAAGTTTTGTGAGTTCCTTTCAGAAACTGCATTTACACCCCATATTTAATTAAGCTGGGGTAACCAAAAGTTGTGATTCCCCTCTTCTTTTCCCAGAAAACTGGCCTATATTTAAGTACTATTTCCAGAAATAATAAAATCTTTCTGTTGTAAGATTTTTTCTATTTTATGATTTTAATGGAAGATAACGTCTTGGTATTGCTCTTCTAAAACATAAGGCTATTTAAGTAAATGTCCAAGTATGGATTTAGGAGTCTAAGTTTAGGCACTTCTTTCCAAAAATCTGGGAGAAGGTGTACTAACCTCCCAGTGGTCCCAGTGCAATGCTCCACACATAGCACATATTAGCACACTGCACTATATTTAGCAAAATGTGCCCTACTGCTCCTAAGAGATGACTGAATAAACCTTGATAACAAAGTTGGCCTGGCTCCTTTGGGACTTGTAAATTCCCACTGAGTAATAGAGATCATTAAAATGTTTTAATTATATAATTCCCTTTTGCATAGTGTTATGATAGATAAGATTGCATGTTTGTGTCAGTCTTTCCATTATAAACTTCAGGTCCCTGGGCATTAGTCATCCAGAGTAAGTGCTCATGTTGAGATGAAACAATGTGGAACCATTTTGATATTAAATAAACATATATAACTCAATCAGTTAAAGAACATATTCGTAGCTTAAAGGTCCTGGTGGAATCACAAACACCTCCTTGCACCCATGCAAGAACAGAAGCTGCTCACAGTTCTTCATAACAAACTGTCTCAACAGGTGAGACAAGCTGTAGCAGTACCAAATCTCCCTCTCTCCCTTTTATTCCAGAGAACATCTCTGTATATCTATGCATAATGTTATGATCACGTTGATGAGAATGATACCAGGAGATTTGCGTAGAAACTCTTAGAGGAACCTTAATTGGGGAGTAAGAACATTTGGGGCAGATCACATACTTCAGGTCCTGCACTGCCCAGATTTCTTGGTTAAAAGGGAAAACTTCTGTGGAAAATGAAAGACAGCCATCTGCAAGTATTTAATTATAAATTTTTTAAGACACTGTTAGAACTGGACAAACAAACATATGCTCTCTTAGCCCTGAGAAGTCCTCTACAGAAGTTTTAACCCAAAGAAATTAAGAGACAGTTGAAGTTGTTTCTGGATCCTTGTGGCAGCTAAAACACATTTGGATTAGCACATCTAAAGTATCTCAATCGAACACCTTACTGTTCTTTTCAAAGAAAACAGTCTGCTGCTGGTGAAATCACAGGGAACTGCATCTCTAGGTGAACCTCACAGCCAGCCTCAAAAAGAGTTATCCCTCAATGCACCTCTAATGGTAAGAATACCATTTTATTACACTGACATATCGAAAAACACTCTACTCTCTTATTTTACACCTCCATTAGCAGTCAAATGCATGTTGCCCATAGAGGAAAGGCAGCACCTCTGCTACAATACTTTTTTAAAGCAATACTGTGACCCTGCTCATTTCTACTTAGTTTGTAACAATTCTATTTAGGAAGCCTTCATTTAGGTAAACTGTAAACCTCCAAGCCTCCTGTGGTCTTTTCTGTTGTAGCTCCTTCCACATTGTGGTATATTTAAAGCTTAAATATTACCAGATCATCCCTTTCCAATTTATTTCCATGCCCACCAGACAGCATTTTGCCTTTTGTGCAGCCAGCAAACACCCAGCAAGACAAGGGACAGGCATTTTCACCAATGAAAATACCAAAGCTCATAACATAACGATAAAATACTAAGGAGGGAGAGGAAAGAGAATTACATGCACCACATAATCCAGGCAGGGGAGAGGAAAGATCCTTACGTTTCAGAAAGCTCAGATTGGTGGATTAGGAACTCAAAGAAACACATTAGCAAAGGAAAAATTCATCTCTCTGGCAGTTTTGTCTAGGACATAGCAGGCTCTGTGCAATGGGAGTGAATACTTTGTGAGCTGAGTGAACTGTATACAGATACTTGTATTCCCCAAGGAGCTGAAACCAGGACTGCCTGATTGGGGACTCTTAGTGGGGTAACACCCTTCTCTCAAGTATCTCCCCGGCCCTTGTGAGTGAATTTGGCTTGTCACAGCATTTATAAACAGGAATCCCAGCCAATTACCTTATTTTGTGAGGATGTATCTTTTTGAGAAAACAGATAAAAGAATGCTTTAGCTTTACATGTGTTTTTGGGAAGCCTGTGATCAGTTGGACTAATAGAAAACCTGTGAATAATAAAAGCAGCTCTTGAGAAATATTGAGACAAGACCAAAATATGTATCACAGACTGCATGTGCTGCCCACCAAGTTTGAAGACTTGAATAGTCACATTCATAAAAAGTACCGTATAGCCAAGAGACTCTTCTCAGATTGTGTTTCTGGACAAGCCATTATTTTTACAGCAGAATTGACTGAGTACTGAAAAAAATAAGTGGAAAGGCTCAGGCAAGTTAGACTAGAGAAGGTGGCATTATTGTTAAAAGGAACTTTAAAAAAATAATCACACAAGCATGTGCATGAAAAGATACATTGGTTCTGACTTATCCCCTAAATACCTTATTTAGGGTCAAGTGAGGTTGATCAGTTTGATTTTGTCTCTGAAAGTCTCACTCTAGCAACTACGAAGGTCAACATCCAGCTCTTTGATATGTAATAGAATTGGGAAAGATGGGAGAGTAAGAAAGGACAGCTAAATATGAAAGATACCAAAAAAAAAATCATCACGCTTTCTCATAGTTCAGAGCAGTGATAGCCAAGGTGAGCAACATTAGAAAAGTGGTATTTTTACTCTGGGATCTGGAAAAAGAAAAAAAAGTATAGTTAGGATCATACATTTAGACATCTGTCTGGTGTTTTCTTTCTCTTCTGAAAGTTTCTGAACTTTTTTCACAGTGTCTTTTAGGAAGCCTGTGCTGTGATATTGTGTATTATTAGTCCTCAGACTTTTACTGGGGAAATCTGTGTGTGTGTCAGGCTAATGGGATCTATACATATATTCAGCAGCCAAGAAAATGTAGCCCTGGGCACAGTTCTAAGAGTAGATAGTCCTGAGCTACCTTCCTAATGGAGAAGGTAAAACATGGTCTGTATGCCTGGAGTCTCAGAAAGAATTGTGTAACCTAGAACTGTAATAATGAGAATTTAATTTTCACCTGTTTCATCTGTCTGCTGATTGTTTGAATAGTCATTTCTCTTACAGTAGCATGAACAATTTTTTTTCATTCTGCCAAAACTGGCACACTGTTAAGCTTTCTTTGTTAACCTTAAAACCATATGTTTAAAAAGCTAAAATAATGAAAAATAGGGTGGCAAGGGAAGTGGAAGAGATGCAGTGCTCATTGCCTGTCTAGCAGAAAATACCCCCCATATTTTTGAGGTGACATATAGAACAATCCAGCTCAGTGGAAGCCAGGATAGTGTTCCAATGTCCTCAGCTCCAGGAGTCTTTCCCATCCTTTAAAGCAAAATATAAAAAAATCATAGTTACCATTTCTAATAACAGTAACTGGAAAATAAATTTCACATGAACCTGAAATAGAAAATGAAGTTTATGTGAAATCTCTTCTGGGGAAAGACACCATGCATATTGCCTAAACACAAATCAAAAGTAGGACTGCAGTGAGGTAGCAATATTGTACATCAGTATAATACCTAACTCCAGAAAATATTGATTTAAGGATGGTAATTAAGCACTATAGCAATAGAATCAGACAAGAAAAAGCACACAGTTTGAGTGTGTTAACTGCTAGCAGTCCATGACTTCATATTACCATTTCATTTTCTAAGATTTATCATTTTTTCACATTAACAAGAAGTAATGGATGTTGCTTATTTTATTTTCTTATAAAATACCCATAGGGAGATTGAAGAAGATCTTCAGATACTTCCAAACACTTTCTGTTAATTTTAGCCCTAGAGAAGATGCATAGCTCTCTTTTTGCATTTTCCTAGAGAAAGACAGCACGGGCAGTAGAGGCACCTTGTTGACACCTTCTGACATCTTGTGATGTGGACATGCCTACAACAAATTAAACATATAGACTGAACAGCAGATGGGAAATTCCCCGTTACCTTTGTAAAGTGGTCCCAGAAATTGGTGCTGAGCAGCTGACTGTGTGCCTTGTTTGGTTTCATCCTCCTACTGCTCCTGCAGCAGAAAAAAAAATCCAGAATTGCTGGCAGACCCATGGCCTGCGTACGCCACCCCGTGAGCTCTCAGCAGCAGCACAGCACGGCCCTGGCAGTGCCAACCACTCTCCCGCCTCCCTCCAGCTGTAGGCTCCAGGGACACGTTTTGGGCTTACCCTGCCAGAACAATCTTTTGTCATTTGTTATGCGTTTAAATAACATTTCAAGGCTCTGTCTATAAACAGTGATCGCTTTGCAGTACAAAGCTCTTTTTCCCAGGTTGCATTTACCCCATGCGCCGTCCCACCAGGGCTGCTGCCTGCCACACAGCTCGCAAGCTGCCACCACTCCCGAGAGTCAGTGGACTCTGAGATGTGTTGATTGTGAGAAGAACGGCTGCACCACCTGCTTCAGTTGCACAAAGAAACACATGTTTACTGCCTAGTTCATTGCAGGATTTTTATAATTTAGTCGATTTAAACCATTGTCCTGCTTTCAATATTCTTCATAATTCCTGCGGGTGGAAAAGCATGTCAGCTTTTAAAAGATTTTGATCTTTCCTTACGCTGCCTTCCAGATGCCCGCCACTTGGTCCACATCTTGGTAGCAACCCTGGGCACATGGTAGTAGCAGACACCTTACCAGTGTTGCAGAGAGCAGACTGATTCCTTCACATGCTGTATAGTTCACTGTGCTGTGAGGTTTCTCATCCTTGCAGGCATCAATGTTCATCTCAAGCTAAGCTGTACACCATTTCCCAAACCTTCTTCTGACACATCCATCCAGGCAGTTCTTGCTCTTTCAGTCACCCAGCTGGCCAAACCCACCTATGCAGAAAGGCTACCACTGAGGGCTGCTCCCACACTCTCCTTTTACAAGATTTTTGGTTCTGCTAGAGAGTTCTGAGTACACTGGCCCCTCCCTTCCAGTTTGCCTCAAATTTAACAAGCATACTCTGTTTCTCCAGGATAGCAATGAAAAATTCTAAACAAACTTAATCCACAAGAGGCTTAAAATAGTACTGTAGTGGGAAGCTCATTTTCACATTTTGGAAAACCTATTGTTTCCTTGAGAAGAGAAACAAAAGGATTATTTTGATGGAATTTCTATTATTTTTTTTTAGCAGCTCTGTTTGTTATGGAGTCAACACCAGATCTTCAGCATAATAACTCACAAGTAGCAACTTGACAGGAAAGCTACAAAGGCACAGATTGCGTTAGGGACATAAAACTTACTAGGGATGCACAGCTTCCTTCCACTGGTTCCCAGAGATGTTCTTCCCCAGTAATTGCAATAGTCAAGTTAGTAAGAGGCATCAGGGTAGCTTACACGTGGTTCTCATGCTCACCAGCTTAGAGATGCTTCCTAGAAGCAGTTTTCATAGAGCAGGCATTTTCACTGACAGCACTAGCTACTTTGGATATAAGGCTTGTTCCTAAATACATGACAGCAGCTAATAGTTATTACTGGGTAACCCTGCCCAGCTCTAAACCACAATCAAATTCTTCTCCCCCCAGGACAACAGTGGATCTCCAGTTGCATTTATGGTTGCCAACATCAGAGCAAGCTGATAAACACCACCTCAGCCACTTTGGAAAGGATCATGATCAAACCACTAGCTTTGTCAGCCATTTGCTGTGTCTCTACTTACGCAGAGAGCTGTCATACAGTTCTGCCACTGAAACAGTGCAGGTGAGCACTCCTCAGCCATGTTATTGCTAAGGCACATAACCTAGCTTAAGGCACACAGTTCAAATTGCTGCCAGAAAGTTCGGAGTGACCCAGTAGAAATGACACTGGAGCAGAGCTGACAGCTCTCCCAGAAATCAGTGTTGACTGAGCTTTAGAAGCAGCAGCTACTGACACCCTGACATGTAGGAGTAGCAGCAACTTAAAACTCAGCCATGCCTACAGCTTTGCCTCATTTTCTGTGAGAGATCTTAACATAAGACGTTGAAAGATACCTGCCTACCCCTTTAAGTCTGTAAAAATCAGGGCTGTCCACGTGGAAGTGGTCATGTGCAATTGTGTCTTCCTTGAGAGCTGCATACAGGAATGCTAACAACCATCCTTTAAACACATCTATTCCTGTATCCCAGATGAGGAAAGACATTCTTCAGAGAAAGGACAGTAAAACCCTGGAGCAGGTTGCACAGAGGCTGCAGAATCTCCATCCCGAGATGCTCCCCGCACGATTGTCCAAGGCTCTGGGCAACCCAACATAGCTCTGCAGGGGCACTGCTCTAAGCAGAAAATTGGACCAATTGACCTTCAGAGGCCCCTCCCAACCCGAATTATCCTACAAGTGTTTGAAACCTAATCCACTTAACCTGATGTGTACTTACAAACTAGATCTGTGCCCACCCTACAGACGTGGGGCAGTCCTATTTTCAAACTACAGAAGAGTACAATTCATAGAGACAAAAGACAGCATTTTCTCCAAGTGTTACACCTGTCCTCAAGGTTACAGAGAACGCTGGAGAAATTCTTCCTAAAGAGCATTAAAAACTGACAAATATTAGTAAGAATTTGAAGCTTTTCTAAGCACTGCCTTTAGTATCTTCAGTATTTCTGGCTTAAGAGGGTCCAGTTCAGCCTAGACCAAATTAGCAGTCAGCTGCCAGAGTATGTCTAATTAACACTGTAACAGTTCTCAATCGGCAGAGAAATTCTAGCACTGCATTAGTAGTTAGCATTAACACTTATTGTGCCCCTCCTCCACTTTACTATTTGCTCTAAAACACACTCAAATTCTCCAATAAACTTTTTTTCCTTATTTTTTGTTAAAGAACTGATTGCTTTATTTCTCATGACTGAGAACAAGCTGGCTTAACCACCCAAAACACAAGGCAACATTGGAAGATTACCAAGTCTTAATCATGATTAACATATATATGTTGATTTCATGGGCAGCAAGATAACTACATGATCACTTGCTAATCATATTTGCATGCTTAGAAATCTTCATTCTTCTCGGGGAACATGATGTTCCATTAAGCCGTAGCAGAGAAAAGCCACTGGAAAAAAAAATATCTATGAGATGAAGGTGCTGAGTTCAACCGAGACTACTTCTAAGCCCCTGAAGCTGCAGAGGACAGTGTTACCACTTCTACATAGAAAAACCTGCCACCTTTGGACACTGATCAGGAAAGAGATTCCTCCATTTCTAGATACAGTACGGCCAAGTTCCAGCAGTTGACAGCAAAGATACAGCATAACCATCAAGTCCTCAACATTCATTTCCACACAGGTTTAATCTAATCCTAATAATTTATGACAAGATTAACTTGCTCTACTAAAGCAGGAAGAGGAAATTCCTATAACAAAGACGAGATATCACTTTCTCTTAGGGATTCAGGGCATTTAACTCACCTTTGAAGTACTAACATAAACCACATACAAAGAAAAGAGGTTCAAAGTTCAAAGATCTGCATATTAATCAACTCAATATACATTTACTGGAAGTAAAGGCACTCTAATGTAGACCACGATACAGTACAGACCACACAACACAGCGTAAAAACTGCTTTATTGATTGCAGTTAACATGTTACAATTAAATCATGACTCCAAGCATTAAGCCAGCTGCTTAGAGTAAGTATAAGCTGCCATCGGAGTCACGTGGAATTGGACGAAAAGATGCTAATCACTGAGGCGTCTTGAACTGGAGTCATTTCTGCTTCTTGGGCATTGAAGCGACAAGCAGCTCATAAACAACATAGGCTGTTCCTGAATTAACAGACAGAAAAGAAGTTTTCAGAATGGTAAACAGAATTCCTTTCAAGTCAGGTTGCCTCTCCCAGTTCGTTCCAGAAGAAATATTGACAATAAGCAGCTGCAATTCAGACACAATACAGTTCCACAGCCACATCTCAATGATTTTTTTCTGGTTTTTTTATATTTTCTATTTTTCTGCAATTCATATTTTATAGAAAAAATCCTTAAATACCTCTCCATAGACTGCATAAAAATGAACAGGAAAAAAAAAGGGGAGAGGCATGTTTGTAGAACCTACACAGACAATCATAAATGAATGATTACTCATTCTTAAAAGTAACTGAACTGAAAATCTGTTAGATCAACATATTTGAGGCTATTACAAAATTATGTAACAAGCAACGTAAAGGTTAAATATATACAGTACCATGAAGCTTAGATATATTCTGCTAGATTTCACAGCATGTGAAACCTCAGCACAGCAAGTATCACCTAGCACTAAAAGGAGTCAGGCTAGTGAGAAAACTGGTATATATATGTGCTATAATTACATTTTACTCCTTTTCAGAGTAAGCTTTCTAAGTAGTTCTAGATTTCTCTCACATCATACATGAATTCTGAAGGAGTATTCATCCCACAGTATAATTAGGGGGAAAAAAAAGCCATCTGAAATTTGAGAAAGCACAAATAAATATATAGTATGTCCAAATTGGGTTTCCTCCCCGCCCATGTGCATTTTGCATGTTCTAAAGACCAGACTAAAGGAACCGCATAACTAATTTACAGAGGAAACACCAGCCATGTTGGAGATTGTACCAAAGAAAAAGTATTTTAATATTAGCACATTGGAAATTGTACCAAAGCAGAAATATTTTAGTATTAGCCTTACCAAAAACCGTAAGACCCATGGTAACTTTATACAGCAGAGAATCCATTATACCACCTTTAAGATGCACCGGGATGCCATTATCCTCCTAATGGAAACAAGTGACAAATGAAACTATTTAAATACAGTTCTTGCAATATTGTGTTAATATAACTAGAATTACGCAGAAGAAGAATTACTTCCCCAAATTATCTCCCCAACTCCCAAAAGATACTGAACCTTATTTAGATCCCACTTTGTCTTTGAAGCTTTCACTCTGGCATCAGGTGATACTAGGGTATCTGGTGATATACTAGGGAAGTATAGTAAATGATGAGGACGTGCATTTCTAAAGCAGTGACTGGCAGATGCCTGAACACTTCTGACACCAGTTGCCAGCCCTCTCGGCTGTAGAGGATATGATTACCATCCCTAGAAACTTCCTATCCACCTCCAGCAGGGTCAATCCCTGCTGTAGGGAGCAACAAGAGGAGGAGCCTCTACTGCCAGCAGGTGTACAGGAAATTGTTTTGTTCCACCTGAAGTACAACTCGTAGACACCAGATCCATGTGACCTTTACCCTTGTCAGCAAGTTCACACTGCTCTGGAATTCAAGCTGGCCTCCAGGGCTGGTGACCCGCAACCCAGCCCAGCTTAACTTGCTGCCCCACGAGAAAGGAATGGGAGGAAGAAATACTGCTAGAGATCTCCACCAGCAGAAACAGAACCTCTGACCTCACCCATCACCAACACCCTGCTTCCCCTTGGCTCGCAATGAACACTGTCCTCCTTAGGCAGTGTCCCAACAAGACTGTCTTTCAGGGGAAAGGAAAGCAAGAGGACACAAACACTATTAAACTAGGGCTTCTAACATACTTTTTCCCTTTCACATCGCTGAAGCCCGGTCTACTCTAACCTCAGTATGAAGCTACTGCTCCAGGTTATAGCTCACAGTTGGGAGTATGTTCTCAGTACCCACTGCTTTGGCATTTGAAGAACCACTAGTTCTCACTAGGTGGCCCTATCAGTCAGGAAGAGAGTAATTCAGACATTATTTTTAAAGATTCAGTAATTTTCTAGGAGTGAATCCAATCCCTTAAGACCTTTACTGTTTTCATAACTGAGAAGTACAATAATATCACATCCTCATTAAGAATTACAGGGCTCATCTGCAAGCTATGAATATAACTGTAAGACTGCAGGTTTAACTGTTCACTGTACTTCTGACCTCTCTCTTGCTGTTTTCCTCTATTTGTTCTTAGGACGTACTCCCCCATCCCACCTCATTTCAGAGTACTTTGTCTTTATCTTTGTACAGTATCTACTACTCATAAGAAACTCGGGTACAAGTCATTTCACAGGGTAAAAAAAAAAGCCCTAAAGCATCAGCAAGTCAAGCATGCGTGTACAAATACTCTTATCTCTGTAGAAAATAACTGATTTCAAACACTGTAGTCATACAACCGGTTTCAAGAGCTCGCCTTGGATGTAAAGGGGACTTCCACCAGTTCTTTAGAAACAAAACGTATGCAATTGTGCTCTACTAAAACCTTGTTATTCTACTAACATCGTTCTACTGTCAGTGCTCACTCAATACCTGAAAAAGCTTCTGCTTCTCATGAACTCTATTTTCAAACTGCCTGCGTGAAGCAGTGCTTATGGTCCTCTGGGAAATGTGGCGAAGACCCTGAAATAAAAAATAAACAGTGTTTTAAAAAGATGCCATTTTCCAGCCATATCCACAGTGGGTAGAAATAGTTTCTTTTAAAAGATAGAAGTGGAAGGTACAGGAAGAAAGGAAAATCTTTAAAAAAACAAACAAACGAAACTTCACCAAAGCCCGCTGGTTTTGAATTCAGTCAATCTTTCAACAGACTACGTAAAGGACTGACTGACTGGTTACCTAAAAAAGGAAAAACACGCTATAAAATTTCTCTCCTCACAGACGGGCTCAGCGTACCCCGGGCCCCCTGACTCAGCTCCCACACCTTCAGGTACCTAACGCTCAGCACTGGGTGGAGCGAGTGGGCCAGGACCTGCAACGTAACGCCGTCGCGTGTGTCACACACGCACACACCCACGCCCACGCCCCATAGCCCCTTCAGCAGCACCCGCCGTTAGCGCGGCCGGCCGGCAGTCACGGGGCGGCCGAGTCCCGCGGCCCGGGAGGGCACCGACGACCCCTGAGGGACCCCCTCCCCGCCAGGCTCGGCAGCCCCGCGGCGGGCTGACACAGCGGTACCAGGCTCCTCTCCTTTCCCCTCCTCTTCCCTCCCCGGCCCGGCCCGGCCCGGCGGCCTCACCAGCAGGTTCCGCCACATCGCGGCTCTTGGTCCCCTCACCTCCCGCCGGCAACAAGGGCAGCGGAAGCGGAAGCAACTCACCACCACCGATGGTACCACAGAGGCAGGCGCCCAGAGCGCCGCCGCAAAGCCTACAGTGCCGCCCCGCCAGCTGCGTCAGTCCTCCCGGCGGGGGCGGGGAGAAGATGGCCGGCCCAGAGCGGCGGAGGAGGCCGGGGCCGGGCGAGGGGCCGGGGCCGGGGCCGGGCGAGGGGTCGGAGCCCACCGCCCCCCGGGCCGCTTCTCCCCGTGGAGCGACAGATAGGGAGGAACACCTCTGCCAGGCCCTGCTCCCGGGGGGCTTGTAAGCCCTCTCAGGCGTTAGCCGTGGGTGATGTCCTGGGCCCTGCAGGGGCCTGTGGATAGTGCGAGGTCTGGGCTCAGGATCCGTCAGATCCGTCAAAGTTGCCAGAGAGCCTACTCGCATCAAAGGCATTGAGGCTCCCTCCCTCTGCGAGATCTTTAATACAGGTTTCAAGGGAGCCAAGCACTTCAGTGGGAGTTAGGAACCTAAGTGCTGGCTGAGTGCCTGTGATTTAGGGGCAGAAATGCCACCGCAAATCTCTGGGACCGGTGCTGCCATGTTTTGCAGCACAGGATCGCTGGTTCAGTGGCCCTGTTCAGCGTAGTTAGACCAGCTTTTGTGGGGCTACAGGGTGTTGCAGACACTGTGAGCAGGTGAATTTCTCGCAGGGCTGCTCTGACAGCACACTTGATCTCCAAATGAGATCACCCAGGTTCCTGCCATGTGATACCCTCTTGTTCCTGTGGGCAATCCTGTAGGCTTCTGTTCTCCAGGCTGTGATTCCCCACTGGGAAGCCAGCACCCAGGATCTGGCAGCTCCAACAGACCTGGAATCAGTGTACTGGTGGATTTTGCCAACATGATCCAACAGTTCTTTGTAAAAATTGAGTGGCTGTGTTGTAGAACAGCATGCATCATACTTTAAATAAATCCCCTTTTATTGGTAGGAGACAGGAAACAACAGAGTGATTAACTTATTCCTGAAGTATGTGCTTAACTCATGGAAATAAGAAGCTTTTTTTTTTTTCTTCTGCTGTGTGTGTAGTTATTTATGATGTCTAGTGAGGAGCCAGGTCCCAAAGCAGTGTTCTTCATTCCCTAGGTAAAGAGCAGGAAACTGATTTCTCAACTGTTCTTCATTATGAGCTCTAGAGTTCATTGCAGATTGACATTTACCTCTACTGTGAGTAAACCTGTGGCTGCCCCTTTGCAGGACTTTGAACAGCTAAATGATGCCTTAGAAAAAGCTTTGTCTGCACTGAGAAATGCAAACCCTGGAAAGGAAAGCAGAGCACATTTTAAAGGAAACAATCCCAATCTGAGAATTCATCTGATCCAAAGAATCCTTTGCATGAGATGATTCCTTGGATTAGCTCTGTTAATCCCACTTAATGTCAATATGATCTCTCCATGGTTCTCCTTCTGTGTCATGCTTGTAGAGAAGAGGGTGAAGGCTCCTTCCCCTGTGTATGGTCTGTTACAGCTGGAGAGCTGAGATGGTGGTTTTGGCAGAGGAGGCCCCATTGCAGTAAGATTTCCAGGAGTTTCAACTGACTCTGGATGACACTTCTATGTAACTGCTTTTATACTCTGTTCTCTGAAGTATTTGTGCACAAAGAATGCCTCACTGAATAAGTTTAATTTTCTCAAATAAAAAGGCATATGCAGATTTCCTACAGATTACATTCCATAGAAACAAAAACAAAACCAAGAAGACATATAAATAAGCCTTCTTGTAGCATGGTCTGAGTCAGGTGGGGTGTGCAAGGCACCACAACTTTAAAGAGATAAACAAATAGAAGAAATTTCACTTTAGGATCAGAATTAACCTAAATTGGATGTAGAAAGAAACTTGAAAGATAAATTCAAAATTAGTATCTCTTCATGTCCAAACAGTTATTATTTCAAATGTGAGCAGAGGAAAACAGTTATTTCCGCAGCTCTAATAAAATCATAAAGGGAGTATAGATCTTTAAACAGTAGATCCTACATACTTCTTTGGGACTTTATCTTTAAAAACTGTGGTAAAGTTTGTGTACCTTTAGCTGTAATCCTGCTTTAAGTAGCTGTGACATTAAATTGACTTTATTACAACTAATTAATTTTACTGTTAATTCATGTCATTAAAATTAATTAACTAAATACCAACAACGATTATCTTTAAGAGAAGAAAAAAGTTAATTCATGAAATGGGATTCCCAATAGGTCAAAAGGAACACTTTTCTGTACCTTTTTTCTCCAGCAATGCTTTCTAAAAGAGTACAAGAAAGATTTGGGGTGAAGAGCAGTGATGCTATTTCTTTGAAATACTTTTCCAGACCTGATCCTCATCTCCTGTCCTGCCTGTGTCCTTGACAGTCCTGTTAGCTTCATGGCTTTCACCACCTTTTTGTGACTAAGGGGAGAAATGCATCTGAGCTTGCTGTGTGGGGTGACACTGGGGAAAATAATGCCATGACCCATAGGCCGCATACATAAAGATGCATGCATCTTCATGGATCTTTCTCAGGCAAGCTCAGTCCTATATAGAAGAAACATTTCCTCAGCAGCTGTGAATAGCTTCAGAGTGCTGGAACAGAGCAGAGCTAATGAATCGCCTGCTAATGCCCCATCCATGCTTATGACAGTTAGTAAAGGCACCGGTGACAAGGTAATTTTTAATAGGATGAACGGTGTGTCAGAATATTAATAGGGCACTAAAAGGAGTGGTTTCCAGGGGAGTCACCTCATTGCTCAAGTGAGAGAGTGGACTATTCCCTCCGGCCCTTTCCTCAGAGATCCCAAGGACTGTCACCTATAATGATCCAAACCCCACAGCCCCTTCTGAACTACTGCTTAATTGGGAAAGTGCTTCAGAGAAAAAAAGAGTCAACCCTGCAAGCCACCGAGCTTCCCAAACCTCACTGAGCTTAACTTAAGCCTTGCTGGGTTCAGTTAGACTTGGAGTATTCAGCTATTTAATGGTTAATTATTCGTGTTGCCTAAATAGCCCCCACCAGTGGCTAAGCCCCTCAGGGTCTCAGACTGTCTAAAGAGTAGGAAAAAGCAATCCAATCACCAAAGAGCTGGTTGGCACAGCGATAAGATGGATGGCATCCCCTACATATAGACTGGCAAGGGACTACTAGGAAATAGTAGTTGTTGAGCTAGATCTGCTTACCTGAAGATAACTGTGGGAGAAATAAATGGGTAACAAGGATGAGTAACAAAAATGTTTGAAAGTACAAACAGGCTTTGATGCAAAGGGAGAGGTAGAAGGATGCAACTACTCTTCACAAAGAAAGGAGCACAGAATAGTGGCATGGCAAGGGTAGATGAAATATTGCTACTTACCCTTCACAATACAGAAAGAAATTTAAAAAACAGTACAAGGATTTTTAGGCATTACACATTAACCTGAGGATACCATTGCCACAGGCCTTTGGAGGCAGATCTCCTTTTAAAAAGATAATATCTTTACAGATGGATGACCATTCAGAGTTATGTTTTCCAGAGCGCAAGCCAGCTGTTAGCCAATAGTTGCTGGCAAAACATCTGGATATATTTTTGGTCTTCGCATCTTCTTCTGATGCTCCCATTGAGTGCCAGCCAGAGAGACGTTACAGTCTGAAATGGACTTGGAGCTTCTAGGCAATTCTGCCATGGGTAAGGCAACCACCTGCATGAGTAAAAACCAGATCAGTTCAATCCTTTGACTGTACAGTGGTAAACCCTGAAGATACACTCAGACTTTGGCATTTTGTGAGCCTTGTGCACTTATTTTTAACCCATCAGTGCAATAAATGCAGGACACTGGAAAAAACAGTACTGGCACAATTATTTCCTTTTGTGATAGTAAAATCATCATATCTTACCTGCTGGCAGTAAATATATCAACGACTTCTCCATAGAAAAATGCTGTCTGCTATAGCTCACTGGTTTAATAATGAAAAAGAAACACACTGAACCCTCAGTTTGGAAAAGTGAGTAAGTTTTACTGCAAATGTGCCTTAAATTCATTGAAAAAAAATGTGTCCCAGTCAGATTTCTTCCAAAGAAACCTTACAGTCTTCAGTTTTGCAAGGAACCCCACCAAAATCAATGGTGCTATTCACTATTAAAGCTTATTAATGTGAGAGCACGTTTATGTTACAAGAACCAGCTGCAAGAGTCCTCTCTTACCAACCAAAGATTTATCTTCCTAGCAAAGATTTATTACTCTGAAGCTAAGGTTGAAATGTGCATATCTGTATATCCCTGTAATTACAGTATGTGTCTTCAATTGCTTCATATATCTAGGTACTCTGAGTGGCCTGATAGCTGTATGTCAGAGAGATGTTGTGAACTGATCCTTTAAGAGCCTTTGTGCTTAAATGTAATGTTTTCCAGCCACATGCCATCACTGATATTCCTGGTTTTAATATTAGTATCATCCTAGTCACAGGTAGGGTTGTTAAACAGTAGCCAGTCAGCCTTTTACAAATGATAACTGGTTTTTATTATTATTTCACATTTCCCTCTAGCCTCTGCCAGCAGCCTCAGCTGCTTGTTCCTAGCCACTCCTGGAAGCTTTTAGCTCTGACTTGGACTAGCTCTGCAAAAATCGCTGTTGCTGTTTGGTTCATCCTGGGGGAGAAAGGGATTTGGAGGAGGAGGGGAGGCAGAAATGAGCAGTAAAGCAGAGGAGGCAGCAGCCTTGTGTTAGGCAGCTTCTGACACAACAGAAACTTTCTCCACCCATGGTAGATGTGCTGTTGGAGGATCCTTTACTCATTCTTTTCCATGCCTCAGTTATGCTGGATGTAAAATCAACTGTTTGTCTGGCAATCCTCTAGCTGTGGGGCCAGAAACCTCCCTCTTTTAAGGGGAGAGGAGGAAGAGCACACAAACGATCATTGTTTTTTACTACTTTCTTCCAAATCAATGATCAATTGCATTTACAGAGCAAAATTAGCAGCTGTTACCACAAGTCTGACTCACTCCTGATTGATAGACACCAAAAAAATCTATGTAGATCACTATAGATCAATACTCATCTGTTTATAGAGATGCAAGAGTTATATGGATATACAGGTTATATATGGTACATGCACATGTGAAAATATAACCAAACAGCCTCAGACCTCAGTGACGCTCAGGGGCCCAAGGGCCAAAAGGACAGTATTTCCTTCTGCTCTGCCTTTCATTAACAGGATCTGGGACTGCATATACAGTTACCAGTCCAGTGACAAGATGGTAGTTTGCTGGCTACCTGGTTTCAAAAAACCAGGCCTGCTGTTACTTTGGCCTCGATGGTTGCCCCAAGGCTGTGGTGTGTGGTACAGATTGCTCTGTGCCTGCCCTGCAGCCCATTTGTCTGGGAAAGCTGGAACAAAATTTAATGTTCTTCTGATGGTGGGGAGACAAGAAATTAGCAGTCATGGCTGCTGAGCCCTCATTCAGCTCAGGATTGTGCCTACCTACCCCAGCTTTGTAATGGCATCCCCTCTGGCTGTGACTCTATGTGTATCCTGCCATGGTCCCTGAATACTGGCCATGGGCCCTGTGCAATGCGTGGGTAGCAAAAAGACCCCAAGAGAGGGAAGGGTACTCAGCTTATTCATGGGCCAGCTGCCTAAGCCCATCACTTGGGCTTGTTGGCAGTGGAGGTCTTTCACCTCTCAGGCACTTCAGGAGCAGGAAAGTGTGCTATTTCTCTTCAGAATCAGCCCTCAGGCTTCTCTTGAAATTAGGTACATTATAAGACAATTAGATACATAATAGAAAAGTAATCATAGAATAGTTTGGGTTGGAAGGGACCTTTAAAGGTCATCTAGTCCAACCCCTCTGCAATGAACAGGGACATCTTCAACTAGATCAGGTTGCTCAGAGCCCTGTCCAACCTGACCTTGAATGTTTCCAGGGATGGGGCATCCACAACCTCTCTGGGCAACCTGTTCCAGTGTTTCACCACCCTCATTGTAAAAAGTTACTTCCTTATATCTAGTCTAAATCTACCCTCTTTTTGTTTAAAACCCTTTGTCCCTTGTCCTATCGCCACAGGCCCTGCTAAAATGTTTGTCCCCATCTTTCTTATAAGCCCCTTCTAAGTACTGAAAAGCTGCAATAAGGTCTCCCTGGAGCCTTCTCCAGGATCTCTCAGCCTGTCCTTATAGGACAGGTGTTCTCTCCCTCTGATTATATTCACAGCCCTCCTCTGGACCTGCTCCAACAGGTCCATGTCTTTCCTGTGCTGAGGACTCCAGAGATGGACACAGTACTCCAAGTGGGGTCCCACGAGGGCAGAGTAGAGGGGGAGAATCACATCCCTCGACCTGCTGGCCATGCTTCTTCTGATGCAGCCCAGTTGGCTTTCTGGGTGAGTGCACGTTGCCGGCTCACGTCCAGCTTTTCATCCACTGGTACCCCCAAGTCCTTCTCCACAGGGCTGCTGCTCTCAATCCCTTCATCCAGCCTGTATTGATAACCTGACCCAGGTGCAGGACTTTGTAAAGTAATGAGGAAAGCTCTTTCATTTGAAACCTTGAAGTTGAGCGACACTGAAATGCTGTAAAAGCTTGGGCCCCAAATTAATGATTTTAAGTGACAAATAGTAATCCAATATCTTGGTTTTATCTGAATGAGACTCTCGGGTAAGAGAGTCACAAGTGATAATGCGTAAAGTGCTGGTTGGGTTTTGCTGTCTCTGGAAGCTACTGGGATAGTGTTGTGGAGTTTCAAGACCATAGAGTTGGTGTGGATTGCCAGTGGGGTATAATCTAAAGAACATTTTGCCTCTCTGTGTTGTAAACCAGCCAACAACGCAGATTGTGCACCATGAACCTTTCTCAGAAATGCCAGCTGGTCATCTAGAGCAAATGCAGAGCTTTGGGGGGCCAAGAATGCCCCCAGAGGCTCTGCAACCTACTCTCTGCGCTGGAGAGGGCTGCCCCAGACATGGTGTTGTGTCCCCTTGCTGTAGGCAGAGCTGTGGTGGAAGCCTTGGTGCACCCTTTCCTGCTTGGCTGGGGGGGTTGCGCTGAGGCTCACGTTCTTGACCTTGCAGGGTGCAGGGCTGCTCCAAGAGGGAAGGCAAGCCAGCAGCTGAGGGCTGTTTGTCTGGGTCCCTGGCCCTGCTGGGAGTCCAGCGGTTTAACACACAACACCTCTGTCTCCTGTCAGGAGAAGCTGTGTCCTTTCCATGGAAACTTGGCTGGCAGCAGGACAGCAGGTCCAGGGAAGCTGTCCAGAGCAGCGCTGCCGATGCTTGAGGAACACCAGGCAGGATTTTCTGCTAAACCAAGAAAGCAGAAAGCTCTTGTCCTGGGCAAGTCATCGTGGCCTCTCACCCCCAGGCAGAGGGGATTAAACCCTGGGCAGAAATAACCTTCTGATTTACACATGCAAGCCCCTTCCAATATGGAGCATGGCCGCCTGAGCAGCCCTCTCCATCTCGGGGGGGTGCTCAGCCTGCCTGCAAACCGCGGTGAGGTCAGGAAAGGCCCTCTTTGGGTTAATGCGCCTACCCCAGCCTTACTTCAGGAAAGTTTTCATTAGGGCTGGAGCGTTGGTGACAGCTACAGCTAAGGCTGCCAAAGTGTTTCCATTATGTTATATCTCCCTGTTTTCACTTGCTTGCAACTATCCAAAAGTTTCACCTAGAAGGCTGAAATTTTCCAGGCCTCCTCTCTAGCTGGAGGTGAAGGGTTTTGTGGAAAGTTGGAATAGAATAAAAAAAGAGAAAAGAAAAGGTTCTGCTCTTTTTGAAATGGCAGCATCCAGGCAGAGGTGCTAATTTAAGAAAACAAAGTTTAATAAAAGCAAACAGTGCTATTGCAACCTCAGAAATGACTGACACTGAATTTTGGATGAATCTCCAAATAATTTTTTTATATTAAGAAATCCAACTAATTTTTACTTGGCCTTTTTGCTGCATCCTTCCCTTCAGCTCAGGGTGTCTTCAGGCAGTGCTGCCTGTCTTGCCCTACGCAGCCTCCAGCTCTCTCCTTCTGCTCCCTCTGCTCTCTGTCCATGGCTCCAGGCTTGACACTGGCTCTCTGACCTGAATCTCCTCACAAACCCACTGAGCCAGGGCCTGGATGATTCCTGTGACCAGCAAGACTCTTCCCCCTGTGCAACTTTGCTGTCAGCCTAGTAACTGTTGTTGTTACCTGAGCACAGGTCTGGTGAAATTCAGAAACCTCTGTTGTACTGGACTCTATTGGAGTGGGTCTGGAAGCTGCAATTTCCTCTATGTGGAGCTTTAATGCAAGTATCTGTTCTGAACCTGTGGTGGGCTGCAGACAGTAGACTGTTAAACCACGCGGCCACATAGCATGAAACTCTAGGTAATAAATTTACAATGTAAGAATCAATTAGCATTAATAGAGTTTTTATTAGCACCAAATGTAGATGCTGTGATTTCTCTGGTAAGCATGCAAAGCAGAGAAATCTGAAGCTAAATAAGCTGTAGCAATTAATCATGCTTTTTAATTCAGTTTACTTCTTAAACTGGAGACTTTCTTCTCCACATTGCTCCTTTGAAATTGTTTCTGAGCTAAACAAAGTTGCAGTTCTAGGTCTGTGCAGCTGGTATATGGAGCTATACGGTTGGCTTAAAATGAACCAGTTCACATTTGAAAACCCACGCTTCACAGTTCTCTGCAAAAGAAACAACCAGTCATCTCATTAACATTTCCAGTAACCACTAAAGGAAACCCAGAGTAATCCATTCGCTCTAATGCAGGTGTTTTTTTTTCTTCTTATATAACACACTGGCTTGGAAGTTTGCATCATCTTTGGATAGTTTTTCTCGGGAGAAGATAGAAGGCCACTGCTGCCCATGGCTATTGGTGATGCTTCTTGCACATAGGCAGTAATAAGACATAGTTTGGGCTGTGAAGGACCCATTTTCAGTCCCTGCTGATGACGGATGGCGGAGCCAACAAAAATACCCAAGTCAATAAAATCAAGACCAAGTCGAAATACTTCAAACTGGTTAATTAAAACACAGGAGACAGACAGCTTCATGTGTGGAAATGGAAAATCAAGATATGGAAATTTAGAAAAGAAAAAGACTAGAGAAAAACTATCACCTTCCTGCCTCCCCCATACCCACAGTCTACTGTGACTTTGTTGTTTTCAGATGAGGGCTTTCTCCTGACTCAGCTGGGCTTAGCTGACTGTTAACTACTCAGGAGGAGATTTGTATACCATCCGTTTCATAACAGTACTCAAAACTGTAAGACCTAACTTTATGTTCCTCTTCACTGCCCAAGATGCTGGAGCCCTTTCATTTGTGGATGTGTGAAGGCAGAGATCACATGAAGCTTGCTGATAGGAAACATTACAGTCAAGGGCTCGTCTTAAATTTCATGCCCCTCTCCAGGGTGGATGAGCTCTATATGCTGAAGGAGCTGTTTTATTTCAATCAGGATTCATGGCCCTAAACCTCCTGGAACTAAAGGCCAAAGCCTGTTTGTTCAAAAGCTCAGAGGAGCTCAGTCCTTCCAAAAGACAACCTAGTGACATGGTGGCAGGTCTTTTATTTGGCAGGTTGGTGGCTAGATGGCTTGCTGAGGTGTGGAATAAGCCATAATACATTTTCAGCTCAGTGAGGTGATTAATATCTGCATCTCCAAGGAGAAAGCTTAACAAACCCTGACAGATGAGGCCCTGCAGGTGAGATAAGCCGAAAGGATGCTTGTTTTGTGTATCCTGCAAGTACAACTAGTGTACAGATTCTCATCCTAGTGAGGCCTTAGGAACTGCTGCCTATGCCCAAAACTAAGCTGTTAGGGTCTCCAGAGAACTTCCCTGGTGAAAGCTGAGGTTCTTATGTTACCTTTTGGTGGAGGTGGCATTAAAAAAAAAGCTGAGAATCACAGTTTGGCACCTATGTCCCTAAAATACAAGCAGCTGTTCATGGCAACAGAGACATCAGTCATAAGGACAGCAAGGCTGGCTCCCTCACAGAGAAAGGGTGTTGTATTGGTGTGGGGCCTCCACGGGTAAAACTTGAAGGATTTTAGCATCCCTGCACCTCTACCCTCTGGCTGAGTTGTGTCAACTGGTCTAAGGGCTAGCAGGGAGAAGGTGAAAAGGAGATAGACAGGGAGACACTGTCCCTTCCTCAGGAAGCCAAGCTGGAAAGATTTTCACTGGCATGTGTCCAACTGAAGCACTATCAGTGCAACACATGGAGGGAGCAGTTTGGGAAAGTTGAACACCTCATGGATCACCTCCAGGGTGCTCAGGAGAGACTTCAAATACAAGCCAGGTTCATCTTCTGTCTCTGGGATGCACAGTTTGCTGTATCTGGTGGTTACTGCTCATGGGCGGGGTGCAGATAGGCATTCATAAATATATATATGTATACATATGTGTGTATACATATGTATATGGGTTTATATATAAGACAATTTGTACTACTTTACTGTGCCTAATTTTAAACTTTTCGCAGCTGAGACCTCAGGTGGATGCCAGCACCTGAGAAATAATGTTTAAACTTACTCATCAAGAGAAGAATTGTTATTAAACCCCCTTTGCAAGTAGGTGGACTGAGGCAAAGCTGAGGTAACATGACTGAAGGAACATCCTTGGCAACAGGAACAGAAAAACTAAGAACTGCAATGGAGGTCACTGGCCTGCTCTGAGGCCACATATAGCCTTTCATGTTGTACAGCTGTGACAGAAAATGAGTTCCCAGCTTTCTAGACCTGCTCCCTGGAACTTGAATTTCATGCCTGTCAACATTTCCCAGTTTGAGGCAGAAATCTCCCAGCTGACATCCTGTTTCCTATCTACAGAGATCCTGAAAGAAGGATCCACCTGGAAGTGCATTTTTTCTGGTGGAAAATGCAAAGCTGTAAGAGAAGAACCAAGCTGTTCTAACTGGGGAGAGCGGGGAGAGGGAGGTAATGATTAGAGCAAAGTTAGTGGCTAAGTGAAGGAAGGATACAGAGGTGCAAGCAAAAGTGGGAAAATATGTGCAGAAAATGTAGAAAGTAGAGCACAGCCAAAAAATACAGAGTTCCACCCAACAGGAAACTGTACATAGCTCTAAGACATACCAGAGAAAGCAGAAGATGTGTTAACAGAAAGGAAAGTGAAGAAGAAAACACCAGACATCACCAGCTGGCATCATCTTGACTGAGAAATTCACAGGCACGTTTTTCAGTGCCAAGAAAACACAGCACCGGGGATTTAAAAGGCACTTTGGTATCAGGCTCTGACCTCTGGTCCTGAGTCCTTCTCAACTTCTGACAGACACCACTCGCTGCAGTGAGGATACCATGGCATGCATGACATATTTTGTATTCTCCTGGGCCACATATGCTTCTCCTTCAAAACAACTGTTGTCTTTCAGCTTTTTCCCTGTGAGGGAATAAGCTTCCCTTGGACCAAAGCACAAGATTTCCTGTCTGTCGCCTGTACACCATTACACCATCTCTCCTTCCCCTGGGGACCACGATTCTGTGTATGGTCCAGAAAGGGGCTGCCCTGCAATGTTGGAAAAAAATGGGGTTTCGGTCTCAAGTGCAACCTTAGTGGCACCAAGAGGAGAGCAGGGAAACCCCGCATCAGCACCAATACCCAGGGCTGCCTGCCTGCACCCACCCCAGCCCTGAGCCTGAACAACGTGCTCCACAGTCAAACCAACATCCACCAACATGAAATGGGACCATGGTCGCTGCTGTGGGGCTGACACGTCTGCCTTGATGTGTGCACCCATTTCTATGCAGAATTAAGAGCGCAGGGCAAAATCCCACTCTCATCAACAGCTGAGTAAGTCTGGAGATGCTACTGAAGGTCCTGGAGGGGGTGCCAGGCATGTAGGCACTTTCGTATGAAGTGGTCAGCAGAAGTGAGGCTGCCACATCCCTGCAAAGATCATTTGGCACCAGAGGGAGGAGCTTTGCCTAAAGCAGCTGACTTTTGTATAGCTATCTCTGGAAATGCAGATAAAGAACATTTCATACTGGAAAAAAGCCCTGCTGTCAAGTTAGCTATTGGCGCTTCTCACCTTCCATTTCCAAGCAACTGGCTGGATTCTGAATTTGGCTGTGTCTGGGACAAGGAAAGTGGTACAAAAGGGACTGGTAATCAAGGAGCGCCTCCAGCTTTCTAACTATAATAGAACACATTCTTGTGCTCTTCTTTGGACACTGATGGCAAAAATCCTACTCTCTAGTAAGAGTTGAAATCTGGAATGACGATTGCATCAGTGGAAGGAAGCCAGATTTGCAGTGCTGTAAGCGAGCAAAAGATCTGGCTGACAATCAAGACGCAACATTATAATGAAACTTTTGGGGTTGTTTCCTTTTTAATTTTGTCCTAAGTGACTGGGCCACATTCTGATTTCACTTACATCAGGCAGTGTCTGACTTTAGGATGCCTCTCATGCAGCAGCAGCATGCCTGAGATCAAAACTCAGTCCTCTACATTTCCATTCCCCTCCTAAATATAAATTTTAAGGTGGTAATAAATACTGGAACAAAAAAGATATGTAATTTTAGTGTCAGAGAAGCAAATTGATGCTGAATGTATGTGACACTTTTTCAATTTTCCTCTTGTTTTTCCTGATGGTGTTTTGTGCTAAACATTACATTTGCAGATGCAAAATTTAAAGAACACTTTATCTTCAGCACTGAGAAACATAACATGTAATTTGCAGCTTCAGCCAAGAGTGATGGCCTTATTAGTAATGGGAATTTACTGATTAACTGCTGTTAGCAAAACATCATCTTCAAACCCGTTAGTCTGAAACTGGCAGCCGCTCTGTCGGCAGGAGCTTTTTTATTTCATCTCGGGGGAGTTCTGTAGAAATATTTCCCATTTAAACAGCTTTAGCCTTGGCCTTACAATAATTTTTATGGTCTCAACTAATAGGTTAACAATTAGTTAAGAGCAACTATCAGCTTAATGTCAAGTCATTCACAGGGAAAAGTTCAAGGAGAGAAGTAATGCTATTTCAAAAGATGGCTTATTTTCGAACAAAGAGCTCCCATCAGTTTAAAAAGCCAGAGGGATAAAAATGAATGCAAGAGAGAAATGGAAAAATCAGCAATGGGGAGGAAAAGCTTGGGGTCTGAGCAGGGCTGGGAGAGCGAGGCTTTTGTCCATTCTTCTACCTCCCTGTCCCCTCAGACCCAGCTCTCCATCCCTGCTTGGGATGCGTCTTTCTCCTTCATGCTCTCTAGGCACTAACAGGGCACTGAGCAAGCCTACAGAGGATATGTATGGTCTTTCTCTTAGCTTCCGTGCCAGATGTCACAGTGATCTACACACAGCTGGGAAGGAAAATCCTGCTCAGCCGTTGGTGGCATGTGTGCAATCAAGATGGCATTGGCAGATAGATGTGTTCATTAGAATGAGTCTCATTGCTGGGGCATGAATGGAGGTTGGGTTTTTTCCCCAAGAGCTCTCGCACAGACAGATCTTGGAATTATTCGCAGGGTTGAAAAGGTGTGCATTGTTGCCTCCAGAGTAAATCTCTGCTAAACTGGAGCTCTCTGATCCTTCTCCTGGATGTGCAGAGTCAAGGGCATGGAAAGCAACTCCTATCTCCCAATCACTTCTTCCAGCTTAATAACACATCTTGCCTGGCCATGATTTTTAACCAGAAGTTTTCCTTAGAATACAAGCAAATGAAAATCCTTCCCAGGCATGTTCAGTGGAAATGACTATGGCAAAGGTGGGCAGGCTTTCCTTGCAGAGATCCGAAAAGGCTGAAACACCCCTGGCATATTACACCTCCCTTTTGTCTGGTAATACCAGATGAACAGTCTATGCAGGGGATTACATAAAACTTCATCACCTGCCGTATCCCGGCTCTTGGACCATAGCTTCCAGACAGATGTGCAAGAGGTAGACAGCTGTATGGTCTGGTCTTATACGGGGCGAGTTCTTATATGGGGAAGGACAGTCAGGCCACTGTTGCCATCAGACCAAGTAACTAGAGGAAGAAAAGAGCCTGCTATATTTACATAACAATTATAAAGTGTATAAAAATCTTTTGTTTGCTTTGCACTGCCAGTTTTAGCAAATGGTGTTTCTCTCTCTATATGCATGTATATATTTATATTATATACATGTATGTGTATATACGTGTGTAGATATATGTATTAATCCATTCCCTGAGATCTCAAACCTGGTCTGTGAGCTGTGCAAGGCAGGAATGATGATGTTTTATTTCCTTGTGTGATTCCTCATGGAGCTGGGACGTGAGCCCCAGCTGGGATCTTTAGACAGAATAGTAAATGAAACTGCTGCACGGCCCGTGTTATTCAGTGATCTTCAAGATCAATGCTGGCTTCCTGAAGTCCAGTCTACTCTGTAGACTTCTTATAATCAAAGGAAGGAGCTTTCTCCCTCCCCCCAGTATTTATTACAGACAGTGTCTGAGCTTCAAACCAAGGCGACAGAGCACTTTGCAGACACATAAACCAACAATGAAGTTAAATTGCTTCACCTCAGAAACCAGGCTCTACATGACTTCAGACAGCTTCCAAATATATTCAGTCTGAAGGAAGACTTCCTTCTGGCTTTAAAGTCTGGAGATAAAAGAACTGTCTGGTAAAAAAAGCAAACTTCTCCTAGCCAGAAGATCCAAAATGATGCAGTCGATTGTTTAGGGGCACAAGGTGTGTATATGGCTGAGGTCAGGCTTGTTGTATGAACTGGGTCCTAATGCAGTGACCTGCCAGGAATGTGAGCACCCATGCCAGGGGAGAGGACCCTGTGGTCCTTGGTAAGAGTTGGCCCAGGGCCATGCCAACTCTGCCAAGGCCTTCGGCCACTCAGCATCGGGACATGTACTTTCCTGCTCTTTCACCTGTCCCTTTGAATGGAAGTGCAAGCAACAAGCCACAGCTGGGGATGAACAGCAGCTGGGTTCCTACATATCTCGCAAGACTTCAGTTTTGGTCTTAGCTTGGGAAGGAATAGCATAAGAAGAAACAACTTTGAAACTTTTTTTTTTTTTAAGTCTACCTTAAATTCAGGATTCATAAAGAGGGGCCAGAATCAAAGAAATCAAGGGGTGACCTGAACCCACTTTTCTTTAGTAGAGTGCCTTGGATACATTCATCTACTTTTTCTGTAACATTAGGTTTGCAGCTGATTTCTGTCCGATTACAGAGAGTAATAAGAAGATAGGACCCAAAGACTATTATCCAGGGGCCTATTCTCGTTTTCACTGATGTGGATGGCAAATTGACTTCAAGGGAAACTTCATCATGCTGTAGTGTTGATAGCATCATAGAGGAAAGTGTAATTAAAGGGCAAAAAAGAGGGGAATCATTCAATGCAATGTATTTCTTGGATAGCTAGAGCCGACTCTACTTAACAGGGAAAGCATTTCTTATATTCTAGGGGAAGTTTTTAATGGTAGTTGAGCTGAGATTTTTTTGGCTCTTTTTCAGGCTTTTTATTGAGACATTGCTAGAGTATTCCGCTAGCTGCCTGTGTGTAAAGTGGGCAGATCAACCTTGAAATATTATGGTCTTGGGACAAATTTTGCTCTTGTTTTTTCCCCAGTGTAAATCCAGAATAACAGTAATGACTTCAGCTGAGCCACTTCAGATTTACATCAGCATAAATGAGAGCAGGGTCTGCCCATGCAGATGCAGCCTGAGGGATTAGGAGTCTGTCTGTGTGTTGTACCCTTGCTTCAAATTGGCACCCTAGCCTTAATTCAGTGGAGAACCAAAGAAACTGCTCGCCCTGCAAATGAGCATTGATGCTAATGTATTGCAGCGCGGATTTATCAACAGGCTGACACCTCGGTATCCATCTCTTATTTGCATAGCAGAGAAATGAGAATTAAAATGTGAGATTAGCCCTGCACCAATCAGGATAGGAGGTAATTCTGGCATTAGCAGAGCTGCAGGCTGAGCAACAGGGAATTTGGTAGGTAAAAGTGCTTTGTGTGTCCATGAACACCTCAGGTATGTAAAGACTGAGATCAGGCCCTTATTTAAAAAATACAGTTTATTAGATAAAACATACATAGAACCAAGTAAATCCAATTTTTTATTAAAAATACAGAAATCATTTTGCAATAGTAAAAGAAAGTACTGGCTTTTTCTATGAAACATAAATCTGAAGGTTTGGGACATTTTCACTTTATCACAGCTGGTCCCCCTCCATACTACATTCTTAAACATACTGCATCAAATTGTGAAACCCAAGCAAAAGGCTGTTGTACAAAATTAAGAACGTTTAGACCAGTAATACTCAGCTTAATTAAGACTCAAACAGTAGCACACAGCACACAGAACAGTCAATATACATCTATACATTAAAACATGCCTCTAAATAGTGACAGAGAATCCACTGGAAGGAATAAGTTACAAATAATAAAAAACAATGTCTGAAGAAATAAAAAAAAGGGATCACAGTTTGACACTATATTTTTTAAATGGTTGCATATGTACTGAAACACTCACTGTACATATTAAGAATGAATATATTGGACCCACCCATACAGAACATGCTATATCAACAGTTACTGTTTTGCTTGGATGTGTGACTATGTATGAGGTGTACATATGGTGGGCAGGTGCACATCTGTGTAGATACATCAGACTTGTGCATACATACACATAGAAAGGCACACACCTCCACAGCCGAAGACAAATCACTTCAGTAAAACCCTTTGAGGCAGGGTGAGAGCAATACTAATACGCTGTTTGTCATAATCATGCTGCTTCTGGGACTCCAGGCATTTTATTCACATGTTATTCTCACCTGTAAGTTCCGCATTCATTTTACCTCAGCTTTCCCTTGTCTGCATATTTGCAAAGTGAATACAAAAGTATTCAATATAATGCAGTGTTCACTGTTGGAGATGTTTTATTAGGGGAGGTTTTGATAGCTGAGAAGCAGCAAAGTATTAAAGGGTTTGCATTGCTTTTCCAATAAGTGGAACTAAGGGGCAGATGTTTTCTCCCTGATTATTCTTAGCATCATATGGTAATCCTGGCATAATTAATAATATACCCTATATGTCATCTTTAGTAAGAATTCGTGGTCGAAAATGGAGTAGGCTTGCATTAAGAAAAATCAGAGGCATCTAAGCCTACGAAGGCATCTAAGCAACCCAAATTGTTTATCACCTGATAATAATAGAAAAATAAAGTAATGCTAAAAATGGTGCTAAGTGAAATGAATGGATAGCAGAATGAAGATTAAGTGAAAGAATTACTCAGGCTTCACAGAATTAGAAATTACCTAGATTCAGAAAAGCACATCAAGCAGTCAAATTGAAACAAAGCTCAAGACTCATGCCAGTGATACAAAGGTGCAGGCTTGGCATCAAATGGCACAGAACTGCATTGCTTCATTGGGACCCTGAGATGGCCGCAGGGTGAGATGCTTTTTGTTTCTCTCTTGTCAAAAGAAAGCAAAATGAGACAGTGCTAAGGCAAAGATGTGTAAAAGGTGAACACAGAAGTCCTGACTGTTCTCTCACCAGTGAGTGTGACATCAGTACCCTCTCTCTGATGCTGGTGGGGATGGCCTAGATTTATACCAGCATCAGAAAAGAAGCAGCCTAGGAAGGTTTACACAGCAGAACATGATGGAAACACCCTGGAAAGCTGCGTGGTGCTGTGCATTGGGGATGGAGCAGGAGGCACTGTTGGAGGGCAGAGGTGGGTGCACTGAGGGCAGCTGACACAGTCTTTTCTTTCCAAGCGGGCACCCAGGCAGCATCACTCATGTCGCAGCCCACGGGGCTGCCACTAACAATGTTATACTGCCAGTGAAATAAACCCAGCTGCCTTTTGCCATCTCGAAGAAAGTAGGACCCTGGTGACACCAGCGTGGCAGCGCCGGCTGGAGTAAACCCAGGGAGAACAATGCAAACAAGTGGGACAATCTGAGCCAAGGACTTTCAAAATACATCAGTCTTATATACACCTCACATCAGGTCACAAGAACTAAGACTGAAGTCAACATCATTCAAGCCCATAATCTCATCACGACGGCACATTTTTATTAAAAAGGAAATCTCATTATTTACATTCTATTTTTAATATACAGGCTGGCAGGTGAAGGAAGCCTGGTGAGCTAGTGTACACGAGCTGATTTTTCTGTTTCGAGAGCAGTCACAGAGGAGAAGCCTGTGCCACATGCTGGGCAGGCTTCTGTTAGCTCCTGTGGGATTTGGATGGGAGCAGTCACCAATGCATTTTTCTAATGATGTGAGATGTGGAGATGTTGCGGCTATCAGTGGTAAGTGCTACAGGCTGTAATCAATTTGGGAGTGACTGAATGCAAGATAGTGTGAGCTTGAACTCTTGATTGTAACCAGGTTGTTTGTATATTCAGGGGGTTTTCTCTCTAGCAGATTTTGTATATGCTTGAAAAAATTAAAATAATTATATAGTCGCTTGATATCTGATGTCCCTTACAAAATGTGTATTCCTAAGGTTGTACAGTCCGGGAAAGAGACGTCACTCATCTTTCAAGGAGGGTGAGGTTAATGTACAGTAGATATGTAAAAAAGTCCAAGATTGTAAAATACCTGCAAGATGTGATGAAAGCAGCCCTACTTACACAGCTGCTGCAGAAACTGAGGCTTATCTAGCAAATTACAGAACATTAAAAATCAAAGCTAACATACTTCAAGCCCAGTTAGCAATACAAAAACTCATAGCTGCACATATATCAAAAAAGCCCTGTATATGCTTCACTAGCCTTGGAAGCTAATGCTGATGACTTGGAAGAGAGCTCAGAGCAGCATTTTTAAAAAAAAAGTGTGAGCAGGAGTTGCGCTATTTTGTGGCCTGATTTAAGGCTGCCACTTTCCAGCTGGATAGAAACTGTTCTGCTCTCATCCTTCACACTGTTTGGAAACAGAGACCCAGAGCCAAAATCTGATCTCATTCCTACTAGTAGAAGTATGCAGTAGCCCCACAGAAGCTGCACTCATTACCTTAAACTCACACTTGTGCATCCATGCGTGAATCTGCCCTGCATTATTGCACATATCTCAGTATGAAGGATGGTGCTGTAAATATTGCAATGCCAGTTGCCACGTGGATTTTCTCACGGCGCTTAACGTAGGCTTTCAAGCGTGGCCTTCCCTCACTGCTGATTTTGTCTATCCCACCACTTCCTCCCAGCTGGCCAATGCTGCTTCTCTTCTTCCTCCAACCAGATGGCTCTTTCCTGCCTCCTATTGTCCCTATCATTGGCCATGGGCTCCTCTTTTTTCCAACCAGCTTTCTGATCCTGGCTGAAAGCAAGCTGGACCTTCTCCAGGTCTGGGTGAGTGATGCTGGTGGCTCTGTACTCAGCACTCATCGATGCTCACACCTGCCTAATGGTGTGCCATTCGCAGGACCAAGCCTGGTCCACGTGGCCACCAGCAACAGGGCAGGAGCCAAGGATTCATCCCAGTGAGGAGTGTAACTGGGACTGTTCAAACCAATAAGCGTTTAAACAGCTTGAATATCAAGAGGCAGCACAGGAAAAGATGGAAGGTAGAGGGGAAAACTGCACTCACCGTGCCTAAAAGTGCTGAGCCTTTAATGAGGTATTTATTGCAAATAGTCATCAGCCAACTAGTTAAAAACCATCCTCAAAAAGTGCCTTTCATGCTGGTGAATGGAAGGGGTTTTGTGTGAGATAAAAACAGCATGTAAAAAAAAAATACAGGCAATCTAATTTAAAGATGTCAGCACGCGGTAGTCTCTGTCTCAGCAGAACTGGACCTAGACTCTCTTGTGAAGGACACTTGATAGAAAGGAAAGAAAGGGTTGCAGAAAACCACAGAGAGAGGGAAAACAGGTATAGATGGAAGAGCAGGGAAGAGCCAAAAGGTAGAGAAGGAGTTGCAGCAGGGGTGAACGAGACACATATGTGGTCACTGAAAGATGGAAAGGAAGGAAAAGAAGACGTGCTGCAAGAAAGGAACAGAAGAGAAAAAATGGAACTAACTACAGTGGGGTGATAGGAATGGAAAGAGGAGGGAAGTTCCAGGGGAAAAGACTAGAGAACAGACTAAGATGGAGCAGAATGAGGGCAGGTTGAAGGACTAACTGACCTTTAAAGGCCCATGTGGGTGCTGTTTTTCAGGAGCATAAGGAAGATGTAGGAAGGGCTGTGTGAGAAGTAAGTCAGATGTGGACAGCACAGGGAGAAAGGCTGAAATACGGTGAGAGCAGGCAGTCTTGTGGGTAAGGCACTAGATTCAGACCAGAAGGTCTGGGTTCAAACTCCTGGCTTCACCAAAGGTCAGGTTTAATCGTGTTGGGAAGGAGGCAATACAGTTCACCTTCATGGAAGCTTTGCTTCATTTTTCTCAGTGTTCTGCTGTTTTCCCCTCACATGGCTGTGGGAAATTTGTGCCATCAACTTTTATCTGTTTTCAGCAATTATTTGCAACAGGGAAGGAAAACTGCCTCCAGGAAACCCTTCTCCTTGGGTTGTCTCTTTTGCCTCATGAAGTTGTCAACTCTCTAGGGAAGGTTGAATGTCTTATAGTATGCCTGCACAGTGCCAAACACAATCTCTACGTGTTGTGACACAAATACTCATAGTGAGTTTTGATAACAGCAGCCAAACATGCTTGTATTTGAACTGTTAGTATTGTCAGGGGGTAGATCAGATACTGATCTCATTTACACTGGTAAAAATGTGGAATAACTCTACTAAATTTACAGCAGGGTCAATGGAAGACTGGAAATTAGGTTGGCTTCTTGTAAGCTTATAGACTGGCTTCTGAGAGGCATAAAATGAAAAGCCAGTGTATGTTCACCTGCTATACAGCTATGGCTATAGCTGCTTTCTGAAGTTTTTGTGCCACAAGAAAAAGAAAAAAAAAAGACATTGTTCTTTAAATAGTGACTCTTACCAAGCTGATCAAAAGTCTTCTGGATGCTACATCACATTACAAAAGCCATGAAGAAGACAGATAGGTTTTAGAGACAGTCATTTTGTTCCATTGAACCTGGACACATGGATCAATTCAAAATACTGCCGCTGCAGCAAATGCTCAGGGCCATAAAACACATTACAGATCAGGAAACCATCAGAGTGAGGGATAAAATTAATCACTGGTCTTTCACTGGCTTGGATTCACTGCAATTCAGAAGTCCTTTTTCTCCCCTTCTCCTATGTTTCAGCTGAAAGACACCGAAAGCTGTGAAACTGCTGCACTCTGAAATGTCCTCATTCTTGTACTGCTTGGACTTCAGATTTTTCCCATTCCCCGCTATCGTAGAGATCTCTGACAAAAGAAAATTGTTTGCCTATATTTCATGTTAAAAAAGAAAAGGGCAGCATAATACCAGTTTTAAATAACACCAAGGGAAAGCTCTGGGTAATAAAGACATACTGCTCTATGCAAAGAAAGTTCAATGTAAACCTGGGGACAGGGCACAAACTCCACGGGAACCCCAGTGAAGCCTGGGACTTGCCCATTTTTGAAGCCTATCCTTCCTAGCTGCTCTGCCCTGCTCTTACTTAATTTGCTGTACAGCCTGTCTGTGCAGCCAGGCAAGCCTCTCTGAGCAACACGCACACACTCACACACTCGCCTGTCCAGCCTGAATGCTGCTTTTTGGCAGCTGCCCGTAGACCAAGAGAAGCAAGACTCTCTAGTCAGAGATGGAGTCTCTTCTGAAGTCCTGTGAGCTATTCCTGTCTGATTATGGCACTACCAAGAGACTCAACTGTTTGGAGTATGATGAAGTGCTGTGGATGCTGAAGGAGCCAAAAACTGTGGGTTACTGGGACTGATTTTGAAAAGTTTTATTTTTAAATTCCACCTAGGGCTTTGCCTCAGGAACTTGTGGAAATCTCCCAGTGAAGTCATGTTCAAATCAGGGCAAGTTTCTGCCCAGTGGCACGGCTGAAATCCTCAGTGCACAGGCTTTGGTTTGCTGTGAAGTGGAAAACCCAAACCACCCTTCATGAAACTCGTAGCTAAAATACAAAGCTAACTGGAGAAGGTGTCGGGATCAGGTAGAGGTGCAGCTGGAAGAGCTCTCTACCAGGAAGCTAGCAGCTCTCCCGGGAGCAGGGGAGAGGGGGCTGGCCAGCAGCGGCTGTCTCCGCTCTTTGTAAGGGAGGATGAAATAGCTTGTTAGGCTCTAGTTACTATGGGATGTGGCTGAAGCTTGACCTGGTTTATGAGCCAAGCCCTGGTCTTATGAATTCAACAGAAAAACTTACGCGGACCTCATTGGGACCGGGGTTTGGCCTAACATGCTTTATTTAGCGTCTTGAGTGAGGGAAACATTTTTCTTTAGATTACAGTTGAAAGATTCTTGGGTTTCAGCTTAAGTCTTATGGTGGCAGTGTATTGCACACTCATATTTCTTTCTTTCTTTCTTTTTCTTTAATAAATCACATTTCTCCTGCACTTAGCCTCTGACCAAAACCTGTCTGCTTGAACTGCAATAAGCCTGGCCGGTCAGCAATCCCCTCTGACCATACCATGCATGCACAAGCCGACCTCCGGGCTACCACATCTCCACCCAGCCCTGGAGCTCCAGGCACCTGGTGGGGAGCGGAGGCTCTGGGAGCAAAGGGAGGCAGGGACTGCAAATTCACGTTTGCATAGCTGTGCTTCTGAGGCATGGGGATTTGCTGGAGCTGGGGCCAGAATGAGCAAGTTGTGCTAGAGTCTATCAGATTTGTGAAGTACAGATGTGATAATACCACTGCAACCACAAAAGAATTTACAACAGGAAGCGTTGCAGCTGTTGCTTATTAGCATTAGTACAAATTACACAAAGCAAATTGCTAGCAGACATGTTTCCATAATATTTAACTCATGGCAGTGAATAAAAGTAATTCTTTTTCAAGCAAAATTTTAGATTTCCAAGGGAATCAGTTTCCAATTGTCCATGAAGGGAGCATGGATTAAAGAGCAGCGTGCAACTATTGCAAGGCATCAGAGGCAACGTGTGCAGCAACTTGCCCGTTTTCTCTGGCAAAGGTGTGTGAATTTGGGACCGTATTTCTTGGTGAGAGAAGGAAAATCCGTACGGCTTCATATGACCCAATTACCAGTGACGGGGAGTGATGGTGTGGGGGCATTCTGGAGCTGCTGCAGTAAGGTTCTGTGCACAGAAGTGCTTGGGAAGGAAGGGAGGCTCTTGCTGACCTGCCATTTCCTTGAGTTTTTGCCCCCAATGTGCTTATTATGACTTATTTCCCTAGCAACCCCAAGCCTGTTGATGTGGAAGCAGCCTGTGCCAGCATAGCAATCCCCTAACACAAGCTCAAGAGGGTAGATTTGGAGACAAAACCTGCAGAGCGACAGACTGAAAGTGCAGACTGAAACATTGGGGAGCAACCCCTGAACAACTGACGGCAAAATCCCCTGGACCGAAACCCTGGGCACAACACCTCGCTCCACCCAAACCAGTTTCAAGCCAGGATAGCGGTTGGTTTTGGTGCTGCTGTACCTGCCACCCTGTTGGGCCAGCCAGCGGCAGGCAGCCCAGCCGGGCACCTCCTTCTTGCTGCATGGGATAGAGCTGAGCAACCAGCCCCGGGGAGGGAGGCTGTAGTTCAGAGAATGGGGGTGCCCAAAAAAGTATTTAATTTTAAGTAATAAAAAGGGGTCATTTAATTATCTCCTCCCTCGCCGGTGCCAAGGCAGGACCAGTTGCCTCCTGGTAGGTGTCTGACCCCAGAGATGCTCCTCCACGGGGTGACTGGGGCGGTCACCCAGGGGTTCCTGGAGGGGCCTGGGGGATCCCCCTGCCAATGTCTTTTTCCAAATAGAAGCCATTCAAGAGAGAGAAAGTAGGAGGGGAAAAAAAGAAGGCCCTAACTAATTAAGTGAAGGTTTTGGGGTGTGTTTGGGGGAGGTAATAGCTGACAAATCCATCTCTGAGCTTGCTCAGCCCCTGAAGAGTGCAGCAGGGAAGGGGAGGGTGCTGCACCCTGTGGTTGGGAAGGGACCGTGGGGTGGCTGTGCCAGGGTGAGAGGAAAGGCCATCCATGGCTGCCAGAGTCGGGGCCAGGCTTCGGAGCTACTCCCTCTCTAAAACTGTACACCTGCTCCTGCGCTGTCCTTTCACCCTGTGTTGCCCAAGACTTACTGGTTGAACTGGAGGATGGCTCTTGCTCCTGCTGCTAATCCAAAAGAGGCATCTTCTAGTACCAAAATTGCTGATTATTGCTGGTTTTGCTAATAATGTTCTACTTAATCTCTCACAACCATCCTTTCTTTGAGAAGGGAAGAAGTGCAACTCAGGAAGACTGCTGACAACCTATAGAAATTCAGCAATCAGTTTAAGGGCAAAACCAGCCCAGAGTGATGCTTTACATGCCAGTCCCAAGGGTGCCTGCCTGCATTAATCGCGTTGAGCGAAGCTGCTAACACTGCAAAGGCTGCCGCGCTCTTCGGCCTGCCAGGCAAGACAGTGGGCTCAGAGAGGTGGAGGCATTCCCACAGGCATTTCTTGAAACTCAGTTAGGTGTGGCTGAGGAAGGCGTTTGTTGGTGTGAGAGAAGAGGCCGTGACAGCGGGTGGGTGGGAAGGCAGCGTGGCTGACCTGTGCTGCAGCAGAGGCTGAGCTGATTGGCCATGCTAGGTGCAAGAAGCTGGTCTGCCTGGGACCACTGGCTCGGTGCTCCTAATGCCTGGCACTTGAGCAAGGGAAGAGCTCTCCCCAAATCCTTAGACTTTGCCTGCTTGATTCTGTTTTCTTTAAAGTGAATGCTCACAAAGGATTGAAACTGCCTAAAGCAACTAAAGTGCCTTTTGATTCAGCTATGAGTGCTTAGAAGTAGAAAAGAGGCACATATACATGCTTTTAAGGGTATGCACATCCACCCACCTGTTGGGAACAGTTAAAAAATACAGCTGGGTTGGCTGCAGTCTGAAGCCAGAGCAATGAACAGAATAGCAAGCGAAGTAATTTGTACAAGCAATGTCTAAAGCAGCAGCTAATGGAGAAGCGGCTGACATGCATGTTCTGGCTCTTTAGTGCTTGTTCTGAGGAAATGGCCTGACACCCTCAGCGCAGCAGAGCTGTTTAACTACCCTCACTGACAAGACTTGAAAGAGAAAAATTAGTTATAATTGCAATATTACTGCAGTAATGTTTGCCTCCTAATTGCCTTTCAGCAAAAAAAAAAAAAATATGCAGTGAGGCATTTTTGTTATAAGCGTTACTTACATGTAAAATGAATCCACTAACTGCCTTCCCCATAAAAACCAGAACATTAAATGTCATGGCCTGGACAGTCCTGTCATACCTACAAGTGCCATACCAAATGAGATAGCACCACTGACTGTGTACATCAGACTCATACAGGAAAACTATTTCAGTATGTTAAATGTAGAAACATCATTGCCACTAAGGAGTCTATAAATATTGCGTTGGTATTATCAGCCCTCTGAGCTGTAATGTCAGGTGGAGGGAAGGAGTGAGGCACAGAGCTAAATGCAAAGGAATCTTGCTCAGGAAAGTGTGTAGCTGGGGGGGTCCCAGTCTCAGAACAAAATGTGAGGTTACAGATTCTCCAGGAAAATACAATAAAATGCAAAGATCTTGGAACAAAAATGTTCCATTTCCAAAGTGTCAAAATGATGTTTTGACATTACCAAAAGCTGTAGTTTCAGTTAAATAGAATTTTACATTAGAAAGTGACATGCTTTTATGAAGAGTTTTGATTTTGACAAAGTGGGATTTTCCAGCACTGAAGCCATCTGATACATTCTAACCAGCTCTGACTACTGATATACTACAGCCAGGTGGGTTTCTAAGTGGAGGAATTAAAACCATCTTTCGAAAAAAAGAGAGGTTAACTAAGTTCAAAATTATGGGGGGTAGGTAGAAGAAAAAGATTGTTTGAGGGCTCTCTGAAGGTGACGTCACTAATACAGTAAGACTTTTACATATTTTGGGGATCACTGTAGGGAAGAGATTCATTTATTAAAAGATGTAAGAGTGAAAAATGACCTGTACAGGTTTGGTGTTGATGTGAAGCCACCTCTGCCTCAACCAGACAGCTGGCTGAACAGATTTCCATTCTCTACACCACGGGCACAAAGTGATGCGGGTGGTTGTTATCTTCCAAGTATCAGCACATTTAGGGGTCAGTATATTACATCACTGGATAGTATACAACTTTTCATTTAACACACTTATTCAGCTATTCCTACTAAAAGTGTTGCAGCATGCAGACAGGATTTGCTGAAAGTTGGTCAGTCCTGTAAAGATCCAATCCTGCAAATGTATGCAGACAGCTTTTTTAATTTGGGGGAGTAGTCCCCAAGAGTTTAGTGAAAGTCTTGTGGGGTATGGTTTCTCATATTGTTAAGGATTTTCAGGATTAGGTCTTGAACCAGTATGTTTTTGTAGGAGTTGTAGTCTAGCAATGTGCATCAAGTTGTATTTTACTCCATGAGGTATTTCTGTTATTATTCTGTTCTTCATAAACAGGGTCAGACAGTATGACATCTTGCATATTATCAGGACCCCGTTTCTCAATTCAGTTGAGGTTAGCTTTAAAATAACCTGCATGATTTGCAAACATATGCTACCGCTCCTTGTCACGCACTAAGGGTTTAAACTGTATGGATGTGTCCCTTTGTCATCCTCCTTTGTGAGGAATGAAAATGAGGGCATACCCATGCCACAAATTACCTCCTCAGCCTGAGACCTGTCCTCTCCCACCTGGCTATGTGGAATATTAGTGAGCACTTTTGGGGTTTGTGTAAGAGGCAGAAGAGCATTATTTTTAATCCACTTGAGATGGAAAGCCTGGCACATCTGCATATGTGCTGAAAGCCACAGCGCAATCAGGAACCAACCCTACAGCGTCCACCCTGGACCTGATCATCGGTGCAAAGTGCAGAAATGTGCCCTGCGTTGATAGCTCCACCTGGGGAATGCTTCCGCCCAGCTCCCTCCCTTTTTAAAAATGCAGACAAAACCAAACCCAGAAATTCTGCTTTTTCTTAGAGTGCCACAAACTGTACGCCAGACAGAAATGGCTCAGGGAAGGGAGCTGACAGCTGAGCACGCCAGACACCGTGGGAGCCATCCACCCCCTCTTCAGCGTAACGGGAAACATCCTGTCAGAAACACTCTCTGCATTTGGGCTTTTCTTGAATTAATTATCTGTAAACGGTGACGGGCTTATCCTGCTGAGAGCCTGCGATTCCTTGTTGGTGTTCTTAGATGTGCTCGATAGGAGAGTCGTGATGGTCAAAGCTCCTCAGAAAGCAAGCACCATGGCATCAGAGCTCCAGCCTCGAGTATATTAGGGCTGCTCCCTCTAGTGGGAAAAAGTACTTTAGCTGCAAGCCCCCTCCCCCCCATTTTCATTTTTTTTTTAACTTTCTT
>JANZLQ010000013.1:21150425-21171928 GCA_026212715.1 Elanus axillaris
TAACTGAAGAATTCAAGTTTTCCAGATAGTGCAAGACATGGGGCAGTTCCCATCAGACAACAGGTGACCAAACGCCACGCTCTTCCGACCCCTGAGCAGCGGTGGTGGAGCTGGAGCCCACCCAGCTGACGCAGGTCGGCGGTTACTCCTCCAGGGTGGTGGACCCGTGGCAAGTGAGACTCTTGGTTAGTCTTCCAGCAGTCCTCAGCGTATGCCGTAGCTGTGTTTGGTTTTGATTTCCCACTTCTGATTATAAAAATAGGACTTACTATAATCATAATAATACTAATGATAAAAAATAATTATTGTAATTATATACTTTTTGGCAAATTATTAACACAAAGCAGCCCAAGAGACCCCATTGGATTAAAAAAAGGTGACGATGCACAAATGTTAAAAAAGACAAAGTCTTTGTTAAAAAAGAAGGAAAACCAATCTGCAAATGAACACATTTCTGTAAGGCAACATGTTACCTTTAGTTTTCTGTCCAGATTTAGGTCAGGTTCTGTTGTTGTTCAAGAATTTGTTAGAACTTGGCTTGCTTGAGCTTATCAATGTGGTAACACAGTTTCAGCGCAGGTCCCAGTTTCAGCCCCAGGTATTTCATGATCATGTCACTTTTCAGCAGCAACAAAGCATTGCCATCAATCTCCTGGTTTCAAAAGAGAGAGAGAATCAGAATGTGTCAAACCCCTTCCAGTGCTGCATCCTGACACATTAAACAAGGTGAATCAGAAATAGCATGTCTTTTAGAGTAGAGCTAGCTGAAATGTCATGCATTTTGAAATTGCATTTAAAAAAATTGGAACCTGAGGTATGATAGAAGGACACTCTAAAGGAGGGGTTAATCAAATAGTATGGTTTTATACTTCAAGGAACTATAAGATCTGTCTAGGTTTTCGATTATTTTGCAATTAAAACATGAGGATTATTCTAAAAAAATGAGGGTTGCTCTAAGCCAGTCAGCCATGAGAGAAAGGAGTGAGAGTAATGGAGAGAGAGAGCAATGTGGCTTCATGAACTGCTAATAGCACACCTCTCAGTTTCAGTTCCATCTTTGTCCCTGACTATCTGCATGTTTCACGTATCTCCAGTACACTTATAACCAGTGAGATATATATATATGTTTCTTTCTCTTAAATTGAAGATAGTAGTAACTTTCTTATTTCATTGCATTTATTAAGAAAATTTGTTCAAATTTAATTTAACCCTCATGGAAGTAGAAGAAATTGCCACCAAGTTCAGTTGTTTATCCCAGACCTATTGGCTTGAAAACCTTTTGAAATTACAAAGTGCTGTACTGAGCACAAGGTAGCTTGGGTACCCAGAGAATCAGACTCTTTTACTATGGACTGTAAAACACAGAATCTTTCAACTGTCCTTGCTTAGATCCTAAGTTTGTCTGGTGTTTCCTGACTATATTAGCAGATCTGCTAAAAAATACTACCCCTCCCCAAGGCCTCCACCACACTTACATACTTAGACCATCAGAGCTAAAACATACCTAGTGCTATGGGTGTGAGCATACATGTACACATATACACACTAATGCTGTATGTATTCTATGATTTTGATGGTCAGATGTTTCCTCTGTGATCCGTTACCTACTAATTAAGCAAGACTATGGATTCTAATTTGCCCTGATCATTATTATTCCATTTAGTAGGTGATTTAGCTGATGAGCAGTTAAGGTCACTTTCTGATTAACTCAATTAATTAATGCTCTTCATTTTGCAACCCCCACTCTATCCAGAACAGAAACTCTTTTCACCCTCCCCCTCTCCTTCCCATTATTTTAAGAAAGATAAGGGAAAATAAGAATAAGTATTACATGTAACTAAAATTTGCATAAGAAAGAAAAACAAACTGCTGGAACTATGATGCCATAGGGTAAAAACACTGTCATGGGTTTGGTGCAGAAGCAGCTGTTTCTAAATGTTGAGTTCAGCATTTTATTATTTCCTTTATTATTCCTGTGTAGGGGTCAAAATTAAACTCCATGACAAAAGTATGCCAGAGGGAGCATTCATATCCAATTAAATATCCCATATTTGCCATGTTGCTGTGCAGATGTTGTCTTGACTTCTCTACCACTATGTTAGCCCTTTTAAAAAATAATTTAAAAAAGAAGGATTCTAGAGCGTGGTCCCCAAGTCTGCCAAAGTCCCACCAGAAGATCTTGAACCAGATCTGGAGCTGGTAAAATTCAGTGCCATCAGTACAATTTGCTTGTTTCACATGAGCTGAGATCTGGCCCGCTGCAGGTTAGAATATTGCAAGAGAACATTGCCCTGTTCCTGCAAGGGAATGTGAGCAGCAAATGTATGAGCTGCAAGGTCATGATACCGTGGTTATAAACATACAGCTTCCACCTGCAAGAATGAGTATTACTGTGTTTGTGCTGGCTTCTTGCAGCATTTACTCTAAGGATACTGTTCAAAAAGCAGAGTAGCCCCTAAACAAGCCTTGTGCCATGCAAAAAAGAATTGCACCCGGTGGTGGATGTCCCCCAGGATGAGGCTTTTAATGGGAAAGATGAAAGTCCCCATCTTCATGGGTGTTTAAGCAGGTGTTTTAGCCTGCTTGGGATACATATATCCCTTCTTTTGTATTCTGCAATCTTGTGAACAAGACACCAACTCTGGTAAAGCCACCACCTGTGACAGGAGTGCAGCAAGTGGCAGATCAGTGGTCAGTGCTCAAACACTCGAGATAAAGGTCTAGAGAAAGATGCATGCTCACAAGTCTGATGTCTAGCACTGGTGGAGACAGTTTGCTATTTGAAAAAAAATGGATTAATTATGTCAAAGGTTTTTGTCTCCCTCATACATGCATACTGTCAGACCATAATGTTGCTTTGATCCCTTCCAGCTTGAGTTTTCTACCTGCTAACTCCCTGTGTAACTCTTTCCCCTCCTCCATTTCCTTTCCCCTAGTCTTTCCACCAAGTCTTTCTTGCTGAGAGCACTGCAGTGCATGGGGCAGTGCTGCTACAAGGTCCCTGCCAGGCTGACAGCTCCATTGCCTGAGGCCAAAAGATCTATCAGCTACGGGTTTGGCTCTCCTTGGCACACAGTCCTGCCGAGGGAGCAGGGAACAGCAGAGGGGAGGTGGTAAGCAGTTTCACGGTCTTTGGTGGACACTCTCAGGAGCCGCCTGTGACAGAGCTCCTTGGGTGTCTTGGCAAGAAGAAAAGCTTCTGCTTCTGGTGTGAAGAGCAGAGACAGAGCCAGGTCATCCTGCAACACCTATTGCAGCAGCGGAGGATAAGGGCTGCAGCTCCTTACTGCATGCTGGGAGAGCTGGCTCCAGGGACTGCAGTCAACACCCAAATGGCTTAATACAGCAGTGGGAGAGCACACTGCCCACATGCAGGATACCTCCCCCCCCCCCCCCGCCTTTTCTTCCTGGTGGTCCTGCCACCCTCTCCCTCCCAGTGTCATAGCTCAGATGAGCTGATTGCCAATGCGACGATTTCAGGTGATAGCTGGGCCTTGTCAATGACAGTAAGTGCTTCTAAGTAAATTATGCACCTGCTTCATAGAAAGATTGAACATACAAGAAGATATGGCTAAGGTTAATGGACTAATCACTTGTCTCTCACCCCTGGGGTCTCTGTGCTAATCCAGATGAGATTTGAAGGCTGAAAAATTGCAGGGACATATATAACTCAAAGGTGTAATTGAATTGAGTTGTGTTGTAATCTTACCCAGGTTCTCACACCTACGGCATATTTTACAAGGAAACCAATGATAAGTAGAGCCCATGGGTTCTGGGTGTTCAACAAAGGATGACAGGGACAGTCTTTAGTGGCAATTTAGGTTGGTCTCTTTGGTCACAGAGCAGCTGTAGTATCATGGCATGCTCCAGTGCAGCTGGCCCATGACGGCCGGGAACGTGTCACTGCCCTGTTGCTAGATAAAAGCACGTTGTGCCATCCTTTGCTACAAGTGGAAACTAGTCAAAAAAAGGTGCTTTTGCACTGTCCATATTTACAAGATGAACTTTAACTGTTTCTTTTCTTTGGGATGTACCTGTCTGCCTCGGACCACGGCAATTCTCTCTCCCTTGCATGAAGATTTTTCTCTTGATGCACAGCTCCTTCTGATAGTCTCAAAAACTCATGCTAATGAAAGTTCCTTTAAATCTAAAGGTGGCTTGTTTCCCTGCCTGGCTACCCACATGGCCATGTTTTCATTATCAGCTTATAAGGCAGATCTGACTTCTCTGCAGAAGGCAGGGAAACTAGTCTGGCAGCTGTCCTGTAATTGCAGATGTGGTCCTAGCACCACTGTGCCTGCTCTGTTCTCAACCCAGTGGCTTGTCTGCAGAATGGCAGATGGCCTCAATACCTGCCTAGGGTGAGTAGACACCAAGGCCCGTGTTCATTTTCATCTGCTCCTCAGCCACCTCCTCTCCTCAATATCTGGAAACCCTGCATCCAGGGTGTAGCTGGGAGTCTATCAGTTGTCTCCCTCAGCTCTTGTCTGCAGCCCCACATTCCCACCCATCCCTGCTGGCACACGGGTGAGGAGTGGGACCTGGTGATCAAGCCGTCTTGCTTGCTTTGCAACCTATGGTGCTGTTCAGGAGTGAGGCCTGGGAAGCTCTTCTCGTTTAGACCTAGGTCCAGGTACTTACATCCAGAGATATGACCTCCAGCTGAACACAAGCAAGTCACTTTTAGGGTAAAATCCATTTTCACAGACAGTCCAAACTAATCAAGGAGAGATGGAGGAGGAGGTGGCTGAGGATGCTTTTAGATGCATTGGTGCCAACTCCATATACAGCAGCAGAACAAGAAAATCCAGATCAGATGTGTGTTTACGGTCTTCCCCTTTACTAATTAAGGATAATATCATTTCTACCACTGGAAATTGCCTAGCAAAAGCAACTATCATTTCTCCCATGAGTCAGCAGGTCTGTTATATTTGGTTATGTAGTTAGATAAATCTGAGGGGAAAAAGATGAAAAGCTTGGCTGTTTTGGGTTTCTCCTGTTAAACATCTAGAGACACAAAAAATGCTCTTCAGAGAAGAATCATAGGTATCCTGGGAAAAAAACTGTTGTTGAGACGAGGCTTTTTTGTGCCAATCTGACAATGAAAAATGAGCACCAGGTCCTCAGTGCTTTCTCTTAGGCTTGGCATAGAAACAATTTATGCTGGCCTAGTTGGGAACAAATAGTGAGCATTTTCTAAAGATATTGTTAGGGTCTCCTCATTGAAGGATAAATAGAATAGAATAGAATAGAATAGAATAGAATAGAATAGAATAGAATAGAACAGAATAGACAATTTCAGTCGGAAGGGACCTATAATGATCATCTAGTCCACCTGCCTGACCACTTCAGGGCTGACCAAAAGTTAAAGCATGTTATTAAGGGCATTATCTAAATGCCTCTTAAACATTGATAGGCTTGGGGCATCAACCACCTGTCCAGGAAGCCTGTTCCAGTGTTTGACCACCTTCTTGAGTGGTAAGTGAACATTTCTTCAGCCCAAACCCCCAGCAGTGCTGAACTCCTTGCAGGGCCCTGTGTTCAGCCTGGCTGAGCACAAACACTGCCTATAGCAGTCAAAGGCAGCTGAGGGAGTGTGTATGACATGTACTGGCTATCTCGTGGGGCTGCCCACGCACTTGGCTGAAATTACTCAGAAGCAGTAAGGGCAGCCTACTACATACGTGTTTTCTGAAGAGCTCCACGTGGGGACCTAAAGCGTGAGGGTCTGCGTCCTTCACAAACCAAACCACGTCATCCACCGTCCAGGTCAAAGGATTCTTGCTTGATGGCCGAGCCGCGTCTTGTTGTTCTGGTGAAGGACTTGAGGCTATCGGTACAAAAAAGCCCACAACAGTGCATTACAATGGCATGCAGTGGTTTCCTTGGCTGTGAGTGTGCAGTGGTACAGCAGCCTCACTGCGGCATTGGACGCTGGATCTGTGTGTGCAAGTATCAGCCTGAGATGGTGGGGTGGGGAGACAAGGGGACTTGGAGCAGTTTCCGATCTGACTGCTTATCGGGAGACATGATCCCAGCTGGTGAATTGCGTTAAAAAACATGAAACCCTCAGGTTCCTGCTGGGGAAGGAAAAATGTGCCAGCTGCCAGGCTCTTAATCCGAGCTGCCCCTGCTGTCTGATCTGCAAGCAGCAGGGATCTTGGCTCAAGAAGACACCACCCTCCCACCTGGAGAGAAAGCGCTTCAGCACTAAACAAAGGAGTTTGCCATTGAATGTGAAGGCTAGAGGAAAAAATTAGGATTTAGCAAATAGGGTTTTTTTCTTTGCATTCAAATATTCAGAATTATCTTAGAGCTTAAAGGAAGGTTTCTAGCCCATATCCTCCTAATCTTAGGCTTTCACAAAGCTGATGGTCCCCACTGAATGCCTATTTGGAAAGCTACTAAAACATGCGAAGATGAACATTGCGTATGTGACTTTTTAATGGTATAAGCCCTGGATGATTTAAGGTCACTTCTGCTTGCTGTAGCTTTAAATCAAGTGAATAAAGGCACATTGGAATGAAAGTGCATTTATGTTTTTATTCTTAGTCTCTGCAGAATTATAAATCTCAGCCTACACGTGTATATAATTTGTACCCCCACTAATGCTGTTTCACTATTACAAGAACTACGTTATGCTAGGTTACAGGAAAGCTGTTTAAATTTGTTTATATCCACACCAAGCAAACTTTGCATTAGCAGGTGGCAGCACACAGATATGTAAAATGTTACTTGCCCAGACCTGCTCATCTTTTTCTGTTAAGGCCCAGTTTTTGAGAGAGGTGCAAATGGCAAGCAAGCAGACGCTGCAGAAGACAAAAAAGGAAATGGAAGATTTCAAGTAGAGGGAGACCACAGATACCTAAACTGGAGCCTGGAGAAGCCCCATGTAGCCAAGAGGGCAATCAGACCTGCTGAGGAGAGAAGAGCTGAGCTCTCCAGAGAAATATTGAGCTTATAGAGATAGATTAAATGTATGAGAATCCCCATGCGTGACTCAAAACACAATCCTAATAGATGTGAGCAAATGTAGTGGGCTGGCTTTGTGGCTTATGTAGATTGTCATTCCATTGACTTCAGTAGAGCTGTGCTGATTTATATTAGCTCAGGCTCTGCCAATATATGCCCAATAACGGCTTTATGTGCATATTGGTCATTTTTTTCTTGCCACCATGCTCATCTTATAGTATAATGTAATGAGGGATATTTTGCAGTTAGAAAGGATGAACTCCAGAAAGCAGCAGTGCTATGAATGTGCAAATCTGGTCGATGGGCTTCATAATGTGATGTGATGTAAATATCATGATAATTACACTCTCATTTGCTAAGTCACTGTTCTGGATATAAAGGACAAGGAACAGCCACAGGTCCTCTTAATTAGACAGCGAGGATTGGTGTTCGTATGGACTCAGGCAACCCTGGGCTCCACTCACAGAATAAATGCAATAGACAACAGTACAGACACCATCTGGAGCCTTTGGCGTGAAACAATGAAGACAAAGAGTGCAAAACAAGCAGGGTAATCTTGGCCAACCCCTGGATCATCAGTAACATCGAGTAACTTTGTCAGGGACAAGTGGGAGGACTGAGACTTGTATTGGAAGCAGAGGGGCGAGTATTTCTCACATACCTGATCTGCTGATGATCTGGATGCCAGCTGAGGTGTGGAGATATTGGTCACCTTGGCACCTCAAACCAAAGACCAGGGAGAAAACCAGGCTTTCGCAAACCAGCCAGAAAATAGAGAGGGGAGAGAAAGGTTTGGCCATGCCCAAAGGATTGCAGAAGTTTTTATGCTACTGTTCTATGTGGTCGGGGGAGATGTGCCAATACTGAGGATCACATTTTTTTCCCTTAAGTTTGTATGAATGTAAAGGAAGCCCAGGGGGCTTAGCCTGGAATTCACAATGGGCACAGAGAGAGCAGCCCCTGGCCCAGTGACTCCTGCCCGCAACCCGCTGCTTCCAGAAATGCCAGGAAAGGGCAAAGGGGAACAGAGAGCCCCAAGAGCAGTTGGGAGCCTTCACAGGTATTGGAAATATCTGTAATGAAAGGAAGGGGGATGAGAACAAAAGGTTGAAATGACAAGGGGATTCTATTCATTCCTTCACAATCTAGCAATCAATAGCATAAATCTGATTTTTTAAAGACAAATATATAAATGACCTTTCTGAAGAGACACATGGTCAGAACTCTTCCGGGCCCTAGCGGGTGAAGATAACCCTTTCAGATCCCTACCTGAGGTATAATATAATAATATAAAACCAAGAATTATTTGTAGATACTAATTCTTCAAAGGTTGTTTCCTCTTTATTTACCTACCTAGAGTCAAGTCCTGGATTCTTTGCTGCTTTTTCGTTAATTAATTAAGATGTGTTATTTTACTTGTGTCTAAGGGGCTACCTTTAAATGTTGTTGGTAAAACTGGGATACCACCAGCTTGCAGACAAACATCTGGAACACAGTTTGTAGCTGGTGACTCTGAAAACAATCTGGTTTTGTATACACCTGTAAAATGTATTTTGTTGTTTACTTTACTCTGGCTTTTTAACATTGTAGTTCACACATTTAAGTGCAATCTCTCCATTTCCAAAAGAAAATAAATCATTTCATGTCTACACAAAGGCATAAGGTTCGTTTCAATAGCATCACTTTGCTGAAAGATTATATTAAGCACAAAAGTGTTTGATGGCAGCAGGGCAAGTACTATACAATTTTTCTTATCTGAAGGTATTCACACTTAACCTAAGAATTAGATAAATGAAGAAGTCTCATGTCTCCCGGGTATCCTATGCCATCCTGTCATCAGAATTAATCAAGATGATAATGAATACTCAGATTACAAAGAGATGGGAGTGCTCGCGACCAATAATTATTTTTAGAGATCGTAATCTAGGTCAAATCCAATTTCCTGTTTTTGACAGGTGGCAAAAATTTGTCAAATTAATGGAATGGGATATGGAAATTTAGGTAATCAGAGGGAAGCACTTCCCCCTCCTGCCTGAAGCAGTGTTGGGGAAGGAGAGTGAAGAGATTCATCTGCAGGGGAAGGTCTTGGGGCACCCCAGTCGAGACCCCAGCAGAAACAGCTGGAGATACCAGGTCAGCAGCCAAAGCTCTGGGAAGCTGACAGGAAGATATGGCCTGACTTGGTCTGACCTCTCACCTCACGCAGTCTTTTCTCTGCCCCCCACCTCTGGCGTCGGGACCTTCCTGAGACAGAGGATGGAGAGAGAGAAAGCCAACAGCCAAACGGCTGCAGAGGCATGACAAAGAAATCCGATGCTAAAATGGAGTTAAACCTGTGAAAGAAGGAAAGATAAATAACAGACTCCCTAAATATGTTCTTGGCAAACATACAGAGCCCAGAGGGAGTACGGTCATTGATAGATAGGAGTGGAAAGGGAGTGACAGATGAACTTTAATATTGCTGCAGGCCTAAATGATTTCTTTGCCTCAAGGGAAAGGGGTGGGAATGAAATTTTAAAAGGTTCTCTCTGACTGCACTGGAGCAGATAATAAGGAGCAGCAGATCTACTGAAACTAAGCAGAAGTAGCAGACCCTGAAAGGCACAGAGGAATGGGAATTATTTTAAAAAACAAACCACCTCCCACTATAAGCAAGGACAGGAGGAATGCTTTGTAGAAGACACTTTTCTGAAAGTCTAGGGCACACCAAGCAGGAGAAGAGGAAAGGCATCAGAAGAGCAGGCATGTGGGAGAACACAATTACAGGATATTTATGGGCACGGGGGGGTTGATGAGCCAAGGTCAGCAGAGAGCTCTAGAAAGAAGATTGGGCTTAGCATGTCAATTTACACTGGCAGGCGCCTGCAGGAGATGCCGTGCACCACCTGGCTGGTGGCCTCAGCCCCGTGGCATGGCAGAGCAGAGTCCTCATCCCACCAGTGCAGCGGCTGCTCCCGCTCCCAGCATGGCACACACCACGTGGGCATGCAACATCACGGGTGCTCCTCTGTCCGCTGCAAGAGCAGCCCACCATCCAGCTGCATGAGATGTGGCCATGGGCTGGCATTAAATATTTATTTGGGCTTTTCTTGCTTTGCCTCTCTTTTGCAGGGGGAAAAAAAAAAGCAGCTCACTGAAAGCATCGAAACAGTAAATGTACTCAAAAATTAACAGGCAGGCTGTGTTTGCCTGGTGATACCCAGCACTGAACCCCACAATACCATCAGCAGCTCCTTTGCCACTGCCTTGGGGAGATGCTGGATCTGGCACCCGCAGGGTGGTTGCAGCATTATTTTGGAAAAAGATAAACTTCAAACCCTGTGCCCCCAAATATTTTCAGGAAATAAATGTATTAGCAAGCAGGATTGCCTCTTTAACAAAGGCCCTCAGGTGATAATAATTAGCGCTAATATTGGATAATAAAATCTACATAAAAATAACAAGCTACAGGGCAAGGTTAAGGTTATTATGTTGTGGTTGAACACACAATTCTTCATACTTGGAATAAAGGCTTTGTTTGTTATGTAAGCAGGCTTGGAAAGGTTTATGATGTCCTTGACTATTCCTTCACTGATTTAAGAGCTTCAATTTGGCAAATGATGACAGGAAAGTGCATGTTTATCTGTTAGCAGCCCCAACTGGCTTTCTGAAATGAGATTTTTTGTTTTGTTTTGTTTTGGAATTTTTTAGCATAATCATGGAGAATTAAGCATCAAGCTTCCGATCGCATTAATGAGAGCTTTGAGGTTTAATCTCATCCATTCCGCTTGAAAGACATGTTCTGCTATGCACTGAGATATGTTTTATGGTTATGATTTTTTCCATGATATTTGCCCACCATGATAAATAAGGCAAGCTATTTTTCAAAACTATCCATAAATAAAGAGGATTGGTTTGAGGTTTCAGAGATAAATTCTTCCTCCTTTTCATGAGTCCTGCCCATCTCTGCCTTGTAAGTATGCAAACTGAGGAGGATAAGAACAGAGACTGGCATGCACCACTTACTCATCTTTGCTCACTTATGAGTCAGCAGCATATAAATTATCCCTAGAAAGAGGGAAGACACACACAGAAGCATCGTAGTGAAAGCACAGATTCCAAAGACCTTTGCAAGAGAGATCTTGTGGAGACAATAATCAAACTCTTGTGTGGCTGCACTAAGGCAATTGTAGAAAGATGTGTATTTTAAAAGTCTGGGATTGCCAGTAAATGTGGAAGCAGCATGGTAGATGAAAGCATGAAAGCTGTGAAGAAATACAGTCTCGAATTTTAAGGAGGAGCAGGCAATGCTCTGTGGGACTCTACGGTGGGAATTCCAGTGTCGCAGAGCTGACACTATTGCAGAGTAGGAGATTAAACTAGGCTGTGACTGGAAACAGCACAATTTCTTTAATGCTAGAAGTGATATTATAATTAATGTGTTGGCACCTTGCCTTCATGGATGTCACTGTGTTGCCCATCACAGCCACTGAAAACTGCCTGGTCATGTCCAAGAGCAAATGGCTCTCCTCTGCCTCATAATCTGCCAACTCCTGCCATGGAGTGTGGGAGACTGTCTGCTGGAGTCTCCAGAAAGCAGCTGAGGGGATCAGAGGAAACGTGATGGATGGTGGTGGCACAAACATAGAATCATAGAATCGTTAGAATCAAAAGAAATTTTTCCTAATATCCAACCTAAACCTCCCTTGCTGCAACTTGAGGCCATTTCCTCTTGTCCAACCTCCAACCACCAGACAGAAGAGACCAGCCCCCACCTCGCTACAACCCCCTTTCAGGCAGTTGTAGAGAGCGATAAGGTCCCCTTTCAGCCTCCTTTTTTCCAGACTAACCAGCCCCAATTCCCTCAGCCGCTCCTCATAAGACTTGTGCTCCAGGCCCCTCACCAGCTTGGTTGCCCTTCTCTGGACATGCTCCAGCAACTCGGTGTCTTGCCTGTAGTGAGGGGCCCAAACATGCATGAACTGTTTGTGCTGCCATACATTGGTGGAGCGCAGGGGATTGCTATTGCCCTGTTAGAGACCTTGACAGCAAACCCATCTCTGTGTGGCTTTGCATGTACCTCTATGATAGACCCTCATCTACAATGGATGATACTGGCACTAATAATTTGTTAATAATTGTAAATAAGCAAAATCAATGAATTCATAACCATTTTCATGATGTTCAGTGCATAACTGTCAGTTTTAGAGAGCCCTTACTGTTGAGCTGACCAAATGACCTAGAGGTCCCAGAGGAGCTAGTCTATGCACGTGTCAAGTGCTTGTCACATTAAAAATACTAAGCAGTTTTGGGATGAGTCCTATTACCCCAAAATACTATATGCAGCAGCTTAAAGTCACTTGTAAGTGTTCCAGAGACACTCACATATCATGGGTGCCTGGTTTAAAAGCAATCTTTGCTCCTCAAAGTGCTTTAATACGTTTTAAGCTAGAGAAATACAGGAACCTGCAAAGCCTACTGCATGGCCACTATATGACTTTTCTGTTGGTTCAGTTCTGGAAAAAAGATGTGCCACCTTTTAGGCTTTCATTTTGTAAAGACTGCAGATTTTGTGGGAAGTCATGAGAAGAGAGATGGAGCTGTCTCCTGAAGCTTAGCTTTCTGCTCAGGACCATGCTGAACTTTCACAAGACATTAGCTGAGACTGGAAAACCGTGACATTTGGAGTCAGAAACAAGAAGGGAAAGTAATCCAGCTGATCAAGCTTAAAGAGCTCTGATTTTAAGCTTCAGTCCCTTGAACATAGTTTCAAACCCCTGATACCAAGGCTTTTCTCCACGCAACACATTCTTAAGCCCAGGAATTTTGTGGATGCTGAAAAAGCACAAAGTATTCAATAAGCCACTGAGTGATTCAGGGAAGAAAAATCTATGACTTGTTACTAAATATGAATCCACCACCTCTGGTTCAGGAAGTCCCTGAGCCACAAATTTCTGGAGGTGGAGAGGGTAGTGGGGAAGCACCACCATCTCTGCACTTATCTCTTTCCTGGGGGTGTGCTGCTGTCTCATGCAGGAGACAGGCTGCGCAGCTAGACAGACCTTTGCTCTGAACTGCTCTGACCCTTCCTGTGTACTACAAAGAGATAACAACTGATTTAGCTGCCAACTAAAAAGCTTGACGAAAGGGTCCCAGTTCTTCTAGGAGGCTCTGGGGAAGCAGTGGGAGAGGGGAAAATGAATCCTGTGCACAGTAAGCCTCTTGTCCTGCCAGCACCTGATTATGCTGACCTGAGAGGCACTGAACAAGATGTGAAAGAAAAGGCTTTTCATTTCCTTTTCTTTGTAACTGAGGCACCCAGTTCTTAGAGATAACCTTTTACAAGTTGTTTGCGGTAGTACGTTTCTATACTATCCACTTTGCTTTGAGTAAAGTTGATTCTATAAGTAAAGAAAAAATAATTATGCGAACAGACCGCTTATCTGTGGTCTGTATAATACAATAACATGGGGGTTAACCAGAAAAACAAGTGTGTGAAAATAATAGCAAAGTGAGTGATGGTTTTGGGTAGGTATTGAACATTTAAGAAGGCAAACTTAGATAAAAAAAGAAATACAAGGTTAACTACTGGTAGTACATATTTTTGGAAGACGAACAATGTTCTAAAATATTAAATAGCGAAAGTTCAGGAACAAGAAATAATACAGGTGTTGGGAGGGTGAGGGATGTGAGGGAATTATGCAAAGATCTGCAGCTACTGAAAAGAGGCTCTGGAATGGCTACCAAGAAAGAACATGCAGAATCACTTGCAGTTTTAGGGGAAATGCAAGGCCAGAAAGACAGTGTAATGAGCTAATGGTAGACAAAGGGGCTAGGAGAACCAGCAAGGCTTCTGCAAATATATCAAGATTAAAAAAAAATAATACTAGAGTGACAGTAGATTCCATTAATAAATGAGAAAGGGAAAGAAATTAATGACTTAAAAATGGCCAAGACTCTCAAGTCTTTTGTTAGATCTATCTTCAAGATGAAAAATGCATAAGTGAAGTTTGAATAATTAGTAAGGGGTGAAGACACTGTTGGAATCACTACTGATAAAGACCTGTTAATGGAGAACTTGGAAAATGCAAACAAAGTTAACGGAAGTTCAGGGAATTAGCTAACCCATTTGATGAACCCAGGTCATTTCTAAAGAAAAAAAATCATGGCTAATAGGGAATATAGCTAATGGGCAGAGTGACCAACCCAGCAAACATAAATCCTAGCAGGGTAACTGGACAAAAATACAAAGAGAGGGAAGAAAAAGAGTTATTGAATGCAGTGGTTCCCATGGCATCCCTTGAATTTGCAGATAAAATTCTTGTGACTTTGCTTCCTGAAAGATAAAAGAGCCTTGAGCAGTGAGCTGGGTGATTTCTAAAAATGTATGTTTTGCTGGATAGTCTTTTTCAAGCAAAATCTGGCTTGGTTCATGATTAAAGGGGCAGGATGGGCCACGGAGCTAGGAAGTAAAACCTTTTGCTAAAATACTTTGAGGTAGGCACTAAAGTTTGGGTTTGCTCTGCATTGTATCTTGTACACAGCTGGTGTCACACAAATAACAGGTACCTACTGTAGGCAGTATCAGTCTTTGGGAGGAATGCCTTATATATTAATATTTATATCTGTAAGTTGATAATAACGGTTGTGATTGCCATACAATTATACATAATATGTATGTTTACATAATTAATAACAGCATTAGAAAACATTCACCTTTTTACTTAATGATGAGCAGATTGATTTTGTGTTTACATAGGATATTATTTCTACTTCACGTAAGTGGTCTGGATGGATGTCAACCCAGATGCACCTCACTAATTCTCCTGGGAATTTGGGAGTGAGTTAAGACTCCAGCATGGCACCAGCATAGAACACACATTGCTAAATGGAAGATGTTATATTACCACTTCTGTTTCCTTCAAGATAGGTCCCATTCCTTGTTGGGGTGGAGGTCTGGTGCCGCAGGCCAGTAGATGAGGACCCCCCTGAAGACATCTGGGCAGGACGATGGCTACAGGAGGAAGAGGAGCCTCCAGCAGGACGTCCATCTGCAGGACTCTGCCGCATGGCATACATGGATCCCATGCAGCCAAAGGCAGAATCAGCAGGATCCACACTGTACTGCTTCATGTTTGCAGGATCAACCAGGTAGTCCTCAGGTATCACCGTTTCTGCTCAGGAAGCCAAGACATAAAAGAAACATGAGTAAAACAGAACCAATTTTAATTCACCTTGGAAAAAAAAATATATTTTTGCCCAAATTCCTTTCTTTTGGCAAAAAGTTTAACTCCATTTCCAACTTACTGTACAGACAAGTGGCTCCAGGACAGATCCTTGCTGAGAATTAATAAATAATGAAGGGAAGTACAACCTCTCAGAAGTCAAGTGGAGTCACAACTGGGAAACTATGGTTTGATGTGACTCATCTGAGTCAGCTTACAGCAATATTCTCCATGAAGTCCTGGGCTGCTGACTGACAGGTCCTGTTTGGCTCATGGTGCTCCCCAAATACCACCAAGACTGGAGAACTATGCAGCTATTATTTGGTCTGTCTTTTCTTTAAAAACATGAAAGTTGAAAGGAAGAAGGCAGAGGAGGACAACCGGACAGGCAGTTTGTTGGCTTGATAATACCTGGCAGCCAGTAGGAGGGAGTGAAGGTAATAAACCAAAGTGTTCTAGCTGCAATTATCAAAATTAATCAGAAAATATCCTCCACTGTAGACATCCATCAGGCCTGGTATCCCACAAGGAGAAGAGGCTTGATGGCTGATGAGCATGCCCAAGGTTTATCATGGACAGAGATGTGTAAGTGGATTGCTCAGACCTGGCTCAGGTTCAGACACATGTGCCACCTTCCCAGACAACTGCAAACCATTGCTCTGGTTCCTCTCCTCTGTGTTGCACTTTGCACACTGTCTAGGAGCGAAATACCATGCTTTTCAGACTCCTTCCTATAAACCAAATTTTGCACTTACAGACAGACCTATTTTAGAGACTTATATTCCCCTTTGCTTGGGGGTCTAACGCACAGGCATGAGGCAGGTCTAGCCCCAGGTTTTGCAGTACACCAACTTTTTTTTGCTAGTTCCCCTCAGACCTAGGTCCAGGTCCATCTCACTTCACTGTCTGGACTGAGACCTCCGTGTCTGTGTTACTGTCCTGTTCTGGCCAGTGCCAGGCTCCTCCCAACAGGCCTCGATAGCCAAGCTCCTTCCTACTTTACTTTTTTGGCTTCAGAAAACAGTCAAAGCTCTTCCTCCTCCTCATTCCCACTGCTGTTCTCCCTGCAAAACCAGCCTTCCCCTCACCCAGCCCCAGGACACTCCTCCACTACCACCACCATCACCACCATCACTGGGATACAAGCAGAGCCCCTGGAAAACTCTGTGAGATCCAAACCTTCACATAAACCCTACTGGCAACCTGCACTTCAGAGATTCCCACTCTCACTGGGTGAAACAAGGTGTTAACATCAGGCAGGCAGGCAGCCCCTAGATTAGGAAAATGCCTCCCATTGCCCCATGACATTTCTTTGAGCTGTTGAAAACGCCACTTTCCTCATCACATGTACTCTCCCCCTCCAGAGACAGCTGAGCAGGATGAAATTACTCCCATGGTATTGCACATCTTCCCTGCCTGAGCAAAACTCTCCTCCTGATGTATTGTGTAGCTTTATTGAGTAACAGGAAGAATTTATGCTGTAATTTATGCTACGAGACCCAAACTCCATTGCTAATGGATGTTGAGCATGTATATAATAGAGTTTTCCTTTTAATTTACATTTTCACTCTTTTCCCTTAAAAAAAACAACAAACAACCCTTGGCAGCTGTGTACAGTAGCTGATATTAAACAAACATGATTTAGTTTGACAACTCAAATATTCAAGAATTGTGCTATGCCAGCATCCTGGCTCATGTGTCAAGCCACAGCACAGATTTTTGTTACATGATTGCCTAACTTCTCGTTTTCCTGCTGCTGTCTTTTAAAACTTTGTCCCATTCTGGGCCAAGCCTGGACTCGCCATAAGGCAAACATCAAATCTGAAGGACAGCTGTAAAAGTGAAGTTTCCTTGCTTTTGGGCACTTGCCTTTGCAACTGCAAGTAACTTTCCTTTAGCAAGGCTTTTTTGCCTTAGATAATTTGGATTCTTACAGCATGCATTCAGGTATCCTGCTGCCTTCTGCCAGGTTATTTCTGATCTTGATTCTCACACAAATACAGATAGGGCGTAATTCAGCTGAAGAGTTCAGCTAATGTAACACTAGCATAAGAGAAATGGGAATCAGACACTCTGAACCTTTCTCCCTATCCTCCAACAGATGCCAAAATTGTATAGCTATTGAGCTAAATACCTTGCTTTTCAGACTCCTCCCAATAAACCAAAGAAAATCCAATCAAGCCTCCTCATTCAAAGGAATTTAATTACTGTGTAGAACACTTGCAATAAAAGCCTCGTACGCATAAAGAAGACAGCTCTTTCTGCAGCATCCTGCCTGCACCGCATGGAATAATTATGCCTCTTGTGAATCATTACCTCTTTATTCCAGGAAAAGAATGCTCTTTTAATATGATTACAATAGGAAGAACACACAGACTATCAAAACAACAAACAGCACATTAAAAGAGCCCTGCTAAATAAATGGCATACAGCTTTTATTAGTATGGATATAAATGACTCCAAAATTTGTGAGCAGACACCAGGGTTTTTTGACTCATGTCAGACTGCCTCAGTAGCCTGTGTGAATTAAGACGTGCGGGTGAAATCTCTCTGTGGAAGGACATCTGTGAGTTGCATACAAGACTATGACAAGGAGCCAGACACCGTCAGTTTTGTTCCTGACCCTGCCTAAGACTCTTTTCTTGATCTAGATCAATTTATTTCACATGTCTCTGCTTTGGGCTCCAAAATGAGAGTAATGACGCCTATTGCCATGGACCAAGCAGGAGCCTCCATTCATTACTGTTTGAAACATGCCCCAGTGGAAGGTGCTCTGGCAATTTGAAAAGTCATATTCATGTCTTCATTGGACAGGGTGGAGCAGGGATCATCTCAAGCAGCCAGGTTTCTAACCAAGCCTTTTCAGAGCTCCTGATCTTCGAGTGGACATGAGCAACCAGTAGATTACAAGAGCAACTCATCAGACTCACCTCCTGACCAAAAGAAGCTCATGATGAAATGCAGATCATGGTTAGATTAGGAAGAAGGAGACTGTGCATTCAAGTATGTGGTTACAGGTTTTAAATCATACAGTTTTAATAGGTGCTGGTCAGCCTCTGTGCTCCCTGCTGAGTGCGGGCTGCTTTGTAAAACTGCACGAGCTGATGCACCTTGAGCAACCATGTCTCCGTGAGCCCACGCAACAGTCTGCCCACCCCCAGGAGAGACCCACATGTGGGAGGGAAGAGGCAGGCGGGTGTGGGCTACTTCCAGTGCACAGAGAAATCCATTATGCCCCTGAGGGGTGACACAGCTCTCTGTGACATTTCAGGGCAGGAGAAGATAATCTGCGTTTCATGACACTCCTCCCAGCAGCAGAGAAGGGGGTCAAGGTGGCCAGGGACAGCCTGTATGGGTTTACCAAGGATCAGTCACACCTGACCAAGCTGGTTGCCTTCTATCATAAAGCAACTGGATTTGTGGGCAAAAGGAGAGCAGTGGAAGTCATTTGCCTTGACTTTAGCAAGGCTTTCAACACCAACTCCCACAATATTCTTGCATCTAAATTAGAACATTCCAGCCGGGATGAGTGAGAAACTGGTTGGATGATCAGGCTTAGTGGGTGGCAGTTAATGGGTTTTATGGAGGCCAGTAAAAAGTGGGGTACCGCAGGCATCCAGATTTGGTTTCCACGATACCAGACAGACATGGACAAATGGGTGAGTTCAGCGGAGGGCCATCAAGATGCCTGGGGCCTGGAGCACTTGCCCTGTGAGGAGAGGCTGGGGGAACAGGGCTTGTTCAGCCTGGGGGAGAGGCAGCTTGGCGGTAGGTACCCAACAGCAGCCCTACAGAACCCATGGGGAGGCCACCAAGAAGACGGAGCCAGGCTATTCACAGTGGTGCATGGCACGAGAACAAGAGACAACAGGAAAAAATTGAAATGAAAACATCAGACTGGATGTAAGGAGAAACCTTTTCCCCGTGAGGACAGTGGAGCAGCAGCGGAGGTTGCCCGGAGAGACTGTGCAGGCTCTGGCACTGAGGTTTTCCAGACCCAACTGGACAAAGCCCTGAGCAACCTGGTCTGACCCCATAGCTGACTCTGCTTTGGGCAAGGGGTTGGACCAGAGACCTCCTGGGGTCCCTTCCCACGTGAATTGTCCTCTGATCCTGTGACTGATGTCTTCTCCACTCCCAGAAGCAGCCATAGAGGGTGGGGAGGACCGTGGCAAGGGCTCATGTGAGGGGTCCATGGCCCCTTACAGTGGCACAGGAGGCAGCAGGAGGGACAGGCTCCACTGCCCAAAAACTACAAAAGACTGTGGAAACTCTTTGTGTTCATGTTTCTCCAGCTCCGCGTTAGTTTGTACCACAGAGAAGCTGCATGAGTTGGAGCTCCACCCATGATGTGTATGAAAATATCCACATTTTGTAAGCTCCCAGAAGGCCTTGTAAACTGTACAGCTTTCACAGCTACTAATCCCGCTTTGGCCAATTAGGGAAAAACATGTTTTCTAAGACAACAGAAGAAAACATAACTCTCTATTGAGGTTTAAAATGCAACAGTTTCATAAATCTGTAGCTTAGCCCTTCTGTATTCTGTTGCACTTTTGTATTTTATTTTCTAGGTAGTCAGTAGAAGGGCACACACTAGTGAGAAATTAGTACACAATATTTTAAAGCAGGATTTATGAGAAAGCTGCTTTGAGCTTTTGCTTTGAGCACAGTAGTCTCTGTTACAACTGTTTACCACTCTGAGATGCTCTAGCCATTCTGGCATAGTTTTCCTTTCCATGAATAGTCCTCAGGCAACTTGATTGAAAAGCCCAAGACTGTTACAACCAGCACACCTTAAAATGCTGCAAAGGAGGAGAGAAAAAAACCAACTGCTTTCCCAGTTTAAAAATGCAAATTTCTTTAGCTGTGTTTCTTTAAAGTAGCAGCCTGTACAATTCCTAGCCAAATTCCTGAAGGTGGGTCAGCTGAGAGTTAAAACAGCATGTGAACCTGCATTTCACATCCCAGCTCTGCTGCAGACCTCTGGAGTGACCTTGGTCAGGTTAGCCATCATCTCTGGACTCCAGTTCTCCATTAGGATGAAGAAAAATGCTTGTTTTGGCTCCCACCTCCATAACATGTTAAGCCCTTTGCCTTAGCAGTATCTGTATGCCACTACAGCACACTACATGGATGTATACTGCATGTGTGAATTCAGAACACATATGGTGGACCTCTGGTAGCATCTGCAAATAGAGACACTCCAGAAAGACAAAAAAAAATTATGCCTCCCATTGTGCATTAGGAAAGGAAATGAAAATCAGTTTCAAGACAAACAGGAAATGAAGAAGAGTGTATACCCAGGAAAGATGACCCTTAGCTGATGTTTTCCTGGGCAGATCTATTCTCTCACTTTTTCTCCTTGATCTTAAAAAAAAAAACAACAAACTTAATCTGCTAAAATCTCTTCTATAGGTAAAAGCTCTTTCTGCAGTCCAGAGACACTCTCTAGTCTGCCTTCTCTCCTCTCCTCCCAAGCCAAGCATGTCTTGCGATGCTTTCCTTACCTGCTGCTGCTCCCACATCACTTCTCATGTTACATCCCTCTCTCCCTTTACCTGTCTCAGGCTCCTTTCCCTTATAACCCCCACCTGCTCCTCCCTCTGTTCTTCCCCATCATCTCTTCCTACTGCTTCTTCCATCGTATTCCCACCACCTCAGCCTTGCTCTAACGCTGCTTTCCCCCACCAGCAGCATCACCCTTTTCCCATTTTGCCAGCTATTTTTCTATGTCCCTTTCCTATTTTCCCTCCTCCCACACCACTGACCTGCATAGCCATTTCTTCCCCAGGCTGTTCCCCTTCCATCCATCGCACACTTTAATTCATCCAGCTTTCCCTTTCCTGACAGCCCCATGTCTTTCTCTGGGTTCGTCCCCAGATTGCTGCTTGGACAGCAGAGCCCGGGGTCAAGGCAGTGAACTGGGAGCAGGGATCCCGTTCCCAGTTAACAAGCCATGTCCTGCACAGCCCTGGAGTGGCTGCATCCAGGTGAAGGTTGCATGGGGCACCAATGGAAACCTGCACCCCCACCTCTGACAGTGATCCCTAAACCAGTAGATCCTCTTTTAGTACTGGTAGCTTCCCAGGACAACTGTCCTTCCTTCTAGGCCAATACTTTTGTGTCATTTCATAACCTTTTACTCCACCACCCACAATGCTTGATCATTTGTATTTGTTCTAATTAAATTCCCCATTAACTTCTTTTCCTCACAGTCAATATAGATTCCTTTTTCTTTCTTTCTTCCTTCCTCTTTCTTTCTTTCTTTCTTTCTTTCTTTCTTTCTTTCTTTCTTTCTTTCTTTCTTTCTTTCTTTCTTTCTTTCTT
>JANZLQ010000013.1:21172028-21183658 GCA_026212715.1 Elanus axillaris
TTTCTTTCTTTCTTTCTTTCTTTCTTTCTTTCTTTCTTTCTTTCTTTCTTTCTTTCTTTCTTTCTTTCTTTTTCTCTGCCCCCACTTTTCCTCTTTTGTGTCATCTCTTATTCCTCATATCATTTAGTGATGGACTTTGTCTTCTGACCCTTCTCTGTATCTTTTTAAGTGCTACCATATATTTTCTATAATGGGTTGACCAGATGTGAACTCCATATTTTAAGCGGCATGATATCATAGCTTCCTCAGACCTCTCCTCTCCCACAGCCAGGGCCAGCCTTTTCTCATCTTCAGTCATTTTGAGAAGAGCCAGCCACAGTGTCAAAATCCTATCGAGAGACTCCTTGTACAGTTTTATCTTCGCCTGTATTTTATAGTTCCTGAGCTTGGCTCCAGTTCCCAGCACAAGAATGGCATTTGCCCTATCTGGGAGGCGGGTGGGAGGGGAGGAGTGAGAGGACAGTTTTAAGCAGCTGTGGAGGTTAGAAGCTCTATATCTCAGCCTTCATGGAAGGAAAAATAAAAGTGGGGAAACACAAAAAGCAAATGCAGAAATGCAGAAGGAAATACTTCAGGTGAGTTTAACCATCAGTTCAATCTAGTGTAAACTGGAGAGGGAGAGAGGAGAGATCTAAACGGTATTTAAGAGTGTGAATGAAATGCCTTGGTTCTGAACTGCTACTTTCTGTTTTAACATCAGCTCTTACAAGATTAAAAAATAACTTTTTCTGTGTCTGCCAAACAGTCTCACACACTTCTGCCCAGTCAGAAACAGGCTGTGAACCTTTATCTTCCTTGTAGCTTGAGTCTGCATGCATCTATCTAAAGATAAGAGCTTCCCATCATGGATTAAGACTTTCCAGCTTTCCTGCTGTGATTTACTCTGGGATTACAGCACCAGCCCATTCCTTTTAGCTCCATCGCCCGTCCAGACATGCAGCACAGTGAAAATATGATGTCACCCCTTAGCAGGCGTTTCTACACCATGTCAACACCACTCTCTGGTGCATGCATCTGCACCCTGCAACGCTGAGCAAGGACTGGACCTTTTCCACACCAGCCCATGGCTGCCACAGTTTGGCTGGACAAGGAAGGCGTTACAGGGAGCGACATCTGGTTTGTGGCAGCAGAGCCGAGCTGCTCACTGCTCGCCAAGGTGGAGTGGCACGGAAACGTGTCCCCAAGGAGTCACAGCATCCCCGAGGCTGCTGCAGAGAGGCAGCGAGTGAGCAGGCAGCCCAGGGCATCCGCCGACAGCGGTTCAGGGCTGTCACACCTGCATTTTTCAGTCTATGGGATAACTTTTGCATGGCTTATAGGAACACACAATTGCATCCACAGGGGAGAGAAAGATGGGGGTACTAGTCAGTCAGAACAGGAAAATGTAAATAAGCCTCATCCACTTGTGAATGTAGATACTATGAACACTGAAACCATGGTCACACCATGGAGATAAAACCTGCAGTGAATTCTCCAGGGTTTAGTCTGAGGCTTTACTGCACCATGTATCATCTCACCATGTCCTAGCTGTTAAAAAATATTTTGCGGTAACTGGAATGCTGAATCCCCCAAGGAGAAGCTGCCAGTCAGTTAATATCAGGAATCTAAATTTTTTAGAGAATTTTCCAAAATCCAATGTTGCACCAATTACAAGGACTTCAGCATAGGCAATTTTTTTTCATTATTTAAACGATTTCCCTTGAGTATTTGCAGCCCAGACAACAGCCACATTGTGTTTAATGCAGTAGAACCAGAGAATGAAACCAGCTGGGAACAGATCAACATGGTTTTATTGTCCAAAGTGAGTAAAAAGGTAGAGTAAATTCACGAGGTAGCTGCTGACAAGTATATTAGATTTACTAATAAAAGGTGCTCGTGTGTATAAATAACCCATCGAGGATTTTTTTTTTTTTTTAAGTGCTTGGGGATGATTGAGTAAATGTCTTGTGTTGCAATGGGGAGGTTTTAGTCCTACCTTACAGCATAGGCAAATTGTTTAGGCTCTGCATACCCACGAGTGAAGGCAAAGGGATTTCAATGACATAGGGATCCGGCCTTTAGAAAAAGTCTTCCTTTGATCTCTTCTTCCTGATTTCAGACCTGCTCCTCCATTCCCTTCCCTTTTGCCTTGCCTTTATGTTACACCAAAGTGTACATTATGAAAAGGAGATTTATCAGGGTTGTATAGTTTTGTGTCTTAGCACAGCAATAGTTCTGCATTGGCAGAGGCAGACAGGAGAGGCTGTGATCGATCTGTTCTGTCTCCAGCTTCCCGCAGTACCTAGAGGAGCTTTTCTATCCAGGTAGTTTATAATGTACTCCATATGCTTATAAATCAAGATTGATAAAAATTACAAAAAGCTGTACATAGAATACACTAGATGACAATGACTGTTATTTGAAAATTTCAAGGTGTTATATCCTGGGATTTTCTGCAGCTGAAGTACTTAGTGCATTTCTGTTCTGCTACCATCACGATGAATCTCCCTGAATTACATTGCTTAGTACTGGCTTAAAATATTTAAGAGCAATTTTTTTTTTTTTCTGAAAAGCAAATAATTTGAGACACAAGAAGTGAGATGTCTAGAGCAAAGTGCAGTAACTGCAAAGTAAGCTGTGTTTGCCCATTAATAACTAATAGTCTCATCCAGAAATTAGGCAGAGCACATATAAAGCATGAGCCTATACATGTGTTTGTATGTAGGTATAAGATCTTTTATAAGGTCTTTGCCTCATTTCTCCCTGCCCAGTGCTGCAGCTCAGCTGGACTTTCTGATATTTCTTCTGGGGTTTCCTCTGCCATATAAATACAACACAGCTGAGCCCTAAAGCCTTAGTTCCCTTTCACAAATCCTTTCTTTTCCTGCCTTCTCTGTGGCTGCTTCTGACATCCCTGGCCAATCTCAGTCCCAGCAGATAGGAAATCACCAATTCCCATTTCTTGGATCTTTTTATCCCTTCCTCTCACCATGATCTCACAGAGCCAGTTTCCATTCACACCGGTGTGCTGCACTGTGCCATGCTGCCAGGAAGCTAGGCTTGCCCTGGGACCCCATCCCAGGACTCGCCTCCCAGCCTCACCACATTTTCCTTAACTTTCACTTCTCAGCTGAAGTCTAGCAAGCTACTGCCACCTTTCTGTTTAAATCACTTCTGTAACCTTACCTCTTCCATGAAGAAAACCACCATAAATTACCTGATTTCTCAAACCTCCATTTGCAGCTTATTTTTAGTGAGAGGTAGGGACATAATTTCTCTTGCCCAGCTGCTGGTGGTGCAACTCCTCACCTTGCACCCTTACCTGTTTCATTGTTGCCTGCGGCCAGCACCATCTCAGCACAAACACCAAACTGCACATCATCACCACCAGTTTGCTGCCATTACTCTCTTAATTGCTTTAATCTCCTCCTCTGCACTTATTTTGCCAACAGATGAATGTTCCTCAGGCAGATGCTGTGTGTTACTACTTTCCAAAAGGCACTTTGATGTACTCTGTATAATTACTGCAAACAAATAAATCCTAAGGAGCTGGGGAGCACTGTTGATTAAACAGGGCCCAAGACTTTTCAAGAAAAAAATGGATGTTTTATTTCCATGGAACTGGAAATGCCATTGTGTGGGGTTTTCCATTTATTTTGTAGTGAACTGGAAAAAGATAGAAACAGAAGGTAGATAAAGACAAATAAAGGAGGAAGAGCCTTTTAATCTTTCAATCTAAAAGGCTAAAAAAAGAGAGCAACATGGGGGAGGAAAAAAACTGAGATGAAAAACTGAAAAACATCCAAGCAAAAATCAGTAACATCCCCCGAAAAAAAGTCTGACTCTGTTTTGAAGCCAGTCAAATGTAAATAGCTTAAACACAAGACACCCTTTCCCCCCCTTTCAGCTGACACTGCTTCCCCCTATGGAGGTACAAGCCCAGGCCCTGCTGCAGGAGCCACGTACCAGGCAGTCCCAGAAGCAAGGGCCCTCTCCTCCAGATTCACAAAACACAAGCAAGTGTTCATCTCTCTTCCAAAACATTTCTCGTTTTGTCTTTTACTTAGTAAGTGCTGGCTTTGCTAACTCTCATAGACCCCTCCACTGCCATAGCCAGTCTTTCTATTACCCTGGCTGCAACAGCAACCCGGCAGCAAGGAGCTAATTGCCCACAGCTTTCATGGGCTATCAGTGCCTACATCAACACATCGCATGTGGCTCTCAAGTGATGTTATCTTATGTGGCTCGAACTGGCACAAGGTAAGGATCCTGAGGATCATCTTTCCCCACCCTGGCATGTATGAAAAATCTGGTGGGTCATGCTGGCTAATACATGCACCTTGTGGATAGGGGGTAGGTCTTTCATCGTCAGTTCTGGCCTGCTGATCTGCCTGCTTGAAATATGGGCATACTGGATCACAGTAAAAAAAAAAAATTATGTCAATATTTTACAAGTTTAGGAATGGAAATTCCTGTTTCAACTTTAATTTAAGCTATTTAAAATCAAAGCCAGTACTCCTAACTTCAGACATCTCCTAAAAGAATCATATAGGCCTACGGAAAAGTCTTAACCAGCTAAAACAAAGTTAAAGCTAAAACTGAAGCCAAAACAGAGTTACAGTCACATGATTTACCTGAACGGGGCTCTAAAGAGTATCCGTGCTTCCTCCATGTGACTGCGCATGTAAAGTTGGAATTAAATGCTTATACCCAGGGGTATTTTTTTCTGTAGTGGATATGATCTCATCCAACATGCATTTACGCCCATCATTTCATCCACTTTCCTCATTCATACCCTTTGATATGGAAAAATAAAGCATCTTTTTTTCCCTTTAAACTCCTTTTCATTGCTTAGATCTCTTTTCCAACCTCCATGGCTGCAGCCCAGACAATCTGCAGAACTGCCAGTGGCTGTGCCATGGCTCTGAGCACATCTTGGGCTGAAGGACAGAAGGGCCTTTGGGCTTCTTCTCATCCACTGCTGGGAGCAGAGTGCCTAGCCCTCTGAGGGGTAGCTTTCCAAAACGGATGGATTTTCTTGCATAGCCTCAAGACCGTGGAGGTAAAACAGCCCAGCAGAAGGTGGGAAGGAAGATTTCCCTTAGGCTGACTGCTGGAGGAATGTCTGCTTATAGCTTCATTGCTTAGCATCCACAAGGAGATATAATTTCATAAACTTAAAGGAACAGAAAGGGACTCTTTCTTCATTTAGGGGTTAGCAAACAGTAATCACACAGCTTAAAGGTCAGAAAGGTCAATCAGCCAATTTTGCCAACTCTATAGAGTTCAGGCAAATTATATCACAGGTGAATTTCATCTCTCCCATCCATCTCTTATTTTTCTTCCTGTCAGGATTTGCCCCTTAGTGTACATTTCATTAGTTTCTTCTGGTCTAGGTTTAAAGTGCATAAATGCTAAAGCCTCTTCTACCACCCTCATGAAACCCCTCCACAGGAGCATTGCCTCTTTTCTTTCACCCTCTTGGTTTTACTTCCTGCCTCTTGTACCATCCTAAACTGTTCCTGTCCCTCCCCAGGTTTCTGAATGGTGATATGCAATTCCAGCTAGAGTTGCCTCTCTGCTCTGCTACTGAGTTGCCACCCTGGACACCTCATTTCAGGAAACCAGTCCTGGGGATGGTGCTTCAGCTGCAGGCAGGACCTCGGTGTGGGGGTCCTTGGTGGGATGCCCTCCCCTGGGGCTGGCTGGGTCCAGTCTGGAGAGGGAGGAGGGACACAGACTGTTGATGGATGCACAGACTCATGCACGCATGGAAGGAAGGAAGAAATGCCTGCAGCCATCCCACCCTTTCTCTGCTCTACTGCAGGCTCTGCCATCAATTCAAATGCCACAAAGACGAGACGAACTTTTTATATTAGACTTTGTTGTAGCTGGATGGCTTGTGCAGTTCCTCTGCTCCCTGTTTAAGAGTGACCTTAATATTTTATTTATTGTTTAAAGGATAATGTTCATGGTAGAGGAATATATGAGGCAATAAATGGCCTTTGCAGGTAATTAAATGCTGAAGAGAGCCGAAGCTATTGGTAGCCATAAAAGCCATTTATTCTGTGTGCTGAGAAGTCAGGAGCACTGTTCCTCATAACATGCAACAAGACGAGATTAAACAAGCCACGGTACTAGAAAGGGGAAAGACAACATTTTTCTTGCCCTCTCAGGGCTTGAAATTTCTGAGCTGCTGTTTATCTGGTGCTTGGAACAGAAAATATTGATTGTAATAATATGTGGGTTTCTATTATGTTATTCCTTTTTTTCTAGCTGTTTTAGAAAGGCTTTGCACATAGTGGCAAGAATTATTCCCCTCCTTGGACAGATGCTCAAATAAAGGCACAGCAGGGAAGGGTGACTTGCCCACACTATCAATGGGAAAGTCTCTGACAATATCCAGCTCCCAGCCTAGTGTCCTGCCCACTAGTCACAGTTACAGTGCATTGCTATAGCACTTTTTGAACCAGCTTTTCAAGAGCTTGTAGATAGGAAGAGCCCACTTTCCTATATATAGAGGCACTGATGTAGCATAGGGTACCTCTACATCCTGCTGTGCTTCTGCTCCATGTGGGGCCCTACATCCAGCCACTGCCATGAGGAGAGGTGCTGTTCTCCTGTGGACAGTGGTAGGGGACACCATATGGTATCTACGCATACAAATTTAATTGGCCAAGGGGAGAGGAGCAAGGCTGGGGACCTTATTCACAGACCCTTCTGTCTTCCCCCTTGGGGATTCCTTGCATAATGAAGGATTTGCTGCAGCTACATGCAGCCATGCTCTGTGTGGAGCACAGCAATTGTCTAACAGCACAAAAAAACCAAAACCCAAAGTTCAAGACAGAAAGAGCAAGGAAAGGATTGACTGAAAGGGGAAAGAATATGAGTATCAAGCTTAATCCTTCCCACATAAGAAAAACGACTTCTAATTTCTGTGACCACTATCACGCTGGCAAGAAGTTTTATAGCAAATATGATTTCCTCTGAAAAATAACAGTCTAACATTGCACAGGTGCATGTCAACAGTATGCAGGTGTTCCAAAAATGTCCCTTTCCCGTGCTCTCCATTAGCTTAGCATGGGAGGACTAATGAAAGCTGAGTGCAGAGGGTGTGGATGGAGACACTTCACAAGATCTCTGTTGGCTTCCCATCCGTGTAGCCCCTGGCATACTTCACAGCATTTTCTGCAGAGTTCATCCAGATCTTGCCATCATTTTAGTTCAAACTCCACTATCACTCTCATGGAAAATTCTGGGGTGCACGTCAAGAAGTGCTTTGAACCCAGGTGCTGCAGGCACAGGTAACATCTCAGGATTTGCTGTAATGCAGACCTGAAGCCAGGCACTTGCTGGTTGAAGTCCTGGGTGTCATTCCACAGCTGCTCCCCACAGATTGCTCTCATGAGCCAGGAAGTTCCCTCACAGCTGAGAAAGAGCTGTAGGCTATGTCCCCAGATGTGCAAAGACAAGGCAGTGAAGTCACTGACATTGGGAGAGGGCTGGAGAGGGACCCTTGCCCTATGTGCGGGGTCGCTGGGTGCTGATGCAAGAGGTGTTGGCAGGGCAGGCAGAGTGCGGAGGCTCAGGTGCAGGGAGGGTAATGCACAGCCTAGAAAGCTCATTGCAGAGGCTGGTGCTGGGTACAGGCCAGTGAATGCATACTTCTTAGACATGTAAAACATTGTTGTAAGTGATATATGCATATATCGACAAATCCCACCTGGCCTATATGCAGCCATTAGCATCTGGCAGTTTGCTGTGAGCACAGGTGAATAATGGCTTAGGGGCATGTGCCTCAGGGCAAGGTTAAAAGGTGACTCCTGTATGGTGTAAGTGGATTAATATGACTGGACACGATGCTGGCTTCTCTTCTCACTTTTGCCAGTGTAAATCAAGACCAAATTGACCAAAGTCAATACATATATTAAATTCATTGGTACACAGGGGCTGAAAAGTACATGATTTTAGAAGAACAAACACCTCGATTACAAGCTGGAGAACAGAAACCATGAAAAATGTGGCTGCTTTGCATGGCTTCCTGCAGTGCTTTATTATGGCCTGCTCCTTCCATGTGATCTCTATCCCAACAGGCGCCCTCGCAGACCCGTCTGCAAGAAGAGTTCCTACTGTCCTCCTTATTATTGCCACTACAGGGAAAGCCCATCTCTGTTCTGTGTAGCAGAGGTCCCCCCTGTGCTGATCTTGCTGCAGAGAAATGCTAGCTCCCGGGGAGGTGGAAGGAGATTTAGGCAATGCAGCATTAAACATAGAGTCAGTGTCTTAAGACCCACTGTACGAAACTACAGTTATTCCACTGGTGCCAATGGAGCTGTTGAATACAGCCTGACATGATGAACAGGAATGTTGTGTATCTGTGTGGCTCTGGCTGAGGGCATCATGAAGGGTGCAAGGCTGTCATTCCAGTTCCTCTGCTACACAGCCGAGGACAGACAGCTCCTGAGCTGGGGACAAGTTGCCCTGCGGAAGAGGCAGCTTTCCCCCTCTCCAAAATTCCCCATTTCAAGGGCTTTATGTGACAGAGTTAATTTCTCCTTCCATGCCTTCCTGTGTGCTCTGGGGCCAAGCAGTAATCTTGTAGGTGGGTTTTCCAAACAGCTACCTGGCTGCACTGAAAGCAGCCCCTGGCTCTCCAGCCTGCATCCTGGGGCCCACAGCGATGCAGACAGCGAGTTAGCTGGTGAAGCTGCTGAGCTCCCCCCCAGCCACCCCCAGACCCATGGACAGGCCTCGGCAGAGCAATCCGGGTTCACCAAATTTGGTACACCAGGTTGGTGGTCAACAGAGTGCTGAAAGTGTCCTCAAATCCTGTCTCACCATATCTCTGTTAATCTTTGGTGGAAGGAGAGTCCCCTTTTGGGGCTGCCAGCTCAGAGAGCCACCTGAGCACCCAGCTGCTCTGGAAACGGCACTACAGGACCAGGTGGCTCCTCCATCACCTCTCCCACATCCCCACTTCAACAGGGAAGCACCCAAATCTCTGCAGGTCATGCTGACACACACTATGGCTCTCTGCCTAGCACACCAGTGGCTATCAGACCCTGGGGTGAGCAAGCTGGAGGCTTGGGGCAGAGTTTTAACCCCATGTATAACCACTGCCCACAGCTATTTCACAGCTCGCATTCTCCACTGTACCACAGTGCTGCTGGTGATGGAGATATAAAAGTCCCAAGAACTACTGCCTCTTCCTCCATCCCACTCCCAGGCAGAGGGTAGAAGAGCCCAGGGCAGCACTAGCCCTGGCTAGCCCAGGCTGCCCAAACCATGCTGCCTCCAGGGGGGCTATTAATTGCCCCCCAGCAGTGGGAGAGCCAGGGAAAAAAATGCTTCCCCACATCCACATCTCCTGCCTGGTCTGGGGCAAAAATAATATTTTGCCCCTTCCTCAGTGGCTGGCCAAAGCCAGTGGGAATGGTGTCAGGGACATCTGCATTGAAATTATGTGGGGAGGGAGATGCTCGGAATGTAACAGCCACTGTAAAAACTCCAGTTGTAGAGTTGCCTTCCATCACATACAGCCTTGCCATGCAAATGTACATGCAAATTAAAATTCAAATGCAAATGCAAATGTCAGGCCTCCTGGGCTGCACTCATTCAGTGCTACAGAAATCCCTTGACCTCTCAGAAATGTTCAAGTTGCTGCAAATGTCCTAGTCCAGAGGAAAAAAAAAATTGCTTTTCAATTTGGGTTCTTGCCTTTCGTCCCCTATGTGTAAAAGTGGCAGCTGGATTTCTTTGCACAAAATGGCAATTTCTGCACCATGTGCACAGCCCACTCCCAGCTTTGGTGTGCAAAGCACACATTTAGCATCTTCTTGGCAAACAAGCAATTCATGGATCATAATTGTGGACACTAAAACACCTTTCTCTCAGCTGCCAGCAGGTATTTGCCATTAAACTGAATGCATGAGAGACAGTGTGCTCCCCGAACACCCACAGTGTTGTTAATAAAAGAGAAGGAAAAATAATTTAAGTCAGGAGGAAACCTGAAGGTGAAGCAGAGGTTCAGGGCCATAACTTTGCATCTTTCTTTTTTTCTAAACTAACTTTTGCCATGTCTGTAGTCAGGCCCCAGGGCAGCTTTCCAGCCACTGATTGCAGATGGAGGCTGTAGGCATGGCCCAGCTCCGCAGGGGTTGTGCGGGGCCAGCACCCTGTCCCAGCATGCTAGGATGTGGGCAAGAAGGAATCCCAGGTGTGCCATCCACCTGGGAGCCTGGTGCTGCTCAGGGCAGGTGCCTCTCTGGCTGACCACCATCCTGGGGTGCATCTGCCCCACGCCATAGCCCCTCCAGGCTTCACCCCACAGGGTCAAGCACTAAGGCAAGGACCTTGCTGGTGCCCACAGGCATTTTAAGCTAGGAAGAACACTCCCACAAGTAGCAAGCAAACCCCTTAGCAGTCACGACTTTCATTTAGGTTTACGCTCATGGGTGGAGGTGACGGATCAGGATCCAGGCTGAGTGTGCTACAGCTAATAAGGTTACCTTAGATTTATGCTAATGACACTGACCCAAAACTGCATTGCTGTGAGCAGCTCTGTCCCCTCACCCAGTAAGAGGTCCCCTGCAGCGAAGGCAGACCACGTGCTTCGCAGGTGATCCTTAAAATGAGTGGTGTGCAAGGGGGGAAAAGCACAGATAACAAAGTGCTGGGGCAGTGCCCGGTCAGAGCCGACCCATTATGGTGGTGATTTCCTGTTCATGCCATGGTGACACCAAAGTCTGGGTTGGGGTCCACACACTCACCCAGCCTCCCACCTCTCACAGCAGCCAATGAGCCAAGACAGTGCACAAGCAGAGGGGTCGGTCTGGGGAGCGGGGACGGGCAACACTCTGCAGCAGGTCTGCAAGCAGAGGAGGCTTGGTAGTCAGTGGGGATCCTTCAGTGTCTAGTATGGTTATTGAGGAGAGAGAAATTTCCCCTCTACCTTCCCACCTGCCTGAAACTTAAGAGGAACTTAATCCCTTTGAGGCTTCTACCCCAGGGCCAGGTATTCTTGAGGAGGCCAAAAGTTATGCGAGACAGGTGACAGAAACAAGGACAATGGGATCATATGAGCCTTCTTTCCTTAGGAAAAGAGACAAAAGAAACAAAGAGGTATAAAATAATTGTCCTGGTTTCAGCTGGGATAGAGTTAATTTTCTTTCTAGTAGCTGGTCCAGTGTTATGTTTTGGGTTCAGTATGAGAAGAATGTTGATAACACACTGATGTTTTCAGTTGTTGCTAAGTAGTGTTTAGACTAAGTCAAGGATTTTTCAGCTTCTCATACCCAGCCAGCAAGAAGGCTGGAGGGGCACAAGAAGTTGGGAGGGAACACAGCCGGGGCAGCTGACCCCAACTGGCCAACGGGGTATTCCATACCATGGGATGTCATGCCCAGTATATTAACCGGGGGGGAGTTGGCCTGGGGGGGACCACTGCTCAGGAACTAACTGGGCATCAGTCAGTGAGTGGTGAGCAACTGCATTGTGCATCACTTGGTTTTCCACTTGTATATTCCAATCCTTTTATTATTATTGTCATTTTATTATTGTTATTATTATCCTCATTAGTTTCTTCCTTTCTGTTTTTTTAAACTCTTCTTATCTCAACCCACAAGTTTTACTTTTTCTTCTGATTCTGTCCC
>JANZLQ010000013.1:21183668-21215204 GCA_026212715.1 Elanus axillaris
CCCAACCCACTTGGGGGGGGGGGGGAGTGAGTGAGCGGCTGCGTGGTGCTTAGTTACTGGCTGGTGTTAAACCATGACAATAATAAAAAAAAATCCCTATCACTGCTGGGGTTTCTCAACACAGTGCTTCTCATCTGAAAGCCTCCTCTATAGCCACTGGAAAAAATACTGCAAATCAGTCTCCTGCCTCCCTCTGGGAAGGTCCCACAGAGACCCACACTTCTCTAGCATAAACAGTACAGGACCAAAAAAGGACAGTCATTTCTTCAGCCCTATTAAATCTGGAGCCCGAGCTGATCAAGCAGCCTACCTGCCTCCATCCGTCTGTTTTCATACACCTCTGGGCTTTCCGACACGGCGTTGTACTGCTGGAAAGGCTGGTTGCTGAAGAGATTGTCACACAAGAGGCTGCGACAGAGCTTCTTCAGGAAGCGCAGGACATACCCGATGCTGTTCACTACCAGCAGGCTCAGGAGATGCTGCTTCCCCTCAAAAGAAGCTGAAACTAGAAAGCAAGCAGGAGCAAGTCAATACCTGGGGATGCACAGCAGGATCAAGAATGAGAGCAGGGGAAAAGTATTTCACACAAGTATTTGTATGACTTAAAATATGTTACATAATTACCCCACCTGAAGTACAAAACAAACTGGAGGGGCTTAAGGACCTGAGTTTCTGTGGCCTCAATCACCTTCCCCCTGAAGCACTGGAAGATGCCAATTGGCATGGCCTGCAGTTCAAGGATTTCTAATATATGCATCCAACTGAAAACTGTATTGTATGATTGGAAGGAGGCAATTATGATACCCTGGTCTAAGCAAGGGGAAGGAAAGTGATCTGCCAATGATGGGCTATTAGGCTGATTTCAGCAATACCCAAGGTTTTAAAAGATAACGGGGAGACAAGAATTAAAGACATGTCTGTGAATGAATAAAAGGTACCAGGGTTGTACTGAAGAGAGGGCTGCCAGCTTCATCATGGATCTTTATATACTGATTTAATTGCATTTATAGGCAAGGGAAGGTTGGCAGTTGAGGTCTATCCAGAATCCAGTAAAATATGAGAAATCTTCCGTTAAACTGGAAATGATTGTTTATAAAAGGTGGGTCAGGAGATGACAACAGGCTCTGCTGGCAGGAGCCCTCAAGCACTGGAGAGGATTTTCTTGATGCTGTAAGCTAGGAGGCATTATCAATGGAGAAGAGGACTGGAAGATTGCACAGAAAGGATTGGCTGATCTTGCGCTCTGCAATAATAAAAATGGGTGGAAAAAATTGCTAGAAAGTACATGGCAACCCATAATTTTTTTGAGGAGGCTCAACATGACCTGATGGGAGGAGAAATGGCGGGACAGGCTGATCAGATGCCCATGAGCCACCAAGGTGACACAGCAACAAAAAAATCAGATATATTTCAAGGAGGTATTGAACAAAGCATTTCCAGGAGAGCCAAAGGAGTGTCCATTCCACTATATAAAGTCCTGATGAAACCTGAGCTGGACTGATGGGCACCATTCTGGTCATCCAGGCTCAAAAAGGGTGAATTCACACTTGTAGAGGTGCACAGGCAGGCCACAGGAATGTTCAGGGAACAGAAAGTTTCCCTGTGGCACTGCAACCATCACCACCTCTCCTACATGGGGCTGTGGGAAGACACTTGCACTTCTTTCACTAATCCAGCAATCTTCCTCACAATGCAGAGAGGACCTGAAAGAAACTGTGTATTTCAACATAGCACTATGAGGACTGCTCTCTAGAAATACATCTAAGATTGAACTCAGGGGTGAGAGCAGAGCAACTAGAATTCCTGGACAAAGCTGTCAGGGAATATATTTAGCCAGGAATAAAAAAAGGCATAGGTCCCACCCATGAAAGAGGTGGAGGGGTCACAACAGACCCACCAGGATTAATTGTAGCAGGAAACATTCAGGTGTCAACAGATTTGCAGGAAGGAGTACATGATATGGCTGCCTGAACTCCACCACCTGGAAGGTTTTTTCCAGTCCTACAGCCTCCAGTCATTACTAACAAGTACAAATTGCAATGTTAGGCTTATAATCTTTGGGATAAAGATTATCAAGCCAGTTTATAGCTGGCCTGAGCTGCTGTAAGGGATCATGCTCCACAGCCAGTTAAGCATCTGTAAGCCAAGCCATGGGACGACTGGAAAGCCCACGACAAAATCTGTCTGTGCTGCTGCTAGCTGGGAGTGAGCTGCAATCTCAGAGCCACACCATGACTAGGACACCATTCACCTCTCCTCGATGATTAGAAGACACATGAAGTTGGGAGCAATGATGACCAGGTGCTTTTAGCTCAGGTACCTGAAGCCAAGCCAGCTCAGAGGAACTGAGACCAAGGGGTTTGGCAGGCTTGGTGCACAACATGACTCTCCTGCTTGCAATGAAAATCATATACGTAGCACAGAACCAGGCAAAAATGAAGCTTTGCACTAAATTGCTTCAGTCTTGTGTTTCTCTGAACAAATCTGGATCATTCTTAGAGTGTTTCTGATTCCCTTAGGGAAGGCACAGCTGTCATTAGAGAGAACTAGAGGAGAGGGAGGAAGCAGGATTTATATGCTGGACAGAGGGCTGGAGCCTGGGCTCCCACACAAGAGGGTCCCAACGGCACAGCTGAGCTGCTTTGGTCCCTGCGAAACTGATGGGACTTGCAGTCCTTGGCTTTGTGTTCATGCCTGACTCATCCATGGCAGCTCATTGGAGAGTGTTGTTCCCATATTCCCATCATTGTTTCATTCCCACTGCATCCCCACATGCTAAAACCATGTTGTGACACAAAACTCTTGCTGCAATTAAAAGAAAAAGTCATGTTCAGTCTGAGAGCCAGGCCAAGGGATTCAGCGTGGGATATGCGAGACTCATCAGGACACAGCGAGAAGTGTCACTGCAGGAAGATGAGGAGCTCCTGGGAGGTTCCCTCTGATCTCTGATTCTCTCTCATATATTTGCATAGTCCTGCTGTAAGGGGAATTGCCGTGGGACTTGTGCAATTCCTACAGCTGAGAGCAGATTCGGCTCATGAACTGCAGGCAGAGGACACACCAGCAGCTGAGCTCTGTGCAAATTTTCCTTTAGAGCAACATGTGGCGGAAACGTGTGGCATGAAGCGGCCTTGCAATGCTGCTCATCCTTGCTGCACAAAAACTCGGCACACCGGCCTGGCCTCAGCACTGTTTCAAAGAGCGGTAAGTGCGGGACCCTGGAGCTAGCCCTGTTCCTCCCCCGAATCCCCACGGCAATACTCTTTACCAATATACTTTCATCTGACACCAAGACAATTCCTGCAGCAGCTCATTTTACAAAGGCGTAAGTGATGTTCAAAGCTGGTTGCCAGCCAGCTGATGTGAACGGGACAGCTAGGACAGTCAGGACTGGGGATCAGGTTAAGATTTGAAGCACTTCGCTATTGGCCACAAACCCCTTACAAAAGTGCTTTACCTGACACCATCTCGCCTCCGTAGCCCTGCTTGATGAGCGAGAAGACCGCCTTTTGCTGGAGCGCGCAGTCGATGCAGGCCTGAACAGCCTGCTGCAGGGCCACGGACGGTCTCTCGGGCCCAAAGTGCTCTGGGAGCTGCTGCACTTTTTTTCTGTCAAGGTACGGCCCCAGGTTCGCTTGTTTGTTGACATAAATGCAGACTGTAGACACAAAATCCCAACAAGGCTTTTACAAAATGGCCCTGAGAGCATCCTAGTAAATGCTAGCTTTACACATTTCTATTTATTTCGCAAGCCCTTCCATTCACCGGTGAATTGCTGCCATTTGCAATGGCACAGCCAGGCTTCCTGGTGATCAGTTGCATGGACAAGGTAGTGCACTGATCACCCATTGCCCATGTGAAGTGAGCTGAGTTTAGGCCTTGGTCAGTGTCACAGGTGAAGATAAGCTACATGCAACTAAAGAAGCTCCTGTGTGTGGCTGGGATCTGCTCTCTTGCGGACTACCTTGTCCATGCAACTGATCACCAGAAAAAATGCCCAGGGAGTGCAAGACAGTGACTAGCAGGGGTAACCTTACAGCAATGGGTAAAATCCAGCCTGAGGGGTGTTTGGGGTTTGGGTTTTTTCTCTATGTGTTTCTAGATTTGTTCATTGAGAGGCCCTCTGAGAGCACTGCTCCGAGATGAGTTTTGGGAGACTTTGGTTCCTTGCTGCTTCTGACCTTAATGCAGCTGTAATTCCTGGAGGGTTTTGCTGCACTGAGCTGCACAACATGATGGCAGAGACTCTGGGAGCTTCCTGACCCTCCATGTCCAAACTGCAAACTGCATCACCTCGAGGGAAACTGTACATTGCGTGCAGTGCTGGATCCTCATTCGGGACCACAGCTGTGCAACTGGGCCACACAGGGGGTCTGCGAGGGATGCCCCAGCCTCTCTGCAGCCAAGCCCTGCATGCCTCGTCTCATATGCTGTTGCCTGCAAAGGCAGTTTTTCTACATGCCATCAGGCCTGCTGGCAATAGCCAAAAAATCAGTGTTCTCCTCTTGCTAGCATGAACTTATTTTAAGCTTGGCTGAGACTAACTGCGTCTTGGAGGAAGAGGAGATAACACTGTGGTAACTAAGGGCGACTAAAACACAGCCTAAAGTCAGGCTAAAGTGAGACATATTATAATAGCTGGCTGAGTGTGCTCGAGCTGTCATCTCTCAGACAATATAACATTATCCTCTGACAGAAATCAGATATGTGACAAAAAAAACATCAAGCGGAGCGGAGGACATGATGACAGCTGTGTAAAGTTGGAAATAATTTACAGTTTGCATCACCATAATGAAAATCTACTGCAACTGTCAGTGCACTCTGCTACCCCATCTCTCACTGAACAGCAGAAGGGGCTCAAGCAGTATATAACCTGGGTAAACGGAGGATAATAGCAATCATACTTATCATTACATAGCACTTTACACCCTCCAAGTGCCAAACAAACAAAGGCCTAATGCACCGACAGACATCAGCAGCATGCATGAGTTGCAGGGGGCTGTGAGGGTGCAGTTTTCCCTGCGTGCCACCGTGCCGAACCTCACCAAATCTGCAGGATGTGGCTTCTGCCATGACAAACCACCAGTTTTGTCTGGGGCTCAGCTGCGGGAGGGACTCGGCAGCCTGCAGGCAGCATGCTGGGTCCCTCGCTGGGGAGCGGGGGCCCCAGAGGTCCTTTCAGCGCAGGTAGGGAGGTAAAAGCTGGCTTGAGCCTGCCTCCTCCTCCTGCAAGCCCTGCTCTGGTGGGAGCCTTACATGCACTGCTGGGAAGGTGCTGGGAGAAAAGTTGCGGTGGCATGGGGATGGGTGGGTGGAGGTGCGGGGCACTGCATCCGCAGAGCCCGAAATAACCCATGGAGTCTCTGCCTCTGCAGCCACGGTGGTGATCTGTGGGGCTGGTGGACTGTGCCTCCCTGTCCCCCTCTGAAAGCGGCACTGGGCACACCTCTCAGGGCAGCTCTATGAGACACCGCTCGGCTGATGTTTGCCAAGCACTTTGCAGTCTTTGCATGTGAAGGGACAAATGAGAATAAAATATATTATTATTGTCATCGTTGCTACATTTAGTACCATTCTGCTACCAGAGCAGATGGAAAACTTCTCCTCTGTGCATCCCAGCTAAGAAATAATGGGATTTATGTGTTGTGTTTATATTCTACTGTTATCTAATCCATTTTGCTGCTGAAATCTCAGGGTAAATCAACTGTCTTGTTGATTTTCTTCTCATTTACACCAGTTCAAAAGCACTGACCCATGTTACTTCTGGCAATATAAGCAAAAAAGGCATGAGGCTGTGTTTTCCCTGACTACAATCAGAAATGATCAGGTCTGCTGCTGTGATAAGGCATCGGAGTTTATGTGCTGGTAACCCTGCCTACAGTCAGACCATGGCTCCCCATCCTTCTTCTCCCCACAGCTGTAACAGATGCTTCATGTTGACACCAGAGTTTAGTCTGGTCATTGCAACACATTTGATGGCGTGAGTGTTGGATATAAAATCATAGCATCCATGGGATGTTGATGTTCACATTTCAAGAGGAATGGATCTGACATCTCCACTAAACTTGACACATGGCAGTCAAAACATAGTCTTGCAGGATATCTTTGTTCTTTGTCAGTGGTGGCCAGTCTATTCTGCAAACACCCCGTTTTCATGAGCTCCACCTGTTCTGGAAAGCACAGCATCTGGCTGTCAGCCCATGGTTCCTGCTCACCCCTTGGCCAAGGAGCACTTGAGGCTGGTTACCTGTGAGAGCCTGTGGGGTGGCTGAGTTGGGTATTGTAGCTGCATCCTGGGGGATTGAACTAATATCCGGCTCCGGTGTGCTTCTCGGTGGAGAGATTGCTAAGGGAGTCATCAGGACACGAGACTTGAGCTGCAAAAAATAACCAATTGGGTAATGAAACTATACACAAAATATTCCAATTTTATTCCATGTATGTCACGCACCATGAACTCCCACTCATTAGCAATCTGCTATTGCATCACTTTCTCCAGGCCAGGAGCATCCGTTCTGCTCCTGGGAGGATACTGGAGCCTGAAGCCTGACTGATTTGCAGCAGACAGCAATGCCTTAAGTTATGGGATGCAAATATTATGCCACCCACTAGGTAGTTATTTACACCTGAGCAAATTGGGTCTAACATTCTAACAAATCAGTGCAATGGCATTTTACGATGCATTTCATGTGGGTGTAAACAATTCTCCGCAACTCAGAAACACAGGGTCTTTAACTACGTCATAATTTAGGGACAGATTCTGCTCTTGGTTACAGGAGTATAAATCTTGTGTAAATCCAGTGGCACCAAGAGGCTACTTTGGGCAGACACCCATGTAAATAAGCTCAGACCATGGTCTGTAGTGTGTTATTACCAGGTAGTAAATACAAACTGCTAAGGTGTTGCACCTAGTAATCTTTGTGACCTGCAGCCCAGCTTTGAGAAGTGAAACACAATGGGAATTTACAGAGCAATATCTCTATGTCTTTATGCTGCTGGTACCTGGCAACATCTCACCAGTCAAGTGATGATCAGGTCCTCATAATTATAAAGTGCTGACATGATGGATGTGACCTGAAGGTACCACACTTTCTTTTCCTTTTGCTATGAAGGGAAGCAGGGGGAAAGCAGAGACCCAAGCACACAGCTGGCTGGTTTATATATTTACATATACTACACTGAGCTGTTCTTCTGGCAGGTGATTTTTTGTTGTTGTTTTTCAGTGGCCAAAGGTAAAAATGCTGTAAGTGGCAAGTGGCAAGTGTAAGAATGAAAAGACATTATTAGCCCTGTTAAATTTGCAGAGTATTGCTTCTCTCAGAGCTCACATCCAAGCTGGAAATAACGTACAAAGTATATTTTAGGTAGAAATGAAGCTAGATCACTACCTACTAACCAAACCTTGAGCAAGTCCTGCTGGAGAGCAGAAGCCACTTTGGATAAACATTCATGTTATGATTACAGCTGTCTAAAATAATGGTCACTGTTTCAGTGTAACGGTGAAAACAGAAAGCTGGGGAAGGGAGGGGGAAGGCTGTTGGACTTAGTGCCATCCAAGTGAGTTTTTAATCATTAAATCTCTGGGAGTTTGGATCATTCCCATTACTGGCTTATCCCAGCAAGGGCTTCACTAAGAGAGAATTCAGGGTCTCTCTTGCTTTCAGTAGCAAGGTAGCCTGTGCTGGGATGGTACCCATCAAAACAAACAAAAAGGCCATATTTGTTGAGATGGGTGTAATTGTTGCCTGCCAGACCTCCACCAAGCCCTTCCTGAACTTGCTCCTTTACACAACCTAGAGTTTCCCTCAGAGCAGCCTCTGTGGAAAGATGGGCACGACAAGCCTGGACAGAAATAAAAGCTGGCTCCTCATCCAGGCACTATCCCTGGCAGGGCACTGTTCGGTGTCTGGGGCAGAGGCTGTATCCTACCTCTCTTAGTGGTGCCAGGCACCAACTCCACATGGTGCCACCACCTGCCCTTCCCTGGGGCAGACTAAATCCCTTTGGATTTAGCCTGAACAAGGGAGAAAATGTTCAATAAGTGAATCTAAGACAAACTATGGATTTGACCTGCTGCTGTATGGCAGCTGTAGGGTACAAGGGACCGTGAGCTGGCCCCTGGCTAGTGCCAGTCCTCACCTGGCTGTGTTGTCCTGTTTTTGTAGGGTTGTCTAGCTTTCAGATTGGGATCAGGAAAAGCAGCAGCAAAGTGCTGTCAGTTTGTTTTCCAAGCAATTAAAATAAATGGGAGGAAAATGGTGTTTCTGAAATCAAGGTCCCCATCCAGTTTGAGGTTTATCCCATAAGAGAAGGTGAGAAGAAGTGTGATTTGTTATTTTCTGTACCAACAGGTTGATGACTCTCTTTTCTATACTGAAGTGGACTGGCACTGTGAAATTTGGGCAGCCTCTATGCTAGGCTTCTGGGCTTGCTCTTAATCATGCATGTAAAACAAATGCATATATCTATATGTGTGCTTGTACATAGTATATACACAGATATAAAATTATATACATTTATAGAGAGATGTACACACATACTTGTATATATATTTACGTGTATGTGTATATGTATATATATGCACTCTCTATATAGAGTCTATATAGATACTGTTCTGGAGACAGCGCACCTAATAACTTCTGTTTCACTTGCATGTTGGCTCCTTAACATCCTTACTGGCTCACAGGCCTGTGGTCTCAAACACAGGCGCACAAGTCCCCTCTGCAGCCCTTCACCCTAATGCACCATCTGAGTGTGCACTCGCCAACCAGCACCATCAGCCTGGTGGAGAGGGGTAGAGTACCCGATAGACCTCTTTCTCTGTCTGTTCCCTGGCTTTTGGAGGCCCAGGCAGGCTTATGTTCAAGAGCAAATAAACAGAGGGCAAGACTTGTGTAAACTCTCTAACTTGGAAGTCCCTTCTTGGCATTTTGCTGTTTTAGCGAACCGTTTACTGCAAACTTAATTACAACAGTGTGTGCTCTACAGCCTCTGGATACAGATAAATGCCATTTTATTAGGGTAGCAGAGAATATGCTTTTACTAGATCAAAATAAATCAATGCCTGATTATAAGAGACAGTACACTAGCAAACACAACTTAAATACCTCCTGGCCACTGAAATCCTGAGTAGTCCCTGAATATCACTAAGTGTAAATCTCAAAGTATTTCATTTAAAAAGATGTCTTTTCTTGGACTGATTCTTCTCTTTCAAAAAGCCAATCCAACCAACCAGCTGACTGACTGAGAGCTTGGCAGCTGAGAGAGCACATACGCATGAAAGTGAAAAAGAAGTGGTAAAGGAGAGAAAGAGAGAGAAAAGGAGACAGAGAAAATCTGTCAGAGCACTTTGGGAAATCCTCACTGTAAGACATTCGAATCATCTTTTGATTATCAAATGTCATAAGTTTTAATATGCACAGCGTGGGATATAAAAGGCAATGGTTGCTTTAAAACAAGATGTACAACCAACCTCCCCACTCTTATGGACCTTCTACCATGGAAAAGAGATCAGAGAAAGATGATCAGGGTAGGAGATAAGTGTGTCTGCTTCACCAAAGTCATGGTGCTTTAGATGCAGAGAGAGCACGGGCTTTTGTGCCATTGATGCTGGCTGCGGGTTTGTCTGAGTATGCAGTGGCTGTGGATGGGGAGGACACTGTGGAGTCCTGGAGTTTCCGTTACAATCTACACATCCTTTTGGAGCAGTCAGGATTCATCTAGCTGGTATTTCTGTCATCCCACACCAAAAAAAGTGAAGGAGGAAGAAGAGCATTTCCCAGATAGCTTTTTTTTTCTTCTGAACAAGTTCTCTGCCAGCTTGTATAACAAAATACACAGGAAAGAAACAAGATGAACCATGATGCAAACTTTCCCTGTACTTTTCTTAAACGGCTTAGATCATAGGTCCTCATCTTTATGGCTCCTATTTCCCTCATACTGGTTGTCCCTTGTCCTGATAAAACTTTTGCTAGAAAAGGCTGGGGTTCACCCTGTCCCTGCAGGCCTTCCAGCCAGGATGGCAGAGACACCTCCTGGCCATAAGAGCTTTTACTGCTGGAGAAAAAAACACCTCCAGCCCCTGCGCACATAGATGTGCACCAAGGTGAGCGCCTGGGCCAGTGTTCCTGCCGTGTGGGGTTCCGATGGCTGGGCAGAAGTGTGCCATTAAATCTGCACCAGGGAAGTACAGAGCTTCTGAGGGCATGTGTTGGGGTCCTTGGCTATACCACATGCTCTTTGTGCATTTGGCTGCAGGTGAGGAGGCTCAGCACAAGGAAGTCAGGGCTTAGCAAAGTTGCTGGGGCAGAGAGGGGTCAGCTTTGCTGGCAGAGGCAAAACACAGTCCAAGGTGTTTCCCACCTTTTCTTCTTGTGTCATGCGATACCTTTCTTCCGCACAGCAACTGATGCAGGGGAGTCTGCATGAAGCCTCCTACATCCCCTAAGTGTTTTGCAGTGAAGGAGGCAGGTAACCTTAAAAGGAGCGTATGCAACCTTGAAATCCAAGGCTGTACCACAGGACAGGTGAATAATCAGGGCATTTTAAGGTTGTCTCTGCAATCTCGGTCCCGGTGTGTCCAAATCCTGACTGCTTATTTGTCATCATTAATAGTGCCTTCTAGGGCAGCAGGGGAACCTGTCCTGTAATGGAAATTGTCACTCAACATGTCACAGGGTGACTCTCAAAGCCCACCCCACCTGGCTGGAGTTTGCAAAGTCGCAGCGGACCACTCGCCCCAGCCTGGGGCCACCTCCCCAGGCAGGAGCTGCTGCGGTAGCACAGGGTGGGGGACAAACTGCCCTTGGGCTGCTCGGACGCGGCTATCGCTTTGTTGCCATCTGGGAGGGATGCGGTGGTCTTTGCTGCAGCACTGCCCTGCACACATGTCGCTCCAATGTCCTCTAATACCACAAATCCCCCCACGATGCTAACAAAGCCTTCCCTCATACAGGCTTTCTAGGCAGCTCTTCCGGGCTGCCCCTCGTTTACAGCCAGAGGAATAAAACCGATCCATCTACTAACCTCCCCCCTCCGGCTGCCAGAACAGGCTTTTTTCTAGAGATTTAGCTAGTCAGAAAGAATATTGTATTTAGAGAAAATGCAGCATTTTATAGCAAATAGCTTCTCATCAGGTACAAAGCAGTTTTTGGAAAAACACCTGATGAAATTTTATAACCAAAGCTGAGAAAAATTAAACAGGATAGCAAGGAAAGGGACTTCGCTTTGTGGTGAAGCGTGATGAAATGTCATTTTAGGGAGACACAAATATTTGCTTTAATATCAATGAAAACAGGCAATGGGTCATCTGGTTATAAAGAACATGTGATTAAAAATGTCTGTTATCCGCATCTCAGTCAAAATAAATTTAAATCTAGGCTGTAAATTCCTAGTTTGCTAAAAATTCAGAAGTATTTTTCCATCTGTTCTGTAATAATTCAGCTATCTGGTTGCTATAAAGAATTTGGTTGTCTGCCATTTGGACAGGGAGTCATTTTTTAAAATGCATTTAAGTCTCATGGTATCTGAAAGTTATACAATTAGCAAGCTAATTAAATCAAGCTAGAGTTCCCCATCAAAAAATGTAATCTTTGACTCACACTGGGGAAGTGGTTTTGATGGAGAGGGGTTCACTTTACCTGAGCACACAGCGTACAAAGGCACCTCACAGAAAACATTGCTTGGGTATACGAATCCTATAGCACAAATAAACAGTGCCAGGCCCGATGCCACGGATACTACAGCTCATAAGTGTCAGCTCCAGAAACTTAAGCCATCAGTTATAAAAAAGATGCATTTTCACCCACTGCCACTCACCAAGAAATAACATCATCCCAGATTCACTGCTAAAGGAGGGAAGCTGCCACCTCCCTGCTAAGTTCCTGGGGACCGGGAGTAGGTGTGTGTGGTACCCAGCTGGGGGAAAAAGCTTTCCTTCGGAAGAAGAGGGGGCAACAGCAATCAAGTGCTCAGCTACCTAGGTCTGAAATGCAGTGATAACGCAGCATTTTAGGAAATTTAAGTCTCCCTTTCACTGCTCCTGCTTACAAACATGTGGTGGCTGGTGAAAAGCTTTTTCACAGGTGGATGGGTGCATTTGGGATGGAACAGAACATACTCCCCAGCATTTTTTTATTTTTTTTTGTCGAATTACAAATCAAATGCCAATGCAGGAGTAAGAAATGAGGGTCATCAAGACAAGCAGGGGCAGAAAGGATGTGGTCTGCCAAAACTCTGCATACAAGGTCATTGTGGTATTTGGCAAATCACTTAATCATCTCAGGGACTCAATTTCACCACATCTCCAAAGTATTATTATCCCAGACTTGGGTGGTTTTGATCTAAAGAGCCTACAAGTGACCCAGCTTTACTGATAATAATTCAAATTATTACTTGTAATAAATAAAGCAAAATAAATATAGTAAATAATAAACTTGTAATGACAAGTACCTCAAGTAAAACAATTCAGATGTTTCTGTACCAGAGTTTTAACCTAACACTGAAGTGAAAAATAATAAGTACTTCCATATCCCACATTTTACAAAACACTAGAGTATTTGTCCTGGTCTTAGCTTGGACATGCAGCTCTATTTTGGACTACTGCTATAAAATTCTGTGGTAATCCCAAGAGGGACACCTGAGCATGCTGTCAGGTTGACTCTGCTTGGCCGCTGCTGTTACATCATTCACGTTACCAAAGGCAAGGCTTTTCAGCAGAAATGGGAAACTGCAGCTGGAGCTGTTTCTTAGCCATGCAAAGTCTGTTTTCAGCACACACTGAAACACACTTCAAATTGTGCCCCTATGGCAGAGAAGGGTATGGATGAAGTAGGGAGAGCATGGAGAGACACAGGAGAAGGCAGAAGATGGGGAGAAAGCATTAAGGGCTGAGGGACTGGTGTCTACTGCAGTAGGTGTTGCACAGGGGGATGCGGAGGAGTAGGGGATTCTGGAAATGGGATGCAGAGGGGTGGTGAGGAGGGCTTGCCTGGAAAAGAGAGAGGAGGGAGGAGGGAGGTTGGAGGATGGGAGGAAGAAGAAGGTCTGACGGGAGGTGAAAAGGAGGGAAGGGCAACAATATGGGTAGCCTGCTTTAGATAAAGCCCAAACCCAAGGAGTTGAGACATTTCGTCCCTGTGCTCGGAGCTTGGCCGGCAGTGCTGTGCTGTGCATGGGGCCTTGCTGCCTCCCGTGAACTGGGGGAGACCCGGGGAAGAGCCAGGCAGCACCCGGGGCTGAGACCTTCTCTGGGGAAAGTTGGGGCAAGCCCTGTGCATGCACTGCTCCTGTTACTTGCTTTTTGGTTTTGACATCAGGAACTTAAGCAGCTATTATTTTCTAACAGTCAGCAATTTGCCCTCCTTGTGTAACAGACTCCACGTCTGTACCCATTCCCATTAAAAACAAGGAACAGGAACAGCAAATGTATACGCTGCCCCTAGCTGCCTGCAGAGACAGGTGGAGAGATTAGCAAAGCAATCTTCCGACAAGAAGACCCCTCACTACAGTGCAGCTCATTTTCACTCCCCAGGTTAAATTCCCCTCCCCTCTGCATCAGGGTCCCATTTTCACCTGGTCTGAGGCATAACAGTGGCCCTACTCCTGCCAAGATCCACGGGGGAGCATGGGGCAGGCGTATGGTGGGAGAGCCCCAGCTCACTGGCAGCATGTGAAGGGCTTAAGGCACTCAGGGTTTTTTCTTTCTTTGGCCCTGCCTCCCCACCGGGGTCACACTGAGAGCTAGGCATGATTTTCCCCCAAAGTGAGCAGACAAATAAGCAAAACTGCCTTTCCCTCAGTAAGTGAAATCTCATTACTTGCTAAAATGTCCCTTTTTTTTTTCCTTTGGAAATTAGCTTTATTTTCCCCTTTTATTCCCACTCCCCCATATTCCTTTCCTTTTCCTTTCATTTTGTTTCATTTCTAATCACTGTTAGTGAGAGAGGAGAAAGAAGTGACAAATGAGAGAGAAACACTTCCCAGAAGGTGCACAGCCATCTCATACATTCTGGGAGATGAGTTATTTTGAAACACCACAAATTAAAATAACTGTAAACATTAAAAAAAATAGATTCCCTCTAATTTTCACCAGCTCAGGTAGAAGAGAAACTGGCTTCTCTTACTTTTTTTGCATTGCTCTGCCCCACGCTTGCACAACTTTGCCGCCGTTCCTGCATTTCACCTGAAATTCTAGGAGAAAATGTATTAGAACCAGCAGGAGGTGGAGAAAGAGTGTGAAAATCATGTATCTACCTTGTACCCAGGTTTTCTCCCTCTCTTCTTTGGGATCTTCACGACCGGCAAAGCACCGGCTGGTGCTGAGTAGAGGTTGTGAACAGCCATTTTGATGGGCGCCGGCTGGAGCGGGGGCCGCCCTCGCTTCCTCCCCACCATCCTGGGGGACTGCATCTCCCCGGGGACCAGGCTGGGGGGCAGGCACGGCAGGTGGCTCATCTGCCCCGAGGCTGCTGGTCAACCAGAAGGGAGAGAAGAAAAAGAGAAAAAAAAAAAAAGCTTTTTATTTCTTTTTCATTTTAGGTTTTTCATCCAAAGGCGGTTTTCTCACGCTGTCATTTTCGCTGTTGTCACCGATCATAAAGCAGCAAGAAATATGCCACAGATGTGCACTCTTGGGTGGGATTCACACGACCACAGCTGGCTCAGCTTCTTCAAAGTGGGACAAAACCCTTGTCATGCCTGTTTCTCTCTGCTGACTGTGAATTCAGTACAGGGAACAGGCTCAGGTGGTGAGGTCTCTCTTGCACCTGTCTAATAGGTAAATCCCACAGCAGCCACCTTAACCCTACATACCTTAGATAAGCAGGATGAAGGTATGAGCTTGCAACCCTCAGTCAGTGCCTGCTTTCAGAGGGGCTTTGAAGCAGATGACCTCCTGAGGTCCCTGCCAACCTACATTTTTCCCGAATTCTGTGGTTCTGCAAATCCCCCCTCACCTCGGAAGTGCTACCAATACCAAAATTGGCCTCCCTCCACTTCATGCACAGAACTCCTGAGCGGGGAGGCTGAACTGGACCACAAGGCTGCCGGCACAAGGTAGCCACGTTAGAGGAGAACTGCCAAACATTTACTCTCTGCAATTTTATAACATCTGTTACCAGGCATGTTAGTAGTGGGCTTTTGGATGTACTCCATCAAATCAAAAGGTGTTATTTCACCACAACTCCATGCAGCTGATGAAGTTGAGCGGGGGTAATGGAGTGGAAGCTGGTCCATTTTCCTCTGTCCAGGTTTTAATAAAGAAAACAAATACACAACGATACACAGAGTACCAAGGGAATATACAGCATTCTTCACAGCTTCTGGCAAGGGTCACATGCTAACAAAGGTCAATAAAAAAAAAAAAAAAAAACAACTGCAGAAATATGTTTTCAAATGTTGATTTGTCCAGGCAACTGCTTTCCTGAGCGTGGGCAGAATACTAGTCCCAGTCCTGCCTGCATACTTTGCTAGACATAAGGGTCTAAGCAATTCTCATGCTTTTATGATAAGCCTTGTGATGGCTGACGTTTTCAATTTCATGCTCCCTCAGGCCAGTGATAACGGAAGACTCCCTGCTCTCCATTTTTACAGAGCAGACTCATAGCCTTCTCAGCTACAGAGAAAAGCCTAAAGGTGTGGTCCAAGAGCATCCTCAAAAAACATAAAGCAATAAAGGCTTGTTTGTTTATTGCTACAAACAACTAGAAATTTTTACAAAATCTACAAACTATAAAATCTATACATTTCTCACTACGCTTCAAATCTCACAATTTCAGAACCCAGAGTGATCGGACTGATCAGAACTGACATTGCTGGGAATGAAATCGGGGTTGCTCACCCACATGGTAAAGGGTACCACTTGATAGGGGCTTCTGGTGATGAGTGTCTGCAGCTGGGGGCTTCTCTGCTTCAAAGGCAAGTATGTTTTGCCTAGTTAAAATTTTGTAAGCTTGACTGACTAACAAGCAACTCACTTCTCTGGTCTTATCCACTCAGTAGTTTATGCAGTCTGCTGTAGAATAAGAAAAACAGATAGCTCCCAGCCCTACCCTCCAGTAAATGCATTTATTTGCAATATATTAAAAACTGGGGTTTTTTTAATAACACTAGGGGTATCTGGTCAGTTCAGACAGATCCATAACATATGGCAGGACTTGTAGATTGACTATAAAATTTCCAGTCTTCAACATCGGCTGCCTAAAACTCTCATGCAAACAGTGGATGTCTAACATCAGATCAGAGCAATCCTGCAGTGCCTAATATACCAAATTGTCCAGGGCTTCTGTGGTTGCATTCTCCAGGCATGCTCAGCCAGCTCAGGAACCACCTGAAAGCCTGCCACGGGGCTCTGATTTTTACCAAATAGAAGTCTGCGGAGAGTGTACTTTCAGGGTTAAAAGCATCCGGCTTGCCACAGCAGGAGTCAAATAGAAAGGCTCGGTCTGTCCTGAGCATCACTGCTTTCCTTCTCTCTTCAGCAGTGTGCATTTTCCTCCCCATTGTGCTTTCTGAGGGACACCCTTGGTGTCTCTTCCACCTCCCAAAACAAAACGCCTCCAGGCTGCTGTTACAGCCTGGCTGCAGGCAGGGAATTCGGCAGGGAAGGAAACTGCAAGGATTACACTGGATTTGGCACAAAAACCCACTATGAAAGCCCAGCGCTTCAGGCTTTGCATTTTGGTGTGCTTTAAAAAAAAGCCCGGCAACACAAACTTTCGCAGAGAGTCTTGGCAGAGGCCAAGAAAGACAAGCCCAGCCCAGGTTTGCTCCCTGCTTGGGAAGAGCAGTGGTTCCCATGGTGGGGACCACTAGTGGCCATGAGGCTGTGGGACAGAGGATATGGACCTGCACTGAACACCACACTGCATTGCCTTTATCGCATTTTCCTTTGATGGTAAAGGTAGCTGGTGGCACCTTGGATACTCTGAGCATTAACAAGTGCCATAGCAAAAGAGCTACTGACCTAGAACACTTCTTTGGCTGAAATGTTGCTTTCTTTTGCAACTGGTGAAGTATTAAACATGCGGTGGTCAGGAAACACACTAAATATCAGCAATCACAATTTTTTTGTCCTGTCTCTCTGCTGTTGACACTTGTAACACTGTGCTTTGGCAAAACCTCTTAAAACCCCTTGCCACATGTGCTGACACACAAGACCCAACTGGACTGTGCACAAAGTGATCTCAGTGTAATGTATTTGAATTGATACAGCAAAGGCAAGAAGTCAACTGCAATATACAAGCTGTTGTTATTACACTTAATAGACAAGCCCAGCTGTGACTTGATTCTCCTTTCTTGTATGCTAAGGGAAATGGAGAGCGCCTTTGGTGGCACTTACAGTGTTAGGCTGCTGCAGATCCTGGAAGGCAAATGTGTTCCCCAGCAGTGGGGGAAGAGAGCAGACAAGCAAAAATTGCCTCTGTCTGGCAGTGGGGGGTGACAGCACAACCTCTTCTTACAGCCAGAAGAAAGCTCTTGGGCAGCCTGGAAAAACACAGTCAACTTGCGGGTTGGCTGGAGAGGCCAGAGGGACACAAGGGCTTGTCTGGCCACCCCTGATAAAGTCAGGGTGTTACCTCGGAAGGACTTGCCTGGGGCAGCCACAGTTGGGACTTGACCCACAGCTCAGCAGCTGGAAAGCTTGGTGTCTTCAAGGCAGGTTAAGAGAACTTGATGCAATTTAAGAGCAAATTCAGAGAAGAAAATTACAGACTACTAACAACAAAGGCACCACCTCAGTTCAGGAAATCACTGTAGTACAAATAGCCCAGAAGATTTGGGCAGGGAAATCAGTGTATGTTTGCCCTGTCCTTGTACTTCTCCTAAGGCACTAGCTTTGGGCAGCAGAGGATAATGCAGCTTCAGTCTGACCCGGGTCTATCACTTTCCTATTTTTAGTTTAAAAATAACAACAGGAAACTGCTTTACATTTATGGCTTCTCATCACTTAATGCAGGGCTAGACACGGGATAACCTTTCCTTACTTGTCTCTCAAACGTTGTCATCTGGAAATTTAATTTCCAGCCCTGCCTTCCACATTGCTCCATCAGATCCCAGGGGGGAGGCAGCAAGGAAACTCCCCTCCCCACCCCGATGCCTGGGCGAGCGCTGCGGGAGGGGGGAAGTCCTGTGCCCTTCAGGCAGCAGAGGTTCTGCTGTGACTTCAGAGCATCCTGAGGAGCAACCTGTGCACAGCTGTCCGCCCCCATGGAAGGCCAGGGGTGGGGAGAAAAACATGCCCTAGACCAACACTGGTGACCTGTAGGATGTTTCTAACAGCCCATGCTTTGCACTGAGCTTGCCCTGCATCGTGTGTTGGTGTATATGCTGTATGATTAGCAACACAGCTTACCGTGCTGGCAACCATAGCTGATAGCGGAGGGAGCTGCAGTGCATTTCTTCCCAAGCTGAGTATTTTTGATGGACTGCAAAGATCCATTGTTAATAAAAATAAATGCCTGCAATAAATGCAGCTTTTAACCTGCGCTCCAGTAACTGCAAGGGCTGAAGGTAAAAATATCACATTAAATTTTATATCCGTAATTCCAGAGGATGATCATTTAAACTTAGCTTACACCAGGTCTCATGCAAACCCATGCCTCAATAGACACAGGGATCATGCATAGGGAAGGAATTCATGCCTTAAGCCAAAGGAAGGTGCAAAAGTGCAGTCAAGCAGAAAATGTGCCCGTTTCACAGCAGCTGAAGGAGAATGCCCTTCACTCCCAGTACAGCCACTGGTCCCAGCTGCAAAAGGACTCTGACGCAGGAGTCCCTGCCAGCACTTGCAGCCCTGCCTCCAACTCTTGACTCCTGCAGAGCTTCGCGTCTCCCAGATCTACATACCCAACAGCCGTATGTGGAAAAGATATAAACTTCTTGTGCTCTTGTCTGTCTTTCTTCAGCTGTTCAGGAAACCACACGCTGCGGGGGAATATCATGTTATTAAATGGGAGGGAGAGGATACTTTTCAACCAGTAACAGAACTGTTTTCCCCTTCTTTGCGCACAGCAGGGCAGCTCTTTGACTGACCACTCGGAGATGATGGCCTGCAGAAAATAGGTGAGCAAAATGAGAAGCATTGCCTGATCTGGCAGCAAAGTTTTATACCAGCGTGCTCCTCTCGGATTAGTATTCAGGCACATGAGGCATTACACAGCTCTTCATCATGAATACCAAAGCAGCACTGCATAGCACATGAAAGGTAAGTGTTTAGTGAAGCAGACAGTAGGAATTTTTGCTAATAAAAGCATTGAGCCAATATTCTCTGCATGTCTGGATGTGATTGCCTAATGACATTGCATGGAAAGCACTCATCTCACCATTGCTCAAAGAAAGGTCAGGATAATTTTCAGCCGTGGCATGAAGTTCTACTGCGATTTGCAGAGCTCTTCTCTTGCCTATGCCTTGGGGATTGAAGCGAGAAGCAGTTCCTTCTCTGAGGGATTCCCTCCCTGTTTTGACCCCAGGAAAAGAATTTTTACACAAAATCCTTGAGACTGCCCAGACAACAGGATCTGAGTAGAAAGGGCCATTTTCCCAAACCAGTCATTAAAGAAACAAACTACACAAGTATCTGTGCTAGCTGTGGGAACTGAGAATGGGATTCACCCCACCTAATTTCAAACCTCAGTTCATCCATCACCTCACTATACGTGCCTCTGGTCATTTCAGATGTGATCTTTCTTACACCCTGTGTCACATCTGCCAAAAAAGTCTTGGGCATCTCAGGTTATCTCAGGTGGCACTAAATGAGTATTCTAGGCAACCAGACTTAGCTACAGGGAATAATTCAATAACAGAAGAAGACACCTAAATGCCTACCTTCAGACCCTTATACAGAGGTGTCTCTGTGTGTGCTGGATGTCTGACCTCCCATGGTATCAGTGGAGATCTAGCCAGTGTGGTTGAAGGTGTGCAGTCATTCAGCTGGCCGAATATAGATGTAGTTTGTGGTGGGTTCAGTGGCTCTAGGGTCCACTGACAAGGAGCAATTTGATGATCATGGGAGCTTTGTCACTTCCCTGTAGACAGCTGTGTTTAGGTGTCTTAATCCAGAACTAATCCTATTCCTAAAAGTTGGGTTTGGCTTGTCTATTTTATACCCAACATTAGGGTGAGGTTAAACATGTCCTAGGTATACATCTCTTCTCTTTATAAAATGAGCCAGGAAAACAAGCTCGTATCTAGATATTTACAATGCCCAGGTGAATCCCACTCTTGGTCACTCATGCCTACCCACAATAGCCAGTTCTGTCTTATCCCCTGTGCAGGATATTTCTGGTTAATAGTACATTGCATTGCAGAAGAAAGCATTGCCTTTTTGGAAGTGGAAACTCAAGCTTCACAGGTGAGAAACACTTGAGATTCCTGGGCTTGTGCCAGCCTCCCTGTGAGGTCCCAAATGAGGAACTTCCTACCTTTTCAGAGTCTCACTTCTCCCACATGTCCCACAGCATCTCCTCCAGGAGGCAAGAAGACAACCAGACATGTGAAGCAATTTGCTTGGGACAAGGCCAGCTGATGGCAGGGTAGAGGGTCCTCAAGTACCCACCATCCCTGTCCCAACCACTGCCACATGTCAATTCTCAAGCAAAAGTGAGCAAAATATTTCAGTATCTCTCATTTGGACAAAATAGTGTGATTCTCCTTTTAGCTCCTAGAGTAGTTGAATTTTGCCAGCCATCCCATGTTTTAAACATTCTCACAAGCAGTTTAGAAAAGGCTGGAGAAAATACAAACACCTTTTCTTCTGCTTGGAGCCATTGCCAAGGATACTGATTCTTAGGTATTCAAAAGCAGTATTAGCGAGTTTTCCCTACACAGAGCAGTGCTACAGTAAAGCCTGTAAGCAGATACAAAGCAGAGTGATTGTGGTTTTGTTCTGGGCTGTAAAAACACAGATATCTAATGAGCTGTACTCTTCTGTTAGAACTGGTAGCCGTATATCATTATCTCCCTGCAGCACAGCAGAGATTTAACTCTCCTTGATAGAACTGAAAGTAATAGCAGCATCCAAACCAACATATACTGGCATCCGTCACTGCGTAGTCTCTGTCTACCTTGCCCTTGAGCTGCTGTGTCGGCCAGAGAGACTATGGGAGGTGGTAGCACCAGTAAGGGCGAGATGGCCAAGTTTTCCTTTAGTGCCATCATTTTGTGCCTGAGACATGCATGGCAAAAAGGTGGTGCACTTTTTCAGTCTACTTTCCTGCAGAGAAGGAGTTCACAAACTCGTGCTCTCCTTCACTCCTCATATGAGTTTTGGAGTTGTTGGCTCATTTCAAACAGATCTGATGGGGCACAAGAGCAGGGGTGCAAAGGTTTGCAGGTGTAGTGGAAATGTGCAAAAGACAGAGATGTGAGACCCCAGCTGTGCTCCCCCAGTTTTGGCCACCTGTCTTATGAGACAGTGAGAGCAGAAGAAACAATACAAAAGCTTTGATGCTGGGAAAAGCTCTTATCAGATCTGACACCCTCTCAGACACCAGAATCAGGCAGTTACAGGGCACAAATCTATAGAAAAACACGCAAGCGTCCTTCTCTCCTCTGCTCAGGAAACTACCTGCGGCTGCGGAGCTTTTAATCGCTCCGAGTTTGAGTTTGTCCCCTGCTTCATGGGCACTGAAGGAGGGGCAGCAGCCAGTCTGGACATGGCTGGCACGCTGCTGCTCAGCTATTCACATCTCAGGAAATAGCACATTTCTCTTTGCAGCTGGTTTCAGCCCTTTGTACCTGCATGTCTCCAGCTGCAAAATGTGCTCAAGGTTACACTGCAATAGCAATTGCATGGTGCTGTATTAAATAATTTGCCAAAGGATCCAAATCAAACTAAGTTCAAACAAGAAAACATCTTTTCACTCTTGCAAACATGTCCCAGTGCAACAGAAACGCAGCAACATTTCTGCCACGGGGTGCTTTGCTGGCTGCTCCAGGCTCGCAAGTGGCAGAGCCCCTTCAGAAGGAGTCCTGCAGCAGGCTTGCTCTTCAGCTGCTGAGAGCAGGTCCTGTAGAGCTGCAATTGGTATTTTCAGTTGCTATGTTGGGGTGGGAAAGGACCAGGCATCACACAAGTAGTATCCGGTGCTGTACCCTGCCCTTTTCTCCATCTCACTGTCTGGGTGCCTTAATGAAGGGGCAGGCAGTTGGTAAGAAATAGTACTGAATTCGTCAAAATCCAGACAAAAAGTGTTAATGGTGTCTGTTCCTTCGCTTGTTACTAAGAGCAAAAGGAAAAATGGTTCCTGGTGTCATCTTGCAGCCTGTTTTTTTGTTTTTTTTTTTCTTAAGTTAAATTCAGCAGCAGTGACAGTGCTGTCCTTGAGGAGGTGTTCTTTTGAAGGATAGCACCCTGGTGACAGCAGGTAGAGCAGTAGCTGCATGCCCCCTCTCACTCAGGTTTGCTTAATGAGCCAGAAGAACTTGAAAACCCTTGCGAGAATGGGACCCCCAGGAGCAGCTGAGGCCAGCCTCGCCTCCTGATCTTACCTTTCTTCATTTGGCCTGACATTTTTGTTGCAGACGAGTAGCCTGTGGCAGGGAATTGAGGAAATGAAACTTTACGGAGAGCAAACGAGCGCGGGCAGAGCACCAAAGGGAAGATGTGAAAAATGGGTGCGATGAGTCCATGTGACTGGCAAGGGTCACTCTGCTGAGGTGGTCAAGCCAAATGTGCACAAAAAAGGTGATTCGTTCCTTCTTTCTCTCTTATGTGGAGCTGGTAGCAACACTTCTGAAATTGCAGAGAAACCAGAAGGAAAACAGTGCCCACCTCAAGAAGCTGCAGGAGGGTGGAGTTCCTCTAGCAGGTCTTTGCCTCAGGCTGTGGTTTAGCATTTGCAAGATGAGGTACCCGCAAAACAACCTGAGTGCCTCCTCTCACTACCCTGAGGCATCCTGACTCAGCATCTGGATATGCAGAGGTGCCATTTCAGTTTGCTAAAAAGAGCATCTTAAATCCCCTCTCCTGAAACCCTGAGGGAGGTAAAGTGTAGGAGAGTGCTGGTGTAGCAGTCCAGGAGCTGTGCAAAATTCCCTCTGAAAGCTCAGAGAGGCAGGATGGAGAACTGAGGCCAATGGCTGAGTATTATAAGTTCGGTATTTTTATAAAAGTAGTTACTCTTGCAGACTTGCAATGTCAGGTTTACTGGTTGCCAAGGCCTCCTGTCAGCCTATCTCCACTTCATCTCCTCATCTTCCCCACCTCACCTGAGAGTCCTCTCCTCCATGCTGACAGGCTGCAAAGTTTCCGAAGGAGGTAGGTCCTCTCCCCCATTGCCTCCGCAAGCTGTTACACTCCAGCTCAGGAGGCTCATGGGACGCTGCATCTCACACCAGGATCCCTCTGGGTGTAGGGAGGTGTAATGGAGGGGCTGCTACCTTTCCAGGCTGCAATCAGCTGAAGATACGTCCCACGGGCACTCCACCTGCTTCCCCACTGCTCTGGCCTTCTGCACTCCAGGACCAAGTGACTTTTCTGGTGACCGGGAGGACTGTAGTGCAGAGCACACCGCTCTTTTCTCCCTGAACTACCAGAAGTGATTTCCAACACCAAGAACCTCCAGCCTCAGTTTCTCCAGCTCAAACCTCAAATGCTGGAGATGCAAAGATGCCCAGGATGTTTGTTATTAATTAATCAGATGACACTGGAACAAATCTTTCCTTAAATACATGAATGTTTGTAGCCCTGATAGGTCTTCAGCCCATACAACTGAGTCTGTGATTCTGAACCAGCAATTAAATTTAAATTGGGCTTTGTATTGTAGCAGGTTCTGTTTCACATATTCAGGCAAGCAATTGCTAGTTGAGATGCCCTTGTTTCTTATCACACACTTTGCCAGGGTAATTTACAGGTTGCTTTCCAGAAGTCCCATCCTGCGACTAGCTTTGTTACCAGGGAACTTGAGCGGTTAACAAGCTAACCCTCCTTGAACTACAGGCACACAAAGCAGTATCTTATTTATCTACAACCTTCAGACCAGCAAAGAAAGCACCAACTTCTCTTTTGAATGCAGTTACTTTCTTTCTCATCTTCAGCATCTTGCGCAAAAGCCAGATGCTTTCATCACCCATAAGCCACGGATCCTTTCTGCTCTCTGTTAAATTTTCAGGGGCAAAGATTTGGAACAAATGAATGTGAAATGAGCAACATTTATATTATGGCCATTTCAGTTCTCCAGCTGAGTCTGTAATTGGTTGATACTCATATTTTTTCCCTCTCGCTTGTCTGGCACTACTCTGGCCTCTTCTCTTCTAACTACTTGCCTTTTTTCCTCCTGCCACCCAGTTTTCTATAGTTTTTACATTTATAGGGCATCTTAAACTAGTGTCTGCCATATATGGATAAGCCTCACAAAGCTGCTAGCTCACTTCAGAGAAGGATGTCCCATCCCTGCCAACATTCAAGGCCGGGTCTGATGGGGCTCTGAGCAAAGTGGTCTAGTTGAAGATGTCCCTGCTCATTGCATGGGATTTGGACTAGATGACCTTTAAAGGTCCCTTCCAACCCAAACTATTCTATGATTCTAAGGAGCCAAATATCTAGATAATTTCCCTGAACTGCTTCTAGTGTTTTCTTGAACCAGCTATGTATTGCCCTTCCTGCAGGAAAAAAAGTTTGACATTTATATGTAGCAGGAAGAAGGAGCAGGTACCTAACTCACAGAAGGTCAATATATTCAAGTCAGATGGTGGGAGATGGGCAGGCAGAACAGGCAATGACCCCACACTTCTCATTTTTCTAGATCTTATGTGCCCTCTCACCACACAGGATCCCTCTGGGGTGCATTTGGGACAGGACAAGTTGAGTAGGGATTTTGTACACATTTCTATGAAGGTGATAGAGGAGAGCAAATAGAAATAGCAGAGAGAAAGTCTCATCAGTGTGATACAAACAAGCAGATGTGCAAGGATGTGGGATGCTTATCCCACTTGCCTGGTACACACTGCAATGAGAGCTGGGTGGGAATTTTTGGAAAACACAATGTATAAGAATTTTTCCTTTTTAGGTGAACATTTTACAGTAAAGAGCAAGATGCAACAAAACTTTTGCTGGAAATCAGCAAAAGAGGCAGACTCACCCCGGCCACACTCACCCACTGCCTGGGCATTCCCCAGCACATGGGAGAATGAAACTCCTGTCCCTACGACACTCAGGACCAAGCAGGATTCTCTCCAACTACAGCTATGCTACTAAATAAAAGAGGAGCAGGAGTAATGCATATCTCCAGGATTCAGGGATGCAGCATAGCTTGCATCCACATGGCTAAGGTTGGCTGTTGAGCTGCAGATTTGTTCTGGGAGAGTTGGATTGAGCAGCCTGGATGAGAGCCAGGGAGGATGCTAATGTTAAGCAGAGCAGAGAAGGTTGAGAGCTCTCCCACATTTCTATTTGTAAAAGGGGGTACTCCATTATGATGAGATGGCCCCTCAATGGCAGACTGTTACTCAAGGTGAGGCCTTAGCCTCTCACTGTCTGTTGTCACAGCTTTCCCATGTTGTGTGTGTTCATCACAGGGCAACTCCGTGTCGACCTTAAGCACTGGATATGAGGGCACTGGCTCAGTGACTTTTACCCACACACATTGAAATGGCTGTGATTTAAACACAGCACAGGGTGAGAAAGAACCTTCCACCCCTAAAACACTGGCAAGGTAGCAATCTCCTTCTCCCCGGTCCCAGCCTTTCCCCAGTGCCTGCTGCAGTGGGGCCAACCTGGGCTGCACAACCTGGGCTGACCCCTGAATCCATCCAAAGTTAGCAGAAAGAGTCACTAGCACAGAAACTGGAGTCAAGTTGAAAAACTCCCTGTCTTCCCCAGATCCAGTGGACCTCCAGCACTTTAATAAGAAATACAAGTGAACTTCATAGTGGTAAAGAGAAAATTGGCATAATAAGCAGCTTGAGATGGTCTGGATGTTTTTTCCTGGCATTTATTGCCTCCTGTGCTACTCTAGGTGTTTCATTATGGCTTGCATACTATCATCCTCAATTACTTTGCCAAGTAAATACATTTTTAACAGAGAGACAGCCCCTGTCCTGGCTATAGCCGCCATCATTCCCTACCTTTCTTGAGCCCACAATACAGAATAAAACTTCTGTGCCTCCTTCCTTGCCAAATTCTGTATACTGCATGAAATCAACAGGGCTAATGTGCCTATTTTGGGAAAAGGGGTAGGACACCCCCCTTTCCCATTAAAATGGGCTCTCCGGGCAGTCTGAGCACTGAAGAAGCAGACCAGTTTCTCCTATCCCACGCAAATGATATCCCAGCAGCATGCTGGGGACCCTGGGGGGCTCAGCAGCCTTGTCTGGTGCCCCCGCTCCCACGTCACCCCATGCTCTGCCTCCCTTTCTGTCACCTGTAATAGCCAGCCACGGACACCATGATGATTTCTCTCCAACACCAACACACTTAACTGGATCGTGCATACCAGCTGATACGCCTACCACAGATATCTGTCCCAGGAAATAAATTAACCCCCTAAATCTGAAGAAGTGATATTACAAAAGTCAATAGGGAAATATCTTTTTCTAGGCAGAGGGCAGGAATTTCACACATTTCTTACATAAAGTTATCCTTATTCCTTAGGGACCTGCTGCACTTTTATATTACATTTTGAGAAATAATACTTATAAAAGATTCATCCTTTTCTGGCATAAACTGGAGTAGCTCTTACGTTTCTGTCTTTAGAGACTTCAGGAACCACAGCTTCTGAAGATGCTCAAAGCTTTCACTTCCATGCATGGGAGATCTATTTATATTCAAACCACATTTTAATATTGTAATTGGACAGCATAAATAAAAGGACATTCATTTAATCATTAGGTTCAGGAACAAGAAAAGCATGTGCATCCCTTGCTAGAGTCTGCTGCGTTATCCAGGACTGCTTAGGAACTAGACAGTCACCCAGTACTACCTCTTCCCACTCCAGAAGAAAAACTCTGGTGCCTAAATGACCATTGGGCAGGCTGGCAGAGGTTGGTGGTGGTGTTTCAGGCCATCAGCTGTGATTTTGCCCTGGCACACCCCTCTTTGGGAGGGTGAGCTTTGGCCTCTTGCTGGCTTACTGTCTGCCTAGACGCAGGATCTATCTTCAGGGGAGGCTGCAGGTGGCTCTCAAAAGGCAAACAGATACATCTGGAATAAAAGCATGCTGGGACGCTGCAAAATAACCCAGACCTAAGACTGAACCGTGGGAACATCATGTGGCAGGTTAGCAAGGTGTGACTCACTGTGACTGGGGAGCAAAGCTTTGCTAACTGGGGCTGGTTACTAAAGCAGGCAGCACCCAAGAGTAAAGCTTGCCCCTGTTTGGCTATATCTGTAATTCATTTCCTAAATAAATGTATAACCTTCATTTTTCAGAGCTGTTTTGATCCATTTCCCTCTCCAACGAACCACCATTTCCTGTTTTCTAGATGATTTTTACATTGTGTTTGGCAACAACCCTGTTTTCATCACCTAGATACTCAATACGCAGAACAAAACCACTCCAGCTGGCTTGTGTGTCATCATCTGCATACCTTGGGCAATAGATTTTACAAAATTGTACTGATTATATGCCTGCTTTCACTGTTCTTTAAAAAAACACACCCCAGACAAAAGGTCCCATTGAATGACTTCACTTGGTTTGTGTTTGCAAGTCCCTGTCAGTAGAAGGCACGCTTCCAAACCAGCTCCGAGGGCAACTAACAGAAAGCTTTCAGGCATATTATGGAAACTAATCACAGAGTTTGTCCCCCATATAATTCTGACACTAATTGGTAAGAGCAACACAGAGTGGTAGCAGAAGGCATATACACTCTTGCAGTCCAGCTTAAGCCTCCAAAACAGTACTCTGTGGGACCAGAGAAGAGCTCGTATTGAGACTCACCCTCTGCACATGGTGATTTTTTTCCCCACAATGCATTGAATTGTTTACCAGTTCTCAAGATGTCATTATTTTCATGTTTTCTATGTCTGTATCACAAAACTGGCAAAAGATTTCTAGCAGAGAATGGCAACGTCTTCCACTCCTGGCTACATTTCCTCAAACTAATTGGGACAATTCGAGTAGCAAAGACAACTCATCACAGCTCTACAGAAATACCTGGGGCTGCCAAGGAAGAAATGTCTCCGTGCACAGACTGAGGAACACAGCAGCCCGAGCCTACAACAGCCACCTACTGCACCATATTCAGATTTAGCACAGAGGTTTTCACACTCGGTGGCAGCGGGCTCTCCAGGAGCGACTCAAGGTCTGAGGACTGTCCCAATAGGTGAATCACTAGAGAAGCAACACACAGGCATGACCAGTGGTACCTGCTTTGCCCAGGGAAAGGAGACCTCCACCACCAGCCAAGCACAGTGGGCGCTCGGTAAGAAGTGCTCAGGGTGCCTGTGGGAGTCCTGGCCAGGAGGGTGTCTGCTCTGCTCCCTCATCCCACAAATATCCCTAACCCAGAAGCCTTCATAAGCATCTCCAGGTCCTGGGCACATCTCTCCCCTGCAGAATCATTTCAAATTTGTTCAATAAAATGTTACGGCTTTTAATGGCTTTCTTCTGCCAGTGAGAAAGCACAAGTGATTATGAGACAGATAAAATATCTGCAGGTCACAGTTCATTCTGCCTGCCCCTGCATAGGGGATGGGGACATTGGATGGAGGTAAGTCATCCTTTTTTTTGGTTTGTGTGTGTGACCACATCACTCAGGGACATGTTATAAGCTCTTTGGGGCAGTACAGTGTTTGAGATGATTAGTATGTATCTCTTTGTGAAATCTCTGTGAAATTGCAAAGGAAAGAAAACAGCAGGTTGAAATGCTCCTTGTATCTCTCTTGGAAATCCAAGGCAGTCTCTAAATGCCAGTGGATCAGGTGTGTTTCAGAAACCCACAGTAGAACAGGCAAAGTGCCTCACTGCAGACCCCTCCCTCTGCACCTTGAAACCCAGATATACTTTCTTGTGTTGTAATTCATATGGGATCCAACACCACCAATGTCATCATTATACCCCAAATTCTTTGTCTGAAGCCATTTTCTGCACTCGGAGTTTATCCTATTTTTCCCCCAATCTTTCTTAGGTCCTTCATCATCTCTGAGAGCAGATGATTTTAACATAGTTCCTTCAGAGAGATCTTCCACACTTGCAAAGAGCCTGCGAGGGGCTGTGGCATGGTGCCATCCACAGGACATGACGAATGGAGTCTCCTGAATACCTGGAGGGATTTCAGACTTTGTTTCATTTTCCTTCCACTTTCCTCTAATTTTGCGTTCTCTTATGGGGCACGCTCTCCTGGCCTTCCCGGCACATCATTTCTCTCATGATGCTTTAACAGCCCTACATTGACCAGCCTGAGCTGCCCTCTCTAGCAATCAGCAGGCAGCAGGACCACAGTGTCAAGCTTTTCACTGTCCCCAAATTAGCATAAGAAACTGGCACATTGACTGTGACTGTAGGCAAATGTGACCTTTTCAGAGGCTGACTTTATTTATTTATTCTGTTGCCATTTATTTCTCTGTCCCCCCAAAAAAAAATAATTTTAAAAAGTAATGCACTGTCTCCCAGACTTACTAACAATAATCATTAAAATATCTCTGACTAGCAACACTTCTTAATCAAACAGTAATTAAGACTGCAGTCACAGCCTGGGATGCAGACTGAGCACATGGCAAGACCATCCTTTCCACTTCCAGTTGCTCTGCATTTTCATTTAGCTGTTAAAGTGCCAGACACAAGTGCCCCCATGGTTATATGCATACCCATATACTGGTGGTGGTTAAAATAACTTGGGGCCAAGCACAGCCCTATTCACCTTTAGACCTATACATCATGTGTTTCTATAATCTCACATGAAGTTTGGAAAAACCGACTTGTGTGATGTCCGAAAGCACACAGGTAGGCACACATGGCAATTTTTGCCTGCTCCAGCAAGCTCTCCCCGCCTTTGGCCCTGGGGATCATCACCCTCGGCACAATCTCCTGCGGAGCTCACTGTCAGCTGCACTTGCCGAGCCATGCCCGAGTCTCCACGGACACACGAGACGGGCTGGACCCTCATGCCTTTCCTCTCCTGGATCTCTGTCTGCTCTGAAGCTTTCACCCAGGCAGGATGATGGGCTCCTGTGTGCTCATCACACCCTCCCCTGTGTCCATATGCATGAGACCTCTGTATCTGCAGAGCTAAATATTAATGAGTTTGGGAGAACTCCCCAGCTTCCAAATTAATTAGAATAAATCACCCACCAGAAGCCTCAATCAGTTTTGCTCTCCCTGTTTCGCAGAGAAGGATGTTGTGCATGCACCCCTCCAGACCGCACACCCTGACCACCCTCTGTTTTCTCCTCGGCATGGGGCAGCCTCCTGCCTACCTGGGTAAATAAATACCTGCATCATAGGATCATAGAATCGTCTAGGTTGGAAAAGGCCTTTAAGATCATCGAGTCCAACCGTTAACTTAACACTACCAAGCCCAACACTAAACATCAGCCCTTCCCTGGACAGACCCTCTTGCTCCACGTGATCTAAGCTGACAGAGAGACAAAAGTCCTGGCACAAGGTTAAAGGTAGCTCACCTGAGGAGATCTTTCTTCTTGGCATTTCTTCTTGGCAATGACAAGTAGCTGAGTTTCTTTGCCAGCTCAGCATTGGTCCCTGTTGTCAACAGAGACTGCTACTGCTGAGTGTGTAAAAATAGTGGGTAAGGATAAAAGACCAATCACAATTTTTGCAATATTGTCTCCTAGTTTAATAATGTCATTTAATTAGAAATCATATGTAGCAACCATGGCAAGTAAATTTAATATAAGTTCTGAAACACCTGAGATTGCAGGAATTTTACCATCTCTAATATTCTTGTTAATAAAAATGTCTCTGAAGTTTAAGATTTCTCCTAGGAGTCTCCCCTCACCCCACACAGCTCAAAACCAACCATCCCAGAGGACCAGTACAGGCCACTGGCACATCTTTGCGCCTGCTGCAGGGTGCCCTGACACGCGTGAGCTCCTGAGCGCTCGTGTAGCAAACACACAAACCTGTGGCCCTTCAGGGATGGGGCAAGATGTGACTACCCACTCAGCTGAGCTGCATGGAGCAAATGCTCAGGTGTCTAAGCACCTTGCGGCAGCAAACCTGCGTTTTTTGCTAGTATAGATTTCTCAGCTGGATCTGGGATGAAGGATGATATTGCTGCCCAGCCCTGAGTCCAGGGTGAGGGTTGCTGGGTACCCCAGCAGGCTGGTGAGGACATGAGACTGCCTAATGTAATGCCAGGTAATGAGCCCATCTCCAGCATCAGACTGGGATCTGGAGCAATAGCTGTGGCAGCATGGGAAGGAGGCTGAAATAGTAACATTGTGATCAGTCCCATTAGCCTAATTACTTGTGTTCTGGTTTCAGCTGGGATGGAGTTAAGTGTCTTCCTAGTAGCTGGTAGGGTGCTATGTTTGGAGTTCAGTATGAGAAGAATGTTGATAACCACACTGATGTTTTCAGTTGTTGCTAAGTCATGTTTATACTAAGTCAAGGATTTTTCAGCTTCTCATGCCCAGCCAGC
>JANZLQ010000013.1:21215304-21257819 GCA_026212715.1 Elanus axillaris
CTGTTGTCATTTTATTAGTGTTGTTATCATCATAATTACTTTCTTCTTTTCTGTTCTATTAAACCGTTCTTATCTCAGTCCATGAGTTTTACTTCTTTTCCCGATTTTCTCCCCCATCCCACTGGGGGGGTGGGGGGTGAGCGGCTCTGTGGTGTTTAGTTGCTGGCTGGCGTTAAACCATGACAACTTGATTTTTGGTTTCAGAGCAAATTTACATTCACCTAGTCAGCTGTGAAAAACAAGAGCTACGTTTTCTGGTTTTTCTTTAGCATCACCCAAAAAGGCCATGTTCTGAGAGGGAAGAGTATTTGCACAGGTTTAACTTTGGTAATGCAGCTACAGCAATTGAACAAAACATGTTAATTTGTGTCAAATAAATGCAATCAAAGTACAAACAACAAGTGATAAATATCCCTGGACTACCGGAGCTGCGAGGTGCCTCCTGAGCAGTAGGGTAGCAGTGCCACGTGCACCCACACTAGGGTCAAGATGCCCCAGAGCTCGTCCTCTTACCACAAGGTGTTTGTTGTTCACCTGCCTGGCTTCTGCCTCCTCTGGCCGACAGCAAAAATAAGATGCTCAGCACTGCAGAGGGCTTTGCAGCTAAGCAGGGAAGGCCAGCGAGGACAGCATTGGCAGAAAGGTGGGAGCATTTTTCTCAGCTCACTGGTCTCCTGCAGCTGAGCCAGCCAAGGGGACAGCAACTGCAGCTGAGCTTTGGCCACCCAGTCCCAGTCCCAGGCTCAATCCCAGTCCCAGTTCCAGCCCTTGCCAGCAAGCCAAGAGCTGGGTTTCCCATCCCAGCCCCAGGGCAATGCATGCATCCATGCAAATGGAGCGAAGTCCCCAGGAGATGAGCTGGATCCAGGGAGCTGTAGAAAGGGCAAGTTCATATTAAAACACACTTCTGAGAAACAGTTTGGTCCCACCTCACCAGGACTTGCGGATTTTCAGTTTCAGCACTGTGGCTCCCTCTAACATTCATTGTGAAACTCAGTCAAAGCCACCACAGTTCACTTTGGTGTTGCTGGGAAGCTGTAGAGAATCCCCAGTGCCCGGCCCAAAATCAGGCATGCAACTGCAAATAAATAAAGCAAATAGCTGCTCTGCTCAGCTCAGCCACCCTGGGGAGCAGGCAAGGCTGAGTGACAGGTTGGTAACAAAAAGGCTCTCACCCCAAGGCAGGCTGAGGGCACCTGGCTTCACCTTTCACCACGGACCCTTCCTGCCCTGGTACTGCAAAGGGGTTTGAGCTGAGCTGGGGGCCAGTGCAGCAGGACTTTCACCCACCGCTGCCTTTTGCTCAGATGGGAGAGGCAAAAAATAGACATGCAGAGGGAGAGCAAAGCTGGTTTCTCCCTGGAGCACACCTTGCCCATGTCTGCAGCCTCTAGAGTGAGGCAGGGCCAGTCCAGCAGCCCCCGGGGGCTCCAGGCAGCCAGCAGCAAAGCTCCCAGGGATGCAGGGGTGCATCCCTGGTTTTGGCTGGGACATGCATGGGTAGAGCCCAGCCACACTGCTCACTGACCTGCACAAAAGTGGCCTCCCAGGCAAGAGAGTAAATGGCAGGAGAGCCAAGCCCAACAAAACCTGAAAAGATCACTGCAACCCCTCCTGAAAGGTAGTGGCATCAGGGCACGCAGCAGGCCCTTCGGGTGGGAAACAGGGAACGCCTTACCCAGCTGCACCAGGAGCTTACAAGGGACAGAGAAACCCATCTTCTCCCAGCTCTTGCATCCCATCCAGCAGAGCCGCTCCCACTCCTATGAGACACTGGTTCAGCAAGGACTGAACCCTGCAGAACTTTTCTCCCTTGTGACCACTGAAGCCTAAGGGACTGCAGCCACCTCCGAGTGTGTGCCAGCTCAGATGTGACACAAGACCCTACATGAGCCGCACCCTCCCTTCCCCCATGTTAAGGAAAACTGATTGAGTATCAGCACCAGAGCGGTGTTTTAGATTGCTAGGCATCCTTTTGAATGACTAAACAGCCATGAGTAATATGTATTTACATACATTATGGTCTATTCCCCCATTGGAAGGCGATTTGTGTAGATAACTTCCACTAATGTTAAAGGGAGTCATTCACATAAATCCTTGGCACATTAATGGCCGACTAGCCTCCTCTGTGTAGTATTTCGTGTTGCTGCATTTAGCGAGCGCAATATAAACATGGCCGACTTAATATGCAAATAAATTCAAGTATTTACTGAGCCGTAAGAGACAGTTACTAGGCACATCTCTCATTCATCGTTTATAGGGAAATAGATGGAGGCTGCCAGATGAAATCAGGAGATAAATGCTATAAATATTTTTTTTAAGGCAACAGGGAAAAGGGCACTGAGTCCTCACATATACATAAATAATGATCATAAATAGATTCTTGCAACATCTATTTATTTGTATTCTCTGTGTGTGTGTTTACTACACATTTGTGCTGAAGCCCTATTTGTTGCATTGCTTTTCTCTGCTGGTGACACTGGAGTCCCTCCTGTGCCCTGGGGACAGAGCAGGGCCCTGCACCATCCCCTCTCGCTCGCTCACTCACCACCTCCTCAGCAGCTGCCCAAGCTGCAGGGAGGGAACATGCTTGCCTTGAAAAGATGCACTACCTACCACAACCCTCTCTTTTCCTAGCACCAAAAAGTGAGCCCTTCCTCTAGCAGCACGTTGCATAGAAAAGGGGAAGGAGACCTTTTGTGCCATTTCTTCTCATGGATGCTCTCTTGAGAAGCTTCACTTGGCATTTGCAAGACAAGAGCCCTCACCAGGTCTGTGCTTTTCCAAGGCAGAGGAAAGGCATCTTCTATGGTAAACAGATCTTCTATGGTAAACAGATCTTAAAAATGCATCAGATATGCTATTACTGAAGTCCTCCTTCAGTTCCCTGTGTAAGATTTTTAAAATGCCCTGCCAAATAGATGTGTTCTACACAAGACGTTTCTTCCCAGTGGTAATAAATTAACACACACTGATTCACTTGTTCACTCTTTCAGATGGAAAACAAGGAAAAATCCTCTATCTCTATTGTTCCATTCAATAGGAGGTTCCTGTACACATACATGCTCATGGATATATGCAGATACATATATTGAAAGCCCTTATCTACCATTAAAGCCCACATCACTCTGCTGAGCTGCATCCTTGTTGAATGCTGCAAGGCTTTTCCATAGAACTCACCAGCAAACCCCCGAGGTCTTTCCAACATCCCTGTGTCTGCTCTGGGCTGGTGTGTCTATCCAAGCTTGAGGGCTCGGTGTTGAGGACGTGCAGAGCCGGGTGCAAGCCAAGATGGAGCGGCCAGCACCACCACCATGCCCACCTGGCTGCCCAGCAGGACAGCCCAGGATGGCCAGGCGCAGCAGCAGCTCAGCCCAAAATAAAAATCATGGCTGAGGAAAAAAATACCAAGTAATCTCTATCCTTAATGGGGAATCCCCTCGTCTAACCTTGCCCCTTGGGTTTGTCCTTAGCTGAGACCCCAGAGCTCCCCTTTCCCCCATTCAGTGACTACCTCTCCTTTCAAAATCTCTTCTGTCCGAGTACTGCCTCTGGCCAGGTTAGAAGCACCCTCCCAAATCTTTGCTCTACCCCCAAGGCACGTTTCTCTCCCCATAGTGCCTGCAGATGCAGATGGCTGCAAACCTCCAATGTATACTTCAGAAATCAGATTTTACACACTGACTCTGTAAAACAGAGCCCCACCCCAAACCTGCTTGTGCCTGTCCCAGCATTGCTGTGCCTCTCCACTGCCTCCCCAGGAGAGCCCGTCTCATGGCTCAGATATGCCCCCTCTGCCCCAAATCTGAGCCGTGCTGTGGGGCCAGGGAGCAGCAGGAGGCTCTCGGGGAGCAGGAGGGCACTGGAGAGACTGATTTGATGGCAAGGGGACAGGAGGTGGCAACGGGACACCCAGCAAATGGGACCAGTGGTGGTCCCTCGCTCCCACTTTTCCTCTCTCCTGCCTTGATAGACTTGCAGTGTTTGAGTGACGCATTCCCTCTGACCGTGAGGTTACAGAGTGCCTGAACATTAGCTGGAGCCCCTCGGGATGGCAATGACCATGATTCACAATAAATCTGACTGTGTCACAAGGTCTTGAGTTAAAAACTTACCTGTCTGTGGTGTCCTACCCAGCAGGTGGGCAGGAAGAAATCACGGGGGGGCCAATGCTGCCTAGAGGTTTTCAGGTCGCCAAGGACTTCTCCTGTGTTATGGGGACGTGGCAGCTTCCTCCTGCTAGTGGGAGAGGGCTAACGCACACTGCTACCATAAGCCCCTCGCACAGGCAGCTGCCTGCAAGCCAGCCTGCTCAGCTCGCAGACGTCTCAGCTCGGGCGACATCTTCCTCGGGGAGCTGTTCGGGGGGGACTTTCCTTGTAGAAGATGCTCATCGCAGTCTGCAGGTAGCCCTGTCAGCTCTGGGGAAACTGGCTATCAGGAGCCTGCCCTGCAAGGCTTGGGGTGTGGGGATAGCGTGTCCTCACCCGCCATTAAATCTAAATCAGTTTTGAAAGCAAAAGTGCTCACAATTAGCTTCTGTACTGAAACCTCAGGTGCATGACACCGGCAGGAAGATGAGGTGAAAGAAGAAAGCATCTCGTGCCTTCCCTGCACCCCCCCAAGTAAAACATGCCACATTTTGTGGTACCTCCTTCACACCATTGACACCCAGGTGGAAGCATGGAGAGATGGAGGCAAGCATCGGGAAAAGGTATTTACACAACAGAGGTAGGGCAGCTCTCAGAGTTTGGCCCCTCAGCAAAAGACACGTGCACACATACTGCTCACGTCCAAGGAGCACGTCAAAGAGAAATATAGCTGATTTTGTACAAATTACTCGTACAGCTTGAGATCACAAAGCATGTTGTGAGGAATCGCCTATCGCTGCACGTGCTGCGGAATGAAGCCTTTGCAGCTCCCTCAGGGAAAGCAAGGCTTGCACAGGTCCTAGCAGAGTTCCAGCAGCTGAACTGCTGCTGCTCCCCAGCACCATGTACCGAGGTGAGAGCCAGAGTATGGAGCCAGGCACCGCTTTGGGTGCAGCACTAGTTCCAGATGTGGAGAAAAACATGTCTTCACTGGCATGCATTTGGGGTAGAGCTTTGCCAGCTGCCCATCTCCTGAGCTGGGACCCAGGAGCAAGAGGTGCATGGTGCCCTCACACCAGGGCAGGGGTAATGGAGGAGCGAGACCGGGGGCTTTCCCCTGCCCTGCGCCAAGTACAGCCCCCTTCCCTCCTGCCCCCCGCCGCAGCAGAGCTGCATGGGCACCCCGGGGCCGTGTGTGCCACGGTGCAGGTAGGAGCAGACCCTCTGCCAGGAGTATGGCAACCAAAGCACGGAGAGCAATCCTGGGAGCAACCCTGAATGCTCGGTCTCAGTCGCACCTGTCGCAAATCAAGAAAATGCCAGAGAATACTCCTGGGAGTCCCACATATAAAAATATTTGAAGCAACAAGAGCAACAGCTGGCCCCTGCGAAAGCTTTTGTCGGTCTGACATTTTGAATGCCGAGCATGCCGGCATCAGTGCACCTGCCAGGTAAGAGGAGCAGGAAAACAGAAGCGCATTCCTGGCCCCGCGGCTGACCAGGGACAGAAAGAAAACCCCATCTTTTGCATCCCACACCCAGACTGAACAGAGCAACAAACTCAAACAGGCAGAGAGAAAAAGGCTGGCGTTTATAGCACCATTTCTCCTGTACAATGAGAATCACCTTTAAAGATGGGGTCAGGATAAACTGCAGGGCAACAGCAAACTGTTCGGTTCAAGAGGAATTATTCATCCTTCAGCAGAACATAATTACACATTCAGACTCTCTCTGGGCAATTCTTTATTCGGGCCAAATTTACACTAGTTCCTAAAGGGAGCAGTCAATCTTAATGAATGACTTACAGTTTCATCATCTTTATAAGGCTTTATTAAAAAAGAGTATCAGAAGTTTAGATCTTTAATTAATAAATTTTAACCCCACCTTCACTGCACATCACCCTTTCTTTTGTCAATTCCTTCATTCTCATCAATAGGAAAACTTGGTGCAATGATGCTAGCTTAGATCATAAATTATTTTCAATTTTATTAGTCAACAGCAAATTTAGCCAGTACCTTTAATACACCCATATATCATGATTCTGTTTGGCAGAGCAGTGTGTAATCCCCTGACGCATAATTTTGAATAAGGGTTTTTTTTTTAATATACAGCAAAATAAAGAGAAAATTTTGCTTCCTTTGCACAGGAAACCAGTTCCTCATGAGGCAACTTGTTACAACAGAATTAATACACATAATTCATTTTTCCTTTTAAGGTGAGCCTAGAATGTTTTTCTTTGCATAAATAAACCAATTATTGTTCATTCCCACTGCAGGGAGCCTAGTGGTGACCATCACCTGTTAAATACTGTAGCTGCTCTTAATGGTCAGCTGGAGAACTCAGCTGGGAGCGTTTTATGTAAATAAAGCTGACTCCTCCTTTGCACCATTTTAAAGCTGTAGGGAGAGAAGTACGGCAGGATTTTAAGGAGTTGGGGTATTTTTTTCCTCATCATTATGTTTTCTTTTAAAAAACACCACCATGCCATTAAGTATACTTTATGAAAGTGAACTAAAAATCCCCTGAAGATAACAGGGCTTTGCTGACTTCAGTGTTATCAAATACAAACATTTTGCTTCACTCAATTTTTAACAGACATCACTGCTGCCTCACGCTCACCAGCTACTTCCTGAAGGCCTTCCTTACCCGAACCATGCTTCTATGCCTTGTATTTATTTGCCAGGCCTGCATGGGTTCCCCACCATTTGCTGGAGGAGAGCGCGTCTCAGTCTCTAGTTTAAAGTACCCCCCAGATGTTCCAAACTAATGCTAGGAATGTTGGCTAGCCTTAGTAATGTGTGTTCAACCTGCAGCAGGAAAGGAGCCCCTGGGTGCCTCTGGTCAGAGCCCAGGAAGAAGTGGTGATGCTGGGGAATGGGCTAAATCATCCTTTTTTCTACTGCGGGGTTCGGGTCAGTTTCTACCAGAGCTGGGTGCTGGGGGAGCCTGTGAGGGTGCCGACTGGTCCCAGCATGGCCAGGGATGAGAAGGATGGACACGTGCCCACCGAGGGCAGCCCACATCCCAGCAGCGAGCCCCTGGCTCACCTGCCCCGTCCCAGCGGGGCTGGATGAGGGAGCAGGCAGGAGCCCAGCTGGCAGGGCTTGCCTGTCTCCTGTTCCCAGGCTGTGAACGGCAAACTGTCCCACACCTCGGTTCCTCGGTTCACCCTGCAACCTGTGCCCTCTCTTGCTTTTTTCCTTTTTGTTTTAATATTACCTTAAATTTGAGGGAGGGAAGGCATCAGGGAGCCATCTGTCTAAGATCCCATCTCAGCCTCCAGAAGTTTGGAGTGTCATGTACCATGTACCATGATGGGGTGCTCTACGGTGTTTGCCTGTTAAACTTTTTTTTAAAAAAATATTTATCAAAAAAGCAAAGTTTTTTGTCAAGCACAGAGCTAAGGGAATGGCTGAGGGAAAAGCAGACTACTGCAATTTCTTCTCTCTAGGTACCATAGCCACCATCAAGCACCTGTACAGTCATGTGTCCCCAGCGGGTGAGAAAGCTCAGGGCAAGGCACGGCACTTATTGCCCAAGAAAGAAAATTGCCTCTGTCTACTGACTCTTTTCCACAAACGTAGGAAAGTACTCATTAGACATTTCCAATAAAAAAAATAACAGAAATATCAGAAATATCAGAGTTACTGTGCTACATCAGCACAGCACTTATCAATGTATACCCTCTGTAGAGTTTCTGATCTCATTCAGGACATGTACTTTTCTGCTGGTAGATTTTTTTTCTTGTCCCTCTTCCACACTCTATCATTAAAAAGCTCCTGTCCCTGCCAGCCTTTGTAATCTGAAGAACACGTGCATTGGCTAAATAACTTTTATGACAGGGCAGAGGGGCTCTGCCTTACCAGGAAAATCAGTGTGACATCTGAATTAAAATAAAAAGTCACCTGCAGCCAGAGGGGACTGGGAGACACCTCATCTAAGTAAGAACACAAAACCTGAACTTGCAGATCTCTAAGTCATATCCTCAGCTGGTGTCAGATGGGGCTGGAGCCAAGGAAGATATGCTCATTTACACCACCAGCTGATTGAGCCCAGTGTGCTTACCTGGACCGGAGACTGGCAGCACAGTGTGGTGGAGGATGCTGTAAGTACTCCTCTAACACAAAGACGCTATTTAGACTCCAGCCCTGCTCCCACAAATAACGACATCCCCACGCTTTCCAAGTATTTGCTACTTAACCCCCCTTTACGTGTTTTAGATTTCCTATTATGCCTTTACTCAATTTGAAAAGCCCATGGTCTATCCTTGAGGAAAGTGTCTTCAGAAGCCTCTTGAAAGCAACGCAGGATTAAACAGAAATCCCCCTCCAAGCAGAGAATTCGAACAACTTTCCTTCTGCAGCTCGCCAAATTAACTTTACACTCCTGCCACAAGCCTCGCATGCACCAAAACCAAAAGCACGTCCTTTCTGCCAGACCACTGCCGTTGTTAGATGAACCCGAGGCAAAGAAACCAACTCTCCCAGCTGTCCACCAGCTATGGAAAGGGAATCGGCACCCACGTCTCAAAGGCTGAGTTACTCACTGAACCACAGTGGGCTTCACCCTCCAGCAGTGAGCGGTGGGCTGCGGGCTGGGGCAGCGGCGGGGGCTTGGGGAGCTGGGGAGGGACCGGCAGGGCTAGCCGGGTGCACGCATGCATTCCATCCCCGTGCTCTGTCCTCTCTCAAAGTTACCTTTAAAACACCTGAAAAAACAAACGTAAATAACTCTGCGAAAGTATGGTCCTCGGTGTCTCTTGTTAGCTAGATGCCTGTTAGTCTCGAAGGAAAAACCCAGCATATGAACAGTATCGCTCCCTTTGGTTTTCAGTTAAGGGTAAAAATTCAACTTAGCATCTGGTTTGAAGATACAAGGAGATTATAATTAAACTCATCGCTCTATGAACTATGCTCAGCTCCCAAATCTGTGATACAAATACTGTCTGCTACGTATATTGCAAAATAAGTTGCTTTTACAACGGAAGAGGCATTTACCTGGCAGCAAAAAAAAAAAACCCTGCTTAGATTCAGGTTTGGAAAAGCCCAAAGCACACACTAATCTGCTGCCCCTCTCCTCGCACAGACTGCTCCCAGGGCTCAGAAAGGGTGTGCTTCGGTGAAGAAAGTCTCCAGCTGAGGAGCTGCAAAGTTACCGTACAGACAAGCAGAACAAGAACTGCTCCAACACAGCTCAACGACAAACATCAGGCAGAGAAGAAGAAGCATGCTTTCCCCTTACCTATTGCTTAGGTTAAAACACTGAGCAGTGTCTTTAGAGAGCCCAGGCATTGGGACCCAAAGAGCAGAGGACTTTCAGCACAGTCACACAGACCCCGGCAAAAGCCATCTTCTCCCTGTCTCTTAGCACAGTGTAAGTCTCCAGCAGCTCAGCTCTCCAGCTGCAAACATCTCATTAGACTAATGCATTCAGCACAGGCAGAAAACTCGATTTACCATAGCTACAGCAATGAATTTCCATTACGATGACAGCTTCAACCACATCATGTCCGGAAAAGCAGCCAACCACTGCCTTTTAAAGAACACACACATTTTACGCGCAGAAAACGAGGCCTGCGCACCGGGTTTCCTTTCTCTTCGCAGCTACACCGAGAAAAAAAAATTGCCGTTTCTTTTTATTTCAGAAACTCCGCAAGCTGAAAGGTAAAGGCATTTGGACTTTTCCCCCGCGCCCCCGAATAGCAGGATCTTTGGCAATACCGTGCACTGGGCTGCGATGAGCAGAAGGGGTGTTCGCAACATTTCTGGCTTCACCACCCCTCCTCTGTTGCCATGGAAACCGGGCGGTAGCATCAGCCCTTTGTCCCGCTCCTGCAGAAGCAGCCTGGGCCGATGCGGAGCTTACGTGATGCCACGGATGAGAAGGACCAGTCGCTTCGTTTTGGGTAATTTAGATGGAAATCGGGGGAACAGCGCTTGGGATCTTTTTTGCCGGTGATACTAGGTGTGCGTGTACAGCGTTGCTCACGCACACACGCACGCACCTGTATGCAAACACGCAGGGTCAGCTGTGTGGATAATTTTACAGGTATGGCCAAGCAATGATATCCAGAATATGTAGAAATATCAGGTATCGCAGCCATGCCGTGGCATTTGGGCAGGATGTGGGAGCGGCTTTTCACTGCATTTCCAGTCACCCATCACAGAAGCCACCAGGTCTTCCCTTATTCAGCACAGCACTAGCGGCTCTTATCACCAAAAACAAATAATCTGTAATACATGTAATAAATAACAATCATAATAACCCTGTCATGCTCCATTGACCGTGCTAGATCAAATTATCCCAGCAAAGGGGTTTGTCGCAGTTGTTTGCGAGCGTTGCACAGCTCCCCGCTGCCCACTTCACATGCTCACATATATTGTTACTCAGTATTTATCACAAGCCAAAACGTGCTCCTCACCTCTCTTTCTTTCCAGTCCTATGAATGCTTCATCAGACAGGCTTGTAGCTGTGGTCACTGGTTCTGCTGGTTTCATGGTCCCTGCACACTAGTTTTGTGCTAGCCTGGCTTTACGGGTTTTAGGGGAGTTACTTTTGACCAGTCACCACCGAGGATGAGATGAGAATTAAGCTTGTTATATTCCCCAAGGAAGAAGAGGAAAAGCAAAAAAAACCCAGATCCTAGACCATTCATACCAACAAGAGCGGGGGCTTTGCTGGTGCCCTTCCCTGGCAGCGGGGCAGAGGGTGAGCACCTGCCCACCAGTGACTGCAAGGCGAGGTGCTCGAGCTCACACCACCCGTCCCTTGCAAGCACAAGAAGGCCAGGAGGATGGTTGGGGTGTTTATTTCTTTCTTACAATGATGGCTAGAGAAAAACTTTGTACATGTAAAGAAAAAAAAAATGAAGTTTGGCAGATTCAGGAGAACCATTTTTTCTTTTTTTTTTGTTTGTTTGCATTGCTATAAACTTGACAGACATTGTAGGTGTGAAAAAATGTATTGTCAGCACAGAATTGGAACAACTGTTTTCTGTCTTCCACTATTGGTATATGAAACCCTTGGTACTCACAAACACGCTGGGTAAGGAAGTACACAAGCACTCTGCAGCCCAGCCTTCATCCTGGCAAAGACCTGTAATCTCCCTTTTTCCCTCTTTTTTTTTTTTGACAAAATCAAGGTCAGTGGGCCAGCACTCATGGATTCCCATGCCAGAGTAAAATGGAGGGAACTGGAGCACCATGCCAATTCCTGTTTTAAGTTTCCTAATAGGATAAATGGGGAAAAGTATTCACGATTAAGAAAAATCATTACAGAATCTTTCAAAAAGCCTCTCTTCTCTTTAAAGCTGCTTAAAATTTTGAGCATGAGTCTTAGCCATCCCTGTCATTTCACATTGCCTCAGCAGAGGCATTGCTGCTGTGGCTTGTCACACCCGGTGCCGTTGGTTGTGTCACACCATGTTACCAATGTCATATAGCACGAGCGGGCTGGCACAATAGCACAGCACAGAGGCATCAGCTGTGGACTCTCACAAAAAATACGATATTAATACAATGCAACACAAGTGCAAAGTGTTGGGGAGGGGATTGGAAATTTTTCTTTTTTATCGCTGTTCTTGTTAATGTGTAATTCTGCAGGCCTCAGACCAGCCAAATCCCCACTGCTTTGGGGGCAAGTTTTGCTCGGTTAAGGATTGCCGAGTTCTTCGGACTATGCTCTTTGCAGGGCTTATTTGACAGCCTTGAATTTAAAGTTTAATTTAAAGAGTCTTGAATTCTCATTTAAAACAGACAGCTCATCTGGAGAGTAACTTAACTGATGGGCAAAAGCATGGGAGGATAAGATAGCATCAGAGGAATGGATAAAGCATTTACATCTGCTACGAAGTCAAATGCAAGGCTCATTTCCAGATCTTGGGCTCTACAAGAGAGGGGCAAGGGGCAAAAGGAGATGAGCCAGAGGTGGAGCCGAGGGGCAAGTTTTGCCTAGGACAGTTGAGGGCAAGGGTCTGTCTGTGTGCTAGTGGCACGCTTGCGCAAGCCTCAGGGGCCACGTGAGCAGCCACAGTCGCCCGTTGGTTGCTTCAACCCAAGGCTGGCCCTTCCAGCCCAAAGCTTGCCCATGCCACTCTCCCACATGCAGAGAGACTGCCTGATTGCGGGGCAGGGGGGGAGATGGAGGAGGTAGTGGGGCTTTAGTGGAATCATACAATCGTTTAAGTTGGAAAAGACCTTTAAGATCATTGAGTCCAACCATCCACCCAACACCACCATGACCACTAAACCATGTCCTGAAGTGCCACATCTACACATTTTTTGAATTGCTGCCCAAGCAAATCTGCCCACCAAATAGAAACATGGTTAAGCAATGTAATCACTCGCTTCATTTCCAAATAGAAATGAAAAAGGTGATAAAGTGGAAAGAAAAAAAGAAAAGGTCTTATTTACCTGAGGCTTTGGGTGTCAGCTAACCCCCAAAATGCTAGAACACTTTTCTCTGTAGGCATAGGATTTGGAAATGAAGACAATACTGCAGAGAAATATTAAGGATCTCTGTACAGAGAGGCAGGCAATAGCAGAGCAAGGAGCATGACTGAAATCTCCTGTTGCTGCTTCCTCAACTATTTGAGCCACTGGCCACCATCAATCTCCAAAATTATTTTCTTTAAATACAAATCTTTTTCATTGTATCCTCCATCCCCCTCTCTGCTCTTTTCACCAATGTCCTGATATTTGTCTTTCATCTATTTTGTACTGATTATTTTTCAGCACTTCCCTCCGCTGCTTGTCCTCACAGCCTCCTCTGAACAGGAACAGATCCCAGACACAGCAGCAAAGCTTTTGGGGCAGGCGGTGGCATGGCAAGGGGCATGGGTCAGAGCTTTAATGACCAGCTGGGAGGCAGCCCAATGCCCAGGATTTGGACATGGGTTTTTCAGAGCTGGATTAGCCCCTAGCTCGCCTGGTGTCCTGGGTGCAAGGGCTTTGCTTGCCTGCCTCCAGACTAGCTGGGTATTTTTCTGTGCCAGATACATAAATTTTACACTTGGCCACCTGAAGTCACATCTGAAATACCAGCAGCCTCACCACACACGCCCTGCTGTCTCCTGTGGGCTTCTCTTTCACTAGCAACATTGGTTGGGGTCGCGGATGCCCATCGCCATCCATGTGGATATGGGGAACAGGTAGGGCAACAGTACCAATCCTCAGAGTAATCTCTGTCACCCCCAGTAGATGCCCTGAAACACCCTCAAAGAGGAACTGACCCACCAGCTCTTGCTGAACTGCCCAGGCCATTTTGGACCAAGGACAAACCTGACCATAGCCTGGGCATTCCTGGAGAGGGATGAGCATCCTGGAGGTTGCCACCCACGCAGGAGCATGCCAGATCCTGACCTTGCACCATCTTCCCTCCCCAGCCACTTGATCCCCAGCATATCCAGCCCTGCAGCCCCACGCCGGGCAGGATGGCACACAGCACTCCACCACTCTCCATCTACCACCAATATTAATAAACTCCCACAGATTGTCATTTTATTTCAAGCATTACCCTATAATTTAAATAATTTGATTCTTTAAACAATTACATTCAATTACCTTCAGATTTCCATGAAATTAGAAAGCATTCAAGGCAAGTAAGAAAGGAAATTAAACATCCCAAAACAGCATAAATGTGTGCACTTACACCTACCTGCTATTTGGGCAGAAGATGAGCGGGGTGGGGAGGGCTTGGAGCACTTCTTTCTGCCACCAGCAAATGCCTGGCTGCGGGGGTGACGCTCACGCCCTCAGTCACCGCTGCACAAAAGGCAGCAGTGGGTTTTTTTGGGGGCAGCTGCCTGCCCAGGTTTTACCCTGTATGCAGTTTTTTCCCTTGTATCTTTTCTTTATTAAGCATTTCAGTTTAACAAGATTTTTACCTATAAATCTTTCTGGATGCTGAATCAATCTCATGACACCTGCCCTGACCCTCTTCGACCCCCCCATGCTTGTGTAGATACAGTTGGTTAAGTTATGATGGGTGTCCAGTTTAAGGGAATGAATTTAAACAATTACCTTAATTACAAGAGCAGTATCATCTTTCAAGAACGCAGGTCTCCAGGGAGGACAGCTGCTGAGAAGTCATTTCGACATGTGAACCTTTGAAAACAGCAGCAAGAGGGGCTGTGACTCCAACCCTGGCTGCCACTGCTCCCTGCTCACACCCCGGCTCCTTCCCACTTGCCCGGCGGAGGATGCAAGGTGGGACAGCAGCACTTGGGCAAGCAAAAAATCCCCAGGCTGCCAGGACCCCGCACCACCCGCCAGTCACCCCCTGCCCAGCCCAACCCTGGAGGTCACCTTTCATTTAGGCACACTGCTAAATTTGAGTGAAGCTGCAGAGACTTACTGATGTATGCCAGCAATTTGCTCAGGAGGCTGAGCTGAAAATTAAGCCCATGCCCAAGGCAGAGACAAACGCCAAAATAAAAGCCTGACAGCAGCCTGGATGGCGGTTTCCATCCCGCCCAGACCCCCACCCAGGCCAGCCCATGCCCACCGGCCACCCCACAGCCCCCTTTGCCCGTGGGACAAGCTCAGGACCGGCTCTGCCTCCTCCATGCCCCGGCACAGCAGCCCCTGCAAGGTCACCCAGCCACCTCCCTGACTCACTGCTCGCTCGAGGACATGATTATTTCCCAAATCACTAAACATCAGGAGCAGCTTTGTAATTTGCTTCGTTCTTTATTACATTTATTGATTTTAAAATATTTTAACGGCTCATTTATTGCTGTGTTAAAGAGCTCAGAAAGGCAATAGTCACGCAGCAACCTTACTGATAAAAGAAATAATCCTTTGAGCTGCAGAAATCATGCCTTCTCCATTCACTTCTGAGCTTCTTTCAAGCAAAAAAACAAGAGCAGCTGCACCCAAAAGGCTGAGTGCCTGGGCAAAATCCCCCACACCCGAAGTGGGCAGGCAGAATAAGCTGTAATAAGCCATAGGAAAAACTCTGGAGCACCAAAGAAACCTGCTGCAGCTAAGAAACAAAGAGACCTTATTCATCCCCCTAGGTTAAGGTGCTTGACGTACATGGTCATTTTTTATATGTTTGTTTATATGGCTGAGGTGACTCACCATTGGATCGTATCTGTCTGTCCAGCATCACCAGTGATGCTAAAACAGTGATGCACCTCCAGGTCCAGCACAAGAAGGTCACCTCTATGCTGGCTGGGGTGTAACACACTAACTTGCTTATCTCCAAATATTTTCTAACGAGGCTCTCTTGAGACTCATCGCACAGCAATTTACCAGGGCAGAGCTGAAGCAACTGGGCTGTCAGGCTCCTGCCCCACCAGTGCAGCATCCACATCCCTCGGAGAGCTGGCTCTGGTACTGGCATAGGGAAAAATCTGTGGGGCTCAGGGGAAGGAGCCCTGCTCTCCCCTCCGGCCCCTGGCCCCACTTCCAGCCTTGTGCACATCACCCTGTGCGGTAACAGCCTTGCCGTTCAGCACCTGGGTGCAGCTGGAGGCTTCACCCAGCAAACCCTTCTGTGAAGCGGGAGAAGCAGCTGAAGGACGGCCCCTCAGGGACCCAGCGCCAGCCTTGGGCCTCTGCGTTGGCAAATATTCTGTACAGCTGATAGTGCTCCCACTGGCTCCTGAATCGGTGTCTCTGGAGGCTTTTCCCAGGAGAACAGACACGCTGCTGTGGCATGGCACGGCACAGCCCAGCATTGTCGTTCAGCGCTAACTCAGCCAATGCTGAGCAGAGCAGCTTGCTCCAGGAATGCTGAAATGGATGGCAATTACCGCATCTCGTTCCATGGAAAGATGAAGGGTCAGGATTAGGTTTTTTTGCATGAGTTTCTGCTGCTAATTACATAAGAAGTGCCTGTCAAGGGTAAGGCTGAATTAGAAACTCTTAGCTGAGTACGCACCAGACCTCTTATTTGTGAGGCAGCACACTGAAATACAGGTTTTTCTTGTAAGAATTGCAATAATAGACAGACAGAGGGTTTCCGTGCAGCCAGTATATTTTTCCCCCTTGCAGATAGTGTAACTGCCACCAGGCGTAACCAGCATCGTGCTCCCCTCGGGCCGGCCGGGGCAGGCCCAGGGGTGACCTTGCAGTGGATGCAGCCCATTTGTCTCCCATGCCTGGAACACAGGGCATGGCATGAATGGTACTTGCCCTCACAGAGGTGCTCGTGGGATGAAGCAGGGAGCTTGGGTGCAATTTGGGTGTGTGTTTTACAGCAGCTTGTACCTTGCAGAGTCCCAGAGGTTTGCACACTGCTTTTACAGGGAGAATTTCAATCACCCTTTTGCCATCATGGAAAGCAAAATGGTTTGAACAGTGTTTAGAGTACCTTTCCTAAAAGGGTATCCTTCCTAAATGGGGATTTTCCTGATTTGGGGAAATTTCCAGGACTTGATTCACGGCATCTTAGCTCTAAGTTTTGGCTTTGTATAGCAAGGGATTGTGAGGTGGCAAGTGCTATCATCTGACAGATAAAAGGAATCTGTTTTAACAAATGTAATATCATAGTACAATAATAAATTCAATGAATAGCTCAAGGAAATGACAACAGAAACAGCAATCTAAACATTTCCTATTTTGAGCATCTTTCTCATATAACTTGGCTCAAATAGCATAACTTTCTGCAGTAGAGATAACTGGATCTGGGCAGTAATGAAAAAAAAAAATCCCCCAGATGAGGGTGTCTGTTCCTTGGTTTACTCTGTTGGTTTTACAGTCGTTTCCATCCCAGGGCCTCCCCAGGCACTTAACCAATTAAATACCTACCGTGGGAGACTGGCCAGCAAACCCCCTTCCTGTGTGAGGTACCACTGGTTTTCGTTAATCGGCCTCCATTCTGCACATGAGCAGCGCAGATGCCCATGGTCTGCTTCCCTGCACGTCTGGCCCTGCCTTACAGACACAAAGCCTGAGCTGCTAGGCTTGCTGCATGGGTGCAATTAAAAGAGGAGCAAGGGCGAGCTGTTGCTCTGCAAAGGGGATATCAAAGGGGGCTCTTCTTCCACCCCAGCAGCTGCCACGGTGCACGCCGTGCCTTTGTGCTGGCCCGTCCTCCTTGGTCCAGGGCAGGATCGCACCCTCCCCAGCTTCCCCCTCTCCTCCCTCGGGCTTGGGAAACTGCTCTGGCACTAGGAAAGCAGATGTTATTCCCGTCCCGAAAAATACAGCACTCCTGAGAGCACATTAGCACAGAGATCCTGGAGGAAATCATGCTGAAGGTGCTAGGCGGGGTGGTGGTAACGGCTGATGCATGTCACAGCCGAGACAGATGAAGGCCAAGAAAGCCATTCCCAGCCAAGGGTTCAGTCCCCAGAATTTGATCTTGCTGCTTCCACCGCAGGGCCTCTCCAGCAGCCCGTGCACGGCCCTGTGGCGCAGAAAGCCTCTCGTCCCCAGGCTGAACACTCGCTCACACACCAGAAACAAGGGGAAGACGAGGTGTGACGGTGCCGTCTCCTGACTCCGGCCAGAGGAGCTCTGCATCTCGCTAGCTAGGGCGGGCTCAGCTGCCACCCTCAAGCAAAACTCATTAGAGAGAAAGCAGTTAATAGCAGTTTCATACAATAAAATTTTATACAAATGTCCCGGTCCTGTAGATTTGATTTTTCTCCATAGCTAAAAGAGCAGTAAAGATATACATCTCTATATAAGATTTGTTTGCATACTCCTTTCCTTAATTCAATAGAAAAAATAAAATCAGTCACTATCCAAATTCACTGTAATTATCTTTTTTCTCTTGGCAAGTGCTATTTTAGTCAATATGCATGCATAGTCATACTATAGCATAGCTATTTTTTAAATTACATATGCCAGTGTAGTTTATAGATTTTAATTAGCCAGGGAGTTGGATAGCCATCAGCAGTCAGGAGCTGTATGTTGTTTGCATACAAACTCAGTCGACAAACTTCCCCACGCAGCGTCTGCTTGTACGACCGAGGCAGGGCAGACCCTCTCCAGCAGCCAAACCCTGGCACAGTTTAGACCCTGCTGAATGCTAATCGTGATCCAAGGGCTCCAACGCTGCCGCTCTTCAATTGGAGAAGGGGGGCCTGGGTGGAAGAGAATGCTTCAGTGATGAGCGTGGATTTAGGAACCTAAATGCAGTGCTCCACTTCCCAAACACCTGACGGACGGGTAGGTGGGACAGGTGTCCTTCCTCTGTCACTATGTCAAAATGCCACATCCAACACCAGCTGTAAAGGCCAGTTTCTGCCCAGGGCATACCATGCATATCCCCAGGCTGGAGCCAGGGCAGAGACCCCTCTCCGTAAACACATCAGAGGGAGATGATGGCTGTGAGAGACACAGGCAGCCCCAGCATGCTGCTGACGGGTGCGAGAGCCATGAGCAGAGCCAGGGAGCAGGGCTGTCCTGCCACTGGAGTGAAATGCAGCTGCGCAGCCAACCCGGGCAGCTGTGGCATCTACGCACACATTTGCCTCACTAACAAACAGACAGCAGCTTCATCTCTTGGCTATACACCACTTTTCTTTAAAAAAAAAAACAAAAAACCAAACCAGCAGAGATCCAAAATATAACAAATTTTCATCACTCATTTAGCTTCTGACTATGATCTGTATCTGTATTTTATTTTACCTGTGGTGAGGGAAGTACTTTAGTACAGTTTAGCCCCAAAGCACCCCAAAGTCATGTGAAATCCAGAATACCAGGCCAGGCTCTATTGTCCTTCATTCACACGTAACTCTGCAGAGACTTGCCAGATCCCATCACAGCTGAGCAATTAGTTGACCTAGCAAAGGAGGTTTAAACTTTAGAAGTGGCCTCTGCTGTATGCCGGAGATGGGACAAATTTTCTTTCCACTTGTGGAATAGCTGCCAACAGAATAAGGAAAAAAAAACCAAAACAGGCCAGAACCAAAACATACTTCCCAGTTGTTATCTGAGCTACTGATTAATTGCTCACATGCTAAACTTTAGAAATCATGTTGTGCTTATAATACAACTAATCTAATTTTAGTGGTGGTATTTTTTTAATAAAAGGCTTAATTTTAGGGTTTTTCTTCTATTTTCCCTCCTCTGCTGTTTTGACACTTCTATCATTTTTGAAGCTGGCATGATGTGCATACCAAAAAGCCTTGCCTGTATCTAACAAGCTGAATTATTTTATTATTGCCTAGCCTACAACCTCGTGTCTACAGAGACCTGGATTACAAAGGCTGGTGTCAGCCTCTGCGTTGGTGACGTTGTAATATTTAACACTGAGCACTTGCATAAAGATTCAAAGCAGCATGGTGATTAATTGCTGTCATTCTTGCGAATCTCCCCGGCTCACATTTGACTGAGAGGGCCACGCTTCCCTTTTAAGAGACGCTGGGGTTTGAACAGTATTGCTCTATTTTTTGTTCTAATTGGCTTTTAGCAGCGAGCACGGAAGACGTGGCGCTGGGTAGTGCTGGCTGGGCAGCAAGTGGGCAGCTCGCGCTGACCTGCGGCTGCTGCCTGGCACTGACGCCCCAGCGACATCTCGCAGGCGCAGCTCAAGGCATCTCCATCAACGGCCTTCTGGAGGAAAAGGTTAGAGGCACACCGGGCAGGGATAGCTTTGGCGTTGATGTTGCAAGGGGGCAGGGGACTGGACAAACTAAGTTGCTTTCAGCCTGATTATTTCTCTTTTAAGCCTTCTGCTTCTGTTGAGCTCATAATGAAGATGGTCTCCCTGGCCATGCCACCCATCCCTCTCTTGCCTTTAATGCTTGGCTTGTCTCATTGCTTCCATAGTGCTCAACGCATAACCCTGACTGTTGCTGTGTGCCTGGCAGGGCCAGCTCTGGTGTCACCACCACAGGGGGAAAAACATCATGACGTGAGGAGCAGTAGCACCCAGCCATCCCCCACCAACACCCTCTTTCCAAAAGATACAATCCTTCAGGAGGTGGGGGCCATCGTCCTGACTTCCACGGCTACCAGGAAAAAATGCCAACAGGAGAAGAGGTTCTTCGCTTGTCCAAAGCAGCCTGACCCCCCGCGCTGGGACCCAGGGGCAGAGGGTCTCGGCGTGGGCAGGTTGGGGGACAAGCAGGTGACATGGGCCACTTGCACCCCACCGTGAAGTCTGGCCCCAGCTGCCCTGCCTGATCGCCTAAGCTTGCTGAGAGATGGGCTAGATGTTTTTAAGGTGGTTTTTGCCCAGAAATGTGCATAGAAGTCTCCATATTTTATATCAGCAGTAACGTTTAGCATACATACTATATATTAAATGTGAATTTGAATGTAAAATATAATGGGGCAGCTTTTCATCATCTGAATGAACTATTCAGCCCCAATGCAAGGAAGGAGGAAAAAAAAAAAGGGATCAAATACACCTAACAAATCTACATCAGGAGGGAACCATAAAAAGATACAGCCAAGATAAAACCTTATGTGAGGAAGTTAACTGCGAAGAGTAAATCCTCATAACCTTAGGAAGTTGCTGTACACAGCAGTCACTTCTGCCACGTGATGTATAGGAGAAGCTAATGGCGTAAATGAGGTTGTTCAAATTGCCTTATGATGGGAAGGCAGCCACCCGTGCTTGTACATAGGACCAGAAGAGCAACATGCTGTCTGGCATCTGAATTGATTTGGAGGGATCTCCGCAGCTGGGCAACATGGGCAGACCAACAGCTGGGTGCAAAATGAAGCAAGAACTATCACATTTCATCCATTCATTTCAAGCAACTGAAGCAATTGTTACCTGGGCCTCCAAATCTTGCCACCCTGTCATGGACAGTATCTACTTTACAGCCATTATAACCTAATCTCAGTTAATATGATTTACAGATAGTAATTAATGGAGCTTCAGCTGTAAGGAAATTGATCATTCAATTTGAGTTTAATTTACTGCACGCGCATACATTAGAAAGCACAAATTCCATAGTTGTGATCTGGGCACAGAGAAGGGGTTGTGTGCTGCGAAAGAGAAATTAAAACACCTAATAAACAATATACCGCTGGCCTTCCATACCTCCCAATCCTGAAGCCTCTCCTCAATGGGAGGATGGCACATAAATAAATCTGGGCATCAGTATGGATGCTTGGAGGTACAAAAGCAAAATCTGTGCTGTCACTGCTATCCCATTTCCCAGCTGTGGGAAACATCAGCCTGGTATATTGGTGAGCATGGCCTCATTCTGATCCCTGCATGCATTTGGGGCGTGTATCCATCGGAGAGAGCAGGGTGGGTTGATGGGGTGTAATGGTATGGGGTATAACGGTACAGGTTATAAAGGCTACAAAAGATGCTGTATCTGTGGCACACACATGAACAACTCCAGTGATAGAAAAACATGCCTAAAAGCCAGGACAACCTTTCACAGCAAAGGCAGCATTTCATTTTCTGCCACCTGACGTTAAAGGTGGCCTCATACCAGCCTGGCCTTTGGAGCATCTAATCACCATGCACAAACAAAGCCAAAAGCAACACCTGGGCCATCCTCACTGCCCTGTGTGGGACCAGGGATGCCCCGGTGGCATCGAGGCTCTCCTGCCTCGGGGGCTGCCCTGCACCAGATACTCACAAGATGTCCAGTTTTTCTAGGGGTTGCCCCCAGAATGCCTCCAGCTTTGTGCCATGAAGCATCTAGCTATGTTGCTTGCATAAAAAGCAAAGCACTCACACCTTATTTTAAAGTAAAGGTTGATGAATTAAAAACAATTGCTCAAGGTGGCTCATGCAGTCTCCTTTGTGACATTAAATTCCACACATGCAATGTAACTTCTTGTAACAATATAACATCTTCCCTGTTTAATTATTAGAGCATATATGTAGAAGGCTTATACACAGTGAAAGGTTGAAAATGCTTCCTGATTCAGCACATATTTGAAATTAAATTCCAGGTAGAGTGTATGCAATTTGGCTTTAAAATACTATCATTTACCTTTACAACCTATCGTGCTAATTAGATTTATTCACAGGTTTCATTGCCAGTAACAGTTCTGTTATTTAACTGAGCAATAAATATAAACAGTTTTGGCAGAAAATCATTTCTACCAACTAAATAGTGTCTGTGTGGTCTCAAATTGCACCTTAAAACAAAACATTGACATGAAAGAAAAGGCGTGCAAGCCATCAACATCACCCAGTGTATAGTGTGTACAAATTTGGTATCCCATCTAGAGTTCAATACTGAATACGAGTCACCCAAAGTTCTCTCTTCTATTTGTTCCCCAACTTGCTAAGGCCCCAACATAGCACAGCCAACAAAGCACGTGCTTGCCTGACAGAATAGAAAGGACTCTAAGTACACACTCAACCTCCAACGCAGCCCTGGGATGCTCTGCCAAGTCTTCCACAAACCCTAAAAAAAAAAAAAAAAAAAAAAAAAAAAAAAAAAAAAAAAAAAAAGAGTTGCCCTGTGCAAAGTTTGAAGACAATACTGCCAGGGGCATTTTTAAATGTGTTTCTGCACAGAATGTAAAACTTGTACGACCACGGTGCACAGCAGATGCCCACACAGCATCCCAGGTACCCCGCATAGCTGCTCTTTGAGGTATGGGCATCCTCACAGTAGAACCACCTAACATATCTCATTGCAGAGTTTAAAATACAGCTCAATTGAAGATACCTTCACGACGTCCACCTTGCACAAATACTTTTCCAAAAACTAATGCAAAAGCAACGTTTAAGGCTCGAAATGGACTCATTAACATACCAATTCCTGCTACAAAAGGAAGCTTTGCCTTTCGTTCTCTGACAGTTTGTGGGTTTTTTTATAATTAAATAGCAACAAAGAATTAAATAATTTCAACCTTAAAACGGGTTTCTTTTAGCAGTTTTTAAATGAAGAGTTAGTTGGCAAGGAGTCTGGGGGGGGAAACCCACAGATAAACAGTTATAAAAATAGGGGGAACACATACGTTAACAGGAGAGTTTGTTTACACAAAAAGAAGATAAAAGCAACCTCTATCTGTGCCTTCCCCCTCCAGGAAGAGGGAAACCAAAACCAAACATACAGCTCAAAATATGCTAGGTATCCCCTGGAAGAATCCCAGGGTTTCCTGAGAAAATCCATGCCCCTGCCTCCCTCTGCCGGAGTGTGGCCTGGAACTACACCCAGTCATCGGAAAAAGCACCTTCTCTTCTCCTGTAGCTTAAGGGCTTTCCCGCTTGCAAGACATTTGCAATTTAGAGAGGGTTTATCAGCTTTTGGCACAATTGTAACTTTCTAGTCACCCAGCATCAGACTAGAAAAAAGTGAAGTTTCCTTTAATATTAATCAACCACTGTAAACACTGGGGGGGGCCAGAAGTTTTAATCATTTTACATGAAGAAAAAAACTATTTTTATAACTTGTTCCTTTTAGCTACACATACCTACTTCAAATTTATCCCGTATTTCAACAAGCAGTGTTTATCAGCACTAAATCTAATTCATAGTGCTTTCCCCTCCTAATTGCAAGTTACAGCACCCTGTATCCACACAGAAGCTGGGCCAGGAGCAGGGCCAGTTGTGCTGCACCACCCTCTTGCCTGTTCTAGCCAAGTCTCATTTTTTCCCCTTGGAAGTAGCTTCTGCAAGCCCTGAAGATATTTGCAGCATCACTGCTTTGGTGGACAGTCCGGCTGCGCACATGCCTACTCTGACCCTAGAACATGAGGCTGCGAAAAGAAGCGTTGACAGCAGAAGGGCAGAAATAAATCTATTCATACTGAAATACTAGATGCTTCCAACTTATGCTTGGACCACTATTGTACAAGGTGTGGAGCAGCAAAGTAGATTTTACTTCTACAACTTTTTTACTTCTTAGTTACTAGTCCAGAGTTTCAGAAGAGTTAGGTATAAAATTTGCTGAATTCGTTCCTAAACCCTATCAAAAAGCAAGGCATATACAGAACAGTGAGTGCAAAATGCTGCTTCTTCCTATAAAGTTTTACCCCTCCTGGGTATCTGCACCTGCCTCAGAAAGTGTTGTGAAATGATGCACAACTATATAGCTGATACTTTTAGGAGACAAAGTATCAGACTGCCTTCTTCACATTATAAAGATTTCCAATACCACTGCAATTTTCTTCCTCACATGTTCTATTAAGTTCCCTTGACTATACAGGAGACTCACATTTGAAGAAGTATTAGATTTAGCCTTTGTTAGCTCAACAGAATTATTCTTGGTTTGCAGACTTTCAGCATAATCCCATCTGTCAGCTTCGATCTTTAAAAAAACCACTTCAGTGTTCAGACCAGGGACATGATTTTTGATTTTTTTTTTTTACATCACTTCAATGCATTCAAATCTTGCAAGTATATACCTTGACTTTTAATAGTAAAATTTAGGGATCAGTATTCAGAGCACTCCCCCCATACTCTTATCAATTTTATCTCCTAACTATAATCACTTCCCAATTTTTAACAACCACGGAACTTCACCATAAGTTTAGTAGTGTTCATTTTACCTTCTTGATAGAGGAGTCTGGTGACTCTTCCTCAAGCATCTCACCAGTGCAGTATTTGGCTTGAAAGCCTATGGAATGCAACTAGTGCTTTTTTATTGTTATTACTCTACTGTACTTTGCAAATAAAAACTGGATTTAAAAGGCACCAAGTGTACAAGCCATTTAAACCTAGTCTTCATTCTTTAGTTTGAACGCCTGACACTGCTTATGCTTTACAAGAGTTTTTCCTGCATGATACGCACTTCAGAAGTACTTTGAAAGATACCATTTAGAACATTTTCCAATTTTATTTGCAACTATTGCAATTACAAAGAATATAACAATGTGAATTTGCATTTAAGAGTGACAACCCTTTCTAATAAACAAGGTCACAAATTAGTGTGCACCTATTCTGGCTTTGGGCAATTATCATAGGATGGAAATTTTCCTGCATGACAATTTGTCACATTTTACAGCTTTGCATTTTCATAGTTCAATACACAGGAACAGAAATACATCTGTTCCTAGTTGCAGAACACTCATATGTATTTCTGAAATACAGAAATACAGCTTTGAATTAATCACTTCCATTTGTTTTATTGAGAGGAAGAAAAGGAAGAATCCATCCATGGCTTTTGTCAAGTCATACAATACACTAACAGCCCTGATTCTCTCCTCCCTGAATTTATTCTCTAATTAGACTTGTTTTTCTTAAAACAGGAGTAGGGATAGAATCACTGACTTGTTTACAGCCCTGCAAGTAGACTAAGGTAAAAAAACTCAGACAAAGAGATGCACACTATTACAAATGCCAACAGCCATCAAATTGTCCAGTTTATTGACGGGAATTCAAAATTGATACAAAACATGCCCTCTCTGCATGTTGTATTTTACCCTTAAAATGGTTCCAACAGTGTCAGGTAGATTCAGAGTTAAGAATATACTTCGGCTTTCACTATGTACCTTTTATAAAGGCATTACACAAAAGCCACCAACTTACATAACACATGGTCCCAAAATTGCTTTCAGACATTTTGTTTATCAAAATACTCAGATCTTCTATTGATCTGATGAAATAAAGGCTTAAAAATGTTTTAAGCCATTAATAAGTATCCTATGGCAGAGTCAAGAAAGTTTATGATTTCCATTATAATCTTGGGCATAAAAAGGCAACAGTCCTAAAAAAGCAGCCCTCCAGAATATATGGAATGTGGCAATGGGTATGATGCCAATTTATGATGATCAAGTTAAGTAAAACAGATTTTTAAAGCTATGAATGACGTGAGCAGTATCACAGCAAAATATTTAATGAATACCACAGAACCAATCAAGTTTGAAAGTTGAGCAGATGTTGTTTCAATCAACAGAGATTTGTAATGTCAAATATACCAAAACGTTTTCTAAAATAAATCCCTAATGCAGAAAAATTGATTTAAAGTTTGCTCCTAGCTAATAGTACCTTTTACTTAAATTGGACCCTAAACTGATCAGACAATACATAGCCCACACTTTCGGACATTTATAATAAAAAAGCTTTTATTTTCAGTTGAAACAAATGCACCATCCTGCACTTGAAGGCTATAATGAGCCAATAAGCATATTCCAAGGTGTATCAATGGCAAGAGATTTGTTTCACCTCCACTGAGAAGTTACATATGCACTCTTAATTGGTAAGGAAAAATTAAACTCAGCCTTCTCAAAGCTTCTGTACTGTGTTTCTTGGTTATTGTACAGTTCCACAGTCAGACCAAGAGTTTGCAGTGTGTGCAGATATTGTAGTCAATCAATAGTATTGTTTAATCATCGTCTTCCTCCTCCTCCTCTTCCTCCTCAAAACTGTCCTCAAAGCCCTCGCTGTCCTCCTGGTCCTCATCACCTTCTATTGCTGTATCCCATTGTGGATGATTTTCTGGCACTGGTTTTGCTTCATGAACTTCCAGCTGTAATTGCATAAATAAAAAGAAAGAAAAGACAGAAAAAAAGGGTTACAGACAATACACACCACTTTGGGAAAACAAACAAAAAACCCCAACCCTAAAACAAATTACACACATACAAAATTGACAGTTTAAAAAAACAAAACAAAACAAAAAAAACCCCTACAAAACACCCAAGCAAAACCAACAACTGCTTCCAGAAATAAGGCATGCCACATTTTTTCTTATTAACTGGATGTATCTAGGACTAAAGGCAGGGAAATGGCATGGCAGACCTCAAAGTATAAAGCCAGAGCCAACCATACCGCAGAAATCAAATAAACGTGAGAAACCGTGTATTCAAATATGCAGGCACTGGAAAGCATCACAAATTTCAGTCCCATTTGATCCAGCATAAAATTGCCACTACTGGCATCAGGCAGAAACCACTTATAAGTGCCTCCTTGCCACTGTTTTAAAATTAGGACAGCTTGAATTCTTAAATACCAGGACTTCTGGAGTTTTAATAGCCATATGAAGTAGCTTTCAATATAATACAAATATACAATACAAACATCACCTTCAATGGTTTAATCTGGTCCAATCCCATATATGAATCAGATCTTAAATAAACTGTGTACTGATAGTTTCCAGGTTTGCCTGGAGCTGGGAACTTCAGCTCTACCTACAAAACAGAATTCACACTGTAAGTTCTTACTGCTTTCAAGCGGCACGTTAGAACAAGTACCTCAGTACTTTAATGAGCAATAAATACTGCTATAAAATAATACTTTTTTTCTTTAAAAGTTTTAGTTTCTTACAAGTGACACTTCTGTGAAAATCTCTACATAATGAAATACCTGCAGAAAAGAGACAAAATGCCCAAGCACAATCTTCCATGAAAGTTGAATAATCTTTTTTTTTCTTAATTAGACCAATTAACTCTACGTTAAGTATAAAATCTCACCCTGTTGTATGCTTTCTAAATCTCAAAACCACAAACAGGTTAAAATATTTAGTCTGCTGAAAGTATCTGCTTAACTCTGTTATTTGAAATTGAACATAAAATTTAGTTTGAAAGAACAAAATACATTAAATCTCCATTTTTCAAATAAGCAAAGAACACAGGCAAAGGTTACAGTCTAAAGCTTCATGAGCCAAGGCTAATTAATTTTCTCAGCTTCTGCTTTACAGAAGGACACTTAGTATTTCTCACACATTTGAATAACTTTCTTTAAGAATGATCGCTGTGTACAAATACTGGTTTTTATCAGCTTTTGGTATCAGGAGAAAAAAAACATATTCTGCAAAGAAACTTGAAAGTCTTCTTAAAATATTTTTTCTTTCTCCATTATCAATTTTCACAGTTAAAAGGCTCTACTTTTATCAGGAGAATAAAATTTGTCTTCTATCTTAAGAGATAAGTATGAAAAAATTAACATGTAAATGTATTTGCATACCATAAGACACTTCAGTATAGTTTTGTGATACCCCAAAAGAAAATTCTTCAAGTACTTTACCTCTTCTTTATCTTTTAGTGTACAAACGTGATATGGCATACAGATGAGCATCTGCTCCTTCCGATCTGCAATATATAGCCACCACCATTCTTGTTTTTCCTTTCATAAAAAAAAAAAAAACAGAACACCAAAAAAACCAGGATTATTGAAGTCATATAAAATGATGCCCCTACACTTTACAGTAAGTAATTATGATTCACTGGTCCTTATAATACAGATAGAAAGGAGGTGGTTGGTTTTGGTGGGGTTTTTTAATCTCTTGGATGTGTATGGATAAAGTATGTATTACCTACTGCACACTGAAAGCAAACAGTTTATCACAAGTAACTGTTGGTCTCCAAGGGCTTCATTCCACACATTCAGGCTAAGCTACCATACGAGACATGGAACCGTTCTGAAGAATTGTGTCCACTGAGGATTAATAAGCAACTTCACGCAATATAATACTAGCTTAGGTCCTTCAACAGAAATCCAGCCTGGATAAAAACGTCAGCATATAAAGCAAGGTGTACCAAAAGATAAATAAAGTACTCTTCACAGTAAACAATCTTTTTCAGTAAAGTATGTTTTGCCCCACTTCTCTCCCCCTCCAAAAAGTGAGAATCTCCTGAAAGTTGGAATTTGGACAAATTGAGATTTCACTTCAAGGAAGTATGAACCACTGGCAATATTGGTATTTATAAAGGATACCCAACTGCTGCCTGTCACACACAGCTTTCAAAATAACTACAGCTCTCAAAGGTCTTGCCACTGCAGGCACTAAAGCACAGTTTCTAAACTCAATGAAATTAAATAAGTGCAGTTCTTCATAAAAGACAGCAACATCATACAAAAATAATAGTTTATCCCTCAACTGGAATCAGATTTTTAAGACTGTAGTGCAGTTCAGCAGCATAGACACAACCACTCTCAAATGGGAAAGACTATGGCTCTTCAACATCAACTGCCCTTCATTTAACCACTATTCCTTTACAGTTAACCCTCTGGCACACATTCTAGGCAAAATCCTCTGTTTTAATTGATGCTGAAACCTTTCCATTGCAAAACAAGTTAGTTTAGTACTGTAAAGCAAGTTTCCATTCCTTTGCCTCCTTAAATCTTTTCTTAAAAAAAAAAGTGAGAAGGGGGTGGGAGAGGAGGAAACTTCTTCATATTTATGAAGAAATATTTTAGTAGATAGGCAATAGTCATATCAGCATAAACTTACCCTTAGGGAAAACACCCACACCTTTTAGATAACCCAAATGTTAGACTGCTGAACTGTGTTCCAAAACAATTTTTACCCACCCCTGATAGTCTGACAACTGATCATGTTTGTAACAGTGGAGCCCTAAAGAGTGCATCTTATGGCAGTTACAAGTCAAGCTCCAAACCAGGAGGCCAAGTTTTATAAATTTACACCAACAACAATCAGATAGCTGCTTCAGTGCCACATGAAAGTGGTTGTTTTGTTTTGGTTTTAATCTAACAGCATTAGAAGGACTGAATGAAAGGATACAGTGGACTTCAACACCACCAATGAGACCCTTCCAAATTCCACAGGTGGGAAGCAAATGCTGTTAAAATGTAGAATTTGAAGAATTTGTCTCTAGTGAAAGAATCAAAAGTTCAGTAGATTTGGCGTGGGTTTTTTTGTTGTGTTGGGGTTTTTTTTTTTGTTTGGTGGTTTGGTGGGGTTTTTTAACACTTCAGAAGCCAATGTATGGTGATCTGAAATTTAAATAATGCAGGCTGAAAAATTAGAAAAGCTAAATTAACTCCTTTTCTCTTTTTGAAGTGACTAATTGTTACACCAGTAATACTTATCACCATCTCACTGAAATACTCCACTAGCAAACTACAGATTTACAGCAGCAAGACACTCACACCAGCAACCAAAACACCCTGATTAGCACTGTTGAGTCCCAGAGCAGAGGAGTGTAAAATTAATTCAATATGTTAATTCCCATTTTACAGTGTATAAAAGTAAAAGCAACTGCATCACAGTAAAGCAACAGCATTCCTTCACGTATTTAGAACAACAGGCCCTGAGAACACAACAAAAACCTATTCATATACTATTTAAGACCAGAATTTGTAGAATTGCAAGAACTCCTTTTTACAACTATTCCAAGTGATTTTCTTTATGAAAAACCATCCCATGTGATTACAAGGCATAAGTTATTTAATCTGTAAGTTTCAACAATAAATATATTGTCAATCTGCTTGACAGCTGTAGCAAAGAAGAATCTTATGCAGTCGAAGTGTTTATTTCCTAGCCAAGGGGCCGCTAGGAAAAGAAGGATAAACAGTATAAACAATACAGATGAACAAGAAATACAGATGCTAGATCCATTACAGAAATGGCTACTCACCATTTTGGGTCTCTAAGGACTCTGACCATCAAAAAAAGGAACTGCATTTGTATCAATATGTTATTTTTGATGTTACCAAAAGACTGTTCTGACTTACTATATATTATGTGTGCTTCCATCACTCTCAATGGCAGGGAATATTTTTTATAGAACAAAGATCAAAACTGTCAACTGGATTTTCACAAAAATTGGTAAACATAGCAGCCAAAGGGAGAAAGAAATACCAGAACAAACAATGTTCATTGATCTAATACCCAAAGGAATCTATATAGTAAGCTTGTTGAAAGTAAAGCTCCTGACCCCAAAGCACCACTGCTTTTTTATAGAAAGGACAACTGTGCAGGAGTGTCATTTTCCTCTCTCTTATTGGGTGGAATTTAAAGTTTATGCCTGTGAGAATTTGGCAAGCTAACAGGCAAGCGGGCAAAATGCCCTTTAACAGATGGGTGCAAGGTTTGGCATGCCAGGGAACCAGTATGTTCATGAAATTGGAACACCAGCGCCAGTTTCTACCTAAAAATGTCAAAACTACAATCTGTGCAGCTTCTGGATCCATGGATGCAGGAGCAGAAGATAATTATTTAGGAACCTGCATAGATTAAAGATGCATCTCTGGCAGAGTAATCAACTGGCCAAAAACTTAGATGAAACAGTGTTAAGGCTGCCTCCTGAGAACAAGTATATTAGGCTCAGCTACACTCAAACATCCGTAAATTCTGGAAATACAGAGATTCACAAAACTACAGCATTTTAACCTTAGCTTGGCATCTCTGAACTGGCCATGACCACAATACACATAATACTCTAGATAAGAGATGAAAAAACATCCAGAAAGTATGATGGAGTTTGCTCTTCAGACATTGCAAATCAGCTCTGTCTGAACATGCCCCATCTGCAGCTATAGCACTAAGTACAGCTGCATTCAACTTTCAGGAAATCATTGAAGAGAGGTTGGAAAATTTACAGCTGCGGTACCATGAGACAGTACATGTGTATCTTTCAAGTTCAAGCATTCAGTTCAGCCCTAGATTTATTTTTTTTTAGCATAGTATTTAGGTTTTATCATAAAACCTATCCCCAGCTTGGTTACACATGGCTGAAGCTTAAGCAGCTTTGTACAGAGTAAGTATAAGCGAAGTCTCCAAAGGAACTCTCAGTGCAGTAAAAAAGAAATACGAATAGTTAGTGCCTCTGTGGCACTGGGCATAGCACATACTCACTGTTTGAGCTTAGACTGATGACCAAAGCCAGCTGCCTTCGCAGCATGGAGGTATTAAGACTCTGTTGCATATCTGACATGATCTAAGGCAGCCAGAAGAGTAGAATGCCAGTACACCTTTTTCTGTTATGCTGGTGTACTGCTGGAAGCTGTACTGAGAGATGGGAGGGTACCTAACAGTGTCAGGAAAATACAGCATTAAGATCAGCCATTACAAAACTAGATGTCATGAGGCCACAGAACCCTCAGCTAAGGCCTCCAGGAAAACAATTTATTTGGTTTATTTGTATATCTTGTCTGGCCCTTTAGCAACACATCTTGCTTCCCACACTTTGCTTTCTAACGATGGCAGAACTAGGTAAAACCAGCAGGAACAGTATGATCACAAGCATGGGGACAACTGCCTATGTTTTGCAAACATAAGTTGTAGGGGGTACAGACATAGAGCCTTGGGGACTGAAAAGAGAGAGCAAATATACACAATGTCTTCCTGTTCTTCCCCGTCTCAGTTATCTCCTTTAAACCACAAGAGGAAGCATAAGCCTTGCATCCCATCTCCCTGTTACTGGAGATGGCATGACAAGAGAAGATATCCTAGATCAGTTTCCCAGTCAAACAGCAGGGAAGCAAAGGAAACCCTCTGAACCACTGGCCTGGAAGGGAAGTGCGGCCAAATACTGCTTCCTCCTGGTCCCAATTTGGTCACCTCCCAAAGTTTTATTTGCTCAGAACACAAAACCTGCACACTTTGAAAAATCCCATCTTTTTCAAGGTTTCATTGCTGCAGTTGGTTTTCAGACACCCTCTGAGTGCTTAGCTGTTTGTGTAAGTAACAACTGATATATCGGAACATACTTTCAACACCAAAGGCTGCTGTAGAGACACCTCAGCCTATCTACTACACTGAGTCACACCACTCTCAAATACATCCTTTTCTCTGATACCCATCCACACTTGAACTTGTATTTTTGAGCTCTGTAGGAAAAAGACTGTTCCGCAAAGGGCTTGTGCCACTTCCAGACTACACTGTGGTGGAAAGACACAGCTTTGCCAGCCCTCTCCATCTTCCATAGCCACACACTGTGTTGCCACCACACTGTTGCACTGAGACTTGAAGTCAAGCAGCAAGCCAGAACGATCTGCTGATCCCAATGACCCCTAAACTCTCTTCTCTTGTCATTACTGTTAACACAGGAGGGAGGGGTCAGGTCCTCCCCCACTCACAGGTGCTTGCAGTTAGATAAAGAGCAAGTTAATAATCTATATTAGTGCCACTGCTGTGCTTTCACATTCCATAGCGCACACAAAAAAAGTACTATAGATTAGATCCCTATATATCTGAAAGGTTTCATTCTGAATCTATCTATATGTAGCAGATCATATTTAAAAAAACTTTAGCATTATTGCCATCAAAAAGGAACCTTAAATTCTATGCAAGTTTGCAAGTCTGGGAACTGGATAGAAAGAATAATACATTAAAAGTTTTTAGGAAAGTATCTGAAGGAGTTTAAGAGGATTTTATAAATTTAGACTTTTTTAAATGAAGATTAACAATTTTTTCAAGTATTAGACTTTTTTAAAAACCCAGTATTTACAGTAAAAATACAAAAACAGAAATTAATTTGTGTTATATTAATTCTCATGTTTCCCAACTGTAATGTTTTCTATTACTCACCTCAGGAAAAAAAAGACTGTAAACGGGATGCGTTATCTTTGACTTCGTTTCAAGAAGGGCTCGTTCCTTTCTCTGTATACTTTGCTGTAATTCTTGCCACTCCTGTCAAAGACAAGTTTAAAGAGTTACTGTGCACTAGCCATCTTTTGCATTAAAAAGAAATTTTAGCCCATAGAAATGATACATATGACAAGTTCTTGTGCTATACTACACATTATAAAAGGGAAAGGCACATAGAGATTAAGTTATACAGGATGATTAAAAGAAAAAAAAAAATCAAGCAACAGTAAAACTAAAGAGACCATTCATATAAATATTTTAAAAAAGGAAGAAAAAAAAAAGAAACACAGATCTGCGGGGCTTGCACACATTCTTCAAAACTCACTTCTACACTCACTACCTGAGCTGTAAGAGTTCTGATTACAAGCCTGATGATTCTTATCTCTTCAGAAGCTTATTCTCACCCTGTGCAGGACTTCCAGCTGTCACGCTCAAGTTTTCCACTGTAAGACCTGTGGTGCAGAAATCATCTACCACCACAATGCCTCATTCTCAATTACAATTACTGTTTCAAATGACTGACTAAATTATTAGCAGTTACTAGAGTTGAGTAAGCACATGTACAAGTTCATTCAACTACTGCTTATAGTATGCATTATGCAGTATGCAACAGCCCCTGCATGTAAAGAACAACGTTCAAAGGAGAGACTTTATCTCACAAAATCTGCAGCAGCTAGTAATCAAATTAAGCTGAAAGAAACATTACAATCTTTCCCTGAAGTTAAGCTGTTTTTCTCATGTCATTTCTAAGTTTTCTCCCTGTGCTGCAAAGACCCTTCACTGGTCTCTGAAACAGACTTGCAATGACAAAGCTCTTACGCCAGAATGAAGTCTAAAAACCTCTAGAGAACTGATATTATTCCTTCATCCTAGTGTTGCCTAGCCTGAGGGGATGCCAGAGGATTAAAATGCATTTTCTCTCAACCCCAGAGGCAACATTACCCTTCAAGAAAAAGTAAGGCTTACAGCTTCATCATCTTTGTTTTGCTTCTCATCTTGTTCTCTGTCAGAGTCTCTGTCACTTCCATCATCTTTTTCACTTTGAGAGTCCCTGTTTGTTTCTTCTTCTTCAGATTCACTTCCTTTATCAGAGATCTCCTCCTCCTCTTCTTTTGCAACTACTTCCTAATGGGAAAGAAAACATAAACCACAAGAATACTCTAACTTAGTTTGTCTGCATTATGGTAGCACATTCACAGCACCTATCTTAGGGTCACAACCTTACTTCCGATTTTGATCTACACTCTTCTTGTGTCACAGAGTATGTCTACAGTAAAGATTAATCCTTTTCACCTCATGTGCTAAGAGGAGCAGGGAAGCAATTTTCCTTCTCCATATGGCATCCACAACATAAGAGAAAACAGTATTTGATTCTGAGGTCACATTTCAAAAGTCATAAGAAAATTAGAGACAATATAAGAAAGTACCTACAACACAGTCCATGAGATGGAGAAAACACCATGCAGTGGAAGCATAAAGGTACTAAAGCTACTTAATTTACCAGAAGAAAGTCTCATTTCAGTTATTAACTTTAAAGGAAAAATAGAAGGTACAGAACAATTCACCTCCCAGAAGGCAGCATTACAAGAACAAATAAGAAGGGACTATGAAGACAGACTTCTAAAGTAGTTGGGCACAACTTTCAGCAGGCCACTGGAAACATTACTGTGGTGGTTCCCCGATTATTTTAGCAGTAATTTTTAAATGCAAAGAAAAAAATGCCATTTTAGGAAATACGCTTTACAAAAGTATAGAATGAAATGTAACAGATGGATATAAAAAAAACTCTATCAGATTAGAATTTGATGAGCTGAACAAAATACTAAAATATTAATGAATCTATGAGCTACCCCATTAGCTTGTTTTTGCTTCTGCTGCTTCGGTGCCTGCAATGAAGGTGGCACAGGTTTCTTTTTCAGTGGCTTCTTTTTCTTTGATTTTGAAGCTTTCTTGGTTCCTTTATTCTTTTGCTGCCATCCTTTGCTCTTAACTTTGTTGACGTCTCCTTGCTGTAGGAAAGCAGTGTTTAAAATATTTATTCTGTTTGTTAAATTTCAGGCATTCACTATACTTTAAACATTTTAAGCTTAGCCTAAAAGTTAGAAAGCATAGCTCAAGAGACACTTCAGTAGACATTTCTGAAAAAAAAAATATGCTTGAGAAGCATACAATTAGCAACTCAAGAGCTGAAAGAAAGTTCTCTTTAGCTAGCAAGAGGAAAATTCATTCTTCACTTACCCCATCTTCTGTTGGTTGTTCTTCTGCTGCACATATAGACTGTTCCTTTTCAAACACTTCCTGGTTAGAGAAAGATGTGAAAACTATTAATGCCTCTCTGTACCAAAAGAGCAAATTATTATTTTATACTTGAACATAAATTCAATCATCTTATTCAGGTCTGAAGGCTTTACTCATTATGGTAAATTCTTTTATCGGTGACAAACACAACACAAAATTAACAGATCAAAATTAAACAGTATTTCAAACATTTGGTGTAGGATTTTTCCATCACTAGCATTACAAAAAAATTTAGTAACATGTCATCTTACTCCAAAGAATCTACTTGTTTTATAAAGCATAGAAATTCTGTATCACAAAAGCAAGAAGCAGTGAACTGCAAATTCTGCTCCAGTTGCCAGAGCACTAAAAACTTCAACAGCTGCACTGCTACTCAGGGACACAGGACAACAAATCAAACCAGAAATATGAAACATTAAGACAAAACACAATGTTAGTATTATGTAGACTAGAACATCTCTATGCAAATGGAATTTTTCCATGCATTTCTTTCTTCAAAACATTCTATATGCCATTTAAAAAAAAATAAAATCAGTCATAAGGAGCTGTCTTATATAAAGATGGCAAATATGAGATACCACCACCAAAAAAAACCCCATCATATAAAAGTCTAGCTCTAGTTTTTAGGTCATGTATCTCGATACCAGAATACCTAGTAGAGCGCATGTAGAAAACATCTTAAATGAGTTTTCTGTATGCTGTCAGACATTTTAATTAATTTCTAAGTACAGTTCAGTATGCTCACAATTCACAGTTTCCTTCATTTTTAAGATCCAGCATAGCGATATGGTGCTGTTACTTTCTACCTACTGCATCCTCAGTTATCATTGAGATGGTCCATTCTTAAATTCCATAGCATGAACACATGGTACTTATATATACAGACTGCTTTCTGCTGAACTGGTTTCAATGGCTAGTCTGATCCGCAACTGTAATACTCATGCTTGTATGCCTTACCTTAGAGGCATAACTCAGACTTTGTTTTCTTAGACAATTATCTGACTAGTACAGATAAAATATTAACACTGTAGGCTTTATTAGGCAAAGGTCTGTTTTATTTCTCTGCATTAAGTTTTTTGTTCAAAGAAAATCATTACTGCATCTTACGCTGAAAAATAAGCACAAGTCAGAAGTTTAACTACTAGGATGTAGTATTATTTTGATTATCCCACATTGCTACCCATTCAGCACTCCACTTTCTTCATGCGGCACTGGTGTACCTCCTTTATATTAAGTTACGTATATTGTGCATTCTGCTGGACTGAGTTTCTTTCATAAAATTGTCTAAAACACCCAAAAGATTTGTAACATTATGAGCCCACATAAAGTGAAATCAAACACTGTCCTAAGGACTTGAGTGAACACTTTATTCTAGTTCAAGAACTAAGTTTCTGAATGTCTCTTTTCCTGCTATTTACAAACCTCAGTGCAGTATCATTTGCCATATTCTTTTACTGTTCCCTAGACAACTGCAATGGGTCAGACTGAACTTTGGTTTGATTCCAGGAAAACATTCTCATTCAGAAAGAAAAACATAAGGGAGGATTAAGAGCACAAGTTCTCAATTTCAAATCTTAATTTTACAGTTATGTTTACAAAACACTGTTAGCTTGCAAAGAAGAAATGCCTGTTTATTGGCATATGCTTGGAGTTACCCTGAAAGAATTAGTATTCTTAATACTTACTGCCATGGTCTGTCTTGTTAGTGTGACCAGAACAGTGACAAGAGAACCTACTGTAATATTGTTGCTGTCTTCATCATCCAAAACTAGCGTAAAAAAAAAAAAAGCAACACATTTATTAAACTTCTTTAAAGCCTTTTTTTTTTTCCATTAAACATTGTTTCTGTTGTGTCTAAATATAAGCATACAAATTCCAGAATTTTTAACAAAAAATAATTTCAAAGTATTACTTAATAGGTCTCTTACAATCTCAACTATACTATCAGGATGAGGTCTGGTAATTCAGCAAACTATAAAACAGCAGCATTGAGTTTGAAATTTTAATTGCATGAAAGTTAGAAAATTCAAAGTTATAGCTGCTGTGGGACCCATAACTCTGTAATATTGTGCATTATATATTAAAGCATAAAAATTCAGAAACATGAAATACCACACATGACCAAAGGGACACTGTTATATTGGTTCTGGGAATCATAACTTTGATTTTCCTGACTTTCATATGATTAACAACTCAATTTCAATGCCACATTAACAATCATGCATTTAATTCTTTTTTTAAGTAGAAGGCAAAGGAAAATAAAAGAACATCAATGATTATTTTAACTGAAACATCAAACATAAAACCCACTGGAAAGCCAATGAGGAGTTTATATCTCTAATCTATGAGCTGGAGAATGTCCCAGGTTGGGGAGGAATAGAGCTATATCTAAGTGTAGAAATTTTATTTATGTTCTGTCCTCCCCAAAGATAGCAGTTATACTATTCACTAGTTTTACAGATGTATTTTTTTATAATGGTAATACTGAGCTAAACAGAAAAGCATATGGATTGTTTAATCCTCCATACCACAGCTGAGTACAGTTGTGTGACAAATAAAGACTACAGGCAGAAGAGTGTTGCTTGCCAAAACATGGGAAGGTACTCCCAAGACTGAATTTTAAGCAGATTAACAGGACTGTGTACAATCCAGTGCTACAGTAAGATAAAGTCTTTTGCTTGTTTTTTAAAAACACACATAAACAACATTTAGAAATACCAAGATTAACAGACATTTTCTTCCTTAACGGTATTTCCATTGACATTTGCCAAATTACAACTTAGGCTACCCAAACAAAACATACCACAATTTGAATTTGATTATTGTAACCACAGTAACAATATAAATTTGAAACAAGTATTAGAACAACCTTCCAAATATCTCACATGTACTCGCACTGATCTTCTACAAAGGAAAAGAGACTGCAGAACCAATTCAATTTCCACTGAAAGGCTGCCTAACAGGAACTGCTTAAGAATGTACCTAATCTTCAGAGAGAAAGTGTTACACATTCACTGAAACAGTGCACACAGAAGGAAGCTAAGCATAGCATGGACAAATTCTACTAGACATAAAAACTATACAAAGATTATGAAAAAGGAACCCATGAATCTTTAGTCATCAGGGTGCCCAACTCAAAACCTCACAAAGGACTCTCCATCCTGGAATAAGCTGAGCATAAATTCTGGAATAAGCACAACTTTTAAAGTTAGCTAATAAAAGTGGTATTTCAACCAGAATTCCACATTGTTCACGAAATATTAAATCAACAGATGAACTATCAGATAAGCTCCTGTAAAAGAACGTACTGCTGGCTTGGGAATCTGTGAAATGTTTCAATGTACTTTATCTCCTCAGACTGTAAATCTCATGTAGGAGAGCCCACCACTCAAAAAAGTATGTCATTTCCAGGCCACATAAATAACAGTGAGCTGTGTCTCAGCATCCTCCAAAAGCTTACTGCCAACAGACTATCAAAATGTCAGAAGAGTGACATACACAGAATAAAAGGACCTCCTACTCACCCTGTGGTTTTATATCCATAGTGACATATGGAAAGCTGCCAAGGACAGCCATAACTTCATCATATTTCTTATCTTCTAAGAAGTGCAGTAAATTGCGACGATCAGAACCTTTCAAACTCACCAAATCCTGAATACTTTTGATTTTATACTGAATTCATTTAAAAAAAAAAGAAAAAAGGAAGTCACGCGGTAGCAGAGAACACAGTCCACAAATAAAGTCTCAATAATACATCACTTGTGACCCCACGTTACTAACAGATACACACCATTTGATTTGTTCTTATTTAAAAACAAACAAACCATACTTTAGGAAACTAACAAGCATATGTTTTAAGAAACAATAAAATAGAGCCTGCGTTCAAACATACTAAATGGCACTGCTTTGAACATTGGTGTGTTCCTTAGTATGTCACCCCTTAGAAACTGGATAAATGTCTTATAAAACTGTTATTTCAGCCAGCTTTTTCAGAAAGCTGAGCCAAGAAATCTTACTAATTGGGTTCTTTATTTAGAGTACTTCAGTGCTTTGAGATTTATATTAGCAGGAACAACTAAGTACAAGTTACTTTTTTTTTTCCCCCTCCATACTGAACTGACTACAACTGCATAGCAAGAGCTTTATAAGGCTTCCTCTTTCATACATAAAGGATCACAAAATCTGTAATACTTCCCACAGTAATTGGTAACTTTTTTCCTTTTATGAACTCCTCTGTGCTACCTTCCGAGTATTTTTTCTATCAAACTAGATTGAGAATGGTGTAAAGCCAAACAAACAAGCAAAAGAAAGAGTTCCAGTAGGATATTCCATCCACATTCTGGAAAAATGTTAAATAGGAGATAGTACTCTAGTAAGAAAGAAAGAAACCGTTTCCTCTGTGAGGTCAAGGCAGACTGATCTTTTACACTTATCAGATCTCTGATCTTAATTCCCACCTCCTAACTTAGATGGACTTCCAAGAAACAAAACGCACACAGATCATCTAGGAACTATTGTATTGAAATCCTGAAAAATAAATATATTTTCAGTCTCTTAGTTAATTCATAACCTCACTTCCTTATAGGCAAATCGGTAAAAGAAGTAACAGAAGGTGTTTTAAGAAGTTAGCAAGTGTCATTTGTATTTTCATACCTTTTTATGATTGGAGACTCGCCTAAGATTGTCCTCTTCAATGTGAGGCAGCTGCAAAAGGGGAGACTTGAACTGTTGAAGTCCCTGGACAGTCATCTGGGAAAGCTTCATGCAATTTTCCAAAGATCCCAAAGATGGAGCACGGAACTCCCTTTCTTGGGGAGAATGAAACAGACATCACTTTTAATTTTTTTTCTTCTTACACTTTTAAAGTGTGTACTTGTATGATAGTAAAACCTTGCTTTCAGTCTACCAAGACAAAAAAAGAGGCATCTTAAAATGTTCAGTGTAATTAACCAGGCAGCCTTTTTATTCCCACTGCAGTCACATAGCTCAGCAGACATTTTCTTTCCTCTATTTAGACTATCACAACTGAACACCAAGAAAGGGAAAGACTTCCATCTAACATTGTCTCAGGGAACAACAGTACAATATATCTATGCAATTATTATAGACAAAAAATCCATCATTTAAGTTTAAAAAAAAAAGCAGCAGCAAAAGCAATGTTCTAAATTTGTATTTTTTATATACGACTGTGTATAACAACTTTAGCTCAACTTTTAAAGCATATTGTTAAATTTACTTTATCATTAAACACTAATCTTCTATGGCACAATACATTATTTACAAGATTTTCATCTTGACAGATGAACATAAAGGTAGCAGCCTATTACATGCAAGAAAAAAATGTAGGTATAACTGAAACTAAGCAGAGCATATTCTATTGTTAGAAGGCAGTAAGAATAGCTGTAAAATATCAAAGGCCTGGCTTTTGAAAGTAAAGCTAAAGGTTAAAAGGGGTGTCTGAGCAAACACCTATTTGACTTTTCTTTTAGAAGTTACCTACAATTCCCTTCATATTTTAAAGTACAAAAAGGTTTACACTCTACATAATTAAAATTATTATAAGATAGACAAGGAGAAAGTCTTAACCAGAACAAAGCAAAGGCAAAAAAAATAAAGCCATCATTTAATACTCTTCATCATGTCTGCAAAGAAATGAAAAAACAACGCAAACAGGTTTGCACATCCATTCATAAATAACACTTCTCAAAACCCTGTTTAGAAAACTCATTTCAGAATTCCCCTAGAGCAAAAGAGCTGCTGCAAGTCCAGAACTGGCAATGTTCAGGTCACTCTATGGATACTTCACTGTGAAACAGAAAAATAAGTTAGATCCTCTTCAGAGAGCCAAGAGGAATTTAAGCTACTTAAATCTTTTTCCGAACTCATATGTGGCATATGACGGAACTGAGGGCAATTTTAAAGCTGTGTTACAGAAGGCACCTGTAATTTATGATATCTGTCAATTTATTTAAGAATCGGTATATGTATTTTCCTATACTTCAAAACCTTTTCTGATAAACAAATCAACCTTTGATTACCTTGACTGTAACATATAACATATGTATATATAAACATATAAAAATAAGTATGAATACAAATCTCTGTGTACATACACAAATATATATGTATACAAATATGTGTATTTGCTGTGGACATATTTGGCTGGTATTGGTATATTTGGGACACTACAAAGGGGCACAGAGGCATCTTTCAATAGATTGATTAGACAGATGGTCAGAAGGAATATGCCCACTCTGCTAGGGCTGTGTGATCAAGCTTGCCACACTATCAAGGCAATTAGAGATGTGGATAAAAGCACATTTACTTACACCTGGATGAGAAGGCAGACAGGCTGTAACCTGCACCTGACCAAAAGGGTACCAAAGCCAAAACTGCTGAATGTTTAAGTACAATGGCATGTATTTTGATAAAAAGCAAGTTTAAGTTAATTTTAAAACATTTTACAGAGGAAATATTAAAAGGTAATAAATCTGACAAAAAAAAATAAACCACCCAGATTTGGTGTCTTTAGCATGTTTTCTCCTTCCTTTACACCACTAACTTGCCACAAATTTATAAGCGGCTTACTAGGGCATGTTAATCGCAGATGAAAGATCACTCCGTCACCTCTGCTCCACCTGCCCCTCTCCCTTCAAATGCCCCATTTCTTCATTAATTACACCAAGCTATAAATATAACCACCTACCAAATCAAATTACATGGCAGGATTTTTTTTAACCGAGTATATTAATAAATACTGTGAAGATTATACACAATGCAAAGAGAAAAATAACACATGAATGGAACTATCCAGCTAGACATACTGATAAGTAACAAAGTTCTACCATTCAAAAAAAAAAAAAAATCACAGAATGGTTTGGGTTGGAAAGGACCTTCAGAAATCATCTAGTTCCAAGCCCCCTGCCATGGGCAGGGGCACCTTCCACCAGACCAGGTTGCTCAAAGCCCCATCCAGCCTGGCCTTGAACAATTCCTGGGATGGGGCATCCACAGCCTCTCTGGGC
>JANZLQ010000013.1:21257925-21277430 GCA_026212715.1 Elanus axillaris
ATCACTACATGTCCCTGTAAAAAGTCCCTCTCTACCTTTCCTGTAGGCCCCCTTTAGGTACTGGAAGGCTGCTACAAGGTCTCCCCGGAGCCTTCTCTTCTCCAGGCTGAACAACCCCAACTCCCTCAGCCTGTCTTCATAGGAGAGATGTTCCAGCCCTACAGTAGTAAATAGTAACAGAAAGACTAATCTCCCAAGTAAATAGCACAAAATTTACTTCCCATCTTACCTATCTTCCACCTCCCCTGTAATTCTTTTGGCTGCTGCTAAGGAAAGTCACAGGACTTTAAATTTAAAAAAAACAAACCCACACTGCAAACCAAGTTAATAAAAGGATCCTAAATATTCTCTGACAAACTGTTTTTTGCAGGAAATTCACCTAGACCTTTGAGACCACAGAGCACTAGTCAGAGTAGAAATTCTTCTCTTTCTTAAAGCATTGACTCATCATCCATATGACAGCAGAAGAATATTTTAACAAAGTTGGAAAATATTACTTTGGTTTCCTGAAAATAGCACAGGACTTTATATTCCCCAAGAGTGGATCTGAGGAAAGACAGTATAGCTTTTAATGACACCCAACTGCCCCCACCATAAAATGAATGTCATTACTGCACATATTTTGACAGCTTCTGCTTGTCAAAGTGCACAAGATGAGATGACCTTTAGTCTATGTCATAAAGTCATCCAAAACATTTGACATCAAAGTAGTCAATCAAAAATTCAATTGCAAATCATAGTTGCTTGTGAAGGAATGGTATACACCTGGGTCAAACCACAACCTCTACATTACACTGCAGCTTCCAACGTGAATTAAGAAATGCAGTTTGACTGGGCAGCTGAACTGATGCCTAACCTTTCTGCAGACAGCTGTAATAACACATTCCAAGTTTTTGGCAGCAAACACCTCGCTTGGCAGGGCAGCTATCTACTTGTGATACCTAAGGATGATCTCAAGGAAGCCACCAAGACAATTTAGACTTGCTGATTATCAACTACCAGTTAATCATCACAAGATAATGGATGCAAGCAAGGAATGCCACAAAAGAAAGTGTATTTTCAGGGAGCTGCATGTAAAAAGAAATTCTCACAGACTACACAGGAATCAGGCAAGAGAGTAAAAGAAATTTTATCCAAAGTTTAGCTCACAATTGCCACATTTTCCACCAGGCTGGAAAAAGCTTAGCAGTAACTAAAAACTGACTGGACTGAAATGAAAATAGTATCAGTTTTGCTTTTATGAAAGCAAAGACTGTTCCTTGCAAATAACAAATCCAAACAGCAACAAATCCAAACTCATTTGCAAAGAATGATAGCTCTGTCAAAAATTAAGAAATAACCATGATTAAACAATTTTTATGCCAAACCTACACTCATTCTTTCATGACAGATTGTTTCTAATGGCGTTTGACAAAGGCAGTGTCCATGGCTTTTATGGCAATGCATAAGCAGCCTGTCCTCAGTCCTTCTTGCATCTCCTTCAAGAACAGCTGATACTGGACCAGTAGTTGAATGCTCTATGGATGTTTTTAAAATTAACTAGGAAAACAAAGTGCCAAGATTCTGAAGATTCATCCAAGGTAATTTTCCTCAAAAGACTCGATTGTATAATCAGTATGCATAAAAGGTTACAGATATTTTTAAAATAAAATAAAACAACAACAATCATAATTGAGGATATTTGAAAGGTATCAATGAATGCAGCGCAAAATGAGACTCCTCATCCCACCATCAATTTAGGCTTCACAAAATAAAATTTGTCCTCAAAATATTTCTTTAGATAGTATTAACACATGCCATCATCTATGTATTTTCAAAGATCAGGACTGCTGAACATATATGGCTTATTATAGCATGTGATAATTTTATGTACCATATCAAGGCTGATTTAAGTGGAAATTAGAACTGAACCCAGAAACATCTGTAGTTAAGTTTTAAGCTATTTCAAATTACGTTAAGATGACAAATACACAAACTTAAACAAAACAATCTCTCAAAAATTTCAATATCTAACTTTAATTTTACTCATATCTCTAAAAAAAACCTTTTCAATTTCCAGTTGTTTCCCAACAATAGTTAGCAGGGGGGCAAAATTCTCTCTACACATATGGTCATCAAAAGTAGGGTCAACATTTTATATTTGCTAAGTGATAAGTAGCAAAAATGGTGATTTTCCTTTCAATCAAAGATCAAAATTCTGAAGTGGTTTACTTTCAAGTCCTCAAATTCATTGTTCTTAGCCTGATGGGCAACTGTTCAGTACCACTTTCCCTTTAATGTTTTGTGCTGAGAGCACTGGCATGGAAGCCAGAGGAATTATTTAGTACAAATTTCTGAATACTGTAATTGTAAAACTTTGGAAACTATTTTGAGAAAACCTGCTAAAGATACACCAAACAAATCCTCAGTTATACCTATGATACACTTCTACTTTGAGTTTTTTCCAAATCTATGGAACTAACTTCTACCATACATAATGACAACTAGAACTTCTGATCCACTTTCATAGACTCATTGAGGCTGGCAGGCAGCGTGAAAAATTCTAGAAATTGTTAGTAGTAGAGGTTGTTTAAGTTTGGTGGGTTTAGTAACCATCACTTCACACACAAGTAGTAAATTAGTTTACACTACTGTCTTCCAAAATATTGTTCAATTTTTTTTTTTATTTTAATTTAAGGTAAAAGCTAAATTTTCTGGCATTTCAAAGCAGTTTATTAAACACACTGCATCTATAAATAACCAGTTTACTGTCAAATTAAAAAGCTATCTCCATATACATACAGAACTAGAGAAGAATACAGCTACTTGGAGGTCGTTCAAGGTCTGAAGTATATCATGTATTCTGTTAAGTATCTTATTTCAGCTTTTACAAGAAGAGCTATAGTTGGTTTTCATTTTTCAAAGACTTCTAGTTCTGTTGCATTAAAAAAGCTTCTGGCTGTATTATTTTGGTTTCATTTTGCACAAGTGAAAACAAGTATTTGCTAGTTGACTAATATATACATAGGCCATCTTAAAAGACATCTTCTAGAGGTCTGAGGCTTTTTTATAAAAACACATATCCTGATTAAAAAAAAACAAAAAACAAACATACCTATATTTGGCATACGCAAGGGCTTATAAAAAAGTAAAAAGATGTCTTCACTCAAGCACTTTTCATAATTAGCTACAATATGTGGACTTGGTCCTGCTGAGCTAGCAAAACTCAGAAACACCACCAAAACAAAAAAAAACCAAAAAAACCAAACAAACAAACAAACAAAAAAAAAAACCACAACCAACCCACCAACACTTCCAAGATAGCTATTTAGCTTTTTATGAAATAAATTGCTAAACTATTAAACTAGTAAGGTTTCACAGCATTATTTTCCTCATCTTACATCTGTACTGGAGATACCTTTGCAATTTAGTTACAGTGCTAGTCTGCAGAATATTCACAAAAACATATCCAATATCTGTCCACAGCTGAGCCCTTAGCATGATAATCATTAATGCGATTTAATGTTAGGTGAAGATAACTTCTAAAATGAAAAATATGGCTACTGCTTCCTTCCAGGTTTCAAGTTTTCTCCCCAGCAGCCTCACAGACTAGTAAAGATAGGGTTTAAAAGAGAAAGAGAGATACATTTAATCAATACTTGTTTCTAAAAAAGAACATGTAAGCCAGCATGCAGCAGCCTTATCTGCTCACATGCCCTCTCTTGGACTTTATTTTGTTGTGAAGCACAATTTCCAGCACCACTTGCACTAGTGCTGGGTGGGAAAGACTTTCCCCAAAACTATTCTTGTTAGAAGGCTACCAATGCTTGTTAAAGGAGTTTTGGACTAGTAAAGATACACCAGTGAGTATTATTTGATGGCAAGCAAAATGGTCCTACATTTGGCATAAAAAAAAAAAAGCCTTGCCTCTGTTTGTTGCAATAACAAAATGAGATCCAAGTATTTGTTTCTTTACACTGCAAGCAACCACCTTCAGCATAATTGCCTTTTTACAGCAAAAATTTTAAAAGCTTCAATATTACATTTTAATTAAATTGTAATTTCTATGGCAATTATGGCAAAGCACCTGCCACTATAAGTTCAGGGGAAAAAACCGACCTACATACCAGGCTCAACAGCATAGAAACCAGAAATGGAGAAATATGAGCAACACACAAAGAAATGATGGCAAAGAAATGAGCCAAAACACAAGTGAAACTCAGAAGAGGAAGAACTGCAAGAGTGCAAACTAAAAGATGGATGAACACAAGATTCAGCACTACGTGCTTTGATATCAAAAACAGACCGGATCTTTAAGAAAAGGTTTTCAATTGCATTTAAAGAGAAACTTTTAATAGCAAAAATTACAAGGTGAGCACAGATACTCAAGATTTCAGAGTAGGGCTTGGTGGCAGCAGCAACATTTCAATCTTCAAAATGGAGAGCTCTCTGAGTGGAAACAGCAAAAGCTCATTTAGGCATTTCTAAATATCACAGATTAAGTTTCCCACAAAAAGAACAAAGACTTTATGAAATACTGCAATGAAGAATCGTATTTGCTAGTTTTAATTATACAGTTTCTTTTCTTACCTTCCCGGCTTCGAGCCATTATTATTAGTTGGCAGATCACATTAATCATTTCTTGAAGTAATGCAGGACTCTTTTTCAGGATAAACTGCTGATCTGCAAGACATAAATGGCTGCAATTATACTGCACTTCCATTAGGAAAAAAGGGGACAGTTTACATGAACTGGACATTTAATCGTGCAGTATTCGTTTCTATTCATTCTTGTATTATTGAAAACACCACTTTATTCACATTGACACATCCATCTGTAGCATTCTCTAATGAAACAGGAAAGAGCAAGTGCTAAGAGGGAACACAAATTTTGTATACCAGACAAGCAGCTTCCACACCAAAGGAATAAGTACCTACTAGATCCATCTAAAAAAAAAAAAAAATCAAGAAGATAGCACAGGTAATTTACCAGTCTTATTAAAATAGCACTAATTCTTCAGGTAATCACAGGTTTAAAAAAAAGGATTTTTCATTTTAAGTGAAAAAGCAATTTTGGGAAAAACATTATTTTAAAGTAACAACTGTTTTGTAATACAGATCTGTGAAGTTCTAAATACAAACAGTAACTAAGTGGCAAGGAAGAGGAGATATATTTAGTGGCTATTTAAAACTGGTCGTTTTTCTTTTGAAAGAAACTGGAATATTTGAACCAAAGCATCTTCATTGTTTGTTTGGTTTGGGGTTTTTTTTTCATTTGCATTAAAATATAGAACATCTCAAGTTCGCTGGTGGGCCTAAGAAACCATGAGTGTCATGGCTGAAACTTAAGAACTACATTTAGAAACATTTTAGTTTGTCTATTTACAAGTACAAAAGATTGCAAAACACAAAACTGAAGCTTGTATGTAACTGCTATTTTAAAGTTCTAATCTTGTCATCTTTGCTTTACATAGTGGAGGGAAAAAACTCAAAAAATAACTATGAACAGAAACGTTACAGAGACCAATATTATGCTTATCTTGGATTTCTTTACTCTGAAAAGCAAATACACTTCACATGTTCAACTTTTTATTCTATTACAAAGAAGAAAAAAACAGAGCAAAGTCATATTTGCAGCCAAAAAGCATTTAAAACTAGGATACTGTTATTACAGGGCTATCAAGAGAATGAGAAAATGCAAAGTAAATGTTTTAGAGAGTCATTGAAGTTGAAAAACTAAGTATGCTGCATAGAGATTACTGAACAGTGATCCATCCAACCCTTTAATGGACAAAAGGTACGTTTATGAGTACTGTAGCATGCAATGTGCTGCTCTGTTTCCAACAATATCCAACTAGAGGAAAAGCCATTACCTTCTTCAAGGACCTCAGGAACTTTCATCCTGGCAAGATGAGTCAACAGCAGAACTCTAGCTTTCAGGCTGTAAGGACAGGTGAGTGGAGGCTCATTCTTCTTTAAATTTATGCCACCAATTTCTCTGATTAGCTAAAATAAAAGTTAAATACAAATAGCTATTTTGGTGCTAAAGAGAAACAGATACAGGAGGAGAACAGTTTACAAGGAAAAACAGTTACATTCACAAAAGCAAGCCTTTAAGTAACTTTTCCCTGGTAAGTTCTGTAGAGATGATCATTAGGCAGTTTATTCATAACACAGCTCCAAAAAGTCTAAAAGTATCTTTAAATGCCTTGTTTCAATGTGGGGGTGAGGGGGGAAGTAAAGACTTGCACGCAAGAAACTTGCCTTGAATAGCATTGCGTAAATTTGTATTGATAGATGAAGATTTTTAAAATCTGATTTTACTGCCAAGGTTTACTAGATTCAACCATATTTCTACAGTATTTATATTAAACTCAATATGCACTAGCAACAGCATCATCTTGAGATCTTTCACCCATCTAAGGCCTAGCCAACTTCCTCAGAAAGTCTAAAGTATCACAGGGAGGACGGTTATAACCGTGAGCTCCCTGGTAGGCTGAAGAGCAAGTATTTTAACTTACTTATAAAAAGCTCCAACTTGAAAAAAGTGTGGTATTCTTTATTCAGAATGACCTATCTTGATCCTGACTAGACCAAGATGCACAGTTCAAACAGGTCTCTCTCACCTGATTTTGTTGAAGACCCTGGAAGGAGAGGCTGCAAAGCTGAGTAACAGAAGTTTATAGCTTATAAGAATCAATACATGGCCCAGAAGCTTCACTTTTAGGTCAACAAGTCACTGAGGAGAGACTGAGGTTCCAAGATCTCCAGCCACAAAGGGAAGTTACAATATCAACAGTCAGGCTACACTGACCTTTAGCCAGTCTTTCCCTACACTTGAAAAAAGATATTCTAACAAGCTCCTTATAACCACATCGTGGTATAGCACCAGTCCAGGAACAGTAAAACTTTTATAAGAAAACTTTATAAAAGCATTGATACTGGGTTTATGATAAAACAGTTAAAATGGGAGCAATGATCATGGCCCCAAAAGCAGGATACACTAATAAAAATTATTAGCAATACCCTTCTGTATTGATGCTTCAGAGACTTGTAGTGCCATATACTCAGAAAAAAAGAAGACAGATGACACTGATTATTGGACCTTTAGACACAGAACAAAATCCAACAGTATAAAATGCAAGGTCATACACTTGCATACTAACAAGAACTCCATCTTGAAGATAGGAGCTTGTAAGTTGGAAAACAGAGGTATATAAGACAAGAGGAATCCAGAAAAAAACTTAGCCATCACACATTAGTTGTATAAAACCACCATATGAAACAGTTGCGGAAAACAGTATGCTGAAAGTTATTCACTGCAGAAATACAGCAATAGCAGTGCCACCAACTAAGGCACTGCTAAGACTTAACATGAAATACTGTGGACAATTCTGAGCAGAAAAAAAATAATGTAAAATTTTGAAATATATCAGCTGGGAACAGTACCCCATTCAGCACGTAGCAGGATGAGGGAAACGAAGAGCCTTTTTGGAAAGACAGGACTAAAAGACAGCAGATTTTCTAGTTTAGCAAAACAAAGACAAAGAGAACAAATGGGCTAGTGCTTCCATCTATAAATCCATTAAGAATATACACAGGAAGAATCGTTTAGACTCAAGACTAATGATGACAAAAAACATGGCTATTAATTGGTCACAAACAAGACTCCTAACCACTAGAACAGCAAGTTCTGGAACAGCTTCTCAGTAGGATATGGTTACAGGAGGCTTGACCGCCCTTAAATAAAGAACGATAAAATGTAAAGGGCTGGCGACAGCACAGGCTAAGAACTGATGACCAAGGTGATCTTTGTGCTCCCACTGCTGAAAAACCTCACCTAACCACAATTCCATCTCTTTCTCTTAAAGTCCACAAGATTATAAAGAATTTGTAAAAGAGACAATTAAGAGGTATCTCAGTCTATTTATTTTATGTTTAGGACGTGACACTGTTTATCACTTGAAAATTCAATTGTGTGCATGCAAAGGTTAAATCTGTGAGACTACCCCCCCCTCATTTTGCAAACTCAAAACATTTTCATTGGAACATTTTGTATACTATGCCTTAAACTTCTTAAAACCAAAGTGTTGGTTTCTAACAAATAAGACTTCCTAAAACTCTGCTAGCAATAATTATTTGCCACAGTATGCATTATGGCTTCTCTGTTGGGAAGGCTGAGTGGAAATGAAAATAAAACACAACCAGAGAGGAACACACATTCATGGAGGAATCTTTATAATATTTAAAGACATTATTAATTCAGACATCAGAAAATAATTTTATTTCAGTATTAACATATTTAACCACATCTTTGTTAATGATTTAAAAGAACTTTATCAAATGGCAATCAGCTCCTTATATCAATACTCAAAGTTTGTAAGGACTGACACTCTAATTCACAATTAGTTTAGCCCTCCACAAAAACCCAACCCAGCAGTCTATATACTAAACTGATTCCGTTTAAGCTAAGCATTATCACCAATTAATGTTATCTTTTCTTTAAAAAAAATTAAATCAAGCCTAGCTTCTAATTCCTATTTCTGAAGGGATACAGTTGCATCTCAACAAAATTAATACCTTGAGAACTTGAATTCTGTCGGCTGGTCACCTAGAAGTGCCATCTCCCTGTTCCCTTGAAAGGGTCAGTTATTTATAAAATATCACTTGACATAACTAACCTGTGGTATCTGAATGTTGTCTGCTGGTCTGCTTGTAGCATCTTTATTGTACTGAGGATCAAATTCAGATGCCCCTGCTAAAACCATGATGAGACCTGCAAAGATAATTGGAGGCAGACAGAGAAAATATGAGCAACATCCTATGCCACTGAGTGATTTCTTCAGAACCCTCAGCCATAAAACTTACTCCCACACTTCCCCCAACAGTCATGAACATCCATGTTCTCCATTTAGTGGATCAGTTACTACTGCCACAGGGCAAAGGAGGCAAGAACCAATGCCTGGCACAAGACAAAAGAGATCACTCAAAGCTCCATTTTTCATGGCATCGAGTCCAGCATTTGACTCTAAATGACTTCAAAGAAACGTAGCTGGCTTCTTCAGGACTGGCAGACATCACTGCACAGCCGTTTGACTACTTCTGCATGCTCACAGAACCATTCCTCTCAGCAATTCATGTGCCTGCAGAGGCACCGCAGTGTGTGTACTGGAGGAGGAGGAGGCAGGAAGGATATAAAATTTCATCTCAATTTTCTGTTCAGTCAGCATTGATGATTCACCAAAATATGTTTCTTTTAATCATTAGAAAAGCAGACAAACCACATGATGATGGACTGCTCTCTTCCTAATGTGACTAGAAAAATCCATACTACCTCAAAATATTCTGTTGTGTAATTAAGATAAAAGACGTACACAATGGGGTATTTTAGCCCCATTATGAACTTTCCGCTCCTGAATGCATCAGACCCCTCAGCCACAGACAATAAGAGAAAGCTCACCCCATCATTTGCTCCAGCTAAAGTAACTTTTTCAGCAATAGTTACTCAAGCTTCATTCTTAAATTTTCAGCAAGTTCTCTTCTGAGGAAGTTATTTTTGCCTACCTGCAGTGCTCAGTGAATCCCATCTACTAACAATTAGTCACGTTCCCTGAGCATCAATTTTCATTTCCGTTCTCGATTATCTCTTTACTTCCTGAGCAGAACATATCAAAGAGTTTCAGACAACTGTAAATACTTTCCTATTATTTAAGATCCACAATTGTGGATCGTCAAGAAATGAAGTTTTATAAAGTCATTTGTCTTGAAACCTAAAAAAATATCTAAACCAAGGCAAGTCATGCAGATTTGTCTCACCGTTTCCCTAGCCTGGTTTGATTACATCTGCCCAAGCTTAAGCTTTTAGTTTTGGCACTAGTACTTCACACCACTGTAGAATTCACAACCAAGCAAAAGCCATACCTGATCACTGTGTGGTTTGTCTAAGCCATCTCAGCTGTGCCTCATTTTTCATTCTGACAGCACAACAGACTACAATGGAAAAACCTGACCTGTCTCTGACACCAGGACTCCCTGAAAGCTTGAAGTCCTTAAATATGACCACTTAAACTTAGGGCTAACTTTTTAACCAATCTGTAGGTAAGACAAGGCAAGCCTCAAAGCTATGGCTCTGAGCAAGGTTCAACATGAAATAATCTACTGTTGACAATAAGTCTGGAGAAAGAAGAGAACAGGTTTGCAGTGATCTCCCTAAGCTTCTAAAGAAGTCTCACCTACTCTCCCATTCCTCCTTTCTCAACTAGCTGTCTGGAGGGGGGCAGGGGGGGAAAAGCGTAAGAATATGACAAGGTAGAGAGAATAAACTAATCTGAATTAATCCTACACACATAAATCCACATATGCTGTGACTAGAAAGTGAACATATTTCCATCTCTTATCTCCTAGACTTCTTGGATTATCTGCGAAGTTTTTCTGTTCAGTAGGAAAGGGATAATCAAGAGCAGATGCTTCTAGCAATCTTCCAGCAAATCTAAAGCTGAACAACAGTACAACTCATAAGAGTAAGCGAATATATTTATGAATCCTTTTTAGAGGGTTTGGAGGAAGGGGGGGGCAGTTTATTCTGCTTTTTAATTGCTCTGAGCATGCAATCTAGCAAGATCTAATCTAAAGGGAACTAGTACCATGCTAATTCTTCAGGCCCATGCCAGCCTCCAAACTGAAAGATCCAATTCTGCACCAACATAATGCATCTACAGATTTTCCCAGAAAAAGGTTTTTTTATTCCTTTGAAAGTGAGCAGACAAGAAAAAGTAGTATATCAAAAACTACAAATGAGTAGCAAAGTAACATGAAATTGATAGAGAACAATATTTTTAAACAGAAATTTAGCTGTAACATAACAAGTAAGAATGGAGAACCAGAAATGCTCTTTCATTCTTTGGTGATACAGAAATTTTATGACAGCCCCCAGAAAATGCCCAAAGCCTATATTGTTACACTAACAGAAGAAAACACACAGAGGCTGTGCTCCTAGCAGCTGCACAGTAACTCAGGAGTACAGGCAGGTCAGCATGTTTATCCCAACACACAATACCCTTTTTTTTTAATGTATAGATAGAGAGACATAAATACAGATCTATATAACTCCCTCTCCCAAACACTTAAGTCTTCTTACAGAGTAGTCTTCAACTGCAACAAAATGAAGTTTTTAAAAACACTCTAAAAGAACCAGAAATGTTATTTTAACCTAACAAAGGCTTATAAAGCTGAAGCATTTTAACATCAGCAGATCAACACTTCCAGATGAACACATCAACATCTCAAGATGCCTTTTACTTACGTTTCATGTCCATGTTCCGTGTTTTATAGACAAAATATGTATATATTTGAGTTGTCCGAATGAGAATCTGATCTCCACTATATCGTATTGATCGGTACCACCAGGAACCCTGAGACATTTAACAAGAACAAAGTGACATCAGATACGATGAAGCATCAAAACAGCTATGCTGGATTACCTCATGTCTGTTCACAACCAGGTAACTCAGCCCAACTGATTTTACCTACATTAAGGTCAACTGAATTTCAGAAAGGAAAAGGTAACAAAAAATATTTGCTGACACAAATTTTAAAAGGATACCGATATATTCATCTGAGAGAATCTGATGCTGGAAGTTTTTAGATGATCTCTAGTCTAGAGAATTTCCCCCAGCACATGCACATACATACACACATATACACTGCTTTAATTATTTTTGGTGTTGTTTCAGGGGATCCACTAAACAGTAAATCCACTGGATTTACCACTTTCTATATATATGCTAACTCCTTACTGTGCAACACAGCTTTCAAATCAAATTCACTTTAGGCAGATTGAGGCCAAACCAAGAACAAAATAAGAGATTTCTTTCATTATAAGAAAATTTGCAAAAAAAGTCACCTAATCAGAAAATGCTTTTCAGAAGGGGAATCTGGAGGTGGCCCAGTGCCCTTGCTGCAAATTTTCAGAATTAAGCCATATACCTTCAGGTTGACAGAAAAAGTTTTCCAATTCTTCAGAAATATTCCAGTAATTCCCTCATTAGCATTACACCAGTGACTTCAAATTGCGGAGCACACTGTACAGTGATTGTACTCTATAATATATTTTAAGAAAAATGGTGTCCTGGGTTATAAACTGCAGCATGTTCACTAAACTCCTCCTTGTAAGCAAAGTTCTTTAACATGAGAAAAAACATCCAAGATACATCTCAATCTATTGTAAAGTTTATCATAAGTGGAAAGTAACTTATCATAAAGTGGAAAGCAGTGAAGTAGTAACTAATGCTTACTATGAATTTAATAGGCAATAGTGTAAATTCCCCTACTACAGCACGAACTTTGCAATGTACTTAATTATTTAGGAAATGCTCTAGGACTGGCTCCCCACAAACTTTTTTTTTAATAAATTAGGTTTGATTCCTTCATGAGTAGATGAACCCTGACTCAAAATAGTACACAACTTTTTGTAAAGTTTTTTCTGCAGAAAAATTTAGATTAGACTCCCATAGCTATGAAATTCTTGTCCAAGTACAGGTACTGGAAGAAAAATATAACTATAGCCAGTCCAAATGTACATGAAAGAGGCTGCCCTAACTGCTTTTGCAGATAGAGCTCATCTCTCTCATGTACAGAACATTATTTAGGTCAGTGGAGGTCTAGGAAGAACTACATATCAGTATTTTCCTTTTTTGTTGATCTGGATCCAAAGGGTGGAACCAGCCTTTATTTTAGATGCCTATCTGAGATATAGGATGACTACACTGTAGTTAACTTCAGCTTCTTTATTGATTCATAAAAGAGAAACAGGCCCATTAAAGGCATGAATCATCTTGTATGTCTACTTTAGAATGAAATGATAAAATAACTTGCTCCATAAAAATGACTATTCCTCTTCACTGACTATAAAAGAAATTTACAGTGACAAGTCTGAATGCAGAAGTCTGCATCTGGTATAGGGGCAAGAACAGGCTTTTTTTTTTCTCTGCTCAGGACATTCCTTCATAATAACAGAAAGGATGTTTACTTCACTTGAGCTACAATAAACCTGGTATAAATCAAATCACTAAAAGTACACATATACAAAAACCATCAACAGACACCAACTGAAACCTAAAAGGAAAGACAGAAAAAATATGTAGACATTGTACCCTGGATTTTAGACTTCTTATTCAACAACTTGTTGAAATCACCACATCTCATTTTCTACACTAGATCTTCAATTATGCAGAAAGACACTCAAAGAGAAGGGATAATGCCTGGCTGAACCTCTGCACAGACATGCAAGCAGTTGCCAAGACCCCAGGACACCTTCTCAAATGAAAATCTTCTTCCCAAGCGCATGAAGGTTTCTGAGTGTCAATTTTCTGAGTCTGTCTTCATGCCATACCCCAAAAGGGCACTCACTGGATAAGGGACATTGTTCAAAAGCAATACTGTAGGGCAAACCTGAGCCCCGAAATACTACTCGCGTAGCAACTGATTTCTCACACAAAGAAATCTCAAGAGCAGACATCTCATTGTGTACAGAAGATCAATAAAAATTGAAATTACCAAAACAAAGGCAACCAGGAGAAACCAAGTCAACAACCTGTTCTACACACAGTAATCATTCTAGTACCACCAGTTACAGCCATCTCAGTCTTAGCTGTACAGTAGCACCACTGAATATACTCAAGTTCATCACATCATATTAATTTTCATGTGATAAATGACAGAAAGTACTAGACAAATTACATAAATCAGTCTAACTCTTCCGATATCTAATATTTTCCCTACAGCGCTCTCGCTATCATGGCACTGCATTTTTTTGGAAACTCTACCACAGCTTCACTTTTTCCATAATAAAAGAAAATACCCACATTAAAGAAAAGGCTCACTTGCTCACTCTCTCCATGAAAGGCAAGAACGAGCACTTCTACTTATGTCTAAGACAGCTTTGTTTACAGCTTGGTTATAGAGGGTAGAATATTAATTAGATAATACTTACCACAACAACAGGAAGAATAACCATAAATGCTAATCCATACACAAGCAAAACCTAGAGAAAAATTATGAAACATACTGCATTAGATACTTCAGTTAAATACCACTCTTGCTTATCTTTATTCTAAAATACAGCCAAGTAGTATTACTACAAGCCTACTACAAATTCATGTAAGCTTACTGCATAATACCCGTCATTATTTCTGAAGTCATATAATCAGTTGGGTAGGGTTTAAATAAGGAGTATCAGTTTAGTGTAAATAATCTTTTAAATCATCTATACATTGTCTCAGGTGAATTTCTTTAATAATTAGAGTTGGCAGCTAAACTGTGATGCAGTGGAGAGAGATGATTACCACATTAGAAAAAAATCAAGCAGGTAAGCCAAATACCTTGTAGCAACAAATGCAACAGAAAGAACATTCAGACACTGTATTATTATAGCATAGCTAGCAAACCAAATGAAACTACAGAAATCCAGCAAACAGTTCTATATACGTTTCCCTGCAACAGCAAACACAAACTTTGTAGCAGGGGTGACCACAGTACAACCGCATTATCACTGCAATGAGATCCTTCCAAGCATATTAATATTTCACTCTCAAAGATTAGCTTTAAGCTACTCTAACACTTTTGACTCCTGAAATTTGCTTCAAAGATGTGTATTTGGACAAATGTATTAACAACTACATGGTTTTACCAAAACGCACAGTATTAAGCACAAGCCTTAAGGTGAACACTTGCAAGTTCACCTTAAAATCTTGAGCTAAGTAAGTTGACTCACCAAAATTGAATTTTTCTGATCCACAATCCAAGCTGGCAAAGCTATACCAAAGCTTGTAGCTGTAGGATGAAAGAAAAGAAATTCACTATAAAACACTAAAGGAATTGTTTTAAAGTCACATTAAATCTAACAAACAAACAGGAAAACCCTACAAAACCACCAACCCACAAAAAATAATCCTCATTTTTATCTCTTCAATAATCAAAATTCTAACAAATCTAGGAAAATCAAAAAAAGAATTAGAAATACACTCAAGTATGCAATAAAATAATGACTTAAATGCAACATCTGAAATACCAAAGATTTTAGCTTACCATATTGCAGTGAAATAGATATGCAAGATTTATTAATATATTAAAAAAGACAAATATTTCACAGATGGAAAGATTTATGAGCTTTGCCTTGCAGAGTTTTCAGCAGTTTAAATACATATAGTTCAGTAAATGTAAACTGCAAGAAAATTGTTTGAGCAAATGAATTCTATGGGAAAAGTTTTATTAGTTTGTAACTTCAGGAAAGTGTTCTAAGCTGTAAATTGTAAAAATAAAACCCTCTGCCAGTTAAAATTTCTATGTGATTGGTAAGAAAGAGAAAGGAACACTTTGCAATTCAAAAGGGGTTAGGCTGCAAAAAACAGAAGACACGATTCTAACAGTAACATCTACAGTACACAGATCTGAATACAGAATACCACAAAAGAGCTTGTCTTCAGACACTTTAGCGATAATAAATTGAGCTTTGCAAATGCTACCTTTCCCAACACTCAAAGTTCTAGGAAACCAGGAAAAAAGATCAAAAAAGAAAAAAGAACTTACAAATTTCTAGAGCCTGCTTAAAAAAAACAAAACCAAAAAACATACTTTCCTCGGCACTAGCAGGTAACAATGAGGAAGGAGTACTGCCTTAAATAAGGACAGACCAGGATCCCCCATGTACTTAGATACTACACTGATACTGTCTCTAACAAATTGTGACAGCCATCAATTCGGACAACTAGTTGTTACGCTCAAGCCTAATGTGACTTCTGTGTAGTTAACTTGGAAACTACTGTATGTTGAGACTCAAATTAAACATCTGACCAACTTGACCACACCTCAAGCTTAGGACTTCAACAGGGTAACACCCAGTGAATTTACCACATTAAGTTATAGGAAACACCCTGCTTTGGAGAAGAGTCTGGAGACGCTTTCCTATCTGTTAATGGTTATGGATTTTTAGAAGAACCTACTGAAAATATAACATGTCTTTTACTGGTGATATCAGCTTCAGTTGCCCACAATATTTTTGACCTTTAGGATTGCAGCTTCAAACTGTTCCAGAACAGAAGTAGTTCAGTACGCAGCTCTTTCTCGTCTGGTCCAAGAGTCTCCTTGCCCCCATCCATGCTTGCTGAGCTGAAGCACTAGCAAATAGCCAAGAAGAAATAGTCTAAAACTGCCTTACATTATTAAAAGCACATCATTCTACTCTCCAGGACCCCTCACCTGCTTTTAAACACTCTTCAAGTCATTTTGCACATTCAGGATCTTACTTTTAGTAAAGGAGTAAGTCACGCTGAAGACAAAATCTTGTCTGCCTGTCTCTAACCTGCGTGCTGCTTCAGTTGGATAGAGGAATACTGCTTGCTGTTCCTCTGTGCTGGGCACAGAGGGTGGGATGTACCTCATCAAACTTGGTCAGATGTGTCCAACACCAGATGTGCTTCATCTCACCCCAGAATACACCTCTATAGGGGACTGTCTCCATTCTTTGACTACACAGAACTAAAAAAATAGAATACATAGCTTGGATACAGATTTTTACACTAGAGGTGTGTAAATGAAGAGAAGATGAATTTCACTAAATTAGAAAGCTCCTCACACTTCAATGTGAAACAAGGTTACAGAATAGAGGATGGGAGAGAGAAAACTTCAGGCTTCTTCCCACTCTTCTGATGAAGCAAGAATGACAGACCTAGAAGCAAAACTCCAATACCACCATAGTCCGAGTTACGGTTTCAGAAGAGCAGGAGGCTTCACACTCACAGTACGAGCTGCTGCCCTACCGAAGAATCATTTAATTTTGCCCTTCAGGAATCCAGTCCTTAAGTTTGTGCAAGAGATCTCCGAGCCAACCACACAAGGATCTTCATGCCTTTAAATCTCAGCTTTTGGCCGAGTTTTCTTTTGAAGGCACAGCTTTGGGTCTGTTTGAGGACACTGACATACTGCCCAACTTGAAATCCTATACCTTGGCAACACTAAGTTTCTAGCTTGTGGGTGCAATAAAAAAAAGTTTAGCATCATGAAAGGTCCAGCGAAAGTTATTTGTGCATACACCAAACTAAAATTTATGGTATCACTTTGCTGATAATGTCACAGCATTTCTGAAACAAGATCTTACTTGCATTTTGCAGCAAGAGGGACAGAGTCTTCCTGCTTGCCTGGCTAGGAAAGCAAGAGAAGCTAGGAGCTGAAAAATTTGCTATGCTATAAAAACCGAAAGCAACTGAACCACCACCTTAGTCCATCAGAAATGCTATTGTCAGACTATGATTTAGTTGGCAAAGTTGTTTTTATGCAGGGAGAGGGAAGACTCTTTCTTTGAAACACTGGTTCAGGGGCTAGGGGTTTTTTTCCATTTTAAAATTAATTTCCCATGTTGGATGGATTTCATTCAGAAAAAGAATTTCCATCACAGAGTTCCCCCACATCATCCTGTAACTTCACAATTAAGTTACAAATTCCATTTATTACTTCCAAGCTGGCCTTACCTCATTCCACATAGATACCTAGTAAAACTTAGTCCTGCAAACTGCAGGGCATCAACAAGCAGAGATCTATGGAGGCCTGTCCTAACAGATGGCAGGTTTCCTTTTTGTTTATAACTAGTATCAGAAGCAGCTAGAAATATACAATATTCTTCCTCACAAGTAAGTCCACTTAAACAACGATCACAAAGATATTTTACAAGCGACTCGCACAATTGCAAATAGGAGGGGAAAAAAAATTTATTAACTTTGTCTTAAATTGTTTAATTGTTTTAGTTTGGATCATCTACTGTAAAACTTTACTACACCATCATCAGGTTTATTTTCATGTAGCTACCTGCCCAGAAACAATCTACCACATAGGGATAATCACCAGGACTCCTCAAAATGAAGGTGCCATAGAGCTACACTCAAACAGTAGTGCTTCCAGCAAATGGAAGGCAGATGTGTATACAGTATTTATTTAAATACATACATATCCTCATGTACATCCCTTCAAAGTGTGTTTATTGCACTATAGCTAGTTGTTAATTTTTCAATATATATTTATAGTATCTAATCATAAATACTAAGAAGTGTTTAAAATCAACAAGTTTCTGATGAGTATTATTTTATTGTTCGCTTGTACGTCTTTTTAATATTGGCAAGTCTCTCTAGATACTTACTGAAGCTGACTAATTAAAAAAAAATCCTCTTTTTTCCCTAGTAAGAAGTTTGAGAAATGTGAAAGCAAACTCTTCTCTGCCTTGCCCTCCCACCACCACCCCAGAGCCAGTTTCACAAGCAAAGAATTGACTGGATGCATTGCTTCAAGTCACAGGAAAAAGTTATTCTAAATATTTAAAGATCTGAGTGCTTCTCAAATGATCAGATATTACATAGCTCAACATACAGAAATTACAGGACTTCTGTCATTCATAATTTTTACCTTGTGGTCCATCTGGATTACCAAATTCTTCCCAATTTTTTCGTGATTCTTCATCAGTTAACCTGATTTCAATATGAGATATTAAGTTAATACAGAAGTAAACAAATTTCTCTAAATTATTAGCATACAGATACATTAAAATGTGGCATTTATACTATCCCTCAGAGATGGTTTGTCAAGCTAAACAGCTTCTGCTATTGTTTGTATGAAATAGTACTGCTGTATTCCTTCATGATACACAGGCAAATTCTTTTAGCACTCTGACAGCAAAAGAAATCAGACACAGAAGGTGCATCCTCATACTGGAGATGGAACAATTACATCTCCCTTTCATGAGAGTGACTGCATACTCATCAGCAAGGACCCCTTTTCAATACCAGGTTACAGTAGAGCAAATTTTGAAAGACAACAAAGGTTGAAAACATTATCTTTTTTGCAAGGAAGGTGAGTATGCAAGATGAGTTAATACAGCAGAAGTTGTTCATATGGGCTTTTAATTCTCTTACTCTAAACTTTTAGCCTTTAATAGCATGTGTTTGGTTGGTTGTTTTTTTCCTGGAACTCCCTAGTTTCATATTTAAGAAGAGAGAAATAAATTAAGACACCACCTCCTAAATCTTACAGTTTCTATGTCTGTTCTGTAATGACAGTTTCTTGGCAATAATATACCACCTCAAACAGAATCCCTGTTACTAGAAGGAAGAATAGTGCTTTAGGAAACAAACATCATGCATTCGCTATACAGAAGATTTTGTTTCACAGAAGAAACCGTGAACGAGTCAGACATCTCCTGATCATTTCCAAGTCTCACATTTGTTAACAAGCGAACTCACTGAACGGGTAGCTTTTATATCCTTTCAAGACAGCATGGCTAAGGAACTTCACTGTAATTTACTTCAAGATATGCCTTTGCCACAGCCCTTGCACTAGCATTTGAAGTATCAAACTGTATAACCAAGCATTTGAGTGCTAGCTTGCAAAGCAAACAAGTGAGATGTTTCAAGAGTTGTCGTGGTTTAGGGCCGGCGAGCAACTAACACCACGCAGCCGCTCACCCCTTCCCCCCCCCAGGTGGGATGG
>JANZLQ010000013.1:21277530-21302057 GCA_026212715.1 Elanus axillaris
ACTGAACTCAAAACACAGCACTGTACCAGCTACTAGGAAGACACTTAACTCTATCCCAGCTGAAACCAGGACAAGAGTTCAGAAAGCAATACCAGAATATTCTACTGAAGAGACTTTCATAGTGATGCAGATGTGTTTAAGCAGAAAGTATGATTCTAAAACTCCTCAAGTGAGCATGGTATTGGTTCTCCTCACCTCACCCCAAACAGGACTCTTGGTCAGTAACATCAACCACATAGACAACAGACTTAAAAGCAGAAATCACCAACTTGCTAGGTTCTCTGATGATGTGACTGACTAAATAAACCCCTACAATGGAAGAAGGCTCAGAGGGGATGGGCAAGGGAGATGTGCCATGAGGCTCAGACTGACCACAGTGACTCACCACAGCTGCTGCAGAGAAGCTGACTATCTCAACACAATGGGGACTGGAAGGCAGCCTTTGTTTTAGATAAACACCTATCACACAGTTGAGCATATCAACTGGTGGTATAAACATTTCTCTTTGCGTGCATTAAAAAAGTATGAATGTCTCCTCAAGTTTGCAAGACCAGCATGGGGCAGAGTGCATACCTGGCTCAGCCCAACACAGAGTATAAAAACTAGACAACTACCAAAAGAATTCTGAAGAGAACAACAGGCTCGAGCTGGCTTCAACCCACGTGTGCCTTCCGGGCACCTAGGAATGGCCAGCATCATGACAGAAAGTGTATTAGAGAGACCAGTAATGGGAATCATATTGGCATTGTGACTGAACTGTGTATTGAAATTCCTGTGTTTTCCTAAGTCTAACTTACACAATATACTAAAAGCACAATATAAATGTATTGGTCTGCTAAATCAGAAATCACCTGTAACATCAGCTGCCTTCAGATAAGTAAATTTGATGCTAAACATTACATGCTCCACATGTAGAATATCAAAAAGAACCTGGTCAGAGACTATTGCACTCTGACAGATGGTCATTTAGAGTAGAAAAGAATATAAAGCTGTATCAACATTCCATGTATGAACAGCATTACAAAACCCAAACCCATATCTTTATTATGGAAAAATTCAATAAAAAAGGGTTTCCTTTATACCACATTCTAATATTAGACATGATCTCTCAGATAAAAAAAAAAAAGCTATAAAGCACAGGTAAGGCCAAAAAATACCCTGGAGGAAAAGAAGATTCAAGGTTTCAGCTTTTAAGAGCTACAAAGGTGATATGAAACAGTCACCAAGTGAAAAATCAGGACTGCAAGGCAAGCACAAATGATAAGGGATGCCAGGGAACTAAGAGCAAACTGAGTCAGAACCAGAATGAAACTTCTTTGTCACTAGATGGGAACAGAATGAAAAAACTGTCTCTTACTCTTTGGCTTTATCACCAGGTGAAATGAACCGTGTATTTATTTTTTAAGCAATGCTTCAGAATTGCTGTGACAGGGTTGGTTGGTTAAAAACTGCAACACCCATTTTGTTCTTTGTCACCTTTAGGATTTAGTATGTATCATACTGGAAGCACTTCTCCTAGCTGGCATGGAAGTTAAATACAAAGACCTAACACCTTACAGTATTCTGACAGTTGCTAAACAATTAAATTATCCTTTCCAACTTGTACAGAACAAGTATCCACTGAACCAAGACATGCTTTGACTTCCATTACATATCCAAACAAGTTTGTCCTGGCTGCTTAGGTCATCCCTGCTATTACCTTAAAAGTTTCCCTCCCCATAATATCAAGCTCCCATTTTTTATAGGCAAAAAAGAAACTTACGCTGCATAGGCCTTAGCAATCCTCATGAACATAACTTCATCTCCTCCTTTATCTGGATGGTATTTTAGCGATAGTGCACGGTACTGTTTCTTAATTTCCGATACACTTGCTCCCTTAAAAGGAAAGTTTTGAGTTTATTAATAAAGACCTTAAGTCAAATCCATTCTTCTGTATCTAAATTCTAAAGCACATTGTGCAATATTTCTCTGAACCATTCACTGAATTTGAGAATTACATTCAAATTATACAATCATGAAGCTACATATGTATTTCATGGAAACATGATTATATTCTTTTCCTAATAACACTTTTATAACCATTGTATTTTTAAATCAAGTTAGAAGTCACAGTCTAACAAAAAGACATTCAGATGACTGCGTACTGGTTTTTTTCTGTATTACTTTATTCATCCATCCATAGAAAAAATAAAAGTAAGGCCTTATCTGTTTGACAAATCTTATATTTTCCTAAACATATTCATGAATATGAGGAATCCTCACTTGCAATATTCTTCTATTTAAGCAAGAGTTCATAGATCAAGTATGGTGGTTCACTTGCAGCTTGTAGACAGAAATAAATCTGTCAGTCACCAGGAACAGTGGATTGCCCTGTTGCTTAAGAATGCCTTTGACTAGAATCATCCTACCCATAAATTATTTCAAACTCCTTGAACAAAGGGAATACATTACCTATACCTGAGAAAGAATTGATTTTTATTCTACTACAGCACATTGTTAACACAACCTCTTGTGCATTAACTTTCAGGTTGGACTGTGAACTTCATCACTCAGGAAAACCCACAAAACTTCATAGTAAGTGCAGATCAAGTTTTTCTAGTAAGCTATCTGCTAAGTTTCACAGAACCATTACCATAGGACTTTTCAACATTCTGTGGCAGACAGGCCTAGCATGCTGACCTTAACTGCAAAATAAACACACAAGAAGTTATTGCAAGATCATGGTACTGTTTCAATAAATTTAAACCAGAAATTAAACTACCCTGAGGCTACATTTGCTGTTACTTTATCTCTCTTTATACAATGTGTCTATCATTTTCCAACACTATTTTTCAACAGCATGTCTGCCTCATTTAAAGCACAGGATGAATTTACTGCATAATAAATTAGACTTCGAGTAAAAACAGCCATTTCAAGACCAGATGATGAATGCCAGATGAGTAGCAGAAATTGGAAGGGGGGAGGGGGGAGAAAAAAATACAGGTTGCTGGAGAAGAAGAGCTGGGTTTTCATGGTTCATTTGAATGCTGTCTGTTAAAAAAATCCTAATTTTTTTTCCTCTCTCTCTCTGCCACAGAGGATGCGTGTGGTCCCTGATAAGCTGATGACAAATTTTCTATCATTAATTTCTTACTCCTCATTTTCAAAAGCTAGGCTACAGAGGTTAGGCCTGACTCACAGAAATGCTTAGTAGCCCAGAACAGTGTGCTTGGAACACAGAGCTTCCCTGTATTAACTACTTACAAAACAAATTAAGGCCCCAATTGTCTCACTTAAAGAATCCAAAATTATAGTTAGTTCTGAGCTTCATTTTTATGCCTTGGATCCCACCTGTAAGGTTACTTATTCAATAAATCAGTAATTATCCGGGTGCTTTATGTATTAGCAAATTTAAGTGATGTGCTCCAAATAGAGTTATTTTATGTTCAAAACAAAGTGCTAATATTATATATAAAATAAGGAGCATATACATTATTTGGACTTTGTCCCTGTTGTGGTTCTCTGAAGAAAAAATCCTCTAGTTATAAGCTGATAATCTAACATAAGATAAAAAAATAATCTTGGCCACAGTGTGAATGCGAAGAAGCAAATGAATTGTTGTCTACCAAAACTTTCAAGTGCTTGCATCTACAACTTTTGTTTGGGGTTTTTTAAGGGTTTTTTTGGGGGGAGAGGGGGGTTAACAGCAACAACAGTTCCATTATCTAACACTTCAACATCTGTATTACTTCAACATCAGCAAGACTGGCAAGGTTCTACTTCAATGGTAACAGAAGAAAGCTGTTAATTTTCATGTAGTCTGAACTATAAGTTTTTCAAGGGGATTTAAAAGACATTGTCTGATAGCACAGAAATACATAAACACACTCTGGAACCTTGGACTCTGTCTTTGAGCCCTACTTCACAGCCATCTCTTCATCTCCCTTGTAACATCTCTGGCTTCAGTTCAGCTTGTCCTTATGACAATATGCTCCATCCCTCTACCAGTTCTTGGAGCATTCCAGTATTGGTTTCTTTGCCTGGATAAGTTGCATGTGTCTTGAGCACATCTGCAAGTTTTCATTAATAAACATTAAGTTACAATTCACTAGATACATACCTTTTTTCCTCTCAGGGCTGTTACTTGTAGAAATTTGCCAAAGATGACAAAAGAAAACCCTCTGATGACCCCCCTAGCATGATTTGTTTAACCCAGTTAACCCAGATATATGAACATTTAAACCACACCATTCCAACAGATACCACACAATAGTGAAAATTTATCTTGTTCCTGTGCATGTGAGAGAATGCAAGTCAGCAATCAGTCATTCAGAGGAACTGAGAAGAGGTTGAATTTAAATAACTTGCCTCTGTACATGACAGGCAGGTCTTGTTCTACCTGTCTAGCTAGAAACAGGCTAGAGTCTATTTATCTGCTATAATGGATTTCTTAGCATAGAAAAGCAGTACCAGTGATGCCTATCCTTATGCTGGCAAGCCACATCACTAATGGCAAGAGTTGTATTTGACAATGTTTGTATACACATTAAGCTCTCCCACAATAACAATATACATCAAGTTTAATCAAAACAAATACAAAGTTCTTTCATATTCTTGTCCTAAACTGTAACCACTACCTACTTCCTTAGACTGCAGAGTAAAACATACCACCGACTTCAGAACTGAAAAAACTCCACTGTTAAGGAGCTTTGTATCAGAAAACAACATTAACAGAGTATTTGCTCAAAGTATTGTGGTTAAGATGAAGGTAAGAGTTTGACAAGACTAAATAAGAGTTTAAGAGATGTCCAGAAGGTCTGTTTGTCTCCAGGATATATAACTTTTTATATCCATTTTGAATTAGACCTTTAATACAAATAAAGCACTGCATCTGTTTTCTAGATAAACACTACATTTTTTTTCTCCCCCAGTTTAATAAACCAATTGGCTGGTATCACTATTTAGAATTTGTTGTTTGCATTCACTGATGCAATTGAGATTCAAGGTGACCTTTACTACATCAAAATGTGCCTCCCCAACATCCTTTAGTGAAACCTTTCATTCACAGGAGAAATATTGCTGTACAACAACTGTAAATCAAATGAATCCACATTCTCATTTATACAGTTTATTCAGCAGCATCCCTAAATATGGCTATTGAGTAGATTTTCAGAGGGTATACAAAGCAGAATGTCTTTTCGGTTTTCCTGTACCAAGCAAGGAAAACAATATCAGAGAAAGATTCAGAATAGATTAAACCCCACCTCACTATATTAAAAAGTCATTAGAATTTTGAAGGAGTTGGATACAAAAGTTATAATTAGTACAGATATAGGCAAAGAACATCTAACAACTGACTTTACAGTATGTAGCAGCAACTTTCAGATGCCAAAAAAAAAAAAAAAAAAAAAAAGAAAGAAAAAAGAAAGAAAAAAAAGCCACACTAGACAGAACACTAAAGTTATCTCATTTTGTTTACAAAAAAAAAATATCTTCTATTTGACATCTAGACATAGAATATATAGTTATAGTAGTACAGACTACTGAAAGATGCTATTACTTACAGGATCCAAATGTAAAACCTCATAAGGGTTGTATTCTTGATACTCTCGGTCCGTTTTGGAAACTTTGTATGCAAGAAACAAAAATAACGCCCAGCCAGCAAGGAGGACTATTTTCCTGTTTGGAAGAAAGCATTTTTTAAATGTACACATCCACTAGCTCTAGCATAATTCTACAAATAACGTAAGAAGCCATTTGATATCAGTCTTCAAGAAACAGCATTAAAATGGCAAGAAACATTAAAGCCATTTTAAAGCAGGTATTTCATTTATAACACCACCTTTGACACAAATGAGACAGCTGCTCTGACTTCTAATTAATTTCTTTTTTTTTTTTTAAACAAAGGCAAGCCACTATCAACAAAGACTATTTCTATTCTTTAACTGTCTGTCCTCAGCAGGTATACAATAGTATTTCCTATTTTTAAAGGATGACTAAAACCTGAACCTAGAGAACGTCAATGTTAAAAAAATCACAAAGCTGAAACATGCATAAACAGACAGCAAAATATTTTTAGGGTGGGAGTAAAAAACAAAGAACTGAAGGATATAAAACCATCAACTTCAAACATACACATTATTACTGTTGTATATTTCAATATATGTTTACATATTAAATATTTAAATCAAAAGACATCACTAGCACCACTAATTTCAGTGAGGGAGGATTTTTTTTTTTTGGAACAAATAAATGCATTGTTTACTTATTAGTGCTGAGGTTCACTGGTTTCACTTAGCAGATATTTTATAAAGGACAAACAGCATCCATCTTGATTTCAAGCCCTACTAGATAATAATGATTAGCTATTAATTATTCAAATATAGCAGACTGCAAATGTCTCTTCTGTGACACAAAAGCAATTATTATATAACTAATTCCAGCTGCTTTGATTAAAAAAATTTTTTTTTTAATAAAAATGTAGGAATTGCTTTAATGGAAAGTCATGCAAATGAAACATACATACTTTACTGTAGGAATTATGTTTTGTTGTGGTTTTAACAGTCGCAAACGATACCACAAGCATCTTCCATATACGTTTCTTATATTCTTTAATCGAATTTGCTCTATAAAAACAAAGATAAATATTGTGATTAACCAACCTGACAAAAAGCAGAATGACAAACATGCTCACTTCATCTTGAAGTAGGTAGTACAAGGTCAGTTGGAGGACTAACAAAAGGTCCAGCAATATTGGTGGAAAGAATGTTTTTATCCATTTAAGTGACACTATACATCCATAAAATTAAGAAGTTGGTCAGATTATTCTCCGCTACTTAAAAAGAGTCAATTCTATGTTCCACATGCCACACAGCAACCATCACTTGTGAATCCAGCCTTTCCCTGGCTGACATGCACCTGTAAACTTTACTTCTGCCATTTTATACTCAACTCCAACAAGTCCCTCGTCTCAGTGTCAGCCACTGTGTGCAGGAAAAAACAAACAAACCTGCAAAAAAAACTAACCCACTTGCAAAACGGTGTTTGTATACAACTAAAGAGTACAGCTACAGCAACAGCTACTTCCTTAATTCAAAATAGGATGCATTTTCATCCGCTCTGAGACATCTGCTTTTTGTAAGCTGCCTTCATTTAGGTTTTTCCTGTTGAAGGGGAAAAGGAAGGAATAGTAAGATAATACTTATTTGTAAGCCACATAGCTCAGTAATATGGGCCCTTGGCAAAGAAGTACGTGCATTAACAACAAACTAGCCAAGAATTCCTCCCATGTCCTTTCAGGACAGGATTGTAGCTAGAAAGAAATTGTATTTATACTGTCAACATCACCATGACAAGGCATGGAACCTGTCTCTGTTAAGAGAGTTTTAGTTGTATTTCAGAGTTAATCAAGACCAACTTAAGTCTTGGTCAAAGTAGTCTTTTATGCTAAGAAAAGTATGGTGGAAAGCAAATAGCTTGCACAGAATTTCTGTAAGCACTGAAATTGTATGTTATAAAGTGACTCCAGTCCTGTTTATCTTTTAAGTAACTTGTCTATCCATAGACTATGCAGCCTGACCTGCAACATTTCTGAAGTGAGGAGGTCACTGTAATTACCCTACCTGCAGAAGATTAAGACTACTTGGCCCTTTTCAGACTAAAGGAGAAAGAATTAAGAGAAAAAAATTCATCCTACCTCAATAAATTTAGATATTGCTGGTGAACAAACTGACTAAATTTGCCAATTTAAAAGAAATTTGTGAATTTTTTTAATGCAGGAATTATATTAACAACTTTGACCCAAAAGCACTTGTCAACCACATCCCAAAAAGTGTTAAATCTCAACTTTGCACTTTTAACAAGGTGATGCCCTCATCTTAACTAAAACAGCAGTTATGATACAAGGAAATGCTTCAGCAAATTTCTAAAAGGTGATTGTGGAAGACAGTGACAACCTCTGCTTAGTTATTCTGAAGATACTGGGAGGTAGGATATGGTGCTCAGTGATCTACTTGAATTTCTAAGCAAGCATGCAATTCAGATGAAGCTAGAACTTCAATTTGCAGTCACCAATCTGAGGCCAGAGAAACATGACCATAAATGCCAATATTGTGCACCATGAGTTCAGATTTAACCCAGATCAGATGTGAACACAGGATGGTATTTTAAACTCTGGTTGATTTGGCACAAATGGACAGTGGGAATACAGATGACAACTGGCCATGCACAAACTAGTAAAGCAGACAACTTTTAAAACTTGCACAGACAAGGTACTGGAACCATAAAAATTGTATCAGCTTATTCTGAACTGCTTAATTCTATTAAGTATATCTTCCCCAAACTCAGTATGACATTAAACAGCTTGATGGGATTCCTTGAGAAGATGAGAAGTCCCATCACCCCCAAAAAGGAAGAGATGGAGATAAGGGAGGAGAATTCAATCCCTTGCATCTGATCTAACTCTTGCACGACTTTAAAATAAGCTTCCAAACATCTCAGTTTTGTGCAACCGATAAACCACACAAGTATTTTGCAGTTCCCCTGATCTGCAAAGATAGTTCACATACATAAAACAGGTACTAAACATGACACTTTCTAAACAAAAAGGATATGACTAATATTTTATTAAGCATCTGCCCACTTAGTTTCCCTTGTGTAAGGCTTTAGAAAGCATTATGAATTAAAAAGTCAGAAGACAATGAAAACAGATTTAAAATGCAACACTGATTCCCTACTGGTAGAATGCAAATTAATTGGGCATTTTCTCTTCACCATTCTTTTTTCTTTTAAGACAGAAATTGTGGGAGATCTCTATTGGTTCAGAACCAGATCCACCACAACCGAAGTAAACTAATTGTTACCTAAAACTAAACTATAATTTTTAATGCAAAACTAAAAGACATTACCAGCACACAAAACTGGCATTTCAAAAAAAGCTGATGGCATTAAAAGACTAGACGGACAATTAAGTTATGAGGAGTAAAAAGCTCTGCTACAGAAATAGGGAAGAAAGTCTTATGAGGGATTTTAAAGAGTCACTGGATAACTATGAGCCATAGTGTGACACTTTTATGAAAACATCACCAATGGTTGATACTTGAACAAACCAGGCACCACAAGCCTCATAGAAGACACATGTGCTTATGTTAAGCATAAATAGCTCATTTCAAATAGTCAATAAATTCAGTTGTGCAGTTATGAAGCAAGATGAAGCCAACTTCAGTTCAACTTTGGCTTCATGAAGCCAAGTTCAGTTCAACCACACTGACCCAGATCAACTACCTGATCCAATCTGTATCACAGCTCCACAGACATTTCTGCAGCACAAACAAGGGGCAGTGCTGTTTTGGCAACTGCCTTAACTGACTACAGTGCTTGCAGAAATACCTAAAACTAACCTGAAAACAGATTACCCATGCTCTTGAAGAAACAGAAGGTGACTAAGAGAACTTTGTTTCCTTAATCGTGTAAAACTAAGCCTAACAGGATATGACTCCTTTTAGTGTTTCTACTAGGATGTTTTTAACAAGCTGCTGTGCCTTGCCTTTAAAAATCTGTGCCTCCCTGTGACACAATGCCCCAGTTCTCAAACCTGTCTACTGTCCAGCCCCACAAGTACCAGATGACCCTCTCGTTTCCCCCCCCTGCATCCTCCCTGCAAGAACAGCCAATATCCTTCACCTTACCATGCCAAAAAGCTTCCAAAAGGCCCTTTGAGGAAGGCATCCTGGAGAAAAGAAAAACAGTTGTTCAAGGTAAACTAAAGAGTTGCCATAAATTCAAATAAAAACTGACCACAGGGGAAAATGATACTAGAAACTAAAGGTGGTTTATAATAACCAGAGAATTGAGGTTTTGAAACAGCCTTCCACTAACAGCTGCAGAAGTCACATTTTGTGAAGTCTGACAACAGCACCAAGAAAAAAAGAAAAAAACCCAAGGCAAGTGGTGTGAGCAAAAATTAAGTCCTTTGGATAGGTAAACAGCACACACCTAAGTCAGTTAAGGAGTGCCTGGCAATAATGTCCTGGAACAGCTATGCTGCACAGGGGGACCTCTTCAGACAAATACTGAATTAAGACATGATGCTAAGCAGCCACTGCATTTTTTACACATGCATCTGAATAATTCTGGATCAAATCTAATTATATTTGATTAAAATGTATCAATGCAAAAGCACCTCATTAAATTCCTTCCAATCTTGGAATGGCAATGGTCTCGTTTGATTAACGACCCCAAAAGGAAACAGGGCACTAAAAAAAGATGAATGATTGTTTATAGTTATCTGTCCAGAACATAAAGAGAGTCAAATCCTTCCCAAATTGAGGCTAAAGTCCAGACTATTCAAATTATTCAGAGCTATCCTGAGGCACTTCCTCTGTCACATTTCATCATTAACACATATTAACTTGTGGAATTCAAAAACAGGCAGCTACTTGGGAGAAAGAAGGAGTACAGACAGCATCACTCCCAGCTTAGGCAGAAAGCCACTGGCAAAACATCACCCTGAGTAAGAAAGCTATATTCCTGCTGTATCCAGGAAAAACAGGCTTCCTGTTTATTTACTGACAACATATGTGATTGCACCAAAGAAAATACTTATCTTGTTAGGAAGAAATTGGTGTGGGGGGAAGGCTATCAAGAGCTGGAATACCAGATAATTACTGTGCTTAACAAAAGCAGCAGTGTATTCCTAATGAGCAAGCTGTGGATAAATCAGGTCCTTTTTTGCTTTGCCTTCATCTCCCAAAGAGCTTCCTTCCACACAAGCGGATTTGCTGTGCCACAGAACTGGCACACTGTCCCTGCAATATCCTGCAGACCCCAAGCACACAGGAGTTAAACACATTACATGCTGCTCAGGGTAAAGCTTGCTTTGCAGTGAAATAGGAATTGCACCTTCTTTGAATTTTAGATCTGGAATCCTTGTGCTGTCAGGGAAAGAGGTTCAAAGTCTGAAGAGCAGGTAAGAGTTCTGTTTCTTCTCACTCCAGATCATGGCTCTCCATTAAAGCATAAGAGAATTTCAGACACCGTCCTTTGATAGGGGATTATAGGGAGACAAGTGGCTGGGGAAAATGCTTTTCCTCTAGTCAAAATGACTTCTCATTTGATGGGTAAAACCCTTAACAATAGTGAATCTCTCCTATGGTTTTTAAAATAGGAATTAAACAGCCTTGAAAAGCAAAGGCGTAATGCATCTACAGGCTTTTGAATTAATCTCGCTAACAATAACCCATGCATCAAGGTATTGTTAAAGCACCCCTCTCAGATGAGTTTGCAGACTGCCAGTTCATTTCTGTAAATAACCTGGGGAAGCATCCTATGCTTCCTCCATTCCCCCCCCCAAATTATTCTGGATGCATCCAAAGTTCCTGAGATTCATAAGCTATTTTTCATCAATACAACTCTTACTTTCACAGGGTTCTCACAAGTGCCTATTATATCTTAACAAATGTATGTGAATATCCAGCCAAAACTGCATCTTATACACTCTTCAAGTTCTCAAGAAATAAAACAATTGCTGATACGAAAGGAAACCTGAGTGCCATCTCTTTCAATTATTCAGAAAGAGCTAGCCAGGTCCTCCAGTGATACTAGTAGGTATTTTAATCCAACATTGTCTAAACTTTTAGACAAATGAAAATAAAATCAAAACCCTAGTACTGTTAGGCTATTAATAACTAAATGGTGAAAAAGTTCATTTATACACTAATCTGCTTATTACTTTTGGATTAAAATAAAGTAATTAGCAAGTATTTTAGAATTTAACTTCCTTAAAGGTAGTTGTCCATTTGGCTACATACCTTAACTAGAGAATGACTAAAGATCACTGACTGATCTGTAAGTTTGAGCTACAGTCACCTTTATGTTGAATCCAAAGAGGTATGCAACATCTGAAGAACAAGCTCAAAGCAATTATTAAAAAAGGAGGGACAAAAAAAAAAAAAAGACCACCTTTGATTTTTATTTCTTTTATTGGTGACTAAAGGTTTTCCTCCTTTGTATTCCAGGCGACAATAGAGGTATCAGTACAGAATGCTTAAGTAAGCAACTGACTCCTCTTTGTCAGAACTTACATATGCCTCTTGAATATCCAGGTCTTTTAGAGAGCTCAATTTTAGGATGAATAAGCCAGAGGTGTCTGCTTTTTCTGGGTGAGTAACCCCGACCACACAGTTCTTGGGTATCACAGAACAGCTGAACATTTGAGGTTGGAAGAGACCTCTGGAGATCATCTCTTCCAACCCTGCTGCTCAAAGGTGGGTCAGCAAAGCAGGTTGCTCAGGGCTCTGGCTGTAGGCCTTTGAGTATCTTCAAGGACAGAGACCCCACAGTCTCTCTGAGCAACACCTGTTCTAGTGTTTGATCACCCTCATAGGGCAAAAAAATTTTCCCATGTCTTTCTCAACATCTGTTCATTCACCCATCACACAATGGGTCAGGAATGTAGGGCACGCACACACAGAAGGAAGCTGATCACAGGTTGGATTCGCTGTTTCCATAGATTACATACAACCTGTGGCCTACAACTCAGCCGCATCTCACTTAAGTTTGGTTTTGATGTTCACCGATACTCATAATTTACTTACCGGCACACACGCTGCCTTTCTGCACTTCTCTCCTGCCCCTTCATCGTAAGAATACAAAGCCTTTGGCTTCTCATACAAACACTGTCTTCAAGAACTAGGGCCTTTATAAAATGCAGCAACTGCATGTTGTTTTACTACGCTCCAATCACCACCTTGGCAGTACTAGCGATGACCAGCAAAGCAGACATGCTTCTATCAGCAAATGAGGAACACAAAGGATGCTGACAACATGGGCACTGCCAGGCAGCTCAGGAACACAAGCACTTCTGTTGCCAGAAGAATTTGTGACACACATGCTGGCATGACTTCAGAAAACATGTTAAAAACAATACCACAGAAAGAATGAACCACTTCCGTGGGCAATGACAAGGGCACCAGATAACTGGGCTACACCAAGACATCAAAAGCAAGATCTGGGATTCAGGTCATTTTGCAGTGAACACCATAAAGCAATACAAATACAACAGCACTGCATGAGTTTTGTTTTGTTTTTAGTAACCCATGTAGGGTAACCTAACCTAGCAGTTACTTCAAGAATTACTTCTGCCCTACTCCTTTCTGACAGTGAAGCAGAAGTGGTCTTCACTGTTCTACTATTGAAAGTGCTTCAGAAGTCTTATATATTTGTTACTGAAAAACAGGATCCATTTTATCCTTAGGAATGCTTGACAAATGATCCCTACCTTGACCTTTTTGTTTCAAGTTCTAGAGGCTCCAAAAGAAAACCTAAGGGATATTCTTTTTCTTATCCTCCTGACAAAAAAGACAAAGATTACACATTTATTGGAGACAGGCAACTCCGGAAGAGAGGGAAGGGAAAGAGGTCCACCTGGAATTATATAGAAGAAAAAAGTTTTAATCACCAGAATCTTGTTTCAGCTGCAACAAACACAGGTCAGTTTTAGGGAATAATACCACAATATAAGACTATTGGCATCAGTACTCATATCTGAAGCATATAAAAGTTTAAAAAGATCATACAGTCAATCTTCAGGACAACCAAAAACTAACAAAAAAAATAAAACTTATTTGCAGAATAAACGGAAGCCAGTGGTTTTCCATCATTCTACCTCAAACTGTAGGAAAGCACAGAGCTACATCCTAGCCTCCTGCGTCCTTTCTGCCTTCAAACTACTAAGAAAAGCAAAGGCAGCAAGTCTAAAATACAGTTCCAGTGGACTCTGTCAGAAAAAGAAATATGAGGAGGTGCGTATGAAACATTCTGCCCACCAGATGCAGACAATTCACCCAAAGAAGAATGCTGCTTGGTTTCAAAAGAAAAGGACTTCTTTCAGCAAGGAACACAGTAACAGAGGTCTGCAGCCTAGGAAATGCCAAGATCACTCTAAAGACAGACTTTCACAAAACTTATTTGCAGCATGTTATCCTCTCTCTACCCCTGTCTTCAAAACTTGAATGCATCAAGAGATGCAAGTAATGCATATAGCATGCTAGTCTTGAGTAAAGGTTATGACCCAAGCATACCGTGGCTCTAAGCATTAAACCTGTTCTGCTAAAACTAAGGGTAACAGGCTCAGCTGAAACACTGCTCTTGAGAGTTTCTGATCTTGCTCTTTTCTTTTCAGTTCTACAGTTTTAATCCTCTAAACTGTGCACTAAATAGGTTCCTTTTTCCTTTCAATAGCTATGTACATGTATACATATACACAATGTATACACACATATGCAAAAGGTGAACTCTTGGACTTTTTCCTACTTCAATCACAGAAATTAAACTTACTAGGCTGTTTTTGCTGAACTCTATTGACATTTGCCTTGGTAATTATTGTAAAATAGACTCCACATGGATATAGTATGGTATCTGGGAATAATTTAAATATCACAGAATTAGGAAAAAACCCTACACTTACTTTCAAAAGAAACCACTGACAAACACTGATAATGTTTTAAAGGAGTAACCCATCTTCCCCAGCAACTAACAGGCAGGATTCAAACTCAAAGTAGCTCACAAAGTCAGCAACTCCTCTGAAGTACTAAATAATTTCAAACCTTATTATAATAGGATTGACTTCTAGTGTAAAACCCCAAATTATGAGGCATGAAGCAAATTAAATTGATTTAAAAGCATTCTAAAATGCAGTTGCTTAAATTTAAATCCAAAAGTCCTCAAATGACCACTAGTGTTTCCGTTAAGGTTACTTTTTTTATTTTTAAACTGGAAAGCACATTTCAGGACTTTGAACTGACCATATCAGTGAAGAATTAAATTATCTGAATAGATGCTTTCGAATTTTAATGTCTATTATTGTAAGAATTGTCCTTATTACCTCAAGTTTATCTATAAAGAGGTTATGTCTAAGTTGGCCTCTTCACTAAAGTGTTTATAACTGAATAATCTGACCCTAGTTATTTTCAAAGAGATTTTTTTTCTGTCTAGTAAATATTCATAGAAATAATCAAAGAATGTCATGTGTTTTAAGTAACAAGTTGTTGTTAACTATTAAAACTGCAAGCAGTTCATAAACTGCAGGAAGTCCTGTGAAAGACCGTAATAAGGCTTCTGCTTTTCTAGAGCATGCTTTGCAGCAGCTAGATCAAGTGTAAAAGAGACAAAAAGTAACCCAACCTTCCATTCACACAGTTTCACACATTTGCTGACCAAAAGATAACATTTGTTACTAACCAGTTTAATAAATAGTAACATAAGATGATTCAACATCTTGAAAGTTAACTTCTTTTGAGAGTTTACTTACTTGGACTTTCCATTTAGTCAGCCTCGGTGGTCTTAAAGTACAGTTCCACATTACATTACTCCTAATCAAGCCATTTCCAAACCTTCTCCTTACTGTTAGTATACAGTCTCGTTTGTGCTGACAAAACTGTCGGTGGCACTAACGATACTAACTTTGAAGCTACATCACTTAAATTGTCAGATTTACAGTAGAGCTAGACCTACAGGTGCATCAGCAAAACTTTAATGGATTCTGAGAGGAGTCAGAAAACTGGCCATTTTAATATGGAATGACAGCCACATGAGCCAAGGTTAACAATTTTAGATTAAATCAACAATGCTGGGCTCCAAGACTTACATATCCTTAATTATTAGCTTTATTTTATCAGTTTGGTGTGGTGAGAAAACCAGGACACATGCAGTCCAAAACAAATGTAGACAAAAGTCACTTAGCATACCACCAATCACTAAAAATGCCTGTATCCAGCATTGTTCTGATGCACACCTTGAAGAAACTACAATAAAGGACATAGAATTAGCAGACACGGGGATAAATACCATACATCCATTTATCATCAGTGGGGCTTTTATAAAGGGAAGGTGAGCTTTACAAACTTGTGTCCTCTAAAGGAAGTAAACATACGGAAATGGAGATCCTACTGACACAGTCTGTGGTTTCCAAAAGGCTTTTGAAAGGCTCCTATTAGAAGCCTTTCAGGACAAACATCTAGCTATTGCAAAAATATGTGACTAGAAGATGGAGTGAATAGCTAATTCTCACAGAAGTAAATTGCCAGTTCTGCAGGAGTCTGTGCTGAAACTATGATACTCGCATTTCACTAATAAGTAACCTGGGTAAAGGGGTGAGCAGTAAAATAAAGCTTCTGGACGGTATTAACTTATTCTGGGTAACAAGGGCAAGGGTATCCTGAAGAATTGTAAAGATCAAGCAAGTGGCCTACAGAATGGCACATGGAACTCACAGTATGAAAATGTAAGAGCAATGGGGACTATCCTTATTTTATATATGCCAGGGCTGACCATTACCTCTGAGGAATGTAATCTTGATGTTTTGAGAAATTCTTCTATGAAAAACTCAGCTGAATGCTTACTAGTTATAAAAAGCAAAGCAAATGTTTACAGCATTCCTATGAGGAAAGGAAGAGAACATTATTCCACCACATAAGCTTAAGGTATGTACAGCCTTGAGTATGATGCACAGTCCTAGTCCCCACCTCTCAAAGAAGGGCAACTAGAAAACATTCAATTAAAGTGAACTAGGGTCATTGAATGTGTGAGAAGATTTATGTCCAAAATATAAGCTACAAATCTTTCGGCTGGAAGAGAGAAAAGTGTAAGGAGAGGTAATGGAAGACTGTAAAAAAACGTAAGCGACAACCAGGATTGAATGTTTGCTGCCTCTTCCAGTAGAGCAAATAAGGATTGTCAAACAAAATAGAAGCAGATGCGAAACAAAGGTGATTATTTGCAGTGTGGGCAGCAGACCTGGTGAACTTCTTGCCATAGGATGGTACAGACGCTACAATAAAAGTCACTGAACTGAAAACCGTTAGAAACTGGGAGAACATGCAAAGGAAGCACCATTTATGCTTGTCCTGTTTTTCCCTCATCAAGGCATACACTTTTGTAATATCATGTAAAGAAGACATCTGACCTGACCCAGTATACGCACTCTCTTGTTTCTAAAAACAAACAAAAAAAAACCAACTGCTATTCAAAACTTTATTGGTAAGCCTTTGTAGAAGTCACAATGCTAACAAATATCCTAGTTTCAAATAGCTCAACCAGTCAACCAAGATAAATGCATCTTTTGAATCTAAAATGCATCACCTCCAGCAGATATATATTTAGAATGTTTGCAAGTAATTTTCTGTACAAGGGAAATATTAAGTGAAAATCTGAAAACACCTCTTCAATCTTCTCAACTGTACCCTTACTTAAAAACTCACGCAGAGACAAATCCTTTTGCTCAGGAAAGAAATGAAGTACCTGTTTTGGGCTTCTCCCTACTCTTGATACAATCCAGCCAGCATGACCTCCCTCACCATGAAATGCAAGCACATCTGTATCAGGTCCTGCCTAACAACTGAGGAAAAGGACAACAAATCCCTCAGTGGGAGAAGACAGCGCCTCAGGGTGAAAGGACACAGCAGCAGCCCCAGTCTAGACTTGTTCAAATTGCTGCAGATCTGCACCCTTCTTTACAGGCATGAATTTGAAGAATAAAAAAAAAAATTAAAAAAAGTCACCCCCCCCCCCAAAAAAAACCACCCCCAAATCCTCACTTTGGAATCGCTGTTGATCCCATTCCTCATCATTTACCTTGTACCTCTCAAATTCCTGCTCCTCCCGCAAGAATGGTTTAGCTGCCTATGAAACCATAACTGAACCATCACACTTTACCCTTGAATGTACCAGGTTAAACAGTGCTAACTTGAATCCTCTAATACACAGCCTGTACATCCTGGTAGTTCTGTATCATCTACATGAGTAGTCAAGATATCCTTGCAGCAAGTAGAAAATTAACAACAAGGTATATAATAAAACTTTTACAACAATGTTTTCGTAAGCTTCCATAGCAAAAGTTGAATTAAAAAAAAATAGAAACAGCTTTATTTTCATGTACATGTAGTGAGAGATGAAGTTCTTTAACAGCTCGATCTTGATCTTGCAACAAAAAGCTTTTCAGAATTAAGTGTTCTAGACAGTCTTGAAGCTACTCAACTAATCTCTAATACAGGATTATTAATTTTGTTTTACTGCTAGGTTACAATACTTATAATAAGATTACAGTATTTCCAAAAAATTCCATATAAAGACATGCCTTTTTTCCAAATAACAGAGCAGTTTAGATAACTTGTCCAAATGCTTTGTTTTGAAAAGTACTTTTAGAGATAATTGCTAGGCATTACTAATGACATCTCATGATGCTTGCCCTTTCTTCAAATGTTTCTGCAAAAACCCCTACTGCTTCAAAACAGCAATAGTAAAAAATTAAAATAGTATTAAGTATCACCATTATATTCTATTCTCCCTTTTAATAGTCACCTAATAAGCTGTATTCTTCCAAACTTGAAATTATTTAACCATATTACACTTAATCTCTCAATACCTCAAAATTAATTTCAATTTATATGTAATAACAGTTCTTAAACGCATAACTGAGTTTCACTGACTCTCCTGCAACTTCCTGACACAATGCTCAAAAGTTATATTAACAGGAAAGGATAAGCACACACACATATGGGCACAAAATGCTTATATTCACGATACCAAGTTTTCACATCTATGCTCATCCACCACGTTAGCGTTAGCAATGAATATGGATCCTGTGTTTTCATCCTGTCCTTCACCAGCATCCTGTACTTTTATCCTGTACTACCAAATACCAAAATGCTGTGAAATACTTTTGAGGTAAGGTTAGTAACATTTCTACCAGCTGCGAGCAAGGACAGGGGTCACAGTTAACCCACTCCAACCAATCTTACCTCACCAGAGGATTACAAGCAGCACAGAAGAATTTTACCCTGGAGTGGGAACAACAGTATTAGGTGCACTTCCTCTCCCACAGCTGCTGTAAGGTGCAAGTGCTTATTACTCTGTTACAGATAAAACAGAAGAAATGCTGCCTGCATTCTCTACATTGGCTTGAGTCATATCCAAATTGCAGACTCACTGTCTGTCCTTGAAGAGCCAAATAAACTTTATAGCCTCAGTTCCTCTACTTCCATCTTAAAGCAGGGGATTAATATGGATCTCTGAAGACAGCCTCAAGATCCACAGATGAAAAACACACCAAAAAATTACAAAGAAACATTACTGTTTACACTACTACATAGAGATTACCAGTATAATGGGCAGATATACAGAGAAGTATGGCTTCTAATACAGTAAACCTTTACAGAAGAACCTCCTCAGGACTTCTATTGAGGTTTTGAACATAGGTGCCAAGTATTACCTATCTACAGTAGTATACAAAAAACCCTACTACTTCAAAATAGCAATATAGTAAAAAATTAACAAAATAGTATTAAGTATCACCATTGTATTCAATTCTCCCTTTTAACAGTCACCTAGTAAACTGTATTTTTTAAGTATTTCTGTACTTTGCCCAGCCTCAACGCAAAAAGGCTGGAATAGAATGGGAGATCTCAAACTACCTATGCTACTTCCTATAGGCATGACATCTTTAAAGATTAGCAGGGAGCAGCATCCTTTAACCAGATTTGTTCAAGTTTTATTTTGTATTAGCCTAGTGTTCTTCAAGAAAAATTTAGCTACATCTTAGAAACAAACATTTGAAAAGGGAGGGTGCAGGGGAAAAAAGGTTGGTGAGCAACAGGACAACACATAGCTGGGGCAGTGGAGACCAACCAAAAAAAAAAAAAAAACCACCACACTTTATATGGATTTCTATCACAATGAAAGTAAACTGCACAGCTTTTATCCATTTCATATCGGTATTTTTTTCCTAGACATGAAAATGCAGGAGCTCATTTTTTTCCATTCCTACAATAGGTTTTTCTGTTCTTACACTTCAAGAAGGAAGACCATGTTCCAAGCAGAATAGCTCCTACAGCTTCTCTCAGAGATGAGATTACAAGAGAAAACATTCATTAACGTTATCCCTGCATTCACAGCTATCATTCTTTGGGGGTTTTGAACCAGTTTCAACATCTTGTTCTGTTCAAGTTACTGTAAAAGACTCAAGATAGAGACTTTTATTCTTTCCGGCAGCTTTGTAACACATTATGAATACCCAGTGCCCTAAAACAGGATAATTTATTTAATGTAGACTTAAATCAACTAAAAAATTGGATAAAATGACAAGCTTTCACAGATACATGTACTTAACTATGAAGCACATCAGAATCTACAAGCACCTGTTTCAGCACAGCTTTATAAGTATGTGTCTCAATTCAGCAGCGCAGGTATAAGTCAAAAAGTACACAAAGTTCAGCAAACACATCAGCCTTGTACAATAACTGGTGCATTATCCAACTAAATTCATTCACCTCTTGCTCTCCATTGCCTTTCTAGATGCTGGTTTAATCCACACAAGCCTACAGTGAAACTGGTTCAAAGCAAGTCCAACAACACAAAGATTTCATGGGCATTTATCCATCCATAACTGCTGAGAAAAAACATCTTTCTTTCAACTCTTACAATTAACTTTTTGAAAAACAACTCAAAAACTCTCATTTCAGAAAATACTTTTTAGTTAAGAAAGAAATCTGCGCCAGAGTAACTTTTTAACAACCATATTTTTTGTTCCAAATGAAAAACAGTCCTTGCAATAGTTTTCCTCACAGTAATTATGTTAAAGTTATACCAATATTTAGCCAAAACACACATAATCCACAAAAAGTATGAACTGGTTGGGGTTTTTTTTTAATAATACAACACATATGGACACATATATGTTTTAAAGATACAAGTCAAGGATAAGCAACATGGCAGTTTCGCCATCACCACCAAAAGAATCAGTCTCCTCCCTGTCCAAGCTCAATCCTGCACCATCCCTGACATTCACAAAGTGAATCCTACTCAGAAACTAATACACATTAAAAGTAACACACAAAAAATGTGCCAAAAATTAGTTTTAGCTCAAATTAATTTCTTCCAGTCCTTCACACTACTCAGGTGCTCCCTTTGGCACAAGGAAGAGGGAGAAATACAAGACTTCTTCTGTTAGAGCACTGCTACCTTGAAGCAGTTAAGAAACTGCAGCCCAAGACATAAAGCTGAACAATTAACCTTTTACAAAAGCGTTATTAGCTCTACAATGAGCACCAAGGAGATAAAGTCAGTGGGACAAATCTGTGTTACAAAGTCAATTACCTGCTTGTTTTGTTTATCAAAGCTGAGGTAATGAAATTATAGGACAGTTCACAGGGCGACTTCCACACCACAGCAAAACCCTCCCAAATAGAAATGTTGATCCCTACTGCAGGTTGCAGCAACACTTCATATGGACTCTCTCAGAATGCCTGGAGAAAGAAGGTTTAGACACCCAGGAAATAAGAGCAGCTCAAATTTTACTCAGGACTTGAGAGAGGCAACAAGTTAAATCATGCTGTTCGTCAAGACAGCAGTATTGAAAAGGCCTCTCAAAAGTTTATTTTAAGAAGAACCAAGAGCAAAATCTTAATGGCTTGCCAAAAAAACGTCCTGATAAATCTGACATTAGGCAACACATTTTGAGTGATCTCGAAGTAGTAAAGCAGTACAGATATATTCTTACTTTCCAATCCTCACTATGGCAAAAACAAACACTAATTATTTTTTTTTATTTACTCACTCTATGGGCATTTACTACAAAACCACAGCACAGAACAAATCCTAAAATGTTACAGACCATCAGCAATTCCCAGATTTTTGGTGCTAAACCTCACTTGAAGAGAGCCATTAATGTTTTGCACTCTCATTCCTCTCCTGCTGGCACTCTCTACTGTATCAAGTACCAGCAATCTGTGGCATTGTATTTGTAGAAGGAAGCAGGAGGCACTGAAGGCCTCCTCCACGCTATAAGCATTTCACTCTTGCTTCAGACTAGCCCTAGTCCACTCTCACAAAACAATATATGGCTGAAGCACATCTTCCAACCTAGTTTTTAGCAGAAAAAGAATCTGCTCTGTGTCTTTCAGGTACTCTGGTTCACACTGCAAATGGGTCTTGAAGTGAGGAGGACAGGCATGTGACTTGCTTCAAAAGTTCACTCCAATCCAGTCTTCTCGCTCCTGGCAGGCTGAAACAGCTAGCTAGTCCACCTGGACCTCACCAACTCTGCCCAGGGCCACAAACACATCCCTGCGCTGGACTTCCTTGCACAGGTAAGACAAAACACAATTTCAGAACAAAAATGTTAGTTGGTCTTGCATGGAGAGAGCAAAGGTCTTGGCTGCGTTTACTCAGTTTGGCCCCATCCTCACTGGTTGGAAAATCTGCTCTAAATTAGTATCAAAATAAACACCTCTTATCAAAGTCTAGATATTCCTGCTCATTACAGGATCAGAAGCTAGCAGTGATGGAAAACTTCTCTCCTGAAGACATAGGTCTTCTCTTACCTTCTGAAATTATACATATGGTTTGGTTTGTTGGTTTTGGTGAACTATTCTGAAAACAAGAAGTCATAGCTAAACAATTGATACTTTGCATCATCACAAGGTTTTCATTTATTCCTGATATCTGGTTCAAAAGCATGGGAGCACTCCAGTAGTCCTGAATGTGATCTGCACAACACCTCAACTCTTTTTTCAAAAAGAGCCTGCATAACAGAAAACAACCAGAAGACTGTAGGCACACCATTGAACCGTATGCTAAAAACTGGACTATACTCACATTTTAAAATCCATTAAGACAATTAGGAGGCTGAAATCATTCTTTCATTTCCATTCATTGCCATGACTGGTGCTTTTCACTTAGTTGACTCATTTCTGTACCAACAGCGTAATAAAATCTACCTTGTATATTGGAAAGTATGGTTTGATACAACTTTGTAAGAATCTAGCACTAATTGCAGAACGATATGCAGCACACCTTCTACACACGCAATAATGCTGGCTAGAAGGAAAGAAATGAGCAACGTTTAATGGCAGGCCTATTTGGAAACTGGGTACAACCCATATAACGTATTCCAACGTTAGGTTTTCATTTTCTGCCATTCTGTAAGGATATCTGAATATCAAGTATAAGTCTAGTAAAGTGTTTCCAAGTTTGACAGCATTTCTATGGCTTTTCCTGCTTCTGTTAGCCCTCTGAAACTGAAGTTAACAGCACCAAATGTCACTGCTGGCCATACCATTCTGCATAGCATTTCAACTAAGCAACATCATTTTTCCCAAGAAGCAGCTGCTAAGAACTATGGAGGAAGTAAAACATTATTCAAGAGAAGGAGCTATTTTCTCCCCCCTCCCCGACTCCCACCCTTCACCAGAACAAAAATAAAAACAAAAATCTTGAGTTTTGGAGAAAAGTTACAGAAGTAAAGTTAACTCTTCTCTTTGATCCCCTGCTCCTTAAAAACAACCCAAAGATTACAAAATGTCCTCAACAACAGTAACGCCTCCCTCTTGCAACAGTCAGGACTCCGAAAGACAAGGCGGAGAAACCTTTTTTTGCAACAGAAAGAACTAACTCCTCAGCTGTACAAGAGGTAGTATCTGGAGGGCAGAGATCAATCCTCCAAAGAGGTTCTCTAGCTAGTGCCCTGTCAGAAGCCACAGGCATGTTTGTCAGCAACAAAGATTGTAAACAGCTATGTTTTAGCACCAAAACAGCATTTTTCATCATTATTTCTTTTACATATAAAACTAAGTTAAACAGAACCACACAAGCTATTTAAAACAGCATACAAAGACACTAAATAACCACCAGATATTGAATGTAAAAAGATGCAGTGAATGAAAGGGATTCTTCTCAGATTGCAAAGCACAAGTGTTCTTGAAAGGTCAGTAGTTTCAGCGATGGGCATCAGCATCAAGCATCCCTGTTCTACTGATCATTTAATATCATACCTCTAAACACTATCTCTGTGGTCTTTTTCATCTCAAAATTGCAGTTCAAAATGTGTTCCTGGGCAGCCTATATATCAACATGCCTTCTGCTTCCAAGAATAGAGGGATGCAGGAAAAACAAATACGGAAGTGACATTGGAAATGAAAATTTAGAAGTATTCAGAGAAACTTTCTGACATTGCTTGGGGCCAGAAAACATCACCCCAAAGGGTGGAACAGAAATCTAGCACTTTGGACATTTAACCGTGACTTGCAATGGGAAAAATTAAAGCCCCATTTTCACACTCACTGTGACCTTACAGCATATAAAAGCGGAGCCTGGTAACTTTTCCTCTCTGGCCTCAACTCAACAGCTCATTCTTTTCCCACAACGAAAATTTAGGTCACCCGCCCTGAAACGCCCCGGGAAGGAGAAAAAGAAAAAAAAGCCCAAAACAAAAAAGACCCAAACAAAGCGTTAGCCCCCAGCGCAGCAATGACTCTGCAGGAGCCGAGGCGCGGAGCAGAGCCCGCTTTCGGGGAGGCGGCCTCGGACCCTCCCGCTTGCCGTCTGCCCCCGAGTACCGCTAAATGGCTGACAGCGACTGAAACGCGAGAGCCCGGCGCACCGCCCCCACCACCCCCGCGAAGCGGCAGCCCCCGGGGGTCGCGTTCCGCCGTGCTCCCCGCAGGGCCAGACGGGCGACCGGGGCGGAGCGGAGCGGCTGCGGGCCCGGCCCGAGGCAC
>JANZLQ010000013.1:21302122-21340657 GCA_026212715.1 Elanus axillaris
GGACGGGGACGCCGGTGGGGGCGGGCGGAGGCGCAGGCCGGTCCCCGGGGCAGGGCCGCTCACCGGCGTGCTGGTCCCGCGGCCACAGGTAGTAGGTGGCGGGGATGACGATGAGCCCCACGAAGCTGGTGAGGAAGTAGAAGAACGTGTTGCCGCTGTCGTCGTACTGGAACTGCTGCCCCGCCATGGCGGCTCAACGCCGCGCCGGCCGCCTACACTACAGTACAGTACAGTACAGTACAGCACACCCCACGCCCCCCCGCCCCGCCGCTGCCGTCCCCGCCGGCGGCCCGGTCTCGCCGTCCCGGCTCGCGCGGGACCGAGCCAGCCGCTCCGGGATCCCGCGAGAACGGACGCTTCACCCCGCCCCCCTGCTCCGGCACCGCCGCGGAAGGAGACGTGTCACTCCGCAGCCACCATAGCCACTCCGGAGTCATGGGCGGCACGCGCGCGCCCGCCCACAACCCCTCCCGGCCGCTGATTGGCTTGCCGAAAGCCCCGCCTCCCTCCTTCCGCCGCGCCGCGAGAGCCGCCTGAGCAGAGGCGGGGCGGGGAGGGTCTTCTCACGGTTTCTTCACGTCCTCGTCGTGTCCCCCTCCTTGTCACCGACTCGAGGGGTGTCGTGACGCACACACCCCGCCTCCCACGGGCGGGTGGCCGAAGGCGATGGCCTGCGGGGAGCGGGGTGCTGAGCTCCGCCTTGCCCCCGAGCCGCCGCCTCTTCCCCACAAGATGGCGCCTCTACTCCGGGGTAGCGCCCTGGCCGCCTCCCGGTGTTCCCTGTCCTCGTCCACGGGAGAAAGAGGTGTCCCCGGGAATTGCTGGGGCCTCGAGGCTGGGGAGGGGCGCGACTGGCGTTTTGCGGCGTGCGGGGGAGCTTGCGGGGGCAGTGCTGGTCTTACCGCAGATGCTGTTGAAGCTGGGCTGCTGTGTGGGAGCGGCTGTGGTTTGCGCTGGGCATAGGGCCGTGAGGTCGGCGAGGGGAACGGGTGCGAGCGGGGAAGTCTGCAGGAGTCCGGCTAGGGACGAGAGGAAGGCCATGAGGGTAGAAGCCGGGAAGTAGCATTCAGGGATTAAATACGGGACCAGAAGGCACGGTGTTCTTCAGATGTGTAAGAACTTGCATGAGGAAGGTAATTCAGACACACAAAGTCCTCAAGATTTGGAGGGTGGACCCTGAGCAGCCATGTGAGGGCAAACATTAAAAAGTGTCACATTCTGAATTTAGTTGCAGGAATGATCAAGCTCTACAAGAGGATGTGACCCTAAAGGTGTGAAATCAAAAGGCAGATACTGTGTTGACATTCATGACACTGTTAATGGCAAGTTACCTCTTTGAAGTAGTAAGGGTAGCAGCCTTTTGCCCCTTTGTGCCCATTCATGAGAATATCCCTGTCTCTACAGCTTCACAGTCCAGTGTACAGCCACTCATAAAAGTGATCTCATAAATAGCTCACCGTTTCAGTGCTTGTAAATTCAGACTATAGGAAAACATGACACAGAGGTGGTGATGGCATCACATGCAAGGGAAGCATCAGGCATACCTTAGTGGGAAAGACGTGCTGTCCCGACATTAATGAAGACTAATGTGGGAATGGAGAGAAAGGTAATAATGCCGCAACCAATGAGTGGCACCAAATTTCCTGCTGCTGTGATACAGTAATCCATAGATGGAAGAAATGGCTTTAATTTTTCTGGGAAATGATTTTGTGTTAATTAAAGCTTATTTTTAAAAAAGTTTGGGTTTTTTTGTTGATACTCTTTGTAATTGTTCCCAGTTTGATCCTCTTAGGGTTCATAGGTAAAGTTTAAGGTATTTCCTTCTATGTCTTTTACTATATTACTGCCTTTGAGTACAATATATCCTCTGCAGTGACAACAACTCTTGGAGTAGCTGTTTTGGAAGATACCTGAATGCATGAAACTCACCTCCTTCTGTGGGTTTCTAGTCCTTCATGTTCACAGTGAGGCAGTGAAAAGCTTCTGTACGGTAAAAAAGATGGAGGACAGGTAGAAACCTGCACATGTACTTAGCCCAGTTTTGTAAGCAGAGAAAAATGCTCTTTCTGCAACTGTGCTCAGTTGTTGAGTATGTTACTTTGGTCAGATAAAGGGGCAGAGCTCTCAAAGACCATTAAGTTCCTACAGGCTTTGTGAAAGCAATCTGTTAGATGAGGAAGGCTTGTGGGTGCACTGGCTTGTGGGTGCACCGGCTTGTGGGTGCACTGGCTTGAAGGACCAGCAGCGGGTGAGCTTAGATCTTACTAGACACTGTGAAATCCACACAGTGCGGGTGACGGTGTAGATAAGTGCCCTGTAGAAAATCTCTGGCCGATGCCTTCAGCCGATCACAGGAGCCAGATCAGGAGGAAAGCAGGTATTACTCGTGTTGCAGATGATGAGACTGCTTCTTAATGGTACTGTTTTGGAGCACAGCTGTGGATTTTTTATCAGTAGCTGGCAACATCACCCCTTTGCCCTGTTGGCGTGTGAGGGTGGCATTAACTGACGTAGTGAGGGAATCCTAGTGGGCTGCTCTGGGCCTCATCCTGTCTCTGCTTTCCTCCTGCCACCCTGTTCCAGCTATTAGCCAGGTGCCACTGGAAAGGAGGGTCTGAGAAAAATGATTCCTGCTGTCTGGCTCTGGTAGTGCAGGGCTCCCAGGCCAGGAGGTGGGGTGCCCAGTAATTGAATAGCAGCAAGCAGAGGCCATTCTAGCATAGACCCCCAACGGTGTGTTTGAGTGTCATTCCTTGTGTACACAATTTCCCCATAAACAGTGAGGGTATTTCCTTGCTTCCCAGGGAAAAAGGAGAAGCAATGTTGCTTTTTCCACTCATGGCCTGTCTGGAAGGTCACCTGGGCAAAAACAGCCTCATCTGCTTGGATTTCAGGGGCAGCTGGGTCCACTGGAGGTGAAGACAGCATTATGGGAACTCCCCAGTACATAGCTATTTCTAAACTAGAGGAATTTGGTCTCCCCAAAATGCTTCCAAAATACTTCAAACACCTATTGTGTCAACTCAGAAAAGCACTCTTTTTCACAACACACCACTGTCATGCTACTAGCAGTTGTAGTGGGCCTTCCACGTGGGCAGGGTCTGCGCAAATGGGTTACTGCAGCCGTTGAGGGCTGTGCCCAGCATCTCACAGCACACTTGCTTGGTCCACCTGGCTTCCCTTCAGCACCCTGCACCAGGTTCACATTGCTCTGTGTTAGACACATGATCATTCGTGCAGCGGTTTCACAGTCACCAGCATCTCATGCACATCCACTAGTGATGTTTCCAGTCTCATGGGAGGTTGTCAGCTGCTGACTGCCTCTACCAAGCGTGCACCTTCTGGCTTTTATCGAGGCAATGTTACAGAAAGGCAGCCTACTGAGTTCAATCCTACCTGTGCTCCTAACCACACAAGCCAGAGGCTGAGATTACTGGCAGGAGAGAGTGCTTTGGCAAGATCCCATAATCTCTGTGGAAGAAAAGAAACAACAAACCTGGTGAGGTACCAAAGATGACAGTCAGACTGGTTTAGCAGGTAGGAATGGTGAAATATAGAACATTTCAGCTGTAGCAGATGCATACTTTCCAGATGGAATGGAAGATTTTATGATTGTGAAATGGAAATTACAGTCTAGCAGATACACCTACAGTTGTGGGGACTTGTGTCCCACATGTCATTACCTTTCTGATCTTCTGTGAGGTGGTGGACTGCCTTCCAGCAGCCAATGGAGTCTGGAGAGCAGAGATTTCCAGACGCCATATGGCCAGCAGTGGTATTACGGAAATTATGCACACCAGCCACCATGACAGAATTTGACTCTACCATTCTGCTGAATCAATACACTAAAAAGAGACTCTTCTATAAAGCCCTTTTTATTAATAGTGCTACAGCTTGAGCTAGGTGCCTCCAAAGAGGGACCCCCAAACAAAGAAATGGCTGGGCAATTATACACTTACAATCTAAGTTCCCCACACCTCAAGCCGCAGTTTGGACCAATAGTAATATTAAGGCCTGAGGACTTCTTGCTTTTTATTGGTTTGATCCATAAGGCTAAATTTAATGCTTCTGGCCATTTTAACCCTGTATGTGTGCAAATTTTAGCTATTCTCCCCTTAACAGTTTGATTCATTCTTTCTACTTGCCCAGATGCTTGAAGGTGATAAGGAGCATGCAATCTTCTCTCTACTCCTAAACTCTTCTAAAGTCAGCTGATTATTTCTGCAGTGAAATGCAACCCTCTGTCTGATTCAATAGATTCCAGTACTCCATACCTAGTAATAATTTCTTTGAGGATAGATTTTATTACTCCTCCAGTGTCTGCTTTTCTTGTTGGGAAAGCCTCTACCCATCCTGATAATTGGTCTACTATCACTAGCAAATGTTTATATCCACACACTGCAGGCATATCTGTGTAATCTCTTTGCAGTCTTTGGAATGGGAAAAACGCCCATGGTCAATTTCCCAATTCACGCCCAGGTTTTATATTTGAGAATTTTTGACAGGTAGGACAGGTATTAATAATTCTTTTAGTGGCTGCATAGACATCCAGGGCCACCCATACTTGCTGCACTTGATTAGCCACTGTTTCCATTCCTCCCTGAGCTTTATCATGGAACCATCTGTCTAGTCATCAGCTATTTCTTCGGTAAGACAGGTTTTTCCCCTATTGTCCATATGCTATCTTCATCTTCCACTGCTTCCCACTTTTTCCACTGTTCCTTTTCTTCACTTGCCACACCTGATTGGTATAATTCTTTTGGATGGTCAACATCAGCTATGAGCTCTTACCTGAGGTAACTGCCATAATCTCCACTGCAGGTTGACAAGCCGTGACTTTTTCTGCTGCATCAACTAAGGCATTTCCTTTGGTGATTACAGTAGTGTTCCTTGTATGGGCTGGACAGTGAACCACAGCAATCTCTTTGGGAAGTTGAATTGTGTCCAACAAGTCCAGAATTTCTGCTCCTTTAGCCACAGCTTTTCCCAAGAAGGTGAGAAACTCCCGTTCTTTCCACAATGTGCCTGTGGCATGACATGGCCTATGCCAGAAGCATACCTTCAATCTGTATAGATGGTTACTCGCTTTCCACTTCCCAGGCGAGCTGCTTGGGCTAACCATTAACTCTGCCCCTTGAGCACTAAGCATTGCTGGGAGGAGTCTGGCTTCTACAACCTGTCATTGGTCCACAGTTGCGTAGCCAGTCTTTCATTGCCCATGTAAATAGCAGGACGATCCATCCGTGAATAAAATAAGATCTGGGTTTTGTAAGGGGAGGTGTGTAAGATCTGCTCGTGTCTTACTAATAGTCTGGATTGCCATGTCACATCGGTGATGCTCTTCCCCTTCTTCAGGTGTTGGTAGTAGCATTGCTGGGTTCAGTGCATTACACATATTTAGAGTCACATTATCTGCATTTAAAAGAGTTAGTTCATATTTACGTGCACGTTAGGGAGACAAGGCTTGTATCACACATTGCTTGAGAAGTAATTCAACTTCATGTGGCACATGGACTGCAATTGGGTGCCCTAATACTAAAGATTGACTTTTCTCCACTATTGTAGCTGCTGCTGCCACTGATCTAATGCAAGTTGGAGCTCCAGCTGCCACTGGATCCAGCTGAGCAACATAATATGCCATAGTCTTTGAGTAGGTCCTAATTCCTGCGTTAACACTCCACTAGCCACTGCTTTTCATTCATATATTTCATTCATCATACAGATTAAAAGGTTTTGTGTAATCTGGAAGTCCGAAAGATGGAGCCAAAGCCAAGGCCCCTTTTACAGCTCTAAAGCTTTCCCATTCTGGTCCCCATGTAATGGGTTCTATGTCTTCATTTTTTGTTGCCTCTGTCAGAGGTTGGGTTAGTTCCCCTAATCCTGGTACCCACAGCTGGCAAAACCCAGCTGCACCTAAAAACCCTCATAGCTGTTTTTTCGTAACTGGCCGAGGAATTTCAGTTATAGCTTTTACTCTTTCTGGATCTATTACCCACTGTCCTTCCTTTAAAATGAATCCCAGACATTTTACTTCCTTTTGACACAGCTGGAGCTTGGATGGTGATGCACAATGTCCCTTGGTTGCTAAGGCAGTACATGAGTGTGTAGTATCTTTTAAACAGTTGTTACAGTTTCTGCTAGCTGTTACAAATCCTCTACATACTGCACTAAAACTGATAGGCCGAGTAACTCAATGTCCTTTAAATCTTCTTCTCATATCCGAGAAAATACGGTGGGAGACCCAGTAAACCCCTGCGGAAGGCAAGTCCACGTCAAGTGTTGGCCCTTCCAGGTGACAGCAAACAAGGGCTGGCTTTCTTCGTCGATGCGATGCTGAAGAACGCCGCGTCCGAATCAGACAGAGTGAATTCAGCACGCAGCCCGGTGCGGTACTCCGCAGGAGCGCAGCGGCGGGATCCGGCGCGGCGGGCAGCGGCACAGCAGCGTGCGGGTTGATCCCACTCGAATCCTGAACAACCCGGCACTCCGCGTCCCACCGTCACCCACTCTGGGGTTTTCTTTCTCACTAGCGCCAGGCGGGGAGTCGCACACCGCCCGGATTCCCGGGGCCGGGACCCGGCGGCCTTGGAACGCTCCCCGCCGCCTGCCGGGCTGCTGCTGGGCGGCAGGGGGCGCTCCCGCCACGCCACGCCTACCGCCGGCGCGGGCCCTCCCACGTCACGACGTTGCGTCAGCGTGACGTCAGTTCCCTGCCTAGCGGCGGGGGCCGGGAGTGGGGCTGCGGCTGCTGCGCCAGCGGGGCTGGAACCGGCAGCCCCGGGCGGCGGTGGGAGTGTAGAGGCAGGGTTTGGCGGAGATCCTTTCCCGACGGCAGGCTGGGGACTCTGCTGCTATTACAGACCTTCTCACGGCCCTTTACTTCCTAGGACTGATAGTAACGGTGAGCTTGAAACATGTTCTCCTTGTCCGGTCACACCTCGTCCTGTGACACAAGATCCCTTCGGTACAAAATTAAAAGTGACAGCCTTGCTCCTGTGTCGACTACAAATTCAGCTTCCCTTCCTTCTGTTTTGCCGATTATATGTCCCTTATGATTCCGCTGAGCTTCCCGCATCCCATAGACTCCCAGTTTCCACAGAATCTTCTGGGTCCCCTGCCTCCAGTCACCCCGGGTTACTTCTCAACTCCTGTCTTACACCTCCCATGTCCAGTTCCCTTCGAGGCCCCCTCGGATGAAGTGGGCGTTCTCTTTGCCAGTGACCCAAACTTCCCAGAGTAATGACACTTTTTCTCAGTTATTTCCAAGTCTTGTCACGCCTCAAATCTCTGCTCCGACCTACCTCTTCCCCTGTTTTTCTCTCTTCAAGTCTGCTCCTTCGCCCTCTTAGCTGTTAGCTCTGTGCCAGTGCTGCCACTAATACACTGGTTTCTCATTGCTTTTCCTGCTTCTATTCCTTTGGAAGTTCTGCTGCCTGTTTTTCCTCCTGTCCATCAAACATAAACTCTGCCACACTTAGGATCTTTTGTAAGGTCTCCCCTTGCCACCCAGACATATGGTCTTTAAAACATTTCTGTATATCTGGGGCAGCTTCATCAAAAAATACACTTGCTGCTAGCTCATTTTAAAGTTCTGTGCAGTCATTCCTCCCCATGTTAATAAAGCTCGTGTAATCGTGCCCAGCAGTCCCTAGGGTGTTCATCTAGCCTCTGCCTACGCTCCTGTACTTTTGTCCCATTCACTCCCAATTCTCCACAAGCTCTAATAGCTTCCACTCGATTCTGAATTGCTGTCTGACAGTTGACTCTGTCTCCTGCATTTTTATAATCCCAATGCGGATCATTTGTCAGTCAAGGGTTCCTGTTTCCCCCAGCCTGTCATGTCAATTCTGCATCCTTTTCAGTTACGTTATCCCTTTCATCAGATCAAAATAAATCCTTCAATAGTATTTGAGTATCCCCTCATGATGGATTATATCCAGTACAAATGTTTGAAAAGAATTGGGCACAGCGATCTGCATCTTTCCTCAGTCTAGGCATTTTACTCCCCCACACAGCTAAATCTCCTGGATTCCAGGGTTGATTAGCAAATCTGCAATACTGGAGGAGGAGTGTTAGCTCCCCCCACCACAGGCTGCATGGCAGCTGGATTTGGAATAATATTAGCAGAAGTAGCCAGAGGAGTGGCAGAAGCAGTAGCAAAAGATGGGTTGGAAGAAAGGGGAGAGGGGGGTGCATCGGATAGAGCATATTCCACAAGCATACCTGTTGGATCACTTACAACTGCTGCAGCTAGACTCGTAACCTAGGTTCTCTGTGAACTTTTCTGACCACCTTCTTTATGGCGGTCATATGCCCAATTGTCCCATACATACCAAAAAATCCATTTGATAAGGTTTTTCATCTTCTAGAATATGTTGTATTAAAGTTAATTTCTTTTGGTCAAAGGATCCTTAACGGGGCCATACACACCACCACCCCCCCCCCGTCTAGTCATCGCCAGCCATTCCTCCGGGCACAATGCTATTGCTCATTTTTTTGATAGACTTGCAATGACATCTATTTTCCTCCACGTCTAGTTTCCTCCAGTACCTCAGCTAAGGGCGTCCCCTTCTCTATGCCAGGTATGTTCCCAATACCTATATGCCAAATTCGTGCATCTTACACTGATCAGGCCACGCACACCTCTCTTAGTGTGCTTCTGAGCTGGGACTTGAACCGACTCTAACCCAGAAAATCCAGAATTTAGTAGCGGAATTTTAACACTCACCGGTCAGCACCTCCTGTGCCCAAATTTGCCAGGGGAACTCACCCAATGCCAGCAGCAGGACATTTGGAGATGAGAGGGTCCAACGTCCAACGGTGGTTGCCTAGAGTCCCATCTGGGTTGCCAAACTTACAGAAATTACGCACACCAGCCACCATGACAGGATTTGACTCTAGGTTTCTGCTGAATCAGTAAGCTGAAAAGAGATTCTTCTATAAAGTCCTTTTTATTAATAGTGCTACAGCTTGAGCTAGATGCCTCCAAAGAGGGACCCCCAAACAAAGAAATGGCTGGGCAATTATAAGCTTACAATCTAAGTTCCCCACCCCTAACACCACAGTTTGGACCAATAATAATATTAAGGCCTGGGGTCTTCTTGCTTTTTATTGATTTGATCTGCTTGCTGTTTCGTCACTAAGCACTTGCTAAGTGGTCATCTTGTTATACAACATACAGTGGTTCTACATCCTGTTTCACTTCCTCTTGGGTTGGTTTTGGCCAGTTCTGTAGTTAGCTGTTTGGCATGTTGTAATACGGTCATTACAGTTCATATACCACAATCTATAGGCTTCGTCTACTCTAGCTATTAATCTTTAAGCTGCTAGTGCTAAGCTTTGACTAACTTTTTCTACAACTGTGGCAATCCAGCACAGCGCTGGGAAGTCTCCAGCTCACACCATTGCCAAGCAAGTCTGATAAGGTGATGGATTTCCAATGATTTGCCAGTTTCAAAGGTATATTAGTTTCCAGCAAAATGCAACATGACATTATATAAGTCTAGTATATGTGGGTCATTAAACCAACAAAGGAAGAAGGCTCTTAGTGTATGTAGGCGAGAAAAAAGAGAAGATAACAGGTTTGCATGGCATATTTCATTGAAATGAGCATTGCTAACAAAATAGCTCTTTGTAAGACCTTCAGAAGCACCTGTAGTTGTGGAAAAGCTGCAGGCATGAGAAAGGCAGCAGGATCTGCACTGCGTATGTAGCTGGGACCCACCTCAGGCAGCCCAGCGGTCTTGGGCGGCCAGGCAGATCCCTGCCTATGTTCTGCTCCTGGTCCATGCTGCGGGCAGTGTCTCACAGGAGCCTGCGTGTGACCAACCTGATGAGCCATGAGCCCAAAAAAAAAGACTCTCATGAAGAGAAATACACTATGGGAGGGAAGGTGCCTGCAGCTGGTTCCACTAGGCAGGTGAGTGCCTGCACCCACTTCCCTGGAAACACCACTGCCCTGCTCACTGGCACTTTTTATTGCTGCTATTCTATTTATTTCTGACAGACAAGCCAGACTCAAATTGATGGCTCAGTGATCCACCCTAGGACCACAGCGGACCTGTCTTCTGTGAATTTGCGTGTTGGTTTTGATGGGAATAAAACTAGCAGTTGCCCAGAACCACAGAGGAGGTGTATAATGCATCTAACATGACCATACAAGGAAGAAAGGTCCCATGTTTTAACCCCTTCTTGGGATGTCCACAAGAGTGTAACTCCCTCTGGTTGGGATTACCACATTCTTGCGTTCCCCAATGTCTGATTTGCTTCCAAACAGGGGTGAGAAAAGATAATGTATCATTCTCCTTGGCATGCTGCCTAACATTTTGCTGCAATTTCCACAAAAACTTCCATGGATGCACTCCTGACTAGGCACAAGGATTGGGCCAGACTGACAGCAATGGGCTGTGGGAGGCAGGAGAGAAGCGCTGAAGGGCAGTGGTGTGGAAATCTGTGGGACGGGGAAATGGAGCTTTCCTGGGCAGTGCGCTGAGTACTGCTGAACTTTATGCGGTGGGTAGTTACAGATGACAGGAAATTGGGGGGGGGTTCCTGCTGAGAGGTGACAAGTTCAGGAAAAGGGTACTAGCGCAAGTTGCTGGCAGCTTGTATCTCAGTTGCGTAGAGGTTAATGGCAGCCCAAAACCCCACTATGCTCCTGAACAAAGTGCAGTGCCAGAGGAGTCAGGAGAGCGGGAAGATAAGAGCTTAGGCACCTCATAAGCTCATCTGTGTTGTCTCGACTGTGATTCCCTGGAGGCTTACCCTTAGCAGAATATCCAACAATTCCGTTACATCAGGAATCAATTTGGTTGGCATTTTGGCCTACTTTCTTCTTTCTTGTTGGGTGCAAGGTAGTAATTGTGGGGTGCAATACTGAAGCTGAGCAGTGCTGTAGGGGTTGAGGGTTTCTACTGACCTTGGTCCAAAATGCTGACCTTTCTCCTCTTTCTTCTTTCTCTTTCCTCATCTTGCTCTCTTCCTCTCTTCCTTTCTCTCTCTCCTTTTCTCTACCTTTCCCCCAGCCTCGCACAGGGAGCAGCTGGAGGGTTTTGCCCTTGAGGAGGTGCAGGCTTTGCTGCAGGCTTCACAGGCATCAGAACAGGGCACTAATTTTGGGAATACTAACAATGAATGCTGGTGCGCGGCTGCTGCTTCTCTGGAAATTAGTAAGTGTTGCAGTTAAATCCAGCAACTGGGACTCAGGGGTATTATGAGGATAGGCACAACAAAGATGCAGTAAGTGGATTATCTGAAAAGTCCGTCCCGTCCCGTCCCCCCCTCTTTTTCCTTAGAGTTTCCCATTTTTGTTTAACTATTTTATGCCATATTTTTAAACATGGCCTAAAAATGCTGCAATAGCACTGCCTTTAGAAATGGAAAAATAATTCATAAATTATACTTGCTACTTGCCATTCAGAGCTCTTCAAACAATATCTGTTTTGATAGTTGACCTTGCAAATTGGGGAAGGCAGAAGTAAGTCACAAAGATTCGTGCGGGTTAAACTATTTTCCAAGCTGATTATGAAGCTTAGAGCTTAAATGGTCTTTGCACAGAAACTCACAAAATACCTTTTCTTTTTAAAGGGTTATCACCACCTAATTCATTTTACCTCTGATTTCGTATTAGAGGTATTGTTTACTCCTCTGCTGCTCAGAAAATGCTCAGGAAGTGTGATATTATAGTCCACGCCACAAGCTTGCTCCAAGGTACAGCAGCTTAGCACAGCATAACGCTGCCATCTGTTCACCGTGCCTGGGCTTTGTTAATGAATATTGTTTGAATGTTTAAGAAGGGCTTTCCCTGACATTTTATTTATTTCTCAATAATCTCAATCATGCTGCCAGTGATCAGGAAAAATTCCCATTGACACCATCGCCTGGCTGCTACTGATGCAAGATTTGCCCAAGAAATAGTTGCAAAACCATGAATGCAATGTTAGGCACAGGGGCTTGTGCTGGCTTCCAAAGTGTTATCAGCTTCCATTCACATTTGATAATTAACTACAGTTCCCCAGTTTACTTTGTCCTCTGCTTATTTTTCAGGAACAAGGGCATCTTGGTTTAGATTAAAGTCTCGGAAGGAAAAGGATAAAAACTGTTTTTCATTAAGATTTAAAAGCACATATCAAAGAGAAGTCATGGCAAAAATAAAAAGGATTTTAAAAGTACCTACTGGCTGAACTGATCTACACCTCATATTTGTAGCTAAAGCAGATACTTGTTGGTATATACCCTTGATACAGAGAGCAGAGCTAGAGCAGACACAGGGAAAAGCAACTGAAATCATCAAGGAGATCATCTTACAGTTGTCTTACAGGGAGCAAGGAGGCAGGCTGGGACTCTGCAGAGGAGATGGCCGAGAAAGGATGTGTTGGAGGTTTACAAAGCTTTGGTAACACAGCCAAGCAGAAATGCTGCTCACACATGTTGCAACAGCAGCATGGGGGAAACCAAAAGAAACTAGTCAGAGATTGGTTTAAAACAGACATTCTTTATACAGACATTAGTGAACTTTTGTTGCTGGCAGCTACACAAGGCTGGGGGAGTTAGATGGCATCAGCAAGTTGATAAAAGGGTTAGATGGACAATAGATCTGTGGATTGATACTAACAAGACTAGGCCAGGACATAGCCCTGAACATCCCTAGCACAGCAACACTAGATACATCAGAGAAAGGGGGCAATGGGCTACAGGAGGTGGCCAGGCTCATGTGCTCTCACTGGATGCCTCTCCTGTTGCCTCTGCCCAGTGAAAGCAGCAAGACGTGCTTATATTCACGCGTACCCACTGACTTTGGCCCCCTCCCCCTGGTAGAGGGGTTTCTTTGCTTCAAATAACTATCTTTTTTTCATGAACAGCCTCCTTGTCTGCAGTGTGCTCAACAACCTCTTGAGGACACATTGACTTTTCCACTTCTGCGTCAGAACTGTCCAGCCTATGGTGATTTTCACTTGGTCCCAACTGTCCCAGCTGAGAACTTTCATGCAACGGGAATTGGCTGCAGGATCAACCTGGCCACACAGCTCCGTGACATGTACTTCAGTGCTGCCCATGGGAAGTCTGCAATAAATAAAGGTGGGGTTGAAGCCTCTTTAGTAAGCCATGGAGCCAGGGAGTGCTCGGAAACTGTCCTGGTGCATCACAGCAGCAGCCCAGCCTGTGACACTGCCAGTATGGAGCAGATCCAGCAGTGAGATTTACTGGTGAGGAGCTGGGACAGTTCATGACAGAACTTACAGCTGTGCACCTCTGGGCACGCCAAGTGCCTGCCTGAGTTGTGTACACAGGGCATCGAGAGTAAGATGGCCTTTAGTGCCAGAGTCTGATCTTCTGCTCAGTGAGCTGAAATCATGATCATGGGAGATTCAGGCACAGAAGACAGGGTGTACAGGTAAATGTTAGAATCAGAGGGATTTAGCCTAACCTAGAGGGGATGGGGACATGCACATCTTTGCTAGGGCCAGGCCACCACTCCAAGAAGTCCCAACTACCTAGTGATTCACATGAGGCCAGCAAATGCACAATAGCTTCAGCCCAGCTAAACACAATTCTCACAGCTGCAGTGGGGATGGCATGCCCAGACAATGGGCAGCTTTGCTGCTCAGTGGAGGTGTATTTTTAAAGCTTTTATTTTTTTTACCTTGATGTCTGCTAATCTGTGAAGTAAAGATCTGTAAGAACACCATTATGTGTTTTCATATTTATTTTTCCTTCATTGATTTCCAGTTTGCCTTTTTTTTAACTCTTTTAACTATCAGGCTGGCAAGCCCAAAGCTGTATTGTAGTCTCCATCTTATGTCAGGCACGAGGTGATAAAGATCTGTAAACCAAATGCAGAGGCTGTGCAAGCATAATGAAGGGAATAATGTAATTCTGTAGAGCTTTTATTATCATTTCTCATGAAAGTGTTGTTACCTCATGATATAAATCTGTAACCACAACCTTTTCAAACATGGGCTACTACAGAGAGTTATTACTTAGGTGAGGTGAGGATGCAAGACTGATTTGTACAATGTCATGATACTGTGATGACATTGATTCCATTACCAGTATTTATTTTCTAAGCTTTTCCATATACAGGTCATTTACCTTTTTAAAGTATCATAGCAAATGGAAGGGCTGTGTTCAGTGCCACATATGCAGCTGTACTTGGGCTCCCCCTTCTCCCCAGCATAGCATACACCCCCTGCCCAAATTCCACCAAGCATTTCACATTAGTCTTTCCAATGTGTAATGCTCTGCATTTTGCTACGAGATCATTTTCTGAATTAGTAAGGGAAAAGGAAAATGTACCAACATATGTTTTTGTGTGCTCCTAAAACCTACTTAAAATTGATTGCTCAGATTTTTAAAGACTAATGCAAGGACCTTTAGCGCTCTTCTCCAACTCTGTCAAAGGATTAACAGAGACCGCCACTAGCTGGGACTTCGTATGGTGTGATATTGATTTCACAGCTGAGCTACATATTTCCAAACACCAGGGTTTCTAATGCAAATGCTACAGCCTTTCACTGTAGCAACTTAGAGGAGCAATGCTATGATTTTAATAAAGCTGTCAGATTAAGTGACTGCATGGTTACACCATGATATTAATACACGTTCTTAACTGTCAATTAGTTAACTGGCTAATAAAAAGAGCCTAGCTTATAGGATTTTACTAATGAATATAATGCTTTGTTTCTGGGCAAAACATATGCTTTGGATATATAATTAGAAAAAGCCCCCCTCTCTCTCCCCCATCGAGAGAGCATGTGCAGCTGAATAAAGGAGCTCATTATACCTGCGAGGGGTCAAAGTCTGTGGATCTGTAGCTTATGGTATTATGACAGATTACAAAATCACTCTATTATGTTAGTCAATCTGTTTCCAAGCACAAACTAGCAGGGAGCAGGGCACTAGAACCGCCCGAGCAGGGTGCCCGTTGGCTTTCCCTGGCGGTCTTATGATGGGTCAGCTGGCAGTGACACCAGTTCTGACAGCTCACATGTCAGACCTTCCCCGCCTGACTTCTGCCTTTGTTATCATAGAGCCTCTTCACCGACAATCAATCCCTGCTTCAGGTTGCAAAGAGCTCCCAGTAAGAGCTGAAACAAATTTGAAATCCATGGGTAGCCATCACTTGTGCTAATGAAAGGGAAAAGCAGAGCACTTATGCTCCAGCTGACCTCTCTCAGGCTCTCGCCTTAAGAAAGAAAATTAAAAAGTTTTCAAGTAGAGAGGGGAGCAGCTAAACAACAACAGCTGGGAGGGGAAAGCATTGGGTTCAGCTTTAGTGCGTGTGTCAGTTTAAAAGGAAAAAAGTAACTCATGTGTGGGATAAAGAGATTTCAGACATGATAGAGATCCTAAGAAATATTTGACTTGCCTAATCTTTCAGGGAAATTATTCTGTCTGAAAGTCTTATTCAGTCAACTCAGCATAAAATTCCTTGGTACTAAGGGGAAAGAAAATCCTCTTGTATTCAAGAAACACAGTGGTAGTCAGCACTGTGGGCACATACATTTCCAACGGACAGCACCTTTCCAAGATCCTACTGAAGATGGGTGGTTCCACCACTGCCTTGGGCTGGTTATTTTGCCCTCGCACCAGTCTGGCAGCTGCACCAGGGCTGGGAGGGCCCCAGCACTGCCAACATAGCACAGGAAGACTCGGGGCTAAATCAGAACCGGCAGGCTGGCTTAGGTAGCCCCTGAGGACTGGAACTAAAAAAGCTACCTTTGTGTCCCGTCATCAATGAATTGTGGTGCCCAGGAAGATGCAAAGTCTGACCAAAGCTTTTCCTGCAGATGGGACTTGTACAGGCTCCATCATGGGATTTTGTTGTGCCTAACAAACAGTGAGGTCAGGCTGCAGCCTTTCTGAGGGATAATTTCTTTCCTCTTCTCAGCTGCTCTTATCACAAAACTTGTAGGCGCTCATTTCTCTTTGCATCTTCTCCCCTGAGTCCAGTGTGATTAAGATTTGCCAAGACGTTCAAAAGCTACAAGGGCATAATCTGCATTCACGCCCTGTAAGCACCCAAGCTTGCTTTCCCCAGGAAGCCAAGCTCAGAAATGTGCTTGCCCTGTTATTCATTGAGGGCATTTTTTGTTGAAATACCGTGTTGAGAACACGCTTTTAACCATCCCATGTTTACAACAGGGGCACTGAGTGTCTCGCAGCAGCAGCAATAGCAGCAGCAGCTTCTCTCATGGTTAAAAGGGAACCTGGGTTAGTGCTGGCCCCAAAATGGAGTGCCATGCCATGCAGGTGCCCCCACACTCACCCTGGATTGGGGTCAGCAAGCATTTAAGGAGCCATTTGGCTCTCCTTGAAGCAGACACAGGGCTCCCAGCTCCTGCAGAGTGGACTGCCCAGACCTCCAGGGACCACAGCAGGAGCTTCGACACCAAACCCACACAATGTCCTTCCTGGAGGTGCCTGTGTTTGGAGCCAGGTGCCACCAGAAATACAGCACAGAACAGCCACAGCATCAGAAGAAGGAGCTACAGCCCCTGGAGGACACAGGGTGGCCAAGAAGAGATTTTTTGTAGGATGATGTTGGACACCATCCCGCCCCAGGAAGGAGCTGAGCATGGGGTCTGGCACCCAGCAGTCCCTTCTCAGCACCCTCCTGGAGCCACCACGTTCATTTTCAGAGGTGCCCCTGCAAAACAAGGTAACTGAGAAGTTCAGTGTAGACTCACCCTGGGGCAGGTGCCTCTAGATGGCCCTGCTTGAGCAGGGGGATTGGACCAGATGAGTGAGCTCCAGAGGTCCCTGCCACCCTCAACCATTCTGTGGCTCTGTGATACTGCGAGGATGACCAGCGTATATTTGACATATATAACAATACTGAGCTGTGGAAACATTCCATAGCTTGCACAAAGTAAGGGCCGTGATTCTGGAATCAGTCCACTGTTGAAGTGATGATGGATGAATCTCCAAAGCCACCCTGCGGGCTCACATAGCGGCAGCAAGTGGAAGACTGCTCATAGACATGGCTGAAATGCTGCAAGGAAGCACTTGAGGGAAGAACCAAGGACTTGTGTGAAAAGCGGGTAGAAGCCACCGCTTACAGGACACAGTGAGGAGTTTCTTCTACCCTGCAGACTCCAGAAGCTGTGCCGGCTGTCCTGCCCTGGGCACACATCTGGGAAGAAGTGGACCACTGCTGGGACACCCAACCCTGAGTGACCCATGCACCACTCTGAGCTCCTGCTTCCCCTCCACATGCCTGCCTGTTTCAGCAGCAATTGCCTCGGCTTCGCAGCTCCATGGGCTCCCTGGAGGTTTCTGGTCAGGAACCCCAGCTCCTGGGCTGGCGGCACCTGGCCATGGTAAGTGGCTGTGGTTGTTCTAGGACTCGTAAAACTGCCAACACTAACCTCTCCCACTGGCTCCTCCTGGCTGCACCCCAGAGCCTCCTTGGCTTGCTTGGTGTTTACCAAGCATTCGTGCTGGCCCTGCTCCTGGTAATAAACTTCACTGCAACTGCAAAGCACCCTCATAATTTTAACTTTGCCATTTCCAATACCCCTCCAAATTAGCCAGAAAATCTCTGAAGTAAAATACAGGGTGAAAAATTAAAGAAAGAAACCTCTTCCTTTCTCTTTGGACCATCAGCTCAGATGAAGAGAGGGAGAATTTCCCATAATAGAGCTTTGCTATTATTATAACAAGACCTGAAGGAAGCTTCTCCTTTACCAGGGAGCAGCCTTGCCTGGCAAACACCAGGAAGTCAACATTGGAGTATTAGGAGCAAAGTGAGGTTTTAAATAAAAATTCCCAGGTTTTTAGAGAAGACAGTCTGTCAGTCTCTTTCTCTTAGAGATAACATCTGTTGTATTTCAGGAGCAAGCTTTTCTTCTCAAATACAGTCACAGGTTTTAAACACATTTATCACATTTCTTTGCAGAACCAGGACAATGTACCACACTATTGGTCATACAAACATCTTGTTAATCCCCAGAGGCTGAATCCAGGCATGGCGAAAGTCAGTTCATGTCCCTGGAGATCAGCAGAGCAACATTAGCTTACACTGGGGAACACTTTGGCCCGTACACTCCAATGTATTTGGCTAGCAGCCGAGGAGTTCATGACTTTTGTATGTTTCAACAAAAGGCGTTGAAAAGAGCTTTTGATATGGTTATTTGGCAACAGAGATCAAACGCTTCCCCTTTGCATTAATCCTTTTCATGTTTCAGTATATAAACTAATTTTTAAAAAAAACTCATCCTGCAGGTGTTCAGGCATATGGTTTGAGAAATAGATATTTGGGGCATACGTGCTACTAGGGCAACTGCAGAAGAGAAATGGCAAAGGTTTAGGAAATCAAGGAGAATGTGAACCAAAAATTATGAGCCCTACCCATCGTGCCAGAACTGGCAGGCACAGTGGAGATGGGCTCCTGGACTAGAGATGACTCACAGGGCAGCTCCTATGTTCTTCAGTCAGCATTGCCCTTACATAGCTGTCACCCCAAAGCTCATCCCCATGAAGCTACAGATGCCCAGGGCATGTGTTTCAATGACACAAGAAATCCATGGAAGCAGCCCCATTTCACTCGTGTGCAGGCAGTGCCAGGCTGCTCTGCCAGCTTGGATTCTACCTGCCTGTGCCCAGGCTCGGGCAGCCGTGGGTTTGTGGGTCCCGGGACATCCCTCCTGGTGGGGGACAAGGAGAGAAAGGCTCTTGGGTGGGTCTCTCCAAAACTGGTGGGCACAGGAGGGTTTGCCCGAGGGTCAGGAGAGGCTGAATTCATTTACCCACTGCTCAGCACTTGTTTTCTGACCTCTGTGGCCCCTTTGTGAGCCCAGGACAGGGCTTGTTTGTATGAGCACTGCTATTGTACGTGTGCTGGGCTTTACTGCTATTCTGGAAAGCTGCCCCCAAAATGAGATTTACTTCTAAGAAATAACAAAACCCAGGCTGGCAGTCATACTCTCTTCATCTTTCCTGGTTCTTTTATTTCTTTTTAAATGACCTCTAAAATATTTTCCTATTAAAGCAAGGTGTATTTTTAAGCCACCAATGTCATTTAATTAGTCATTTTTCACAAGAGGCACATCTGACTGGAATTTATGCTCTTTTATCCCCTTTTAGCAGTATATATGTTTTTTTCTGCCAGTGAGTAAGACGGGGTCTCTTAGTCTTAGATCTGACACTCGCTACATTTTTTTTCCCTTTTCCCTCATCTTCCTCCTCAGATCCTGGAAATGAGTATAGACAGTCTGTGCACCCTCATTTCACAGATTATCTGACTCACGGTGCAGGAGCTAAGAATGTACTCTGAAATCAAGAAGATGTACTAGGGAGAAAAAGAAATACATATATATTTTTAAAAATCTACTTTAGACATTCTAATCTGTCATTTATATACCTGTTTGTTATTTTATGCTTATTATCCCCTTGAATTGAGTTTCCGGCATTAAAAAAAAAAATGAGAGTTTCATAGTGTCAGACCATTAAGATAACATACAGCTTAACTCCTGCCCTGATCACATAAAGGATGGTGCTGTTCCTTTACTCAGCACTCATGACTGGGACAACATACATTTTGGGGAAATGTGCAGATCTTGAATTGAAATATTCATAAATAAAAACCATAGTAGAGAAGAAAATGTGGCTTTGCCCAGCCCAATTAACTTCAATATTTTGTAGCTGGTTCAGAGTAGTTAGTCCAAAGGCTTAGCACATGGGTCACATCCTGGCATCCTCATGCAGAACGGCTGTGCGTCCAAATCCCTGTGATGTGCCCATTTTACTTACAGACTTCAAGACATGGCAGCAGCAACAACCTTGAGAAGGCGAGAGATCAGGCAGAGGCAAAGCACATCTGTATAAGCTTTGCTTTTTTCTTGAGGTTACCTATCTATATGCAAGACCACTGGCTGCTGTATGGCAAGGTGTGCGCTGCAGGGCAGTCACCCTGCCTGGGGATAAACCCCGAGTCCGAGGGAGAAGCCTGGTCCCCCTCCCAGAGCTGTAGTCCCTCTGAATTGCTGGCAGAAAGCAAAGAACTTGTGGTTTTACCTGTTACTATGGGGGCTGCTTTAACTTGAACTAAAGCAAGTGAACATCTGCATGCATAAGCAGCAGAAAGCTGTCCCTGTTACCAGTCACTGGGGGTCAGCTTTTGTACACAATCTGCCAAGAAAAGCGAGAGAGAAGCTGTTATAAAGGAATGGGGCATGGGAAGCCCCTTCACCTCTTCCATTTTTTGAGTGGTTCCTTGCTGTCCAGCCTTTGTGTGAAACGGCCACGTGCTCCCAAGCAAGGATGGCACACACAGGACACTGGGTCAAGGCAGCCGCTGCTACATGGCTCACTGAGGATGCTGATATTGTGCATGCTGATGGCACTGCTTCTCAGGACTCTCTAAGCCTCTACTCAGAGACGTAAAGCCAACGATTCCTGTTATCATTAGTGCCCTGGATGTCTATTTACATATCAGAATCTCATCATGCTATGTGCTGCACAACCCACGACGAACGCCCTCCTTGACGGCCAGGCAGCAGTGCTAGCAGCCCCAACAGCAGGGAGGCTGCGGGTGCCCGACAGCAGCCATACAGGGAAAGGAGCCTACAGACCAGTGATCTGCAAAGGGAGACCAGGTGCTTCTGCAGAGAAAATGAAACCTGTCAGTACTACTTCAACCTCTAAACCGACACCAGGCAGAGGAGAAGAGCCTCCCTGCTCTCTGCTCAGGAAGAGCCACATTGAAGTTTGCTTACTAGCTTCGTGGGCAGCTTTTCTTGCAGCCCTGTGCCACAAAGGTGTTTTGAAACAGCCCTGGCTCACTAAGGGCTCCAGTACCCTGCTGTGTTCTGTGAAGCTCAAGGATGAATATGTTAACTGGGAAGAAAATCTCAGTGCTCAGGTGTAAAGCTCTTTTTGAAGCATTTGGGTACCAGTGAGGGATAAGCAACACTTCCTAATAAAAAGCCACAATCTGCTTGTGCTGCAAAATATCAAGAGTTAAAGTGGTTCTGCTGCAAGATTGTCTTTGCTCAGCACTTTGGGAGATAGTCTACGTAAACTTGCTTTCATCTCTGATAGTCCCTTTTGCCCTCTCTGGCTATGGACTTCTTTTTGCTTTCTGACCCTAGTGATGGTGAATCTCTGCTGTCCCTCACAGTCAGCTGAATAATGCTTCCTCAAGGAAAGCTGCAGTAATCATTTGCATTATTATGATAACCCAGCTTCCATCTGGTGAAACCACAGGATGCTGCACCCAGCCTGCTTGAATCAGGATTGTGAATATTAAAGATAGAGCAGCAACCACAGGGTACAGAAACCATTTCTGAGATGGAAAATATTACTCTGCCATGTTGCAGTAGTATGGATCCAGAAGAACCAGCAAACATCATACTTTAGAGCTGGGAGACATGACACCAGGGCCTGGGAGAACAGGAGAACACATGAAAGGTGTTGATTGTAGAATTTAAAGCCAGAAGAAAGTTAGAGAAGCTGAGGATGGTCTGGTGCAGAGCACCAGTCAGGGATGTCAGGATGCTTACTTACCCTTGCATTGACCCTAACAGCCTGTGATTGAGTTGGAGCTGTGGTTCTCAACCTCAGGGGAGCCACACATTGCACCAAAGGGCTCCATGAGAGGTGACCAGGAAAAGCAAGTTCACCTACCCTGCACAGAAACCTTGAATGAAGCAAGTTCAAAGCCCCACTAGTGAAAAAACTGGAAACTATCAACTGAAATAAGGTTGACAAACATGAACTAAAGACCATTTGAATGCTGAACTTGAACAATTATTTTCAAAAATACCTTACAGCTGAAAAAGAAGGATTTTTCAGAAATAGTAAGTCTCATAGGAGCCCAAGTCCTGCTTTCAAAGTAGCTTGGCTACTGGGATACTGCATGGTACTGTGGGTCAGTGGGTTTGACCACACTTCTGAAGGCTGGATTTGGACTCCCAAGTCACTAATGGGGAAAATGGTTATTGTTTTTCCCTTCAAAGTCCAACCTGTTCCCCCGTGCATACATAGGTGTGGGGACAGCTGTCACAGGGAAAGATGCTTTAAAGCTGCAAGTGTAAAACCAGGCTGCTGGGCTTCGGCAGGGCCTGCCAGCCAGATTCCCGCAACTGCCCAGTGCACAAAGATGCAGCAGCACTGCTGATGGCAGGCTGGGGCCAGAGGCTCCAGTCCCCCATGTTACCATGAATAAAAATCCAGAAAGCCCTGAGCTTCCTGGAGAAACTGAGCTCTGGCAGGTCCTGTAGCCTCTTCAGCAGTGAGAGACATATTTAGGCAGCTTACAGTTGCTCTGCTGAACTGAAGGGTATTGTTATATTTGCTACATTTTTCTTTCCTTCCTCAGCTGTGCTGTTACCACTAGAGAACAGACACCATTTCTGGCGGGTGGTGAACCTTCTGCCAGTGGCCTTTGCTGGTGAGGTGCTGCTGTGGGACTTCACCAGGGAACCTGGGCACACACTGGGCTGCAGCTGGCTAAGTATCAGAAATAAACAGGCAAGGTTGCCTTGGCCATGCCAGCCAGCCAGCCAACAGGCAAGGTAAAAGCCAAGAAAATTGTTCCAGGAAAAAGAAAAGAAAAGCTTAATCTTAGTAAAAATATAGTCCCTGAGCACTGGCAGGGTCAGGGTCAGATTGGGTTACCCGTTGTATAAGCCCCTGTTATACAAGCCAAGGCAGAGCAGAGGCTTTCCCAGGACTATTCAATCCTGCTTTCTCTTGCTCAGTTTCACTTTGCTCCCTCATTCCTTCCTTCCTGCTATCCCTTCTCCTGATCCTTGCTTGGACGTCAAACAGTCCATCCAACTGCTTCTATCGCCATGATTTACTAGATCACACAAATCACTCGGTCTTTAAATAAAATATGAGTGTGGAAGCTATAAGTGGACCTAAAGTAACTCACGTGAGTGGCTGCAATAAAGGCAGCTCCTTATATGCTGCTTATCTGTGTAACAGACAAAGAAGCCTGTTACGCACTAGGGACACAGCCTGCTGTAATGCAGAGCAATCAGACCCCAGGGGCTAGATGCAAGCATCACTTAGACCTGTGCAGTCTGGACAACAACAGCAAATGGTGCTAAGGGGGCTCCTGATCACTGAGAAAATACACACCACGTGCTTGTCACATAGAAATAACATGACTGTTACTATTCATCCCCTGATCGACTTTAAACCAGCTGTTGAGGACATTATTATCCCCTTGAAGCATGCATGCTCCTCTTGGGGCACTCCATCCCATTCACCATGAGATTCTGCTTTTCCATGAAGAAGTGCCCCATCAGTGGCAAACTAGTATCATTGCTAATGCTCACCAGCCCTCCCTTTGCATCCCAGCACTCACCCTTCAGGCAGATGTTTTGGAAGCATCTTCAGGATATTTTTTTTTTCCAGTGGAGAAATGCAAAGGCTACTCTTCCTAAAAGACTTCCAGAGTCCCCTGGGAATAGCTGACTTCAATCCCTCAACCCTCCCTTTGCCAGATCACTGTCAATTCCCTGATCACCTGGAGAAAAGCAGCATTCACCAGAAGACACACACACACACTTTCCAGAGTCAGAACCACAACCTCCATTTGAAAACCTACTCCAACACAGTGCAAACATGCTATTTTTGACTTTTTTTCCTCATTTCTGCATGTTTGAGTAATTGCTTTCAACTCAGCACATTTCTGCAATACTTTAAAGCTCATTTCTCTGGTTTTAATATTCTAAGTTTGACTCCAAGACCCTAAAAAGCTGCTGAAATATATATTGGCAACTCATCATAGTCTTCCAAAGAAAGAGAAACATAACATTGTACTTCAAACAGAAAATTCACAGCAATTTTTAGAACTTTGGACATAAGGATGCCTTAACAAATACAACTTGCTTCGTAATCAACAAGAAAGGAAAGTAATTATCTAAAGCAGTCTTTTCATGACAGAGGGAAAGAAAACAGTAACCAAAACCCATTGACTTTAGAGGCTCCCAGTTGAGGCCTGCCCCTGCAGTAGGAAGACAACATACAGTTTTACCTGGAAGTGGGAGATCTTAAACATTTCAGACCTGGCCAATAATATACAATAGGACAGACTTTCTATTTATACATTATACAATACCAGACAAGTATAAAATACCTGTATCACTCATTTTCCTGCCCCCTTCTACAGACTCCTTTGAAAATCTTCAGTCTTTACCACATCTATCTTAGGACTTTTACTTGCAAAATCAAGACACCTGCTCCTTGCAGTCTGTTTTTCCTGCAGCACAGTAAATTGCTACTGTTTCAAATGCTTGGAAAAAAATTTTGAATGAAGTCCAAAGGAATATTCTGATTGCCAGTGCCTGTTCTGTCTTAACCTAGATCAGTTTGACATAAGCCATTTACTTCATGGTTAACCCGGAAAAATCCTGTAGGGAATATAAATTCATGCATTAATCCTGCTCACCATTTTGGTTCCACTTAGGTTTGGACGAAGGAGGTGAGTTGCAACCCGACTCAAATTTACTCCTTCGAATGCTTTAATAAAACACCACTCCGGAGCCCTTTGTGATCCTCACACAAACTCTTTAGTGCAGAGGAGAGAAAGAGACACCACTGTAAGTGCTGAGCATTACAATGAAACATAAATCAGCATTAAAGTTGCTCTGTGCTTAATGCTGCGGTTTAAGCAGCTAATCTTGTTTCAGTTGAATGGCATGTTCATTATAGCAAATAAATCAGTAACATGTAGGATTATTGAGAGGAAAGACATACTAAACCAGTTTAGGGCATCATATTGATTTTTTTTTTTTTTTTAGTATCTGATTTAGCTTGGCATTTTTCAACAGTCAGTTCTAATAAACTCTTGTATAGCACAGATTAAGCAGGTGGGAATGCTGCCCAGAAAGAGTATTATGAATAACTTAAGGCACTGGTTTAATTGCAGCAATCCATGATACTTACTGTGCTGGCACCAGAGGGGAATTTTCAGTATTAAAAGTTAAAACTTCAACTGAGCTACTAGTGAGCATCTCTCTTTTATGAAATATCTGAAAGTGCTTTCCAATATTTTCACCTCAGATGGGAGTAGGGGAAGATTTCAGAGTTCATTTAACTATTTAACTTATTTCCACCACAACTCATTATTTTTAAAAATAATTAGCAGCTTACTCGACACAACTTCGCATTTCTGACACTGCAAAATATTGCAACAGCATCCCTGCTGTCCTGCCACCCGGTCAGCCCTATTCTGCCCAGTCCCATTTGCAAAGAAGATGCACAAAAGCAAAAAGCAGAAACCCAGCTCACGCTTCATACAGCAGGCTCTTTTCTAAGCTATACTATAGCATATTCCCATATTCCTTCCCCACAGTGCCAGTTCCCTGGCACTAGCCTTGCCACTGCTCAGAGAAGTGAGCAGGAGCAACCTGATCCAACTATGGAGATGGTCCTGCTTCAGCAGGGACTTGGACTAGGTGACTTCCAGGGGTCTCAAAGTTGGACTGACAGGAGGAGAAGAAACACAGTTATGGCTTATGTGAAAGAGTAAAGTGCTCCCCAGTGACAAATGGCCTCCCCTCAGCCTCAGCAATGTGCCTATATCCACACAGAACGGAGATGCCCTGTAAAACACCAATGACATTTGTGGTAAGCAAGCTCCTGTCCCGCACACCATACACCAACACATCAAAGCAAGGATTTAGCAGGAAACAGGGGTGGGGAAGCCGTTTTACCTGGAGGAAGAATGCAGCTTTTTCTTCTCTGTATAAAGCTGAAAGTAACAAAGTCTCCCTGAAAAACAACAATCTCCCTCTTCCCTCACCTCTAATCTGTGCCAGGTAGGAAGGTCTATCTTAGCCCACTGCACCTCCAGAGAAGCGTTTGTGCTCACAGGTACTCCCACACACTCACGTTAGCAAGCACAAATCAGAAGAGAACCAGGCACCTCCTCTGGCCCTGAAGCAGATGCTGGGGAAAAAACAGTTTGGACCAGCACTATCCATCTTTCAAGCAGAGCAGATCCAAAGCACTGAAGCTGTGCACCATAGCAGAAGACACTGGTCTGACCACTCCCTAAGCCGACACTCAGTCCCAGGTACAGACCATGCCAGAAACCCTTCTGATGGCCAGCAGAGATGCTGGTATCTCTGTATTAAACACTTGCACTTGGAAAAGGTTATCACACAACTGACTCTGGTCATCAATCACACCTCCTGTTTTCTTCCTTTACATGTTATTTTTGCCTTAGATTAGGGTCTCCAAGATAGAACTGTATTTCAATTCTCAGCACAACTCAAGGCTACTAGTTGCACATAAATCATCTTAGCTGACTCCAGCAAGTAGCAACAGACACTGATCACAGCACTGGGAGAAGGAACACTTCAGACAAGTTGTAGAATTTATTAGCGCTGCTCTTCCAATGTGTAACTTTTTACAGTGGAAAAAATACAGAAGGTGCATCCTGCACAAACTTAATAAAGATCAGGCTAAGAATACTTGCACCAGACCCACAAGGAAAATTCACAATAAAATATGAAGAAAAATTACTAAGTTACCCATACATTCTGATTAGGAGTGCAGTGACTTTGCTAATCATACAGCTTATCATTCAAGAGAAACTCTATATTACAGGGCATGCAAACTAATGTATAAATTATCAGAAATGCAAGAACATTTGACAGTACTTGATTAACTGGACAGTAAGCACCAGAAACAACACATGAGGAATCTGAAGCCATTTTGTGGTTGTAGCAGGCATTTAATAAAGATGGAAAAAAGGAGCCATTACACAAAAGTATTTTTTATTTAAGTCCCCTCTTTAGTGCTAAAAAGGAGTCCTCATTCAGCTTGAAGTAGAAAAGGAGTTTTGTAAAAAGCCTTTGAACCAGGTTTACTTCACCATCCACAGCATCACACAAATCAGGTGCCCTCCCAGAAGGCAGCAGCTGCTTTTAAGTAACTCAGAAGCAAGTCCCTGTTGCTATCCCACTACTGGCTCCCATTCCCCAACCTGTGCAGGCAGCCCACCAGCATGTCCCACCACAGACCAGTGGGAGACCTGGGCTCAACTGCTCCATCTCCCTGCTACCAGTCCCCAACCTCACCTCCACCAAGGAGCCAGAGCCTCCCCTTTGCAGCTCAGCTGCAATCAAGGCCCCATTGGTACCCTCTTTTCTCAGTGTCTTTCAACCACTTGTGAACTTCAGCAGCCTCTCCCCCCAAAACACTGTTCTGAGGGTGCTTACAGACCCACATTTCCACACTGAATTACTCTGAGCCTCTGTGCCACTCACTGGGTAAATCCCCCACTCTTTCCACTTGCCCTTCTCCTGTGCTTACTCCCTTTCAAGTCCCTCTCCCAAGCATACAAGCAACCAGAACTGTTCCCTGGTTTTCCAGCTGAAGCCACACCTCACACACTGGCATTACAAATTTCCCAGCCTTCCTGGAAGTCCCTTGCAAGGGATGCACTGAGAGTTAAATTTGCCTTTGAGATACCCACATCCTACCACTAGTTCACAAGGCTACTACCATCAGGTGAGACACCCCGCTCTCTCCATGGTGAGGCACTGCACCGCCATTTTTAAAGAAATCTTCCAGCTCAACAGCAATCCAACACCGTGCCTGGTGAAGCTGAAAGAGTGGCCAGCACAGGAAACCAAAAGCCTCCCAACAAAGACAGCAAGTTATCACCACTAGCCTTACTCATGCACACCCATCCAAGAAACTCCGTAGCAACAGGAACCTTTCCATATACTTCAGTAGGCTTTGGCTGAGCTGAAACACTGCCCTTCCTCAGCACTTACAGTTCATTTGCTCTGTAATTCAGCACAGCACTGCTCTGAAAACATCTTTCTGATGCTGTTTTCCTGCAAGTGGCACAATGAGGAATAATAAACAGGCACTTCTGAACACAAACCCAGAACAGCAGGAGTATAAAACTACTATAAATGAAGCAACTAAGTAACCACATTGTTCATTGCTTATTAACAATCTTTATTAGAGCTGACTTTCTGTGTTTAGATGTTTCCTAGTAAGTATAAATATGAATCAAAGTGCTACCCCACAGTAAGAAATTTTTATTTGCACAAAAAAAGATACAAACAGCTAGTATTTCAAAGTTCATCCTATTTAGTACACATAATACCAAAAAGGCAAAGAATAAACCAAGATGAACAACTAGCAGCCAAAAGAATTCTAGTTCCCCTTCAACACAGTCTGTGTGCTTCCACATTTCTCTAGGAAATAGTATAAAGAGAATTCAATCAATTTATATATGAAAGATACTACAAAAAATATAGCACTGTGTAAAGAAAGTTAGTAGTACAAAGTTGGGGGGGGAGAAAGGAGAAAATAGTAGATGTAATATTAAAAATCTCAAGTGTAAACTTTACTGCTGCTTTAAAATAAAAAAACCAAAAGTCACATGAGTATTTCCGTTTGGCTTAGCAGCCAGGAAAATAAGAAAAGCTGATTTTTATTTTTTTTTTTAAAGTGCTTAACCACCATATCCAAAAGTAATGACTTTCAGACCTACTTAACATGAATGTGCTCAAAAAGCCACTGCTTACAGTATAAAAGCTGTCATTCTGAAATGTTGCACATACAAACTGGCTTTATCTGCACGAATGAAAGATTGCTTTGAACAGCTCTCAATCATATGATGTCCCAAATCAATGTAATGCTATTAAAGCAGGCAGCTGAATAAGTCCCAGAAAGTTGAAGAATAATAGATATAAAAAATAATGTTTTTTTTTTAAAGGCAGCATGCCTCTCCCAGCCACAAGAAGGTAACTTTACATAATAAGCAAGAGAGACACAGTTTTATATTATTGTTGTAAACTACCTAGAACAAACTGACTGTTGACCTAGTAATTCACATATTTAACAGAGGGAGATAAATACTTCTTCTTACTGTTAAAATACAAAAAGGCAATCATAGGTGGGACTAATCACTAACAGTTTTTTTACTTAAACATACTGTCAACTTGCCTTTAAAACCAACAGCATGTCCTAACTCCAAAAAAATCCACAAAAAATAACAAGAAAAACAAGAAAACCAATGACTTGAAAAGCTTTAGGACTGTTTGTTATGTTGTTATATATTTATTTGAGCCTTAGTGCAAAGGAAAAATTTAACATTCTAGGCTCCAAAGCAAGTCAAATACATAAGACTATTTCAGGGGGGTTTTTTGACAGACATCAGACACACAGATTGCAAGAGAAATTTAATGTTTTAGCTGTAATGGCCATTCATTTTTATCTCGAGGTTAGAAAACACATTTAAAAGTGGGAGCAAAGACTCTGGCATTCATTAACCTCAAGTACAGCTATAAATTGTTTCAACCCCACCACTCTCCCAAATCAGGACTATCATAACCAAACTGAACTGTCGGTATTGCTGCAGCCATTGAATTATGCCCACAGCCTGTTAGTAGCACTATCCATCCCCACAGTTATTGTATGAATTTCTCCACTAGCTTTGGAATTCTGCAAGCTCAGATTTGTTTACATTCATCTATTTCACAGGCCTATTTTTTTAAAACTATTTCATGAAAGTCATCAATTCCCAACACAGTATCTTCATTGTCCTTCAGGACAGTTTTTAAGTTAGAGAACACTCTGGTTCATTTACCACTAAAATACATTATTATCTAGAAAAGGTAACTTTCCCCTACAAAGTTCCTGTAAACACCTCTCTATTAAGCCATAGCAAGCTCTAGACCAGGAAATTCAGTACCTCCAGTGACTTGACTTTGCCTCACTTCTCTACAAAAACAACAAAAAAACCCTACCAAACAAAAAAAGACACCTTTATAATTAAAAAGTAAAGGAAATAACACAACAGACAGGCAAACAGTGAAGCATTCAGTTACCCAAGCAGACATCTGAAACAAGCCTCTGAAAACATAACATCTGAAAAGCAATTATTTTAGTGGTTAAAGTGAGTGAATTACTAAATATGCTGCCTGTTTCAGAGATAACTGAATACTGTAGTCATCAATGATTACTATTCAAGTCTAGCAGTGGCAGTTCTGTTGCTTTTGTTGCTGGCTTTGGACATTATATATTACCACTTTACCTGCATATTTCATGCCTTTTTTTTAAACAGGTATCAGCAGCATGACTTCAGAGCAGTTTAGGAAAGATGGGAACTTTCTTTTTTAAAGGTGTCCCATCCATCCCAAGTCTGGCAAGACTGAATATTACGTAAAATTAAACAAAATGTTTCAAGCAGGAACATCAAATATTATTTCAAGTTTTGTCTGTCTATGAAAATCACCTCAAAAAGATTCAGAATCTCAGACTTCTGTGAAACAAATATGATAGATATGGAAAAATACCATGCAAGGAAAGTGTAGCTATTCTATTGATGAGAAGTACAAAAGCTTAGAAACAGAAAAACACTAGCTTCAGCCCAAGACTGAAAAAACCCCATAGATTTTTCAAACCCAGAGTCCATAGAGTGTCACACAGCCCTGCCTTGTCATGTTTGTTAATATCCTCGCTTAGAAGTCAGACAGCATTTTGTTTAACTTGTGTTGCTCTGTATCATTACACTATACCATAATTAACTCCTCTTTTGTGCCGGCCTCATTCCAACACAATTGTACCCACTGTATAACAGCAGCAGTTCTCAGGTTTTGTTTTGCAGCTCAGCTGTATTTTTCTTGGATGTTCACAAGACTGGCATTTGACTGGATACGCTTGGCTAGAAAGGGAAAAATTATATGAAAATTAAGCACAAAGAATTCTGCAAAACTGGTCTCTCCACTCCCTCTATTTATCCGTAGTCTCTCCACTCCCTCTATTTATCCGACACAGACTTGCAAACAGCTTTCTGTTCACGTCCAGAAACTTTAATGAAAAGATATGGCTGAAGCTCTTTACTACCCTTCTTCAGGGGACAGCAGCAGACTAATAGTCACTATTAGCGCTGTCAGCACAGCTGCAGGCAGATCTGGCTGGGCCCCCTCTCCCACAAGAGCCAAGAGAGTCCCTGGCACCACCCAACTCCAACAGTGAAATGCCAGCACCATCACTTACGCAAAATGAGTATCCGTTTCTTCTGCTTCGAGTGAAGGAAACTACTAAGATAAAAAACAATAGGTAGGAAGAGAATAAAGGACGAAACTGCAATCACTGGGACTGTATCACTGCAGGGAACAGAACAGTTGAAAGTCCTGCTCCAAAGCTTCCGAGTGATGTTCATCTAAAAGAAAAACATAAGCAAGCCGTGAAAGCAAGCACATTCATTTTCACTGTGCAGCATGGCAAACACTCAGGCCTCAAGACATGCAAGTGTTCAAATATGACCTCAGAAAACAACACTTTAATAGATCTCCCCTCAAAAGCAAGCAAATCCCTGGAAATGTAGAAGCAAACAGTTTAAGCAAAGCCAAGATTTCACATCAAAACTTTTACAACCTTCAAAACCAGACTATACTCAGAGACATTGTAGACATTGCCATGTGCCTGTTGCCCAGAGAACTCACTGACGGCCTGCAGGTACAGGGCTAATCCCATACTTTCAACAGCACTCCCTTTGCCCAACCACTTAAAACCCCACAATATAACAAAGCTTTTTCCAAACATGTGTCACCAATGCTGAGGACCCCTAGAAACAGCTGCTGTAATATGGAATCAATTATTACACTGGCTAGAACAATAGCAGTAAAGCTTCAAATTAAAAGCCACAAGATTAAGAGATTATTTTTTTTTTATATCCATCCCCTTCACAATAACAAGAGATTAAAGTGCAGCTACTCAAATTGGAATACACTCAGCTGATGAGGAGCTTCAGTCATGCTCCTGCTGCACTGACTGAAGACAGGACCTAGCAAGACAGCCCCACCAAGCTAAATTCCCCCCACTGGACATCAGCCTGCCAAAGGCACTGTTGCCCATAATGTCCCACACCAAAAGGAAAAAGGCAAGCATAAATAGAAGACAAGCATAAACAGCTCAGATTAATAAAGACCTCCATGACAAGCTCTGCTGTTGAGTATTAATAAATACTTACTGCATCTTCCACATCGATACACAAGTGCGCAGAGTGCCCAGACTCACCACCTTGCCTGTTCATCCTTTGCAAGTTGTTATACAGGTCATTCAACATTTTGTAGGTTTCATTGCAGTTTTTACATACTTCTGTGTAGTTATTTGGTGACAGATAGATGGTTTGTCCCTAGGATTATAAAACAGCATTCATACAGAGTTTTAAAGCATTAAAAAAAAACCCCAAACTTAAAACTTAAAACCTAGAGTCACATTTTATATCAAAATACAGATTTCTAGCATTCTAGATTGAGTAGAGGCCCAGAGACACAAATTACATGAGAAGGCAGGAGGAAAAGGGACCAACTCTAATTCACTAGGGACAGGATCTATTTCCTGCAGATTACGCATCTCACTTATTTTTGAAGTACCAGTTCCCAGAAGGAGGAAAAAAAAAATTACTTGTAATTAGATGTTACTCTGGAGCCAGAGATCAGGTTCCTCAATACTGTGTTTTGTTTTTCATTTGCCCCTACCTAAACAAGTAACTGTTGTTACTGCTGAGCTGTACTGACAGGGACAGACTTTGCCATAGCACATAATCCTTTTCATTTGTGGACATCCTGGTTTTGGCTGAGACAGAGTCAATTTTCTTCCTAGTAGCTGGTATAGTGTTGTGTTTTGGATTTAGTATGAGAACAACGTTGATAACACAATGATGTTTTTAGTTGTTGCTAAGTACTGCTTATCCTAAGTTAAGGATTTTTCAGTTTCCCATGCTCTGCCAGCAAGCAAGTGCACAAGCAGCTGGGAGGGGACACAGCCAGGACAGCTGACCCCAGCTGACCAAAGGAATATTCCAGACCATATGACATCATGCTTAGCATATAAAGCTGGGGGAAGAAGGAGGACGGAGGGATGTTCAGAGTGATGGCATTTGTCTTCCCAAGTCACCATTACACATGATGGAGCCCTGCTGTCCTAGAGATGGCTGAACACCTGCCTGCCCATGGGAAGTGGTGAATTAATTCCTTGTTTTGCTTTGCTTCCATGCATGGCTTTTGCTTTTACCTATTAAACTTTCTTTAGCTAAACCTACCATTTTTCTCACTTTTTTTTCTCTAAAGATATTCCAACCCAGTAATGGTTGTATCAGCTACCCACCAGCCTCTGGGTGAAGTTCTAGTTCAGATATTGCTCCTGGCCGAGGCCTAAAGGCACATTTCCTAGAAATCATTAATAATAAAAAAAAAAAGGCAGACAGTTTCTTCAGACATTGTCTGACATCCATCATTTCCCATTTTTACCATTGAATGATCCCAGAACTTGGCCAGTTTCTGACTGAAATGAATATATGCACAGTTTCTTAGGCTATTCAGAGCATTTTCTTTGGGACCAATTACCACATCTATTTCACTAAGTGAATTATATTACCTTTGCAATATGGACAAACTTTGTCTACCCATAATTATACTAGTCAAAAGAATTGTTACAATGATTTAAGGTACTGGTCTTTCTGAACTAGTCTATATTATCAAAAGACTATTTAAAGATTGAATTGTTAAGTCAGAAGACAACAGTTCTCCAAAGAGGTAGAAAAAGAGACTTGCAGCATGCAGACATGATATTTCTTACTATATAATTATCAACTGTTGTGAATTCAGAAGTTCTGATGTGAAGTAGCACTGCAATTACATACAAAATGAAGTCAAGGTGAATATCAATTAGAATTAATTTTAGGCTCTCAATCTGTAAACATCTGCATTTTACAGATCATTGCTTTATCTGCTTAAAATTCACAAACTCACCAGCAGTTTATTTGCCTAATATGTATCTGCAGTTTATTCAGCATAAATAAGATTTTGCCAGCAATTAGAGGTTTTAGTGCTTCTCTTAAATACACAGCATAAATACCTGAAGGTTATGTTCAAAACATGTCAGAGATTTATTGAATAGATCCAGGAATTCTACAGTAGAATTTGATAATCCCTCACTGCTGTTCTTTAAACAATCTGTCAAAGAGAAAGAAAAACATCAGGATATTCTAATTTCTAACATTTCCATAGCCGACAAGCCCCAGACACTCCACTGCTGCAAAAAAGGCTCTCGACTATAAAAGACAGGTCTAGTCAACACTGCGCTTTCCTTATATGCCTGCCATTGATGTCTCAGACCTGCTGACCTATCTCTTCATCGAGAACATATTTCAGAATTAATTGGCCTTGATTAAGTGAAAGACGAAGACTATCATCAAGAGCTTTCTGAAGAGGGGTTCTGAATTATCTTTGGACTTTGAGATAAAACAAGACACTACTTTTATTTTCTACCCTGCAAATCTGGCTTTGCCCAGCAACAGTAACAGCCATTATGTGAAAGCAGAAGCACCAGCAGTGGAGGTGAAACAGAGAGCATCCAGGAAACAGCTAGACCACAAGCACAACACTAGAGTCAGAGTGTAGGTTATTGTTTAAGAAAAGAGCTGACCATTTCACCAGCTTTGAGGGGAGCTCTGGGGGCTTTCCTCCCAGTCATAGGCTCAACCCTACCATGTTACTACTTCCACCCATCCCACCCCTCTTCAGGCTCCCTAACCAGACCAACCCTTGAAAACAACTGTGGTTTGGGAATTCAGATGTTCAACAACAGCACCATGAGAGCATGCCAACATCCTAGAAAAGTCTCCTGAAAGAAGGAAACACCATCAGTGTTGAGGGAGAGCATTCAGCTGGACACTGGGCAGGCAGCACACAGGTCACAAGCTAAGCACAGCAGGACAGCACAGACCACAGAGCTCCTCCTGTACTGCCTTTCCAGCCCTCACACAGCCCAGACTCACAAATGAAAACAAGCTTCTAGGCTCTCAAGGAGCTCTGCAGCAAACCCAGCATCTTTGACACTCAACTCCATAGAGCTACTCTCACTGTTTTCTAGTGCAGGGTCCCACTTCCCACACTAGGAGAATGGCAAAAAGCCACAGTTTAGCTGTAAGCATGGCACAGCACCAGCAGCATGGAGAGAGTGAGATACAGGGATAGATTTGGACACCCTCCACCACCCACAAAATGAAATCAAAAGCATGACTGTGGAGGCAGATAGTGTTCAACATGTAAGCATCCCAGAGTTACTGACTTCATTAACAAACAAGGAAAAGTATGTAAGTTTTTAAAAAAATGGAAAGATGGAAAAAAACAGAAGGAACCACAATGAAGCTAAGGAAAGTCTCCAGAATGTCTGTAGATCACAAAGAAAACTAGCAAGACTATCTTTTGAAAGAATAGCCAAAAAAAATATTTATACAACTAAGTTTTCCAGCAGAATAGTGCTCTCAGATTTTGGCAGTATCCCTTACAGAGAAAAAGGCTCTTGTACCCTTCATTGGAGTGGCTCTAAGTTTAGGATTTTTGTGTTATCTACTGACTGTATTTAAATAAAAACATACAATTCCGATCTGTGCAAATTTTAGGGGCTAAGTCATTACAGTAGCAGAACAAGTCACATACTTGCACAGTTGGCTGCCTCCCAGGTTTCATTAAAGAACTCCGAAAGGGTCACAACTATCTGCAGCCTGTCTGAGGTCAAGATGCTTTTGGCACAATTGTGGCTCTCAGAAGAATTCTAGAAGAAAAAGGAAACAACCGAAAAAAAGCAATCAAGTGTTAAAAACACAAAGGGAAAAGTTTGAAACATATTTTAGGCAAGCACAGGTAAACAATCACAATGCATCGCATCGATATTTCTAGAATAGGCAGAGCAGAATTGACAGAACAATAATAATCTTTTGATCCACCAATTCATACTATGAGCAACACAGCCTACTGCACATGGTCTTTGAAGACCTACTAGGACTGCATGCAAGTCAGTCAAAAATATGTGACTGAGGAAAAACAAAAGAAAAAAAAGAAAAAAAGCAAGAGCAAGCAGAGACAGGGCCACCTCTGCCAGGCAGCTGGGCCACCATCCCAGCCAGAGAGAAGGATGGGATCGTTCTCATTAGGCTGAAGGAATATTTGAAGGAGCTGAACCAACAGACTGGCCTCAAAACAAACCAAACCCAAACAACAGAAAACAACATCTAAAATGGCTGTACCAACATACGGTATCAGCAGCAAACTTCCCCCCCAGTGCAGCAATACCAGGAACGCGGTCCTCCGTGAAGCAGCGCCTGCAGCCACCCCCCAAGCCTATGAGCAGGCCAGGCTCTCGTCCTCCCCAGATACCAAACTCAGTCTCCCTTAGCAAGGCACCCAAGGTACCCCATCCTCAAAGCAGGCACTGGCACAACTCTTACAGCAACTTACTCTTTGTGCCAAGCTCATAAAAAAAAAATGCAGAGCGACTATAAAAGCAGTCACCGAATAAACAGGAAGTATCCCTATCAGAATTCAGAACAATGTTTTTCTCCTTCAAAGCTTTCTTTTCTCTCTCAAATCACTGATACAAAACCATGACCTCCAGTCAGCTGACTCCTGTGCTCTAGCTCCTGGTTTCTGGCTGCTAAATTGACTTAAGCACGTCTCAAAATTGCCAAAGCTGCCAAAAGCCTCTTTGATAAGTGACATGGGACACACAAGAAAATAATCTCTTTAACGAGAAACAGGTTCCTTACAGACCTTTACGAGAGATCCAGTTTCTGCCTCTGTTAGAACAGGTTTATTTTTTAAGTAAGAAGTTTCCCTTGGAGACTCAACTGTACAAGTCAAATATTGCCACATCTGGCAACTCCTACGTTCACCCGCTTTCATTTCTACCAAATTACAAACAGATATGCAAGAAAACTGTTTATGCAGGAAACTGTCTGGTTGCTTCATGAAGGCCTTTAACTGTGAAACTTCCTCACCAGCTGCACTCACGAGTGGGCAAAAGCACTCTAAATCCAGAACTGAATCAAGTAGACCTGTATCACTCCTTAAATACATTTGCCTAATTTATTCTTTAATTAGCCTAGTGAGAAGGATTTTGCATTTTAGAGATGTCCAAAACTTACATTGGCTGCTTCTTTCACGTTGCACAATGACTACTGTAGGATGGCAAAGATAAAAACATCCGGTATCTGATTACTTGTGATCCTCGATTGAGGTTGCAAGACATCACCTCCTTTATTCATTCGGTTCATTAATCCATGCACAGAAGGAAAGCCAAATGCCCACCAATACAGATGTGTCCTCCAGACCACATCATGGACCAGTTCTCCCAGGCTGCAAGTACTCAAGCACAGCAGCTGCAATAAGTTCATACATATTCTAAGTACTGGGATGTTTGGCAACCTAATCCTAGCCAAAATATCATGCTGCAAATAACTAAGAGAATTACACAATCAATTTGTCACTTTCACATTACTTAGTTACTGGTATGAAACAGCTTCCACATGAGAAATAAGACAGACTACAGGATTGCAAACTAAAACAAGAGACCACTGGCTAGATATTTGCCCTGAAGAGGACGATTGTGAAATGAACGTCCATGCGCTTTTCCAATACAAGCATTGGGGGGTGGTGAGGGGAAACGGGCAGACAACAAATCAAAACCAGAAAGTTGTACTTTTTCACACAACAGGTAACTAAGCTGTGAAATGGTTTGCAGCAGGACATTGCGGCACCAGAAGTTTACCTGGATTTAAAGAGCAATAGATTTTTCTTGTCAATGGCGATTCTAAATACAGATTCAGAAATCCCAAGACTGAAAGCACAATCCATGCAACAAACTGCTATAAACTTGCTCTCTGCTTGTACTCTTACCAGGGGACCCACTTCTAGCCATCATCAGAGAACAGACAAAGGTCCTTTGGTCTGATCCGCTATTGTCATCCTCACACCATCCCAGGGACTAACTTTTTCAGATGGATAAACTGGATGAGAACATGCAAAGCTAGTCATGAACCACCTCCAACACCAAGAAATGGGGAAAAAAGAAAGAAAAAAGAAAGAAAAAAAAAAAGGATGATCAAGAGTCTGGAGGATGTAAACACCAGACCCAGCTTCAGTCAAGTTTTCCCACTGGTGGGGTCCACAGACTCCAGCCAGAGCTCAGGACTTATAGTTTGCTGCCACACATTCCCATCAGCTTTGAAGCCAAGAACACTGTGACACGGCTCCCCACAGATGATGTGCATCCCCTGCCACAGCCTCAGAGACCATCAGGTTTCCAAGAAGCGCCGGGCAACTAAGCTCTGGCAGCGCTCCTTCTTAGTGCTATACAAGGACCTGTGAGCCCCGAGCGCTGCTTTAGCCGTTGCTACATCAGCTAGAACAACTCAAGTTCTTCCACTTGCACAGAGAAGCAAAGCATCTTTCTGCAGGTGGAGCTGCCTGCCCCTGACCATGCCAGGAGCTAGCTGGCTGCATGGACCGTGCCAGAGCGCCGGGCAGCAGCAGGCACCCGCCACCGGCGCTTCCCAAACGCTCCCAGCCTCTGCTAAACCTCCCGACGCGCCCGGCGGGGCTCACAGCGTGGCAACTGACCTTCGCGGGCTGGAGACCCGCTTGCCTCAAACAAACACGGGTGCCCAGCTCACGTCGCCAGCCGCGCCGGGGCCCGGCCGAGCGCACGCCGCCTCCCCTCCCACCCTCCCCGGGCCGGAGCGCGGGGCTGGGCCGGGCCGGG
>JANZLQ010000013.1:21355326-21370110 GCA_026212715.1 Elanus axillaris
CGGGAGGGTCCTGGGGGGGGACCCGCGGGGCGCGCGGCGGCCGCGCGTGTGCGTGCGGGCGCGCGCTCCCGCTGCGGGCGCGCGTGCGAAAAATCTGTCCGGTTCCTCGCTGTCCGAGAGTTTGGCTTTTCCTTTTATTTAATCCACTGGAAACGGGTTTTGCCTCGCCAACAGTTTGGGGGTTTTGGGGTGGGGTCGTGGGGTTTTTTCCTGGGTTGTCACTTGTCAAAAGGGTCGGGGGACGTATACTGTGGAAGGCGACAATTCACTTTATGGTCTCCCCCCTCCCCTTGGAGATTTCGTTTTATGATAGTACGTAACGATGCCTCTCCTTCCCTTTTTCTTCCCCCCCCCTCTTCCTTCCCCCCCCCTTCTTCCTTTTTTTCCTTCTTGCTTTTCCCTTCCTTCCCTTTCTTCTCTTTCCCTTCCTTCCCTTTTCCTTTCCTTCCCTCTCTGGCTCGCTCTCTCCCCGCTTCCCGTCCTGTACCCCCGTCCCCTCCTCTCTCCCTCTACACCCGCAGGTGAACGGTGCGAGTGCTGCGGCAATAGGAGAAGCCCGAGGTGAGTTCGATTTTCCGTACTTTGCTTGCGCTGTGCTCTGGGAGAGCCCTGCCCGCCCTTCGCTCCCCACCAAGCGAAGCTCCTTCTCCCTCCCACCAGCCGTTTGCGTGACTACATGCTCAACAGGCGCCTTCCCCGCGGGAACAATACACCCGAGGGACTGATTTTTGAGGAGGAGGCTGCCGGGCTGGTAACTGTATATTAACCCCGCGGCTTTTGTTTTAGCGTTAACCACCCGGGCTTGACGTCACCCTGGCTGGCAGCGGGAGGAGGTAGCACTTCGGCAGCCCCGCTGGGAAATCACGCCGGCTCCCTTCCCCAGGGCTCTCCTCTCCGCTTCCCACGCGGGACCTGCGTCCTCCCCGGCACTTTTGAAAGTTCTTTGTGACACGCATCCCGAAGTCCTTCCCCGTAGCGGGAACCGGCCGCCGGTGGCCAAGGCCCTCCTCCCCCCCGCCGCCCGGCAGCTTGACGGCCAGCGCCTCGGCGGCGTAGAGGCGGGCGGGCGCGGCGGCGGCGCCGTCGGGGCAGGGCTCGCCCAGCCCGCCCAGCTTCTGGCCCAGCACCAGCGGCGGGACGTGCGGGAAGGAGCGGGCGGGCTGCGAGAAGGCGCTCTTGCGCTCCTCCGCCCCGCCGCCGGGGCCGCCGGTCTCCCCGGGGCGGGCGGTGCGCGGGGCCGGTCCCGCCGCGGGGTGCTGAACAGCACCCTCCCCTCGAAGTGTGGCTTCGGGCGTTTAAACATCGATTTTGTTAATTAGTCGAATCATTAAGGGCCGGGGAGAGCGGCCCGGGGAGGGAAGGCTTTGTCCCGGGCTGGGTTAGCGCTCCGCCGGCCCGGCCCGGGCTGCATTTCGCTCTTCGTGGAGGTTTTTTTTTCTTTCTTCTTTTTTCCTTTTTTCTCTCGTTTTTTTCTTAAGCGGTCGAAGGACACAATGAGAACGGCCCCGAAGCGAAAAGGGTTAGACCGGGAAGGGGAGCCGGGAGGAATCTCCAGCCCTTCCCCGCCTTCCCTTCAAACCCGAAAGGCCGGAATATTAACTTTTTTCCCCCTGCATCTTGTCAATGCTATCATGGCTTTGATGGGAGGGTCTTCAAGGTGGCACATTTCTGAACTTAACCCCTTTTCAAACTAACTCTCTACCTCCCTTGTTAGTGCCCAGCTCTGAACTTCTGAAGAGTATTTTTGTGTGAGTCAGGGTTCATTCACTCGGGGGCTTTTGTAGGACTTTCTTCCTTTCAGCCCTCAGTGTGTTACACCAATTAAAGGACGACGTGCTGTAAATGTAATGGGCCGAGCAGTGATTGTTTTTGACAAGCAACAAAACACATAGATCCACCCCTTAGATTAGGCCGTTGAAGGGAGGTTCATGCCGGTCAGTTTACTGAATAGTTCATGAACTGTAATTCTGAGGGCTTGTGTGAAAGAAAATGTCTCTCTCCCTTTCTCTCCCCCCCCCCCCAAAAGAAGAAACACCAAGCATCTCTAGGGGGAAGGGGATGGCTGGGAGGGTGAGGGGAGTTGGAGGAGAGCAGAGGTGGCTTTGTCTTGTCATTTAGGAAGAAAAAAAAAGCTAACAGTCAAGCCACTTTATGTCACTAAACATGTCAGCCTCCTTCACAGAGATGCTCCTCTCCTTACATCTTTATAGGCAGCCTTGAGCTAATAACCCACTAACTGCTCCCATCCACACAGTATTTTTATCTGGCCCAGAGCTCCCTTGTAGCTGCACCAGAAGTCTTGGTAATTCTGACTTCATTTCACAGGAGGAAGAAAATACGGATTAGAGTCGAATGTTTCGAGGAGCAGAAAGCACAAGAAATGTCATAGTATCGTATCATCAGCCTGATCCAGTTCCTCTTCAGCACAGTGTGGGGAAAAAAAGGGGGGGGGGGCAATCCTTGAATCCTCTATAACCTGAACAGGAGCTGAATCAAGGGGGTTTGGGAAATGGAAAATGATCCTTCCCCAAATGCCCAAGGGCCAAGGGGGTGCTGACCTTGTAATTTATTTAAGTCAAAGCAACCTGGATATTCCAGGGAAGGGGTAGGCACAGTTGCAAGCTGTGGAAAGAGTGGGAAGAAAGAGATGGATGTTTCTTCTTGAAAAGAAATGAGTTCCTTCAGTCTTTGCTATGAAGATTATCCTGGGCATGTCACATTCTCTTTAATCCCAGAGGCATCTGCGGTCCTGCAGCTGCACGGGTACCACGTGCAGGTTTCTGAAGGGAACCACAATAGTGCAACTCTGTTGAGACAGGGTGGGAGCAAATACAGCACAGAAATGCCTTGAGAGCCCTTTGGGAGAGGGATATGCCTTAGCGTGTGACCCCAAAAGCCAGCCTGTGGGGTGATCTCTGGGAAGAAAGCTACCTCAGGAGCTCCTGCTGAAGAAACCCAACAAGATCTGCTCTCCACTTTTGCCCGGGCATCATTTTACCCCTGAATTGATAAGTTAAATTAATAATCTGTCTTGCTTTCAGATGTGCTATTTCTCTAGGCATTTGTTTAGCTACTCCCAGGGTTTGCTAAATCCCTGTTAATTCCTGCGGGGCCTCAGCAAACCCCAGTGACACTTGTGGAAATGATGGGGCTAGCTCCCTCTTGAAGATCCATAATTACTGCCGTGCAATAACCAGATTGCAGCCGTCTGGGCCTAGACAGCAGCTCATAGCAGATTTTTCTAACTCTTCTTCCCTTCAGTTCAATACAATGGGACCTAATTCCTGCAACACTTTTTTTTGGATGCAGCAAGTTGTTTACACTGGTGATAAGTGTACTGTATGTGCTGTAAAATTTGTACTTGTTACTGCAGGAGATTAATGAATATGTGAATCATAGCTGAGGAGTTTAACTCTCATTGACTTCATTATGCCGAAGGTATCAGGAGACAAAAAGGCATGTGTCCTAACTCATAAACAGAAGTACCTCACTAAGTCCAGTTCACAGGCCCCACTAGAGCAGATTTTACATCTGCTCCCCCAAAAGGACTGTGTGCTGCTCACACTGGCACACAGACTGCAGTCATCTGAGGCTGCAAACACCATGGGAGACAGGGAGGTTGCATGGACAATGGGCAGATATCAAAGGGGAGATGTCTGACTTGGGGGTGTGAAATCTGCTCCCAAGGGAGGTGGATCAGAAGAGGGTGCAGGTCAGCAAGGACCGAGAGATGCTGCACACTGTGTGCCCTTGCCAAGGATAAGATCACTGCTTGATCTGTGGTTGATTAACAACAGTGCAAAATGCTGCAAAGTATTATGGTACACCCAGAAATATGTAAAAGAGCCCCCTCCTCTATTTCCCAGCCTTCTCAGCAGTGGTGGGGGAGAAAGCTCCACCTCGTAAAATGAAGTGGAGGTATTTCCACTGATAGAGGCTTCCTGAAGAATTTCTTCTTCTTGTTCCTCTCCAACTAGGTCTTCTCCAAAGACTTAGCCCAGGAAAGCTAAGGAAATTCTCTTTTTCAGGTTGGGAGAGAATATTCAAAACAGCCAAGTAAAACAAGTTATAAATTTGTAAACATTTCTGTCATGCAAATGGCCCGTTCTGGTTGCATAGCAGTAGGGCGATTCTTATTTGGGAGAGAAAGCATAACCCATGCAGGGGTTGCCAGTTGTACGTAATGTAGCCGTCCTAAGCTGGTGCCAAACAACCTTTCTGCTATGCCAAACCATCCCAGATTTTGTGTAAATTTATTACACCAAGCACACAGCAGCTGTTTAATTGCAGAGAATTTAGGACAGGAAGTGAAGAATAAATCTGCATCCAATTGAATTCGCAGCATGTAATTATCTGGAGCACAAATGGGTAAATAACTAAAACTAATGTGTCTAGGAAAATAAAAGCACACATATAGACACATATTTGTGTGGGGAATGGAAGTGTGTTTCATTCAAGTAAAATGACTCACTCACAGCGTTCCCTTGATCTGGCTCCAAGTGTTTGCAGTGTGCCTTGTGATTCTCGCCTGAAGAGAGAAGTCTCACTACATGACTTCAAAGCACGGTAACTTTTCCAGGTGTTACAGAGTATTTTACAGCAGCAGTTCTCATGATCTGATGACTCGGAATAGCAGGCAGGAGGAAATTAGACTGTAAATTCATCACATGAATGAAATGAGTGGAGATTTGTGCCGTGTCAGGCTGGCCGTACTCTCTTCTAAGGGATGTTGAGGAATGAGAAAAGGCACCCACTTTTACCAGTGAAGAAATGACTGTGCTTGTGGCTTCCACAGAACTGGAGAAAATGAGGACTGGGAAGGATTCCTTTTTATGTATCCCCTCTCAGACACATGTACAGCGTTTTTTACGCTTCCTGCAATTCTGAACTTTTCCTAAGGATAATAGAGGAGCGTGGGTGTGTTTTCTCAGAACAGGTTTTAATTTTTGCCAATTGCTGTGAAAAATTCATATTTGAAAATGGACCAGTAAAAAAGTATACACTCAATGAAGGTGGATGGGCTGCAGTAAGATGCCTCCCGAAAATGTGTGGAGAATGTTCTGGCTAGTAGATAGGTGATTGGCAAGTAATGTAATCTCCTGAGGAGATGGTTTTCAGATCTCCTCCCTGAATAGATGTTGAAAGCACTGTCCTGCTTATCCAAGTTAACAGGGTGTGTATACAGCACTGCGTAGCTGCGTGCAGCAGGACAGCTCTAGTCTGAAAAATCTGTAACCAAGACTTACTCGTAAATGCGGTATCCAGAAAGAGTGCCTACTAATCCGCTCCCTGCATTTTCCCTCTTCTCCTCTACGCAATTTTCCATGGCTTGCATAACCATTTGGACACTCGTGTTAATGCTGTATATCCATTCCTCAAGCTATGGGCCACTTTTGCAGTCTTCTTAACTCCCAGGATTTCTCAGACAACTCACTGCAGGGGGAAAAAAAATTCTACTGAACTAATCATACACATTCCTTTTGGTGGCAGAGTTTATTAAAGACTTTCAATTTTAATTTTTTTTTTTAAATGGAGGTATTTTTTGGAGATGAAGTAAATGGAGAGGATCAAAGCAATTTTTCATTACTGGGTGGCTGAATGATGGTTAGTGAGACTAGAGGAGATTGACTGTTTTGTAGAGAGATTAGGAGAATTCACATTGCCGCTGAATGAAAGGTGGAGGAGGCAGAAACCCTAAACAAGTGAATTCAATTACTTCTGAAAGGAATAGGGTAAATGAGGATTCTCTCTTTGGGTTTGCTCCAGGAAATATGTCTGAAAAGTTTGTTGGAGAATACCAGTCATCCAAACCCTAAGTTTGCTTTTTTGTAAAAACTCATCACTCTGTGGCAGCGTGTGATTTGGAAATGCTTCCCTTGTTTTGTGTATGCTGTTGGCATGTCACCTCTTCAGTTAATTTCGCTCTCAAATTACACCACCCAGTACAACTTGTTTGCACATGTGGCAAGGGTTTCAAAAGGAATATAAACCTGATTCCAAGCCCACCGGAGTTAAAGAAGAGATCCTCCTCAGCTTCCCTGGATAACAGCCCTGGCAGAAGGAGCATTGGGCCAGGTTGTCGGCAGGGCAGTACGCTGGGGTGTGATTGCTGGCGCTGGGAGGGATGCTCTGCTCTGAGCTTTGGTGTGTGCTGGCACAGCCTGTGACAGCCTAGAGTTCACAACCTGGGAAGTTTGGAGTTTCAGTTTATTTGCTATGTGGTGATTTTGTAAGCAGTATGGCACGGTAGAAAGTAGCATTTGTTGCACAGGCTATTAGAGCAATGTCTCTTGATTAAGAAGTGGCATGTTCTTGTTGCCGGCCTGTATCTCTGTTGGGTGTCCCTAGAGCAGGAGAGCCCCCCCAGGCACACAGCAGTCTCCTCTCTTTCCTGCTGCATATGAGGGTGCTAAGCACAGAGGGTCTCCCCGCTCCCCTGGGACCTCCAGGCACTGCCAGGGCAAGGACTAGGAGCTGAGGCAGTGACTTCTGCAGGGCTAGGTAAGGAGGAGGTACCCCAGGGGCACCTCTCCCCTCACCCTGACGTGTCAGAAGGCACTGCTGAACAAGGCAGACTGGAGGCACTCTGACTTGCAGATGTTCCTTCCATGCAGAGATTGCTCCTTTCCACACCTGCTGGGCCCCTGCTGGCCCCAGCACCGTCCCTTGGTGCTGCAAACCTGACATACCCCCACTCCCTTCATACCTCCCACCCTGCCACAGTCTGTACCTGCCAACGTCTGTTCCCTCCCCTGTGGGTGCTTCTGCCCCCCCAGATCCCCCCAGCTCATGGGGCACAGTTCTCTACGTTTGGTCATAGAAAAACCACCTCCTCCTCAGTTCTGGATGCCATAGAAAAGTCTCACAGTCTCTTGGCAGAGTTACTGGGCAAGGTCCTGTAGAGGATGCAGGGGAAAACAGATCTCTGCCTTTCACTGTCTCCTAGGTTATGTCCTCAGTTTCTCCTATCCCTCCCACTGTTCCTCCTCATCCTTTCCCACTGCAGCAGGTGGGGTTACATTTTATTCGCTCTGACATAACTATGCATTTTGACTGTGTGTTCTGGAGAGGTAAACAGGGACTTCTGTTGATTAGAACAAGATAACCTTTGAGGATCCATCTCAGCTTTTTTTTTCCCTCTCTGAAAAAGTAAACAAAATTTCCTCCTTCCCGAAACTGAGTTTAAGGTCTTACACACACCGCAGAGCTGGCAGGAGTCAGGAAGGCTGTTCTCTCTCTGCAGCGGAGTGTAAGAGAACAGCCCTAACCAAGTGTGCTGGGTTGACCTCAGGTGCAGGAAAAGGTAGTAAAGGGTGCCTGTGTAAGGAGCTATCTTCCCAACTGTTTCCAAGGTTCACTCTTGAAGGACTTGTCTTGCTCTTCTCCCAACCCCCACAACAAAAAGCAACACCCAGAAAACCAAGTTGCCGGGAAAAACAGCTCACTTAGCGGAGCAGAAGAGCACAGAGGATCCAAATCTGCAGCTGGGGGGAACGCGTGCTGTTCCATGAAAGTAAATGAAGCTGTGCTGCTTTCTCCCAGCTGATGATGTGACCTACAGACCTTAGCTATATAATACATGCTGTATATTTGTGCTGTGTACAACCATGTGGCAAACTCTCTCTCTCATCAGGGATGTTCCTGGTTGCAGGAGGAGTTCAGGAGACTGAAGGAAAATCTTGGGCACATCCCTTTCTACATCCCTTCTCTAATAAATCCTTAACCAGCTTCTTCCTTACTCCTAGATGTCTATTCTGCCCCAACGGCTTTATTATTGCAAAGAGCTCATTTCTTGCCAAATTTCTTATGCTTTTTTTCTGGTGCTTTACTTAGCACAAATCCTCTAATAGTTTGCCTATGATTTTTTGCATTCTCCAAATATCTGGCAGTTTCAAAACACTTGTATAGCTCAGGACTGAGATATGAGGTATTTAGGATCATCAGCTTGTACCAGAACCATCACTGGATAAGTTTTCTCACCTTTTACATAGTTTTCTCTTTAATGTCTGTTACAATGACAGTTCTCCAGCAGTCATGGATGAGTACATTTGCCAACAGATTTTCTAGTTACCTGACGTGCTATATCCAAGGCAGAGTCCTTGGGAAGTGTCTACATTTCTCCAGCGTATCCGATCCCGTGTCTAGTAGTATTCAAGACATGCACCAGAAAGTTTTGAATCTGAACATGTTATGGAAGTGGAGGGACAATCTTCTCTTCTAGAATACCTCTCTTCAGCAATCTGGCTCAGGGCAACATTGCACCTGACTTCCATCAGGCAGCTGGGACAAGGTGTCTGTAGTGCCCTTCTTATTCCAGGACGTGGGTATGACTACAAAACCCCACCACTTCCCCCATTTTCAGGCAAACTGCCTCTCTGAACTCCTGTTTCCAAAGTCTCTGCATTACTTAGACCATTGTTGATATTAGATCTCCAACTGTATAAATTAAATATTAAATCTTCAAATGGACATACCATTGGTGTTCTTGTTTCAGAGCAGCCTCCTGTCTGCAGGGACTAGCATCTTGGCCTACAGGGGCTACAAACCCCCTAAAGGGTTTTAAAATTGGATCTGCCAAGGCAAAAGCAACCTTAATTCTGAAAGTAGTTAACTCTCACATGCCACTGCAGTTGGTGACTCTTTCTCACCCCATTTATGTAGTGGTTCTGCAATATTGGCAAATCCACAAATAAGGCCTTCGTAGTAAATTCAGAGCCCCACAAAACTCTGCACATCTGTGACTGCCTGGGAAATTGCCCAGTCCTGTGCACAGCCATATTTTTCTTTTTGTTAGAGAAAACTCTCTCTCGTCGGGTTGTGTGTCCATGAGAAGCTGCCTCTTTTCACAGCAACTCTTATTTCAGGAAGCTCAAGTTCAGTGGCAGCCTTGATCTGATCCCAGGCTGGTTGTAAATGCAGTCTTTCTTACCAGCACTCTCCAAGCGTGCCCAGAGCCATCTCGGCACAGCAGACAGGCTGAGGGGGACCTACTTTGCAGTGACCGCTTCCAAGATCACTCAGTGTCAGCCAGAAGCCGGCACTTTCAAGTGCTGCTTACTGACGCAGTAGAAATGCTGTCTCCTGCCCTTCACCCCTGCTCTTTGCTTCCACTGCCACTTGCCAATTCTTCTTAAAACCAAGTATGGAAACCAGACTGAAACACTGCAATATCCAAGGTGTTACCCTTTCACGACAGCGACTGCACCTACTATGGCATTATTTCTTTCAGCGTGTTCTACTTTGTACTGAGGCATGCACTATCATCTCCCTTAACCAGACCTGTGGCTGACATCCATGTTACTGCTGAAGGCACCTTTAGGTCTTCCGGGGTCTGTACAAGGCCTTCTCCCCAGACAGTGTGGAGCAGTTTAATGGGTCAGTGCCTCTAAAGATGAGCCTTGAGTCTTCATTATGAAGTTAAACCAGGACTTCAGTACTCACAGGAACCATCCTTGAACCCTTACCAGAGGCACAGCTTCATAGTCTTTTTCATTAACTAGAGCCATTAAAAGATGACCTGACCCATTTCTCCATTTGCTGCCCCCCTAACTCACAACTGCACAGTTACCATAACTTCTGGCTGTGTCCGTGTTAGCAAGAACTTTGGCTCCAGAGAGGACTGAAACAATTATTGGCCTCCAAATCTTCACTGCATGCAGCCTGGGGGGGTTTCCTCCCTATAACATTTAGTCAGCTTCTCTGGACCAAACACCCCACCACACAAGTGGATGGGACGCTTGAAACATGTTCGGTGGGCATCTGAGCTTCCCAAGTAGTGTCCTCTGACAGGAGATGAGCTCATACGCACTACAGCTGCTCTGTCACTGAGCCAACCTGCAGCAAGTGGGGGTCATCATGGGATTAGCTTCAAAACTGCGCTGCTACTCCAAAGCAACCTGCTTATGCAGGCACCGCCCCTGATGCACAGCAGCATTCACTGCCAAGATTTTCCAGATCTCAAGGCACATCTTGGATCCTCCTTAGCTTTCTTTTACTAGCAGAGACTGTGTTATGACAACTTCTTCTCCCATAAGCGAGGTCACTCATGCCTTACAGATCAAATACTTTCAGCTCATCTACTTCATCCATGCAACATCTACAAGGCCAGCAGTCTAGACCCCGCTGTTTGGAGACCGGCCTTTCACAACAAGCTGTGGAGCAGTCTGCATGGTCCCTACCATGCTCTCTCCTCGCTTCAGCCCATGTCCACGCAATGACTTCTATGCTCAGCTGGTACCCACTATCCTCAGAGCTGATAACCCCTGACACATTGGGCCACAGCCAATCCCCCTGCTTAAGATGGCAAGGTCAGCATCTCTGACCCTTGTACTGCCACACTTTGACTTTCAGATCAATAAGCTGCAGCGGTTCTCCTCCAAAGCTGGGCAAGGGCTTTCACTGGGTACCTCAAGTTACTCCATTTTGGCAACACTCCAGGCTATCCTTATTGTGTATTTCCCTACCTGCCCCCCCTTAAATGAGCAGTTAACAGGGCTGCTTCCCTTAGCATCCATTTTCCTCATCACACAAACTTATTGTATCATTCCTTCTAATCATGCAGAAGAGCCATCTGGAGAATTCCCATCCCATGTATCAGACTCTCATCCATACTCACCGTGTCCGCAGCGCTGAGCTCATGTCTCTCTCCTGCAGCGATGTCCTCTTTCAGTGTACAGCTGCACCCGAGCCCCATGGCAAATTCCAGCACCTCTCAGAATGGTTCTGGCCTCCTTTCACTGATCTTTCCAGGCCAGGCCAAGTCCAGCTGAGTCCGTCTCAGCTGGTCCATTGCCAAAGCATCTTGGCAGCCGTTGCTGGAAGCATGCCAGGAGGGAAGGCTTCTCAGGTTCCCTCTCAGCTTAGGTAGATTCTCCCCTTCTCTTGTCTGAGATCCCTGCTGAGCCCCAGCCTCCTGGGCTAGTTTCTGGCTTCAGGCTGTGTGCCCTGGTTTGGAAATGGAGTGGAAAACTGAGTCTTTTTTGCTGCAGGTAGTGCTTCAGACCTGTTTGGTTCCTGGGAAACACTGTTGCTGTCCATCTTCTCTGACTTAAAGGTTCTGGGCATACCTCCTCAGATCATTCACTGCAATTTTTTTGGCAGTTTCTTATATACTGGGACAGTTTGTTTGACTTCTTCCCTTCTGGTTTCTGCAGTTGTGACAGTGTTAGGTAAGGCTAGGCAATAGAAGTCCTCTGACAGTCTTAATTCCACATCAGGTTTTTGACTTTTGCAACTTTCTGATTTCCTTGTGCTGTTGGTATTTTTAGCTTTTTAAATGCTTACTGCTGTCCTGCTCAGTTAGTAACCTCCAAGCTTGCCAAAGATTCCTTGGCCTCCCCTGTCCCCGGAAAAGCTGCTGGTCCTCAGCCATCTGCTTACTGGTTCCTTATTCATCTATTTTGAATTTGTTCCAGCTTCTGCTGCCCCCAAAAAAATTTACCTCCAGTTTCAGGCCATCTCCCAAGCTTTTCAGCAAAGCCTTCAGATGTTGCTTTAATCCCTTCTGCAAGGTCTCATGCTCTTTTCTCTGGTCTTTAGACCTTATTTTAGTCACTTGTGATAGCCTCCATTTCTGCAGGTTTTGTTCACAGAATTCCACAGGAAGTCTCAGTGCATGGCAGAGCACAGCATTCCTGTTTTCCTTTCTCTACTAGAGACAGCTCATTTGATATAACCTAGAATTGCATTTGCCTACTTGGCAACCCTATAACTTTAGTGTCTCATGGTCAGAAATAGAAGGAGGTTTTTTTTTATTTTCCCTTTTGCATTTCTACGTAATGAACTTCTGGCTTCAAGCAGAAATCCTTCTGATTCATCCTTAAGGGCATTTTAAATGATTACAAACAACTTCCATTCTATTTGTAAACTCCATCAGCTCTTCCTGTTGGATATTCCTGCCCTTCTGTGTATAGCTGATGCTGCTATGTTTTGCATCCAGATATTTATTAAAAATAAAAATCTTCTTGAGAAACTCCAGGAGTGATTTTCCTTGATCTGGCAACTCGCCTTTCAGCATAGCCAACCGTCTCCTCTTCTCTAGCCAGCTCCTTTTCTACCTCATGGCTCTCCAGTGATCCTCCATTCCTCCCACAAGGTGTTATATGCTGGACTCCCTTCACTAGAAAATGCTTCTGGTTTAGCTACAGGACTCAATTTCAAGGTTGAGCCTAACTCAGATGAAGCTGTTGTCCAGACCCCCTTTATACTTCAAGGAGGGGAGTAGGCATGTTGAGGGCACAGTTCATCTCATCTTGACATGGGAGTCTGAAACAGGTCAAAAGAACAAGCTTTACAAGTGTTCCTCTGTCCCCCTTGAATAGAAAAAGACATTCAAGACACTGAACCAGGAGCAAATGCCTAAAGCTAGGTGGAATTATCTACCTTCTAGATACCTGGACTTCTCCACAAATCCCTTCCATGACGCTTTTAGAGAAGATGGCAGAGGGAAAAACTGCACAAGCAGCCAAAACCAGGCTCCTGCACACCCAGAGAACCTCCTACAGTTTTGACTGGACTTCTTTTGCCTTGTCTCCTGTACTGATTCCTTCCTGTGCCATTTTAGGAAATTTAAATTAAGTGGCTTAAAAAAAAAACCAACCCACTTTCCCCCTTCTCTGTCTCTTGTAAGTGCTGCTATATTGAACATAATTAAAAAGCAATACTAGTGTGCACCTTTTACAAGCCCTCTCAAAGCTGTGTTAACAGTAAAATCACTGTGAAATTGTGTTTGCTTTGCTCCCAGTCACAGCCACCAAGGGAAAAAAAAATCACATGAAAAATCCAGTAAAGTTCCATATCAAGTGCACCAATTTGGGCTGCAACTCCAGAGCATCAGCTGAGAAAAAAAACATCTGTAAGTCACCTTCTCATCCTTTGTATGCTTCTTATAGCTACAGATACAAGAATCTTCTCCCAGCCTTGAGATTTCATCCTGTCCACACTCTCCACAAATCTCCATTAGTAATGCACTGCTTACCAGGGGCTTTGTACAAATGCTGTTCGATATTGCCAGGACATTCATTGCAGGAGTGCTGAAGTTAACACTGACACCAGCTCTCCATCCTCACATGCATTTTAATATGGAAGCTACAATGATACAAAAATATGTCTAAGCAATGGGGACCCTCTGGTCCCCTACCCAGAATTATTTCCAAAGCCTCCTAAAGATGCCACCTTAAATTTAGGAACCCTCCTCTAGTTGGAGACCAAAGCTCTCAAAGCCACAGGACTGCTACTAGAAGACAAAAGGCAGTAGGAAAACATATAAAAATCCACAGTAACTCTTGAACAGCCACTGCTGCTCCATAATAAAAGCATAATAGTGTGTGGCCCTCTTATAGCACTTTATCTGGGGATCTCAGTGGCTACACAATGGGTGAGTTAGTTTGTCTCTTAGCCTAAAAGAGAAAAAGGTCCAAAACAGAGCTGTGGGAACACAACGCCTCTCCAGGTCAAATCACAATTCTCTGGGGGCTCTTCAAAGCATGGGGAAAGGCTTACTCATGGAGTATACCTTGTTCCATCTCCCTTTTGACACAAGAAGGAAGCAGAAAAGCTGAGGGTTACATGGAGCATATCAGAAGCAGCTTGGCATTTCTTTGCTACTGTTTCTGTGCTGATACTTACTTTCAATATGACATATTTTACATATTAAATATAATAAGTAAGCTTGAATTATTCTATGGGAGAGCTAGAATTATAGGCTATGTGTAAAATAAAGTACCATCTATGCAGTGTAGAGAAAGGCATAGGCAATAAGGCAGAAGTGTGCCCTGTGCATATTAAAACTTGTTTCTAAAATGTAGCCATTTTTTCTTGGTATTTCACATTTGAATTCTTTCTGGTAGAGAAATTCACGCTAACATGAAGAAGCTTTTTATCAGAACATGAGGTACAAGATTTTTTTAGTAGCTTGTTGGTGTTTAATGGCCTGGAACTGTGTATAATTTATCCTGAAGAAGACCAGTCAATTAAAGTATTATTCACCCAATTGTTTTATTTTTAAATCTTTCTAAGGCATTTTGTACCATGTGTTGCATAGGATATAGTCCTCTAGATACCCAAACAGCTCCTGATTCCATGTTTTTTAAAAGTCTCAAACCAACGGCTCCAGGCAATAGGTTCTGCGATGTCAAAGCTGGGGGAGTATTGCTCTAGCATAAACATCATAGACTGCAGTAGCCCTTGTCTTTGCCTTCCTCCCCTGGAAGGTGATAGCCTCCCATGTTCAAAGAAAACATATCTTCCATGCTAGGTCACTTTTTTGGTTACAACACTGAATGGGCTGGACTCGCTGTAATCACTGTTCTTGACATAGTTTATTCAATCTGTAGGGAAAAATCTCAAAACTAAACTGGTAAAGACCTCCACACAGCCAGTTCTTGCAGTAGGCTAAAAAATATACATGTTAAAATGCCAGGACCGTCTAGCGTTTCACTTGAAATTCTCCATAGCAACACCACTTTGGTACTGTAGTGGGAAAAAAGCGTATAAAAAAAAAATCTAAGGTCTTCAAAAAGACCCTTCAACTTTAAAGTGAATGTATTCGTGGAGAAATGAAGGGTCTGTTGTGCAGATGGCTGTTTGCTCTCATTGCTAGAAGCAGACAGTCTTCAGTTAGGAGGGAAGGGGAGTCCGATAGCATATTACCATGCAAAAGCAGCAAGCTCTGCCTATGATGACTGCAATATTAACTCCCAGGGCTTCCTGCGGCTGAGAGGCAGCAGCAGCAGCAGCGAGTTTCACTTGCCCCCTGCCCCCCACCCCCCAGCTTCCAGGTTCAAT
>JANZLQ010000013.1:21370124-21388688 GCA_026212715.1 Elanus axillaris
GGAAAAAGTATGCCATGTAAGCCTGAGAATCAAAGCCGTCACAATTGGCGGCTGTTTAACTGTAATGTCGCTGAAACACATACTCCCCCTACACGCACACACACTTTCCCCCCACCCCTCCCCTCCCACCCGAACCCTCCGTGTCTCCTACGATTAAGGGTAGTATTATTGGGGAGAGGAAAATCTGATCAAAACTGTCGACCGCCAACTGCCGATTTTCTATGGATTCAATAAAGGCCACCTTAACGATTTCCCTAATTAATGGATGACATCTTTGGCTGGAGGAGAGGCGCTGTATTCTACTCTGCCTTAGTCTTTGTTAACCTTCTAATTAACTTTCGTAGGTCACCCAGGTCTCCCAAACCTAAAAGTGAAGAGAGCCATTGTGCTAGAAGCAGTAAACTTACTTTTTCTGCCTGGGTACTTAAAAGGGAGAACGATTATAGGCAGGGAAAAATAACTCCATTTAAACTCTTTGTGACTGCAGAGAATGCATAGGTCCCTGCCTTAGAAAATAATTGAAACACCTTTTATACCAATATTTGCATGCATAATAAACCAAATTAGCAAATATGCATCTAAATTCAGCTGCGGTTTCAAATTGATTAGGGATTTGGAGGGGGTTTTGGTCTTTTTTTTTTTTTTGGAATGTGAACTTCAGTGGGTCAACAAAAGGAGTTGGATTTCTTGAGCAAATTGCAACTGCAACAGCTATCAGCTTTTACACGGCATGAACTCTAGCAAAGAGTCTGGGCTAATGGTACACACACACACATTCTAATACTATAATATTAGGCCAGATTAATCCCTGTGGTAAGACCATTGAAGTCAATGGAATTGTATCAGAGATGAATTTGGTTCACTGCCTTTTGTGGAATCTAATATGAATTGACCATTGAGCTGGAGGCATCAAAGATGATAAATGCAGCCCTCTTTCAAACAGTCTGATGCAACCCAAAAAAGGGCAGGCAGAAGGCATTTAGGATGGGTGGCCTTTTCTTCTGTCTACAGCTTTCTCAGGGAAATTCTGCCCTCATTCACGCCCATTGACTGAAGTCAATTAAATTATTTTAATAAATTGTAATTAAAATTCACAGTGTACAATGAAAGATTGAAACTTCATAGCACAACTTGACTAATAAACCTGAAGTTAATTGCTTCTTGAAAGTAAAGATTGAGAGTGCTTCTTTGGCTTACGGAAGAGACATGAAATTAATTGTTCCTAGTTTTCTCTACTCAGCAGAGAACAGAGCAGAGTAGAAGAGAGTAATAATTGCTCCCCAATAGAAACATACAGGTGTACATCCCTGCACAAATATCTGACTATGCAACCCATACTTCTGGACACAATGTACGGAGCTTAAAATTTACATCGCAAAAAAAAAAAGAAAAAAAAATCTAGGACAGAATTGTGTGGAGAAATTTTTGGATTAACTGTGGAGGAATTATGATGTGGTGATTAAAAGATTCCTGAAAATCAGGCTACCTCTGGTCTTATCCCTCACTGCCATTGGTTCACAGTGGAAAATGGTCGCTTTGACCCTGATTCTGTTTCTCCATCTTTAGAGGAGTTATGTTTTGCCAAAACAGCATTTAAAAAAAAGGCCTTGAACTGATCCAATACAAAAGCTGTAGACATGCAAAACGCAACATGCCAAGCCAAAAGTCTGAGTTTTAGAATAACTAAATTATTTTTTTGATGGCTTGCTTCTACCACCATGTACACATTTTCTAATGGAATAATTAGCATGTAAGAAGGCGTCTACTGCTTCTTTGCTCTGTTGTCCGGTCAAGTGGTTCAAAGTATATTAATGATCCTCCCAAGTGGCCATTGTAGGTCCTAGGAACAGCCTGGCAGTGGATATGTAACTCTGAGGAAATTTGAACCATGCCACTTTTCAAAAATATCTTAAGTTAAGCACGCCTTCTACATTTCTGCCTGCAAAGGCCTGAAGGAGGTTTGGCATCATGCAGGTTTGATTGCATGTCATGGTTTAACCCCAGCTGGCAACTCAGCCCCACGCAGCCGCTTGCTCACTCCCTCCCAGTGGGATGGGGGAGAGAATTGGAAAGGTAAAAGTGAGAAAACTCATGGGTTGAGCTAAAGGCAGTTTAACAGGTAAAGCAAAAGCTGTGTGCACAAGCAAAGCAAAACAAGGAATTCCTTCAGCACTGCCCATGGGCAGGCAGGAGTTCAGCCATCTCCAGGACAGCAGGGCTCCGTCACGCCTAACGGTGACTTGGGAAGACAAACGCCATCACTCCGAATGTCCCCCCTTCCTTCTTCTTCCCCCAGCTCTATACACTGAGCATGATGTCCTATGGTCTGGAGTACCCCTTGGGTCAGTCGGGGTCAGCTGTCCCGGCTGTGTCCCCTCCCAAATTCTTGTGCCCACATCAGCCTGCTCGCTGGTGGGGTGGGGTGAGAAGCGGCAAAGGCCTCGGCTCTGTGTGAGCACTGCAAAATGATAACGAAAACATCCCTGTGTTATCAACACTGTTTTCAGCACAAATCCAAAACACAGCCCCTACTAGCTACTGTGGAAAAAATTAACTCTATCCCAGTGTTACAGAAGAAATCTGATTAACTGTATTGTCTCTGAATAGTTTCATTTAGTATCAGTGGCTTGGCATTAGCAGCTAAAGTAGCTGAAGCCTTAGGCTCCAAGAGCTGAGCAAGAGTAAACTTTTTTGAGAAAATTACTGCTGCTAATGAAGAACTAGCTGAATTTAGCAGACATGAGCAGAATGAGGAAGATATAAGAACCAAGGAGACAATTCCAAGAGAATGAAGTAACTTCAGAGGAAGGCCAGCACAGCCACAGTGAAAACCAATAAGAAATCAAGAGACCACCGACCAGAATTAAGTGATTGGACGTGGGGTTGGACTTGGGGATCGGGTGATGCATGGCACAGGTATAACTGAGAGGCATGAATTGGGGAGGAAAGACATTGCTGAGGAAAGACGATCAAATTATATGTATGGGATCAAGATACAGAAAAGAAGCAGCACACCTTCCCTGCCTCTGGAAGTCACTCCCACCGGGGGCTGGAGGACAAATGGAGGCCCAGTGCTCTGCCCTGCTCCTACTGAACACCACAACCGGGCAATGTTTTACCTGACCATTCACAGGACAGACATTTTTGCAGACAAGTGATCCCATATCAATGGTTAGGTATTGCCCTTTATAGCTTAATGAAAGCTTTCAGGGTCCCCAGTGTCAGGCTCTGCCTCAGAAGGAGTATTTGTACTAAAGCAAGAGGTCTTCAGAGAAGGGCAGCACTGTTAAGGTTCTCAGGAAAACTGGGTTCATTCTCAGGCACCAGCACAAACTTCCCATGTGACATGGAGCTGGGGGTTAATTTCACCTGACTTTTAATATCTATGTGAAGCTATCTGCATCTGAGCCTTATGAGACTCAGATGAGACTGGATGCCTTGAGAGTCACTGGAAGGAAAGACGTCATACAACTACTAACCTAGAAGTGCCTCTTTTGGATGTCTGGTATGGGAAGGATGAACTGTGGCCCAGAAGAGTTTTCTCCCAATTGACTATGAAGAGTCCACATACCACACTTGAACATATGCAGTTAGTACTGCAGATGTCTGCTTTGTGGTCACATGAATCCCGCCTTCAGTCCCTCTGCACTTCTGTTCCCCATTGTCATAGTTTAACACCAGCCAGCAACTAAGCACCACGCAGCCGCTCACTCACTCCCCCCCATCCAGTGGGATGGGGGAGAAAATTGGGAAAGGAAGTAAATCTCGTGGGTTAAGATAAGAATGGGTTAATAGAACAGAAAAGAAGAAACTAATAATGAGAATGATAACACTAATAAAATTACAACAGTAATAATAAAAGGATTGGAATGTACAAATGATGCACAGAGCGATTGCTCACCACCCACCGATAAGACACCCAGTTAGTCCCTGAGCAGCGATCCCCCACCCCCACTCCCCCCCAGTTTATATCCTAGATGTGATGTCCCATGGTATGGAATACCCGTTTGGCCATTTGGGGTCAGCTGCCCTGGCTGTGTGCAGTCCCAACTTCTTGTGCCCCTCCAGCCTCTTGCTGGCTGGGCATGAGAAGCTGAAAAATCCTTGACTTAGTATAAACATTACTTAGCAACAACTGAAAACATCAGAGTGTTATCAACGTTCTTCTGATACTGAACTCAAAACATAGGACCATACCAGCTACTAGGAAGACAATTAACTCTATCCCAGCTGAAACCAGGACACCCACTTTTTAGAAGGAGATAATGATACTTCTTCTATCTTTTGCCCTTTTTGCCCTCTTAAACAGTAAGGTCCTTAAAGACCTGTCTGGGATTCACCTGGTAGGAAGTAGACACCTACTTTTAGGGTGTCTCCTAAACTGGTACTTTTACAATGCAGTTAATCTAATCCAAAATTCTAAAGCTAAAATAGATCTGAGGAATGCATCATAAAAATGCCTTTTTCTCAACATAAAGCAAGATGGAGATAAACAATTCTGCAATTCAGATTTCTAAAGTCAAGTAAAATTAATCTCCCCTGTTTATACAATACCAAGCACAACAGAGGGATCTGATAAAAATAGTTTAGATATCTTGTAATACTGTTTTAACTGCCTTTGCATCTTAAATAATTCAAGGACTAATTCATTGGGAAAACCTTGTTAACACTCAGTAGAATAAAGCGTAAGACATTTTCCTCAGTAATAAACATAACAGACACTTTAAATCTTGTTATTTCAAAATAAATAAATGGTCTGTGGAAATATTTCACAGCAATTGAGACATTCATTATCTCTCTTCTTAACACAACTCACAGGGTTGTGTGTACCCAGAACTGGACTTAACTTTCTGACTCTGACATTAAAGTCATGTTTCACAGTCTGTGACAGAGGCAGCAACTAGAGGTTGATGCCTCCCTCCAGCTCAGCCTAACCTTTTCCAGAGGAAAACAATGATTTTTACCAGATAGCCTTGCAGAACCTGGTAGTGTGCAGTTAAATTAAATTATGCTCAGTTGTCATCCAGAAGCAACAATTTCATGCAAATAACCATAAAAAGAACTTACAAAAAGAGAGTGTAAACCCAGGCTCCTGAAATGCATTTAATTTGTCTTCTCACAACACAAAAAATGATCTTTTTTAGGTCAAATTGGTAGCAAAGCCCTGGGCACATAGCTCACTGAATCCAACTGCCTTGGCAAGACTGGAGTTGGACCTCAGGAACTGCAAATGTTCCAACTCCAGTATTATCACCTGGACTAGAAATTCCACCGTGCCACCTTCTCAGCCCTGAGGGCTATGACGAGCTGGCTTCCCAGCCCAGGAGGCTCATTTGGGCTTTCTCCATCCTCTGAACTTTTCTGTGGAGGAGGAGCCCATGGTCTCAACAGAAACGGACGTGTCAGTCCTTGTCCTTAGCAACTTTAGAGTGAGCTCAACTCTCAAACGTGACATTATACAAAGCAGAGCAAGGCTGCACATTTGTTGCCTCTTGGTGGTTTCCATATCATATGTGTTTAATTTACATGAAAAAAAATGATAGTGCCCCACCCTGCTTGGCACTCTGGCAGAGGCAGCCTGGGCTCCGAGAGGCAGGAGGCTTGATCACCTCTCATCACCCTGATGCTCTGCAGCAGTCTTGTCTTCACACTCAGCTGTCCCCCCACTGATGTTACACGTTCACCCAATGGGCCTGAGCAGATGGCCCTGCTTGGGGCGAGCACAGTGCAGCCCAGTGCAGCTGGCATCCTGGTACGCACTACAGCACCCGAGTGTCTGGTAGACATGAAAAACCAACTTTACCCTGTCGCCTAACTTGTGCCAGCAAATACAGTGCCCAATGCAAGGAACACCTTAATAAAGTTTTGATGCAATAGGCCTGCTTCTCTTGGAAGGCAAGAGCCACCCATACAGTCCTTGTGGTATAAAAAAAGCACAACTCATATTCTTATTTCTCTACAGGCCCCATTACATTGCCAGAGCTTTGTGGATGAGCTGAATTAGACTTACAAAGCAGTCTTAGACGCAGAAAGAGTGACTGAGCTGCTCAGCATTGCCCAATAGCAGAGATGTAGGGAAAGCAAAGGCTCTATCTCCAAGATCAGGTATTTTAAGTGCCTCCAGACTGATATAGGCACCTGTATGCTGATCTTGGGCACTGAAGAGAAAATCACGAGTGAAAGGAAAGCACTTTGCTCAGCCCTAGCAGGACAGCCTGTTGCTAAACATTAGACTTTCTAGGTAGGGAGCAACAATGACAGGCTCAAGAGGCAGGTCCATCTGTCCAAGATGTAAATCCTGATATCTGAGAAGTTCAGAGGATTCCAAGGGGTTTATATGGATGAGAAAAAAACCAAGAGAATCCATAGATTCTTCCCTGGCTGTTTTATTTGAATTCTCCTTTATATTTCCCAACTACATCAACTGAGGCAGGACTGCAGGCTTTGGAAACCCTTATGGCCACACCTGAAACTAGATTAATATATCAAAATCCCTTGTACATAATGGCACTGCTATCTCCCCAGTTCTCTTTGCCTCACTGTGAATGGTTATGTCTGTCAGCTGTGGTGCTGGTCCCATTCTCCCCTGTTTTCTTATCTGCTGCCTTGTAGTGTGTTCCTGGTAACCCTTCTCCTCACTGTTGCTGACTGGGTTTCTCTTGTTGATTTTTGCAGCTTGAGTCCTATTTTAAGAGCTTCAGATTTCAGCTGCCAGCTCAACAGAGAGTCACCGATCTCACTGCATAGCTGTTTCTGCCTTTTACACCTTGTGCACTCTCCAGTTACATTTTGGCTGCTCTGATTTCTTTATCTTTCTTTGTCCTCCCTTTAGCCCATCAGTCTGGTGATAGTTACCCATAACTCTCCTCTCAGCTTGCCTTGGTGCCCTTCCACACCCACGAACTACGAACTCTGCCAGCCTCTAAACTGCCTTATTTCATCCAGGCACACGGTCTGGTGAATGCCTGTGGAGCCTTGTGTTCATCCTCTGCATCTTTGCATTTATCCTTGGAAAAAAGCCCATTCTTCATCCACTCCCTGCGAGGGTTCCTTCAGCCTCCTCCCACCCCTACTCATTCTTTGATTAGCACTTTCCTTCTCCAGACTCACCAGCATACTCTTTCTATGGATTGCCCTCTTCGTCTGTTTTCAAATAAGCCTCTGAAGTCTCTGCAAAAACAACCCTCCTCTACATACCATTATGCCTTTCTCATCTCCTTTACCTCTTATCCTTTCAAATGACTAGTTTACTCCCATTCTCTTGAACTCACCTCTCTGACACTCAGCAGTCTGGTTTTCAGCCACTTCACTCTGCAGGAATTGCTCTCTCTAAAATCACTAATGATGTCCTTCTAGTCAATTCTAACCGCCTCTTCTCCAGCCTCTTTCCCTTTGATTTTTCCAACACCTTTGACATATCAGACCATTTCTTCCCTTGGAGTTCCCCACAACTCAGCTGCTCTGCTGAAAATTGCCATCTTTAGTTTTAGGAGAGATTGGTAGCTGACAGCCAGAAGTGTAAGAATAGGGGCACAGTGAAAAGGATAATTCTTTTTATTGTCTTCTGCACACTAATGAAGCTCCTCTTAGGAAACCATGAAAATTTTAAGGGCATATCCAACAGCAAGATCCCCAGCACAAGATGTCTCTGCTTCCTATAGCCCTCTGTGCCAGACTTCATGTATAATATGAGAGATTTCATCTTTCACATCTTCATAGTTTCCTTGATGGATTCTTGTCAGGAGGAAGAAAAGGGAGAATAATGAAACCAATAATTTCACCTTTCTACAGATTTGTTGTTTCATGTCTCTCTCTGTTTACTGATAAAATCAGATATGGGTTAATTCAGAACTATATACAGATACACAATACAGACAGAAAGAGGATCAGCCTGGGAAGATAACAGAGTCTTTCCAGCATCAGGTTAGCCAAAAGCCAAAGAACTTTGTACAGGGAAAAAGCAAATGCAGTGGTGTAGCGAAGGTCACAGTCAAAGGTTCGGGGGGCGGGGGGGGGTTAAATGCTATAGCTCAGCAATGAAGCCAAGGCTCTTTTCAAGTTAGGCTATACTTACAGAGCTACATGGATAACGTGAACAGATGTTCCTACTGCTTGGCTCTCACTGTACCCATTTTTACAGAGATCGTTCTACCTGAAAAGTGCACAGAATAAAATCTGTAATCACTTTATGTGGACCTTAAAAAAATCAAAAGTTTATGTGCAGAGTGCACAGAGACGCAACACATGAGAATTATGGACTACAAATCAAACTGCCGCACTCTGTACCTTTCTACCCTAGTTTCAAGCTCTGGTTGCCTGACATATAGTCTGCAGCAAAGCTGTAGGATGATAAAACACACTGTGTTTCCCACTCAAGTACGAATAAGTTGCAGAAAATGATGTTTAAAAAATCAGGGGAATTAACTTTAACTGTTGGATGGCCTACTCCCTCCCCTGTGTGTCAAAGCAATTAGTGAGAGTCAGATCAAAGGATCCACTCTGCAGAAAAGGGAGAAAGAGAATCCAGTGTGAAACGTCCCCCTGCAAAGACAAAATATATGCAAATAAATTCCAGGTAACTAGGAGATCTGATACTATACCACCGCCAGGAGGAGAGGGTCAGCAGTTACATCTGATAATAGCCTCTCTCTTTTATTTGGGGATTACTATTTTCCAAAAGAAAAGCTAAATATTGATTAAGTGATATCTCAAATACCACCAGATTATCAAAGCAATTACAAGGATTAACTTCCCAAAATGCTCCAGTATAACCTCAGCTGCAGAAACTGTGCCAACTTGGTAATGGCTATTAACATCTGTATGCACAAGAGTAATCCCCTGGTTTTCTTTTGTCCTCTCTCTCTCTCTCTGATTGCTCCTATATATATTATAGTTTTTCAGAGTGCACAGGATGTACCACTTGGGAACCTCCTTCTGCATCTCCTGCTGGGACCTGGTTAGAGTCAGAGGAAGTCAAAGGTTATTCAAGAACGACACAAGACATCTAGTTGTGTTGCCCACTTTCACATGAGAAAACCTTCCTTGCTACAAGATGACAGCAAGAGACTTTGCCAGTCATGAAGTCCTGTATGGATATGCTGACTTCGATCACACTAACTCAGTCTTGTTCCCTGACTGTGCCACCTACCTAAGGATTGAATGTGGTGCAGACACCTTTGAGAACAGCATCAGATGGCTGGAGACGTTTATCCCCAATAATAAGAGCTCCAGCTTGGTCCCCAGCATGGTGACAGAGTCCAGGCTGCTTGGTAGCTTTCTATCCCCAGAGCCCATGCTCACGTTAACGCTGATGGGGACGGCTCACTTTTGCTTCCATTTTCCTCTCCACACTCTTCTCTTAGGGGAAGAAGCAACTTTAAAGCATGGGAGAGACAGACAGAGAGAGCATGACGCCCTATAATCCAACAAGTCAACTTCCCGAGCTCAAACATGAACTGATTTTTTTTTTTTCTTCCCTCGCCTTATAAAAAAGAAATTGACTTTTGTTTGGAGTTTGTGAAAAGTGGGACTCGGGGCCCAGTCAATGGGGCTCCCCGCAGCGCGGGCTGAGTGGAGCCATCTCGAACCAGTCAGCCGCGGCACCAATTAATCCGCTCTTTGTCACAGCCCCGGCCTCAGCAGCAGTGGCAGCAGTAGCAGCAACACATTTGGCCATTGTTCAGACCTTCATGCAACGGGATTTACCCTTTCAAAGAGGCAGTTTTGTCCCAAAGAGTTCGAGCGGAAGTTTCTCACTGACAATTTGCCCCAAATAGATAGATTTGTCAGCAGCAACCTTTAAAAGCAAAAAGCCATGGAGGAAAAAGGGGAGAAAAAGAAGTGTGGGGGGAAGAGCAAGTGCATCCTTGTCTGTCTGTCTGTCTGGGGGTCTGTCCTGGGCAGGTGGGGTGGGAGCAAGGCCTGAGGTACAGAAGGGCAAAATGGCATTGATGGGGGCTCTTGTTCACCTCAAGGCAGATGTAGCAAGGGAGCTAACAAGCTCCCAGTCTGTTGTATAGCTGCTCTGACTTCTGAAAGCCTTTCAGGGAACTTCTTTTACATGGCATTGTCATGCCTGCTACACAGCACTGTGCTAGGCTGGCCAGGGTTTCCCAGCCTCAAATACTCCACCAGCAGCTCAGCTCTGAGAGCAGCAGGCATCATTCTCCATGGTATTGCCACCAAAATCTACATTTAAACCAATACAAGGAGTTTTTGTAAACAGGCTGGTGTGGCTTTTCCTATGCTCGGTGCACTGGGGCCCATATCCCAGGCAGAAAAGAAACAAACCCAAAGGTATTTCTTGCCCCCGCACCAATGCGGCTGTGCTCCTTACAAGCACACTCCCTTTTGGACTTCAAGGACTGTTTCCATGAATGGAGGGTCGCTCTGTTGCAAACTGCAGCTGTTCACATGCACTGCTGTTGCTCCCACCCTCAGATCATAGCACATCACAACATCCCTGGCTCACATATGGGACCTGACCACAACGCCTCCCCACATACTCCAAAACCAGAAAGGCGAAAGTGCAGGAATCTCTTTCCCCAGCTTGGGCTCCTGCAGATCCAGGTCAATGTACACACAGCCTCTCCTGGCAGCATGGAGACACCTGTTCTCACATCAGAAGGCAGCAGCTGCTAAGTTCCCAACCCTGTCAGATTACTCTCTCTTAATAACATAAATTTGGGGAAAAATGGAAGAAATAAGCCTAATCTCACCTGTGATTGCACCTTCTGTTATGCCCCCTGGGCGGGTGGCAAGGGGGTGGCTAGCAGGTTTCTGCAAGCACCATGGTGCTGAAAACCAGAGCCCTACATTTTCCTAGGAAAGGCTGGAAGAGGTTGTTCAGCCCAACATACGTTGCCCTTGGCATACAGGAAACTACCATCTCATCACCTAGACATCAAGTATAGCCTGCTCTGCCCCACCCCAGAGGCCTTTGCACAGCAAAGAAGCCAAATTCGCAGGAGAACAAGTAGTTCTGCTGTAGTCACAGTGTTTATCTACTGCTATTCAGGCAGTTTGGCTTCCCAAAAAAAGCTAAAGAAACCCAGTTCACTGAGGCAGATCTACTGCAGCTCTCTGACCAAAAGGAGAGGCATGAGAAATGGACACGTGGCAGCTATACAGTCCTAAAACTTCACAATGAACTCTGAAAACATCATTGCTGGGTGACAGCTGGTCCAGCTCTTCTGTCAGAGTACTTTGCCTCACTGTATCTTAAATGAGTTTGATCTACATTACTCAAAGAACCTCATTGTTTGAGTATTGCCCAACCCACTGGTGTTTATTTGATGGCCTTCCCAAGGCATTTCCTGAAAGGCACAAGAAAAGTGAAGGCCAAGTTCAAACTGACATCAGAAATGTCACAGCCTGCTTTATACCCACCAAGTTCCCCTAAGCCTGCTTACACCTGCTCTTGGTAAGGGAAAGGTATACAAGTGGCTGCAACCTCATTATAAACCAGCCAGCAGCAGGCATTGTTTACAGTTATGTTAGTGCTATTGCAACTGAATTGGTTTACAGCAAAACTAGAACACACTAAGCTAAAACTGAAACATCAGGCTCCATGCTTGAAGACACCAGCGGGTGTTGCATGTTCTAGGTGGCCTTCAACACAGGGGTCAAAGAGTTCAACAAACAGTTGCAGAGCAGCACTGTCCTCAGTTGCAGCAGACGAGTGTAAGACCCAAGACCTTCCCAATCTGCAGAGGAGTTTTAAGACACCACAAGGGCAAGGAAGTAAGGATGGACACACCTTACAATGGTGCAAGGCACTGAGGTGGATAAAAGTCAAGCAGTACAATTGCAAATATGTTCAAACGCAGTTTTCTCCAGGAAGTCCAGCAGAGAGAGATGCCCATGTGGCATGTCTCCTGTGGAGGCCTCACTCATTCAGCTCTTCTGGAAATGCACAAATAAATTAACACTGTTCTCCCCTGGCGTGGGAAGAACACTGGTACTAGGGACAATTGTATTCCCTAGGAAGTTTAGCTGTCCCACCCTCTATTCCCTTAGCATGACTGGCCCTGGTCATCAATCAAATCGACGGGGTTCCCAAGACCAAAAATCTTCTTCCTCCTCAAGTAGTGATTTTGCTTATGATTTCCAATAGAAGAAAAATCTAGCTACTGGATATGACAGAAAATGTTCTACCAGTTACAGTGTGTTTACCATGTGCACAGAAAAATGAACAGAAGAAGAACACATTTCCTGTTTGTCTGTCAGCTGCTGAATCACACAGTAAAAGTGCTAGGTGGATTTGAGCAGCATCAGCCAACACTGACTGCAATGATAATATATCGAAAATGTCAATAATAATCAGATGCTCCTGACAGTAGAAAACTGGTTAATCAACCACACAGCAGATTTTTAAAAACTTCCCACGTGTATTTGCAGCCAAATTACAGTATTTGGATCACTCTTGGGCTTTCCTAAACACCATGATTTAATATGCAGTATAGTCTCTGCACTTGAAATTGGAATAAAAGCATTGTTGAGCAATAATCTGCGCATTGGACTTCTACTGCTTTAACTAAGTGATCTGTGACACAACTTTGCTTACCAGTCTCAGCACTGCCACAGAACAGAGTAATTATGAAAAGCAGTTAATGTAAGTATTACTAGTTGTTATTATTCCACATGCACTGTTCCATGCTGAATTGCCATCCATGCCAATCCTCAGAGGTTTAGATTCAATGCTTCAATACTTTGTGCTCTGTATTGCAGCACAAAAAGCTAAGTCACAAGACAAAGCTCTGTCCTGGGATTCCCACCACACATTCTCCTGCTTGATATTTCTTTCTAAGATCCATCCCTTATGGAAAAGAGGGACATACAGCTACTGGATGACATCTCAACAAAGAGATATCCTCTCCCATATCCAAGCATCTGTGATTCCCTAGTATTTACAGTGATAAAATGTTCTCGTGACAACTACAGCAAAATTGCATCTCACAAAATCACATGAGGACATGAGTAAAAATATCTGAAGTCTCTTTTAAAAGACTTAGAGCTTGGAATCCTTGGGTTGGTAGCATGTGGTTGTCCCACACTGCAGAAAGCACTCCAGCCACCAGGGATTGCAAAACACGAAAATACATGGCAGGTTCAAGGACATGCATTGTATTTGAATAGTGAAATCTCAGTTGAGGACTGACAGGACTCTTCAGGTCAGATAGGCTGCCTGAAACTTTGTCTGTTCATGCTAAACTCTGCAGATCTTGTGCACACCAGCAAGCCTATTGAAGCCCATTAAACTACTGCCTATTTCATATCTATGATGGAAGACTGCAGCATCAGAATCTGCCTCAGTGGTATGTTTTCATTGGTCTGCATTTCCTGTTCAGGTAGAACAAGTGCAAATAGCTGCAGGAGCTAAATCATTCCACAGAGGAACACACCAGACCTCCGCTTTCCTCTTTTCTTACAGGTAGGAGTGCTAGATTTTGTTACACAGGCTGACGCCACTGGTTTTTCAAGCTCACCATCCTGACCTCAGCAATGTCCGAAAACTCAAAAGGCAGAAAACCCCAACCAACCTCATAATACATCTAGCTGGTTGCAGAGTGATGCATACTGTGCTCTTCTCTGCTTGGACTTGCCAGTAATTGCTCTACCTGCAAAGATATTCTGTGACCTATATTTTATGAAGTAAGAGATAAAGCAAGTATGCCTATAAATATCATAGACAGTCATAAAACTATTAAATTCTTCTTAAAAATCTATCTGCACCAACTGACTCAATACTTTCAAGCAGCACTGAATGCGATATGCTGACTCAATGCTGCATCTGGAAGTATTTATTTTTGTTGGTTCTGAATTCGTTTCCTGAAATAGATATCACAGATCTGGTTGTCAGCCAATATCAAGAGATATAGCTAAATTGAAGTCAACGGAGCTGAGCCATTACTTTGCCAGCCAGAAATACAGCCCTTCCTAAGAGCATTCCTTGCTGCCACTACACAATATTTTGTGCAATTGCCTCAAAGGTCAGCTTGTTAATAGGCTTCTACAGCAAAATTTGGGAGGCCAATCTACCATAGAAATGATTACGCTCAAAGTGCGATCAATCAGGATCATAGCTGAGGCAACTCTCTCCTATGCACACACAAGTGCTCAGGACGTAACCAGAGCTATTTGTTTAACACACTGGTAAAATGATTTTTAAATGTCACAGCATAGCTCCAAGATGCATTTATTCCTCGTAGTCAGCATCCTTTTGTTGGCAATTTAAACCTGTTAAAGTATAGACCCAATCTTATTTTAAGTTTTCTTTTACTGAGATAATAACATATTTGCCCTTGTATTTGGACCTTTCACTACTTTTATACAGCTGTGTCTCTACCGGCTTCTGTATTGATACTGTCTTTTGTGTTCATGTCAGGAAAACTAAAATGAGGCTGTTTCTCTCTAAATTAGATTGCAGCTGCTGCTACATCATTGGCTTATTACGACACTTTGATTTATATCTAACTAGCAAACTAACAAATAAGTCAAGTTACTAACTAGAGCTGCTTTGTTAAGTGCTTGTCTGGCATTGTCTAGATGGGATCAGGTACCAATGTAGGCGTATAAGCCAAGCCTGACATATCCCTTTCAAAGGCATACGTGATTAATGGGGCATTTCATTGCTGCAAGTGAACTCAAGCTTGTTCCACCCCTGAATACGAGTATTGAGAAGAAGTGCCATGGCTTACGGAGATACTCTTTTCTCAGCTATCTTCGTTAGGTATAATTTTCCCCGCTGTTCTGTGCAAGGTGGCTTTGCTAACATACACTCATCATCAGATGCACGTGTGGAAATAGAGCTGTATAGTCACTGTTTCATGCAGTCATTAACTTATTTACCCGAGCATGCACATGAACAAGGGAGAAACTCACCACTTTTTCACTGGCATCTGTGGAGAATGCAGGTCTTCCCCAACTTTTTGCCGGATGGATTACTCAGGGTGGAGGATGAGCTGAGAGCTACTCGAGCCCAAAAGCCACCAGAGGTAACAGGTACGTTCACTGGGACACCTCGGCACGCAGAGATCAAACACGGGGCACCACCGGCTCAGGGAAAGTCATCCCTGGCTGCAGCAGGAAGGTGGCTTTGCTTTATGGAGGATACATAAATATGAGGAAATCCCTCTGTGCCAGGAGAGAGGGAGCATTCACAAGACAGTCTTTTCACTGGGTCATCTTTACGTACCTTGGATTTCCACATTTTGGAAAAAAAGCCTTTTCTTGCCCTGCCTGGAGAAAACTCACAGCAGAAAGCTGTGGTGTTTGGTTTTTGTTTTTTTTTTTTAATTAGCCACGGCTCTCAGCACATCCCTTGCAGCCCTGGAAGGCACACAGCCCCAGGACATCCATGAGGTGGCACCAAGATGACCTCCGGGGCAGTTGCCACGCAGTGTCCTCAGGCCCTGGGGTCAGCCATGTTGGGTGCGACAGCCCAGGCAGGGCACAGGGAAGGCCAGCGACGCCATCACTGGGTGTACGGTGCGGGGCCCTGCAGGGAAGGCGTCTGTGAGGCAGGGGCTTCACAAGGAAGAGTCAGTACTGCAGAAGAAGTTGTTAGGTGCATTTCCACCACCCACATGAGGGAGGAGCAGCCCGAGCTGGGCATCAAGCACAGCCATGTTACAGGCCAGGAGCATGGCAGGGCTGCTGAGGAGCAGCATGGTCCCTTCAGCGGCCTTCGTGGTGACACTGCCTGTCCATCTGCCTGCAGGTGGATGCAGAAAGGGGTTTGTGGAGGTGCTGCAAAAACACAGACTGTGACCTACAAAGAAGGGAAGGCATCTCAGACTTCAGGGGGATTTAGCAACCCAGAAGAACTAAACCCAGCAGGTATTTACACTGCGAGGCTGCTGCCGTGCTCACCTCCCTGCACAGGCTGCCTGAGGCGCCGAGGGATGTCCCTGGCTTTTCCCTGGCACGTGCACCGAAGGAGGAGAGTGGAGATAGCGTCTCGCACTGTTGCCTCACAGCAACAGCAGCTCCTCCTCCCAGAAGAAAATAGCTCTGTCCTTCCCTTCCTTATCTCCTTTCCAAGAAAACAAGTGTGTTAGATTTGCCTGATCTTACCCACCTGCTTCCCATTGAGAGAAATGGATGAAAACAGCACATCCCCGTATATTCTGCTGCTACATTCATACACCTCTGGCAGCTTAGATTTTTTCCCTGCCTGACCTCCTTCACTTTTTTCTTTTTTTTTGTTCACTGAGGATCTTTTGGCTCCCCATCCAAAGAGCAGAGAAGAGGAGCAAGGTACTTGAAGATGGGTTGCCCATTGGATTTTTCTTGCTGCTAAGACTCCCACAGAAGAAAAGATACCTGGCAAGAGATTGAGGCACAATGCTGAGAAATGTCACCATGTAATTGTGGTCATAGTCCAGAGTCCTGAAGGAGCTATAGTGAAAAGGGAACACACACCAGCTTCTGTGGCAGGATTGATAACTACTTGTACTTCCAAGGCATTACGAGGAGACAGCAAATTTCATTACTTCATTAGCATCTTCTGTATAGGTAGGACTGCCTAATAAACAAAATGCTAAATGTAATTGTTGTGGTTTAACCCAGCAGGCAGCTGAACACCACACTGCCATTCACTCACTCCCCTCTAGCAGGATGGGGGAGAGAACTGGGGAAAAAAAAAAAAAAGGTAAAACTCATGGGTTGAGATAAAAACAGTTTAATAGGACAGAAAAGGAAGAGAAAAAATAGTAATAATGATAAAAGAATATACAAAACAAGTGATGCACAATGCAATAGCTCACCACCTGCTGACTGATACCAGCCAGTCCCTGAGCAGGGGGCTGCCACCCCCCGGCCAACTGCCCCTAGTTTTATTGTTCAGCATGATGTCATATGGTATGGAATACCCCTTTGGCCAGTTTTGGTCAGCTGTCCCAGCTGTGTCCCCTCCCAGCTTCTTGTGCACCACCAGCCTACTAGCTGGCAGGGTAGTGCGAGAAGCTGAAAAGTCCTTGACTTTGTGTAAGCACTGCTCAGCAGCAATGAAAACATCAGTGTGTTATCAACATTATTCTCACCCTAAATCCAACACACAGCATCATACCAGCTACTAGGAAGAACATTAACTTTATCCCAGCTGAAACCAGGACAATAATGGTAAATGCTAAATGGTAATAATGATAAATACTAAATGTTAACTATCATTTCCAGCCTTGTTGGAGCCGGACTACTTTTCCACCAAACGACCATGGAAACAGCTTTGATAGAAGCTGTAGTAAAAAGCTGGAGTGGGGAGAGAGCTCTTCCCTGTACTCTTTGAGATTGCATCCTGCCTTCACATTCAGGGCTAAGATAACTGTCTGTCACAGAAACCACAGGAACAGCTCTGAAGAGACAGAGGACAAACCTCAACTGATGCAGGATTGCAAAGCAACACCAGGCACGGCCCAGGGGACAGGGAAGGGCTGATGGTTTGCTCCCTCCTCAGTGAGGTACAGCCCCAGCCCACAGGCAGAGCCAGCTTTGGGTGTCTGGGTTATGTTAGTGGAGCTTTGGGTGGAGAGGTGGATAGTCCGAGCTCTTCTTTTCTATCCCTCGGCAGAGCCTGTACGTGGGAGGGAAAGCCCTGTCCATGTTCAGAGCAGCCTCTCTCTGGTGTGGTTGGAACCTGTGGACACAGTTTGACCAGCATTTGCAGTGTTTTTCATGTGACTTTGAGTTTACAGGGCAAAGAATTGTGGCTGCTATAGGGCCAGAGATCTGCCTCACTAGTGCAGGGGATGCCCAGGGCCAGGTTTGGGCCCTGCTCCCATTTAATCCTCTCTCTTTGTTTCAGCCTCCAGGCCCTGCTAATGTAGCATGCTCACCTCCTTCCCTGTTGCTTTGAACGTTGCTCAAGGAGGTGAACTTTTCCCAGCCTCCCTGGAAGCAGATTTGGAGTGAAAATCTGCCCGCATTCCCTGATGCACCAGTTTCTTTGCTTTCTGGGATCTCCCTGAGCAACTTCCCAGCCCTCTGGACAGTCTCCCTCAGTGCTAGGCAGGACCAGGCTTGTCCTGATTGAAGGCTTCAATCTGTGCCACGGATTCACTGGTCCCATGGGAAGCAAAGAGCAGAAAGTCACTGGCATCCCAGTGCTGTCCAGAGCCATGCAGCCCTGTGACACAGGTATGGGACAGGCAGAAGAGTGATCACTCACGACCTGGGACAGAAGGACAAAAGATGGCAGGCAGAAGGACAGGGACAGCGTGCTTGGTGCCGGGCTGAACCACAACCACAAGGGAGAAGTCAGTTGTGGCACATTAACATCCCGCACCAGTGGCAGGGATGAGAAAGCAGCGACCGAGGAAGATCCGAGGGCTTCACAAGCTCCTCAGCAACCGCTGGCCCTGCTCTCTGGTGCCGTTGCCCACCCTAGAGATGCTCTCTCCTCCCTTCCCTGATGCGCACCTCTCCGCCACCCTTAGGCTGCTCTACCAGCCGCCGCCTCACACAGAGTTTCTGACACGAGTGCGAGAGCTCGGCAGCCTCTCGGCGAAACCAAAGCTGCTGAGCAGGGAAGGGGTACCACCTCTGGCCCCTCGCCCCCCCCCCCCG
>JANZLQ010000013.1:21398762-21429649 GCA_026212715.1 Elanus axillaris
CTCCTCTCCTCTCCTCTCCTTTTTACACAGCCAACATTTTTTCCTTATTCATGTTGGCTTCAGTGAACTTACAATTACACAAATATGGTGGAAGCAGAATTTGGCCAGCTCCCAATGTTTTTCACCATTAATTAAAATCTTCCCTAATTTCTCTTATTTTCCTCTATGAAAATTTGCCTTTGCGTCAAGTAAATCATATGTGAACCATATGAGCTGAAACAATTTCTTAATGACTTGATTCTTGATGAGGACTCGGTGTGCTTTGTATAATGCACTAATTTAAAAAAAAGTAATCAGATAATTATAAAATGGAAGGGGGGAAATCTACGCAAAGCTCCAATCATAAAAGACATCTAATACTTTGATATGATTGAGCTAATTTTCCAAAATGGTAACTAGAAACCTTGTGCCTTAGATGTTACATAGCAGTCATCAGAGGAGCTAGTTCCCTATCCTGGATGCATGTTGCAAGTGTTGCAGTTGATATGCAAATACGTATTTTGAACTGAAAGAAAAGAGCTTTGTAGGAAATGGATAGTGTTTTCTACCTAAAGGTAAATGATGATGGTCACAATGTGATACAAAGCTAAGGTACATTGAAATGTTCCTTTTCTAGCACCAGACTCATGTTTTGAAATCCTTGTCGTGAAATTAGACACAGGGGCCCACTGCTCAGCTCTGGCTGCAGTACTGCTATGTAGTAAGCATGAGGGGAGCGATGAGATAGAGCCCGGGAGGTTATACATGCTGTTAGGAAGACAGCAGACCCAGTGCAGCATGCTGCTCTCTAATGTTGTCTTCTGCTGCCGCTACTCCTGTGGAGCACTGGGTCTGTCATGCTGAGCAACCAAAGAAACAGGCCCAATTATCAGGGACAAGCCGCAAGTATCCTGCTTCAGCAGCAGCCGCAGTGCACGAGAAGAGGCTGGGTCCATCTCTAGAGCAGTGATGTCCACAGGAGGCTCCTTAGGCGAAGGCTTTATTTGACATCATAGAGATGCATTTTCCCACAGTCATCTCTGTTAGTGTGTGGAGGAGAGGGCAGCAGGATTTAGGAACAAGGGAGCTCTCCATTGCACACGACCAAGCATGCCTCAAACAGCAAGGCCTGCTTATCTACCATAGATACCAGAATGTTCCCATCATCTTTATATAACCCACTGCTTCTTTCACTTTCATATCAGGGACTAATGTTAGTGAATTACACACTAAAATCCCAGCCTTTCCTTAACATCACCTTGACTCGCTGTACCTCATTGCAAGTCAGCTTCCTCAAAACTCACGAGGTGCTCAGCTCTAAAGCTTTGATCTGGGCCTCTTTCTGCATGATTCCCCTGTCATATTCAGGAGAGCTGGAGAAGAAATAACTCCGATTTTCATCTTCTTATGTCATGAATAATCAGACAGTTGATTTTTATAATAGTGCCATTGCATTATTTAATTTGACAATGGCCCAGCTGTAAATGTCTGTATTTCTCTTCTTGTATCCCTGACATCTGCCCACAAAGAGTCTAAAACCTTTTCCTGGATTTTGCTTTTGTCTGTGCTCTTCTGAAAAGGCAAGCACATTGTGATTCCAGGACTCTGTGACAGTTTCATCTCAAAGGCAAGGAGATAAGTAGAAACCAATTTGCTGACAAAACACAAATCCAAGTATTGCTGTGTCATTACCTTCAGTAAAAGAGAGGCTATGTCCCTTCCCCAGCTCCATACAGCTAATCCCATCATGGATTGGAAGCCACACAACAAAAATGCCATGCTTCAAGTTCTGCTGGCCTGCCCACCTTGTCCATAAGATAGGTTGGCCCAGTGCAGGTCACCAACAAAAGGTTGTACTTACAGGATGGGGTTGATTAATAAGCAAAACCCAGTCCTTCAGAAAGCCTGGTATTTCTTGTTTCTATGAAGAAGGAGGGATGAGTATGGTTTCAGCATGAATTACTTTAATTGGTGGTTTTACAGACTTATCCATAGGCATGAAGAAAGCTTCAGCTATTGGAATAGTCTCTTATTTCTAAAGTCTTCTGACTTTAAAGACTTAAAGGGAAAGAACATATGAAATTGATATCTTCCAGGAACCAGCATTCATTACCATTGTATCTGCATGAATGAATGACAAAAAAAGTTTTACAAAAGCAAATGAAAGGCTGGGAAATCATTTCCTATGTCATACAGAAACCTGCACATCCATCAGGCAGGATTATCAGGAGGAGGGGCTGGGTTCGTAGGCTGCAGCAGTTAGGAGACTTAAGAGCAGGTTCAGCTGCTGTCAGAACAGAGCTGAGATGGGCACTGCACCCTAGACACTGCCCGCCCCCCATTTCATACAATAATCTGGGCAGCTTCCAGTACTGTAAAATCCAATGTAATTACTTATTACTTCAAACAGTAATTGTATGCAAACAGAGACAGAAATACTTTCCTATCATGATTTCCTTCGTCAGGTTATGTAGAAGTTCTGCAAAACACATAGCACAAAATAGGCATAAGCCTGCAGTGACAAGCTGAGAGCAGAGACTCTTGAGAGCTCTTCCTCCCATTCTGATTGGAACAGGGTAGTTTAAAACTCATAATACTGTTAAGAGTTAGCGCATCGATAAAGGATTCGCTTTTACTGCATGCTTCCTGTATCATCTACTACTTTCACATATCTGATTCCAAGGAAATCATCATACATTTGGTACAACAGTTTTTTACTTCGTTCTTCCTTACAGACTCTTTATAGACTTAAAACACCCTCCTTCATATTTTCCTAAGAAGCTAAACTGCTGATACTTTCAGGGACCATAGCAATATTAATCCTTGCTGTTTGGTTTTTTTTCTGCATGAGTTTTGGGCAATCTGTTTTCACCACATGGAGCCACCAGATGATACCTCCTGAGTTCTCTACAGTTCTCACCCCTCCAAATCTCTCCCACCCTACTGACAGACATGAGGTCCCAGCAATGTGTATGCACCACAGCATGTCCTTTAGGCCATGAACTTCAGCTGAACTAGGGGCTATCCAAACCCCTCTTAAGAGGTGGTCTGGGCCAACAATCCATAGATGTCCTTAAGACTAAACACGTCTGTTTAGCTTTGGCAGTCTGCATTACCAGCAGTCTTGTCTCTTCAGATGCACCACTGCCTCTCCACGGAAATCAAAGGCATTGCCTCCAGAGGAAAACGCGTCCTCCATACAACCAGACAATGTACAAAAATTGCAGAGAACTAGCAATGTTGTCAGCCTAGGTGCTTGGATGCTCTGTTCTCTGAAAGGACACAGCTCTTAGTGCCTGGAATTTCTGAATGATTTTAAGCAAAAAGCAGGAAAACAGGTGACACTGAGAAACCGTATGTGTGTCCAGATGCTGTGCTTGAAAGAGCTAAAGACTTGCTTAGTAAGGAAGGGGTTAAAGATACATATGTTCTCTAAAGCAGTATTCCCTACAGAGTGATGTAATTTCAGGACATTGTCCAGGCTTTTCTTCACAAATCCTGCCTTCCTGAGGGAAAGGAGGGTAATCCCTAGAGAGCAATAGGAGAGCACTCATGCAGCTTGTCCTAGGACAGCTATATGTGCCAAGGGAGAGGGCCCATGCTGTGCTGAGAAACACAGGCGAGTGTTCATGTTGTGAGCAAGCTCTCTGGAGCAGGTGTTCGCACTCTCCTTTCTCTTTCTCCTCCCTTTTGGTCTGCAACTTGATGCACAGTGAGCCAACCCTCAGTGTTTTTCTACAAGGAATAGACTTATTCCTAGACACCTTCTCAAAAAGCTAAGAGAAGAGCTAATGAATGCTGTGGGGAAAATACCATGACAGGCATTTAAAGTAGTTTTTAAAATAACAGAAATTTACATATTTAAATTGTTTATAAATCTATAAATTATACACCATGTTATATTGTACATCTATTGTATGACAGCTGATGCTTTTGGAAGATGCTTGGAGAGAACTGTTTGTTCTAGGAATAGCACAATGGGCCATTCCAGTTGATGCTAACACTCTACTGGCTGTATCTGGTAAGAATTGCACAATTTAATGACTTTGTTACAAAAATTACCATAAAAATACATTACTGAAAAAAGAACAACATGTAAAGAATAACAAATTCCTACTGAACAATAGAGCATACCTGTCATTTATAAATCTATATTTAAATGCAAATAATGTTGTTTTGTTGTATTCATGACTGCTTGCATTGTCATTTAAATGCAAATTACTGTGTTTGTTATCATCCAAGAGAAGATTTTATATTAACTTTCATACAATACAGTCAGTTTACATGGAACCAGATAGACAAGTGTGACAATAGAGTAGATACTGATACAGAGGATTTTGTCAGAAATCAATATAAAATAAAGCAAATGCCTTTAATATTATTCATTTCATCTGTTTCTGTTTTAGGCATGAATGGTGACAATACAGATTCTCAGAAGCTGAATAAAATTATTTCAGAAATACAGGCTTTACAGGAGGTTGTGGCTAGATTTAGACAACTTCGGCTAGATGCTACCGAATTTGCCTGTCTCAAATGCATTGTCACTTTCAAAGCTGGTAAGCAGAAAGAATCTCTTGCTCACCTGGTCTGGTAACTATGAGGTTGCTACTTTAAAGCAAAAACGATGTTTTAAACCAGGCATAGCTTTGTATCATCCAACAGGTCTCCCGGTATTGAATTCCAATAGTCAGTGTTGCATTTTGAAAGGCTGACAGTGGAGTGCTGGGGAACTAATGGGAACATTTAATTTCCATTGATAGCACTAGCTGAGCTGTTTTGACCCAACCAAGAGTCGAGCTGATCTAGTAACTGATCTGCTTTACAGTGCCTACACACAGTGGTTCCGAACTGAGGAGTTTCCGAAATGCTGCCGCCATAGCAGCCCTTCAAGATGAAGCCCAGCTCACTCTGAACAGCTACATTCATACCAGGTGAGAAGTGTCTTCTCTCAATCTTTCTTGCAGGTGTAGGGGTAAAATCCTGCTCTTACTGTAGTGAAGGTGACACTTCCACTGACTGAAATGGTGACAGGGCTGATATAGCAAGTATACATTGGCTGTCAGCCTGCTGGGATTTGGCATTTCCTGATGAAACAGAATCATAGAAAAGGTTGGAAAAGAACCTTAGAATCATCCAGTCCAATCATTAACCTAACACTGCCAAGTCCACCACTAAACCATGTCCCTAAGTGCCACATCTACATGTCTTTAAATACCTCCAGGGATGGAGACTCAAGCACTTCCCTGGGCAGCCTGTTCCAATGCTTGACAAACCTTTTTGTGAAGAAATTTTTCCTAAGATCCAATCTATACCTCCTCCGGTGCAACCTGAAGCCATTTCCTCTCATCCTATCACTAGTTACTTGGGAGAAGAGACCAAACCCCACCTCACTATAACTCCCTTTTAGGCAGTTGTAGAGAGCGATAAGGTCTCCCCTCAGCCTCCTTTTCTCCAGACTAAACAGCCCCGGTTCCCTCAGCTGCTGCTTAGAAGACTTGTGCTCCAGGACCCTCACCAGTTTTGTTGCTGTTGTTTGGACATGCTCCAGCACCTCAATTTATTCAGACAAATGGAAGAGCGCTAAAAGGAGAGATCTTCCCCTGGGAAGTGATACCTGCTGTGGAACACTTTGCAGTTCAGAAGGCTACATTTTCCTCTACATTTTATTCAATACCACTATTAGTGGTGCTAAAAACATCACATCCCACGGCAATATGAGTGCTTTTCCCTCCAGTCCCCATATAATTTACCTCATTTTGCAGACATAGAAATTGGGACAGAAGGAAGTCAAATGGCTCTTCCAAGACACTACCCTGAGTCTGTTCTCAGGTTGAAATGAAAACCCCAGAACTTGTGAATCCCCTTTTGGTGCTCCAGCAGTGATGAGAATCATTGTTTGGGAAGAAAATATTCCCCTTGTCTCATTCAGGATAAGTCCCGTGGGATACAGAAATCTTAAAACCCTACTGTAAAAGCTGCAGCTGTCATCCCACAAAGTGTACAGGGGCGAGCCCAGGAATGTACAAAATGTACTATGCAAAGTACAACCCCACATTCTAGAACAGCTGGCTGTGAACAGGTCAGTAGCCTCCTCCTATGGACCACTTCAGAGTGGTGGCACAGGGGAGAGGCCTGAAGAGTGCACCTAACATCTTCTGCAGCAGCTGCTCTGGTTGGTTCAGGACTTCTGGGGAGAGCTGCGACAGGTCATGTAAAGCCCATGTCTAAGTCTTTTAGCTGCAGTGGAGGTCCATGAGACTAGCACAGTGGGAAATGGAGCAGTGGAAGAGAAACTTTTAGACCATTTTTCCTTCTGAATCTTTGATCTGCTCTCATAATAGCTCTGTCTAGCAGAAGTCCACTCACTATCAGAGACCAGATGGCAGCAGACTGAAGCACTTCTGTTTAGTCTAAAGGGCATGGGCTGCCCTGGGGACAGGAACAAAAATGCATCCAGTTATGGCTAGGTCAGAGCAAAAAGAATAACCGCTGCGTGGTAACCTCTTCCTGTTCTTACAGAAGGCCTTTCCCATGAAGATTGCTCCCTGGAGACTCTGAGTGAGACAGTGCCTGTTGGAGAGAGAAGCCAGGGAGGAATGGTTTTACATAGCCACGCTTTCCATTCCAGGCATGGCGACTGTTCCATTGCAATTCTGCATTGCTGGAAATATTTAGCTACTGGGCTAAACAGTATCTGTTGTAAAAGATACTCTTTTACAAGGAAAAAAGTGCAGTCCACTGACAGAGTTCCATTGACTCCAGTGGAATAGGGCTTTCAGCTTGCATTTCATCCTCGGGCTTGAATTTACCTTCCTGCCAGTGTTACTGCATTATCAGCCCATTGATCTCAGTGGAGTCCCTCTCAACAGGACACGAGGGAGGGCAGACTGGAGAAGCAGAGTGTTTTTCCAAAAGACCTAAGGAGACCACTGTAAGCAGAGGTTTGAGAATCACTGCAGTAAAGTCAGCATAAGCACAGCTAGAATACATATCCTACGTTGTGTTCTTTCAAAAGCTGGGAGAAAGGATGAAAAATATCCTATTACACAAACACATTACCTGGGGTTAAAACACAGCTTCCTTAACACAAAAATTTATTTCCAAATGTCAGCTGGTATTCAGTGTATATGGCAACCAAAAGGGGGAAAAATTATTACCATGACAATCCAGCTAGGTTTAAATGGCACTTTAAATGACAGGGTATTTTTTGTAAGTCAAGCTCTTCCCTGAACTGCATCAAGAACATAGCTGTTGTATGAGGGACAAGTCAGAGCAGATCCTGTCTCTGTATTGCTACTGCTCTGAGGGAATAAATAAAGGAGCTAATCAAAACTCAGAGATATTGGTCTATATTCTGCTAACCTCCATTAAGAGAGTTTGCCTTGGGGTCAACCTTCTTCACGTCAGTACAAAACACAGGGTTTTAGCACAGGTAGCACCCATCTGTACAATTTGTTGAGTATTGGTCTTTTCTATAAAGGAAAAGACTTTCTTTGAAAAAACACTTAAAACCTTCAATAACATTTTTTCTCTCTCTGTCTCCCAGGTATCCCACACAACCCTGTCGTTTTGGAAAACTTTTATTGCTTTTACCAGCTTTACGTTCAATTAGTCCATCTACAATAGAAGAAGTGTTTTTCAAAAAGACCATTGGGAATGTACCAATTACAAGACTGCTTTCAGATATGTACAAATCCAGTGACATATAAATTACCTTAAAATAAACAATCAGGATGGACAGTTTGAGAAGAACTTTTACCTATGGAGAATAAGCCTCAACTAACAAAATCTACAGGAAGCATAAGCCTGGGAATGTTTAGCCTTTAAACCCATTGACAAAAAAATACCCCAGTAGATATGATTCTGCTGCTCTGAACAGAGTGATTTAGATCATGGAGAGAATGCTTTGTTCTACAGAAAAAGTGAAAGTGGTTGGAATTTGGCTGCTATTCCTGTTACTACAGGATGGAGGCAATTCAGATGCCAGTCATAGTTAACAAAGACTCTGCTATTCTCTCATGTAACTGGCAGATCTGAGACAAAATGTGAAAGAAGGTACTTTAGTTTGTTCAGTATTTGGAACTGGGTGACCAAACTTGGCTTCTGTTGTAACATGATATGCGGTGGCCTTCAGAACTGTTTTAAAAGTAGCCTATGTTGGGAAAATGGTTTTAATGTGATAGGCAACATTTAAGACCAGGTTACCAAAACACTGCTTCTGCTATAACACATCATGAAGTGGCCTTCAGAACTGATTAAAAAGTAGCTTATGACAGCAGCTGCATTCTTCCTGCAAAACGAACTGGTGATCTTTGATGCGGATGTCACCATAATTTGTTCAGTTAACATCTCAAAGACAGAAGAGCTTTATACACTTCCTCCCCGACCTTCCCTCCTTTTCTTCTACCCACAAACACACATTCACACACACACCCCCACCTGAAAAGGTACAAGTCAAGAAAGGAAGACTAAAACAGCAAAACCAAATACAATGGAGATGACTGCTTCAGTGACCTGCTAGCTGTCCTGTTGGCACAGTGCTGAAACCAAAGGCAATGGTGGCCAAACTCTTTGTCAATGAGATGTGCATACAAGTGAAATGACTATTAAAAAAAAAAATCAATGGAAGGAATTTTATTTCAAAGAAATAAAGGTTGTTGACTGATACATTGCTAACAATTTCCAAAAGTCTCCAATGCCTTTTTAGAAAACTCCAGGTTCTAATGTTGAAGCCTTGTTCGCCTACACCCTCTCACACACAAAAATGTTATAAGCTGCTTATTTGATGTATGAAAAATGTAGAAAAAACATTTAAAGATAGCTGCTGTACTTTTCAAAATTTGATTTGTTATTAGGAACTAGCACTGAGAAAAATCAGCACTTGGACTATCATAGAATGAGTAAAACTTTTCCTGTACAAAGTGGATTAACTGATTTGTGAAGTTAAAAAGTTGTACTCATTGTATTTACAAAGAATAAAAATATATTGAATTTAAATTACTTGTCACTCTTCTTTTAACGCTGGTCCTTCTATTTCTGGATTAGTTTCTTCCACTGTACCCTACTTACAAGGGAATGGAAATCCTCTACTCAAATGGATTGCCATGGATGCTGTGGAGTCTCCAACATCAGTGGTTTTAAAACCCAGGTTAGACAAGCATTAAAACAACAGCTTAGGTGATTCTGCCTTGGGGCAAAGGGACCTTGAGGTCCTGCATAGAGCTGTCTTCTGTAATCCGAATATACACCTGCTGCAAGGTTTCCTTCTCAAGGAGCTGACAAAGAGCTTTTTCTAGGACATAGTACTGAACGGATCAGAGGTCTAACCTAGTATAAGGTTTCATGTTATTGCAATTTTTAATATTGGTGAATTGTGCAGCTAACAAAGGGTGATGAGTACAAAACCACTGCTTTAATTAAAAAGATCAGAGGTTTTATTAAGGTCTCCAATTGTGTAACCACACCAAAGAGGTAAGCAACTCCCAATGCACAGAACAAGCTGGCAATAGGAGAAGGGAAATATAACATACTGTTCATATGGCAATGAGTGACCAAAAAGCCATGCACACTAAAATGACAGATGGAAATGTACAGTGTATATCAATGGCTCACTGGTTTTCAGTGTCAAGGAATACAGATCACAAGTGAAATCCTAGCTCCCTTGACTCCAAGCACAAAAATCTCATGCATTTCAGAAGTTAAAGTTTTCATCCCAACTCTCTTCCACTTGCAGTCTCCTACGTCTCACATTCTATTCTTTCCAAGACAGCCAGAACATAAAAGCATAGAAGACCAGTCTTTGATGAGTCAGGTGAGACAAAGCACGGACTACAGGACTTCAAAATGTCTTCTATACAAACTAGGATGGAGCACTTGGGAATTCGTTTACCACAGGGCATAGCAAATTGTTAGAAATAAACCAACAAGCACTTTATGAAGTGTTCTTCCTGCACCCGTAATAACCTTCAACCATTTTCTTCTCTCTACACTAAGAAGAACTGCACAGGGCAGAAAAATCAGTTGTGGTTCTCCGCTCTGACAATTCAGCTTATGAGCTAAGGAAGTTGAAGCCAGTGCTGTGCAGAACCCGTAACAGAACATGCATTTCAATCAGATTCACACTGCTGTCCCAGAGCTGCAATAAACACAAACCACATCCACGCTGCAAGGCTACCACACTCTGCAGTGTGCTGTAATCCCAGTGCCTAGATCACCCAGGCTAGAGGATGCAACAGAGCATACTGGCTTTCTCCCAGTTGCAAAGCAGGCAGGGCAATGGGTGCACTTCCATCTCTCATCTCCTTACCTGCAGGACCTAGACCAGCTGCAGAGCAGAGTCAGAAGCTGGGAACAATGCCGAGATCTCCATGGTTTAGGCACAGCTAATCTCAGACCATGTCTTCCTCCCAGTACTGCAGATTGCACAGAAGCAGAACCAGTTACGCTACACTAGAATTAGGGTCTCTAGTTAGCCTGGAAAGACTGAAGGCCAGGTGAAACCCCAGAGTCCAGTGCAGATGCCCTGTCATCCTCAGAGGTTAATGCTCTAAAGCCCTCACTTTGGAAATAGCAATACTTTGACATCAAGCATACAGCTTTTCCATCTCCATCTTCTTTATTATTCCCCCCCAGCAGATGATACAGATTGTGTCATCATCTTTTAGAGGTAAGATGGGGCATTTACTTCAATTTCTGAAAGAAGCTTCTCTCAGAAAAGAACATTTGAGAAAAACACTTTACTATGTATCTAAACTTAAATAATAAAACTTCATATACATTTAATTCTTAGAAATGGGGAAAGGACAACTCAACTTTTAAATGGGATTCAAAAACACAGGGAATTTTAGAACTGAGTTTACATTATCAAGAACTTATTGAAAAGCTAGATAGCTCGGGGCTGCAAGTGGGCTCTGTCAGTTTTGGTCCCTGGTTTCATTAATAGGACTGTTGGAGAGATTTAGCACAGTCTTTGTTAAGTATGAGGGAGAAAGAGCAATTTTTTGAGCATCTCACTACTCAGTGTAGCTAGCCACTAGTACTACATATAATCCCCATTTGTCAGTTCAGTCTTTTACATCCAGATTTCCATAAATTAGGTTAATGGTCTTAGTTAAAGGAAATTAGTAACTTTGCCAGTAAGCTTGTAGGAAGTTCTCTACAGTGATAAGTATTATAAGAAGGAAAAAAACAGTGGACCCAAGTCTAAGCCAACATGTACTGTTACCAAATAGCACAACACACTGTATCAGATTGCTACTAGAGCATTCTTGAATCTGTTTAAGAGCATCTGGATAGGCAACTCCCATGTCACATTTGGATGCACTAAGGAAGCTTCTCCAGCCATAGAAGCATTTATTGAGAAAGACAACTTCAGCAGTGTTGCCTGTGAACTGCAGTTCAGGCATCAACAACCTGTATTTCACCAGTGATCATACAAGCACAATGCTACAGCTTCCCCTTCGTTTAATGTACAGGGAAGTGGTCTACAATCACCTCTTATAGCAGGCTTGTATGACTTCATGTCCCTAATTGTATTTGTAGAGTAGAGCTATTTTAATCTAGGACTGAAGTTATAATATATTATAGGATATGTCAACATTCCTTTCTCTGTAGGATGGTATAATTTTCACTTGCTAGTTGAAGCTAGATCGATGCTTCCCATGCCAAGTAGAAAGGTACTCTTTTTCCAAACTGATTGAAACCACCAATCTATTGACTGCCTACCATGAATAGGGTTCCAGCTTTGGCTCCACAACACAGGAAGTCTTCAATACCTTTGTATGTTCTTTAACACTTAAGCAGTGACTGCCAGCATCTAAGGATATTTAGTGCTGGCTGTTAGTAACACAAGACTACATTGCAGAAGAGCATCACAGCAAGGCTGAAACACCAGTTCACTTATAGTCAAGTCCCTGCTTCTCAGAAAGCACGAGATACCCCAGACAAGGTCAAGAGTGACAAAACATTTGAAGTGCATTTTCACTTTTATTTCAAAACTTTAGACAAGTTACTTTAGTATATAAATTTGATTTTTCTCTTACAGAATATAAAGATAATTCCCTCATTACTTCAGTATAAAGTGTTTTACAAGCTTGAAGACAATTGCATAAGTTTCTCACACAGGGTATCAGAAATAAAGCAGTCTTTCTACAGAAGTTCAGACAGATGACTACCTCAGAAACAGCATAGCAGTTTAGTCAAATACAAGTGAACACGTGACACTACAACTGTGCAAGTTCAAGTAAGGCCAAGTCAGTAAACATTGTTAAGTCATTGCAGATAAGAGTGGAAGGGTTTGTGAGACATTGCAAGGGGTGGATGGTCTCATAGTATAATACTCTTAAATCAAGGATTGAGGGATTTAGCTAGAAGACAAGTGAGTTCTTTTATGGTATAAAGCATATGCAAAGACCAAGCAGTGTACTGATGTTAGTGGAAACTTTGTGCCTGTTTATCCTCAGCATGCTAAGACAAACTACAACCTCTTAAAACCAAGCATAAGAACCACTAGTGTTTGAGAAGATTTTTCAGAACTCAAGTATGTCTTATTTTGGATGGTGTGTAGTTTTTGTCTATTACTTCATCTTGTAAGAACATGTGAAGACAGCGCTCGTTCTGTGCCAGTGGGTGGCCTGCAACCCTAGAGAGGAAAAAACAAGCATTAGTACTAACAAATCAAGTCTACTTGCAGCTAGTCAGCAGAGCAAAGTTTTATACCAATAACCTACGGTTCTGCACTTAGGCACAGACACACTTTCAGTTCACTGCTAGCAACTAGAATGATGTCTGGCAGCAAGACTTGTCATTCTCCCCCAGATGAAGTTAGTCCATAGGAACCCTGAGCTACCTCTGATCATCTGGAAGCATGTTACATCTCATCATCTGCAATTGAGAGGACTATCAAAGTACCCATCCTAACATTAGGAAATTTAGAGCTAAGCAAGCCAAGCATCTTTTTACAGGTCTTGATGCCTTTGACACAGGACACCTTTCTAAAGGCTGCTTAAGCCCTCAGTTCTCCAACTAATTCCTTAACAGTTGCCCAGGCAGAGTTAAAGGCTTAGTCCACCAGGGGGTGTGAAGGTCTTTTGAAGGCTCTGACACTGCGCAGAGCAGTGACTTACCATGGTCACTATTCCTAGCACTACAAGCAGCACTGATGCCCAGCCAGAGGGTAGTGGCAGTTCTGTTAATTGGAGATGTCTTGAGATACGAAACAGGAGACACAAAGCTTGTCTGCTCTAGACTAGACCAGCATCTCTGCTGTAAATTTAGTTTTGTTCCACATATAGACTGAGCTACTATCCTTCTAACAGTAAAGGAATTGAAACTATATTAGAAGATACTCCCAAGCTTGGAAGAAAACAAGGTATTGCATTTAAACCCTTAAAATGCCATACAGCCTTCTGTGTAGGTAAAAGTCCAAGAGAATCAGAATCCCTGGAAGCCGATCACTTATGCATATGAAAACCTAAAGCAGTTTGTTTTGAAAAAAGTCACATCCAGTTTGGTCCACCAAGACAGGCTACCTCCTCTAAGAGAGAAAGCCTCCTCCCCATCCTCCCTAGGACAGCTTGTTGTCAGGCCTATGGCCTCCATATCCGTCAGAACATTTCTACTCTAAATGGAAGTTACCTAGTAGAACATGTGTAATACATAGTTAACTCCAGTGGCTCAGCATCAGTACTTCCAAGCACTTTTGTGCATCTTCTCCAAATGTATCTATTAGTACTTATTTCACCACAGGACAGATTCATTTGTCACTACTCACTTGTCATTGAAGGTGTCCTTTAATGAGGAAGCCGAGCTCTCCTATTCAGTTTTGACAGATTATTTCAAGTGCAGTCATAAAACCTATCAATCTTGCCAGGTTTTAGTAAATGGGCAGCAGTCCAAAACACTAGTTCAGAAGGAAGAGTCTGGAATAACTAGTTTGAGTTTCTTAGTTTGAGCTTCTTACCCACATCAGACTGAAGTTGCTGACCTTGAACTTCAAGAGAAAGATATACAGGAGAATATGATGAGGCAGCAGCATATTTCTTCTCCCTTTCAGGAAGGCTTGCAATTTGGTGGCTGAATTGCAAGACTAGATCTGATCTCAGATTCATCTCTGTTTCACATGAATACCTCACTCTGCATTGGCTTTTCCTTAGAATTCTTCACTAAGTGGACCTTTACACATAGCAGCTGGTACTTCAAGAACTTTCATATATCCCCAAGTCAGTTTCAGGAAGACAAGAATGTTGCAACATAGCCACCCCTGTGAATGTCATTCTGTGTAGCATTGATGGTAGTGCCAGCAAGCTGGCTCAAGAGAGCCGACTCAAGCAAGCTGCACTGCTGTGATTTAATAGTCCCTCTAGATTTTAGATCCAGAGAGATAAAGCTTCTCAACATCTATCTTACCACTCCTGCGTATTAAGAATTGGCATTGGTGCACCAAGATCTTTTTGGATATAATGGTATCACTTATCTGAGGGACTCTTCTCCAGTTCTGCAAGTAAAGATACTAGCTTTGAAAATGCAGCAGTGTGAATGTATATGCAAATTACCTTCAGGTCTAAGTTCACCAGTACCCAGAGTACTTGGTAGAAGCTTCTACATAGTTCAAAACTTTAATTAGTAATATTTGCTTGCTGAGATGGTCAAGCCATTAGAATAAATTGATGAGGCTGAATAGCTAGGAGTTGTGCCTGAAGAGCCTTGTTCCAGCTGTACTCAAGTCTGCCACCAACCACATCAATATCTTCATCAATGGTCTGCTTTTGTGTTTCAAAGGAGGAAAAACTGACCAAGAAGTTTTATACTTCCACAAGATCAACCTCTTACTTGCTGTAGGACTGAACAAGTGATACCAGTAAACTGGCCACTCCCTTTCTGTCAGCTATACTGAGTTTTTCAGAGATTCCAGTTATGATGACTGTTTCACCATCAGCTGCTTCAGAACATGAACAGCCCTCTTCCCCCACATATTGCTAGACTCAGCATACAAAACTTTCAGTAAGTGCACTTTGGCATTTAGAATCCCAAGCCTGCGTGGATAAAAGTTTTACTTTACAGTCATGACCTTGATTGTACAGCCTTAAACCCTCCCACATTCCATCTTATTATAAGCACATCTGCCTTCATGTAGTGTAAATGCAAAACTAGACGCCTTGGAAATTCATTTCACTTGTCTTTGAACAGAGGAAAGAGCAGCCTGAAGCTCAGAACCATTAGCAATACCTCTAACTTGAGCTAACAAGCAACAGTGTTAAGAAAAACTTAAAAGACTTCATACACACTTGCACAAGACAGTTTTAGTAAACTAGTCACTTGCAACTCCAAAAATACATGCCTGAACTAACAATAACTGACAAGCAGATTCTTGTAAGTTCTGGCTTAACTCAGTGTCCTGGTTTCAGCTGGGATAGAGTTAATTGTCTTCCTAGTAGCTGGTATGGTCCTATGTTTTCAGTTCAGTATGAGAAGAATGTTGATAACACTGATGTTTTCAGTTGTTGCCAAGTAATGTTTGGTCTATAGTCAAGGATTTTTCAGCTTCTCATGCCCAGCCAGCAAGAAAGCTGGAGGGGCACAAGTTGGGAGGGGACACAGCTGGGGCAGCTAACCCCAAGTGGCCAACAGGGTATTCAATAGCATGGGACATCACATCTAGGAAATAACTGGGGGAAGTGGGGCAGGGGATCGCAGCTCAGGGACTAACTGGGTGCCAATCAGCAGGTAGTGAGCAATTGCATTGTGCATTATTTGGACATTCCAATCCTTTTACTATGACAGTTGTCATTTTAGTAGTGTTATTATTCTTATTATTAGTTTCTTCTTTTTTGTTGTATTAAAACGTTCTTATCTCAACTCATGAGTTTTACTTCTTTTCCCAATTTTCTCCCCCATCCCACTGGGGGGGCATGGTGAGTGAGCAGCTGCATGGTGCTTAGTTGCTGGCTGGGGTTAAACCACAACACTCAGACATCCTGTGTCCTTATTAAACAGCATTACTGTTGAACAAGATTAGAATGCTAGTGGAACTGACAAGCTTGAGCTTTTAAAGGTAGCAGTCCCAAATCCAGCTGGTCTGAACAGTGCTGGCTCTAGAGACCAGAAGAGCTGGTTAACTGACCGTGTTCCTTCCTACCCACCGTTTGGATCCACATAGTTAAAGAGATTAAAGTAGCTCTTCAGGTCAATATATGGAGAGTGGTTAGTAGTGTCAGATGGTAGAAAAAGACTCATAAGACTGTTACTATAATTTCTGCTCACCCTTTGAAAGGCAGTGACAAAACCCCAAGCATCTATTTCAAACTATGTAGGTGCATACCTCAGGTAGTGTTTTTACATCTTCATAAAGATTCTCATGATGATTAGAGAAAATATGCATCATTACACAAGCTGATAATACCTCACATCTGCAATCAAAGTAAACTGCTGTAAGCCCATTGTAAGCTCCATTGTTCACCCAGTGGAGGATACCTTTTCAGAAATGAAAAAGTAGAACTATTTTGAATGCTATAATTTTAGTAGTAATTTGCATAAATTAACAACAGTAACATTCATTTCAGCTGTTTAGGTAAACACTAAGACATCTAAACTAAACACTGGATGAGCAATGTTAGTATGCCCTCCTGCAAGATTATGTGAAAGTTATTATTCTGAACTTAGCGCAGCTACCATAGTTAGAAGATTAGCAGCTTTAATTCAATTTTCTGGACCTGAATTCTGGGTTTGTCTCCTGATAACTAGACCAAACACTTACTTGTTTATGAATTGTTCAAGAGCTTGCTTCCTTTCCTCTATAAAGGAATCATCAAATATGCCGTCATCCCCTCGGAAGGGGAGCTGACGGAGAAGAGCTTTTCCTGGTAGAGGTGGAACCACAACCTGAAAGATTCAGAAAAATGTCCATAACTGCAGCCTGTAAGCAAGTTTCTACACCTCCTATGCCACCTCTTCCTCCTAGAAGACCCAACTCAATCACATCCCTAGTGAAGTAATAAAACATGACTTGAGAAGAGTATCTGCCCAAGGGGGTAAGGTAAATTCCAGTAGTTTAACTCTGAATTAACTCAAAACCATTAAACAGCCTCTAGCATTGTATAACTGACATTTGCTGAAAGACTGACAGTGGTTTAGTTCTAGACATTTTCAACCACAGTATCTGCTCCGTGATACATATGCTTTATAACAATGACAACATTTCAGCATCAGTACTCTCTGTATGTCTATGAAGACTTGTATTTACCTTCCATTTTACCCACCTTGCTTTCTCTTTCTAGTTCATTCCTTAGCCATTCAAAGTCACTGTATCTTCTTCTGACTGTAGATTCTTTCAATTTGAAGATAGGTAGATTTGTCTGAAAACAAGACCATAAGCTATTGATTAGACAAAATAGAAGTTTTGATAAACAGAAGCAAGAAACAGTCTGTTAAGCTACACATTAGTTCCGCTTAAGCAACAACAATACTGAGGAACACTCAAGATAAGAAATACAGATAAAGCTCTGTAAGCTACATGAGTAAGCTGTGCCTCAAGCTGCTTAACTGTGGGCCTCATATGGCATCCTAATCACTGGTATTTTGCCACCATATCACCTAGCAAATTTGCTGGCCACCTGAGATGTTCCTAAGGTTGCAGAAGCATCTGCTATTCTTACTGTCTCAGGTGCTGGATTCCCAATGCCAATATATGGACAAAATTGGAGGTGGGGGGAGGTGGGAAGAATAAGTCTTCTTAATCCACACAGGCTCCTCTTACTGTATTCAAGGGAGTGTTTCAGGTACCAGTATAGGACATTAACCAAGCTTCTTGTACTTCATTACCTGACACAACACAGCCTCCAATATCTTCAAAAGCAAAGGCAGCAAGTCCTGCAGCGAATCCATTCACGCTAGATGAAGCTGAAGATGTGAAAGTACAAGCTGCCAAGTGTGGATAGCTCCAAAGAAGCCAAGAAGGCTGAGATGAAACACAACATTCAGTGCTGATGAGATCAAACTGTTTTGCTACAAAGTTAAACCAAGCAGAGCTTGATTAGACAGAACTTTCCTCAACAAGGCTAGGAGTCAGCACCCAACTCAACACCCTTGAAAGAGACATCAACTGGGAGCCAGGCTATAAGGTTGCACAAGACCATGTTAAATACACAAGCACCCTGATACATGTCCTTACATTAAGTTGTGAGAACCTGCATTACTTCTGTTCATTCTTGGGGTGCAGTGTTATCCCACTGTTGTAAGCCAACTTGCACATTATTTTAAGAGTAGACATTGAGAAAGCGCTCTCAATGACATCCCCAGAACAGAAAGCACCAAGACCACAATCTGAAGCTTAACTATCATTCATATGGCAAACTGGCTAGAGTGTTACAAAAATGTTTATAGGCATTATGACCTACTAAAAGCAAGACCAAGAGGCTGTAATTACCATACATAAATGGCAGTAGCAGAATAAAGCTTACTGTTGTCAGACTGCATATTCACTGTCTTAATATACCTTTAAAGAAGACTCTTGAGGAGTACCCTAGGAAGCTGAAGTTCACATGGGACTACAGTTATCCTCAGTTTTCCTGTTGGCAGAAGCACAGCAGTCATTCTCAGCTAGTGCCTTTTTTTTGTTGTTTTAAGTTGTAAGCCATCTCACTGAACTTCTGGTCACAGTTTGAGTGGGTATCTCTGTATAGTATAATTTGTAGGATGTTATGCTTAAGCTATCATTGAATGATACTTTTGGCTGCTCAAAGCAGGTTTAATTGCAGACATTCTCCTGCACTAGGCAGGCCTATGACTATGGGCCATTGTATTACTTCCAGACAATAACAAGTTTTTTTGCTGTCACAGTTCAAAAAAGTACTTGAGATGTTAGTTGTGTACTTTCAGATTAAGCTATTTAGTCCACAATTTACAAATGATAAAGTACAGAACAGTATTTTCTTATGAAATCTCTTATTGCTAAATGTTTAAAAGTAATCAAGCTCTCCTTCCCAGGTAAAACATTGTTGATTGTACTAGTGACTATTAATAAACTTGCACTTAAGACTGTTATGTCAGAAGTCAGGCTTTATAAACACTCTTGTCTTGAGGATAAGAATACTCTACTCAAGAGTGAATAAAGCTAGGTCCCCCAGAGTACCTGAAGGAGATTCCCAGAAGTTAAGTACTGGATTATTTTTCTCTGATTTCAGCTACTGGCTTTTTAAACAGGTTCAGCCTTCCACATTACAACATCAACTCTTTGTCAGCATCTTGGGTAGAAACTCCTTTACAATATTTAACATATAGGCTCTCACCTACAGAAAATATTCCATTCTCCTCTCAAGTTACTTACAAGAGGGATTAGAACTGAATAAAAGCAGCTAAAAAAACAAGTCCCCAGGTCTCCAGGAACTCTTTTCATGCTTCTGGGCATGAAGTCTATAAAGTTAATCTCTAAACAACATACCAGGCTTACAGGTATAATGTCAGGTAGAAGTGCCAATTGAGCTCATTTTACCTTCTACAAGCCCTTTTGAACATTTGACATGCTAGCCCAGCTAGTAAGTTGGCTAAAAGAACTGTTAAGAGTACTTGTTTTCCCTTTGAGTTCCAAAGTCTTCTTCCATGTTGAGCATAAGCACTGGAAACATTTAAACTGAAGAGTATGTTAGAAGGCTCCCATTAAATTAAGTGGCATACAAGTCACAACTTGACAACTGCATGCTAAAGGGACATGTGTGTTCCCCATCATTTGGTCTGGATACAAATTAGACCCATCTGTTGAGATCAACTTCTAAACCTCGTGTTACTTAAAACCCAGAAACTGCAGCAATTCAACTTCTTCTAGAAATTAGTACTGACAGAACAGCATTCTTCAGATATGCAGCTGTTAAAAAGGATCTATTTAAAAAAGGCAGCAATTTGAGGGTAATCTTTTATACAGCTTAACCTATTCACATCTTGGGTCCTAATTTTTAACTTAGGATATATTCACATCTGAAGTTACTGCATGTGCCTCTCATTAAGGATTACTACTCTGTTTGAGCAGACAGCTTTCTCCTTCAGTAGGAAGAGTTTCAGCATGTCCTACTACCTGTCTACCACGGATAGATGGTTTATCATTAAGCAAGCCAGACAGCTGCTGAAGCACAGGGTATCACTGGGCAAGAATTCAGTAGAAGGACAACCCCAGGGTGTCAACGGAAACTTTTAATTTCTACTGAAGTGTCACTTTAAGACCATACAGGGTATCAGAAAAGTTATTCTCAGCTTCACAGTTTATGTTGAGAGTTATCCTTGTTTAGTCACCAAGATGCCACTAGCTATTCTGAACACTGTTGATACTTTGCCTACTAGAACAGAGATAAGAGTAAGGCACAAAACTTGAAGTCAGGCTAATTTCATTTTTACAAACATTTCTCCCCATGCTCATTCAGCATTATAGTGTTGGCTTTCTGGCCTGCTGAGCTGCAAAGTCTGTCATGAAACTCATGACCCGGTTTGGCACAGCCCCTGGAGCATAGCTCATTCCTCTGAAATTCAGCATAATTACTGCAGCAATTTGTTTTTTCTACAGTGTAATAATTAGTCTCACTTTTACCAAAACATTTTCAACAACTTCCTAGTCCAAAATCATGCCTCTTAGCAGTTTGAATGCAAGCCCTCAACCTGAAAGGATTATGCATTACCTAAGACATTAGACAACCAGAAGGCCATAGTCAGAACTGCAGATAAAGCATTATTCCAGAAGGACCAATAAACCAGCTCTGCAGAACTGCCACATAACCCAAAATCCCAAGCATAGAAAGAGGGTAAGACAAGACAGATTCTGTCTCGCACTACTTCCATATCAGACTATATGTAGACACCCACTAGACTTTCTCTGACTACTGTCAAACTAACAATCTGTATTCTGCTGGGTGAGTGAATGGCCAAGCCAGTACACTGGAATAAACATCGTCAGAACTGGTGCCAAGTTAAATTACATAGCTAAACAGCAGATGACAAACCCAGACCCTTAAGTCACTCCTGCATTTCTCCACTCTAATGCCAAATGAGTTTCTACAGTCATTTGGCTAGTGTTCAACAAACAAATGGGAAGCAGTGGTTGTCTGCTAAGAGATTTCAGGGCAAAACCTGTATTCACAGTAAGCATGTTTCTTCAGCTACATTTATGTTTTTATAACAAACTAAAAGTCCAACTCCAAGCTCAGAAGGTTCCCAATTAATCTCCAAAGCAAATGACAGTTGTAAGACAGTAGCTTGGATTATCAGGTAACAGTGTTCTAGCTGTTACTACAGTTAATCCCCAAGCTATGCCCAGTTAGAAGTCCAGAAATTGTATATATATATACACAAGTGAGGAGATTTCCACAGGCAGAATGCAAGCAGTCTGAGTACTAGTCAATACTGTCCATTCAGCTTCAGATACACAGCTCTCCAATGCAGCCATCAGGGTACACAAATTACTTTAAACACAGGAGAAAAATTAGAGTACTTTATTTTAAATACATCAGTTTACAATTCTAAGTAATTTTAAGTGTTCTGTTATCTAGACTAGATTAATTTACCCAGTGAGTGGAAAAAGCCCTGCAAATAGCCACACTTGCTCCTACAAATTTGTTCCCAGACATAAATAGAAGGCAAATAGCATTTGGGTCCCTTCAAAGAGCATGCTGACACCACAAGATTGACTCTGAATGTCACTGCAGCCCAGGCCACCCCCACAACTGCAGAAACTCCACAGCTGTAGTTGTCCAGGATAGTTTGAGGTAAATTGGATTAATTTCTTCATCTGCCAATGTAACTCAGCAGCAGCACTGCATTGCCCATGTCTCCCACTCCTAATAGACTGAGAATAAAGCTTCACTGTTGCCATAGCACCTACTTTGATGTTGTATTTTCAAGTAGGTTATGGTAGCCTTGATACAACTCTATTTCCATTAAAATAGAGTGAAAGAAAGCACTCAGTGCACTTTTGATAGAAGTTTGTGGCCTTGACTCTTAGAAGCTAAATTCAAGCTTCTTACTATCTCTTCATACAAGCTGTAATCTTTGTCAACAGACTACACCCTTTGGCTACATTTACAGTCAGCCAACGGGAGCTCTGGGGTATTACAGTAAGTAGCATTCAGGTTGGATAAAAAAGTATTACAGTTTTAATGCAAGAGCCTGCTGTCCTTTAGCAGAAGAAACTGGCTCCAGCAGTCCACTGTTATTGCAGAAGCCTTGCCAGTGGTTTGTTTCCTTCCCAACTTGACATAAGCAGCTACCTCCCCATTTCCTACAATTATAAAAAGCAAGAAAGAAGGCAAACATGCTCTAAACTTCAGTTGCTAGGAGTTTAGATTTTTGCTGTGTACCTCACTGAAGGAAAACCTCTTTCCCTACTGCAAAAGGTCAGATAAGAGGTCGTTATTTTTCTAAGTTTCAGTCCTTTTGATCAAAGCAGAGTTCTACCTCCCCTCTTATCCACTTGATGTCCACGTCTAGCTACAATGTGCAAAGAATCTGAGGTTAATACAACATGGAAAAATCTGACCATATGTATATACCCAAGTTTTAAACAATGCTGACTTAAGCTATACCAAGAACTATAGAGCTTCTCACTCCAAAATACTGAGACATGGAGCTAGGATGTTCTCCATCTTAAAGACTAAGGCAAGTGAAATCCCAATAACAACACAACAACAAAGACTATCAGTCTTCAAACAAGAGTTAACCTTTGCCAAGTCCCATGCCTTGAGCTCAGAGCTGCTCTATGAAAATTAGCATAGGGGTGTCTGGGTTTTTTGCCAAGCAGCATCTGTTGTCACCTAATCAAGTTCACCAACATTGTGAACAGCTGAATTATGGTGTGCCATGGTCAAAAGGCTCAAAGCAGAGTAAGTCTGAAAAAACAAATTGTTTCCTAATTCTTTATTCTTCAGGTTCCATGCTCAGAAGCCAGAGGTAAAAACAGGAGCCCACTTTAAGAAGGACACATACAGGCAATGACTTTTACAACACCCAGGCAAAATTAGTAATTATTTCTAGATAATTATTTCAGGCTTAGCAAGCCAAAGCCTCCTTTGAAATACTAAATATTCCTTTTAAAAGAGAAGGGATTGCTATTTTCACACAATTGCAAGGTATAACTGCCATATGCTCTGGTTTGGCCCACTGTATTGTTACCATTCATTCCTCACCAAGAATGACTGAAGAGGGATCACATTAATGATGCTAAAGCATCACCTTAGGTGACATCTACTAGCTATGGTCAAATGGGGCCAACAAAATTGCAGTGAATTGCTGCAATTGATAGTTTTTACCAGGAGTAAAAGTTTTATTGTGCTTTGTGAACTAGAGACAGTCCAGTATCCCTATACTTCAAACATGCAAGAAACATGCAATAAGTAACTAATATAGAAGTAGGCATACTAAGGAAAATAGGCTCTTTGTATTTCCAGTTTTATTGGAGCAGTAATGTTTACATTAAAGTAGACACCCAACAGCTACAGAAAGGCTGATAGCTCCTTTTCATTAATTCATTGCATATCTTAACACTTAGGGGATGCTGCAGCTTAGTCCCATAGAAATAGTCTCTGATGCTTTATTTCCAGGTATAGAAGTGGCTTTAAACCACTTAAGATACAGCTTCATTTTTTCCCCCTGGATTTTAAAGTAAAGCTGCTATACAGTAGCTTATAGTTACACTTTCAAGATGAGCTTTGTGGCCAAAACAAACTATACTGTCATGTGCCCCAGAATGTCCTCCTATGACAGAAGTTTTGAGCTGGATTCTCAAGAAATAGCCACAGGAGGAATACATTCACAGACCTGCCTTCAGTTGGTAAAATTTTTGCTTTTATACCTTGACCAGAACATTAGGGCTACTCAATCCTCCCATCAAAAAAAAGTCACAGCAGCAATTTCAGACCCTACACTCAGTGCTGGAGCTTCATAGGGCGCTTGCATTATGTACTTGCTAAAACAGCCTGCAAGTAGTTGCAGTAGTGCAACTGGCATTGCATTACCAAGTGAAAAAACTTTAAATAAAACTTCCCCTACAGTTAGAAGCTCAAATCCACACTGCATTATTTATTCCCCCAGATAAAAACAGTAGAGACCTGACTGCTCTAAAGTTCAAGCTGACACTTTTTTGGCAGGCCATCTAAAAATAAAGATGTATCAAAGTACTCTGGCATCACATGCCTACCTGGATCACAGCCATCTGTCCTACAAAGATTAGTCATTGTCCCATTTGATTTGGTCTGTTCAGCACTGTACTAGAGTACACTCTTAGTACATGACAATCAAGGCCCACATTGTATGCACAGAAATAGAAAGATTCCAAGTCACCAGTTAAACTAGTATACTAATAAGAAGCACTGTTCAGGCACTTGGGTCATTTTATTTACACAGTAACAGACATCAACACTAAACTAGTTCAGTACCTTTGGACTAGGCTCTTGAACCTAGTTTAATCAAAAACCTCTACACAAAAAAAATCAGCTGCTCAGATCTAATACATGCAGTAGACTTGTAAATCCACACTCCTTGCTTCAGAAGTTTTAAATCCAAGCCATTCCACTTCTGTCTCCCCAGTCAGTGTGCTGGGAATTTCTTAGCCTTCCAGCTATCCTTTTCTGAATTACTGCTCAATGGAGCAGTTAGTGTTTGTAAAGATGCAGTACCTGGGCTGTAGAACAAAAAAACAAAGTCACCTGAAACAGTGCACTTTTATTCTTTGGAGGAGGAGTCTAAAAATGTCTAACTGGTAGCAATGTCTAGAATAGGGTATTAAAAGAGCAATTAACTAGAGTTAGAGCAGACTTGCAGTGTGATGCAAGGTTTCCAGTAGTAGAGAAAGAGAATTAGTGCTGATTATGCATCCCTAAACACAACCACACTGAGTCAGTGTTTAGTCATTACTCCACCACAAGCTTCACTGACTACAAAACTGAACAATGCTAATGTCAACTATGTGTAGCAGCAGATTTGATTCATCTCATAATGGGAGAAGTCTGCAACTTCAAACCCTGCCAAACACATGAAGGACAGGAAATCTGGTACTGTTCAAGGACAGAACATTTCAAAGACATTCATCAGATCAAGAGTGCCACTTTGCAACACCACGGCATAAGACAAGTGCTCTCTGAGTAAGTTATACTTTCAGTTCATTTACCATCTTACTCTGACCTGATTTGATCACAGAAGTCAGACTCAAATCAGTCAGTCACTCAAGTTAGACTACTACAAATGTGCTAAAATGCAAATACTGTATCCAAGCTAGGTCTTGAAAAAAAAATGGGTTAAGACAAGAACAGACTTTCAAAAGCAGCTCAAGTTCAGCAGTACTTTGATATACTTCCCCAATCCTTTCAGACCAATACTATTCTTAACACTCCACATTTTACAGCCTGTGTGTTCATTTCCTTCCCCACACTGGGCATATGTAGTCAAGTACCTCTGCAGGTCTACAAAAGTCTTTGTGCAGAAGATACAGGAAAGGTGACTGCTGCCTTGAAGAGCACTGGCACCGCCTAAGTGATACATTTCACAACATCTGGAAGCACAGCAGCAAGGTGTTACCTTTCTACACCTCAAGACAAGCCACTGATCTGTAGAACCTCAAGAAGCTATGGTGTGCCTTGGTGCCAAGTTTAATGATACTGATTAGAGGCAATAGGCCATTTAACATTAAAGAACATAATTAAGGCAACAAAGGTTTCTTGTTTAAATTTGATTTGACTAAAAAGAATTCTTTAACTACTTGGACTAGTAGCTCTTGTAACAGGTATTTTATTTTAGTTGTTAGTTTGAATATTCATAATATTATTGAGTATTAAAAATAACTTCTCTGCAAGTTCTCATGAACCATAAACAGATAATTTAACCTTTTAGTCTAGGTGACAAACCCAACTAAAGTGGGGAGCACAGAAGTCACTTTTACAGAAAAAAAAAGATGAAAGTGTTAACAAAGGGTTATTTTCCCAAAGGTAGCAAGTTCCTGGATATCCATATACTTTGTTGACAGTATTTAACCAACATGCTTATCTCCCATGGCACTGGTTTTACAGTGGGTGTACAGCTCTGAATTGTGTCACCAGTTGCTAGGATCAAAATTCATTTGTAAAACTTAAGTCTTGCCTCCTTAAAAGATTTTGCAACTGAAGCTCTTGCACAGAATCTGAGCAAAGATGTTCCCGTTGATCTGCTTACCAGGAAAACTATTTGTTAGGACTACAGTGGAAGTCAAATGATACCTGGAACTGGACTGAGGACTGCAGACATGCTATAGGATAGTATTTGTTCTACCTTTGTTTCCTGGAATTCAGAGAGAAGACTGGCTTACAGCCCATAAGTAGTAACAGGTATTCACAGGCCTTTGTTGAAGAGCATTGACATGCACAAGCCCACCCTGAAAAGGTGTAACAAGTAGAAGGGAACAACCACGAGCCCTCTGTTGGTGGTTCCTGAGTGAACAGCTAGTAAAGACTCATGAGAAACAGCATATGGCATGCAAGGGTACTTATACTGAGAATTTAACTGTTGGTTCATACTTTACCTCAAGTGGTAAGGGCAATGAAGTAGTCTATATCACTTTAGCAGGCAGGCTAGTTGATTATGTTAGTTTTAACCACTGCACAGTCACCATACTGTGATCTAAGTAACTTTAGATGACTATTTTATCAAGTTTCATTTCACTAGAAAAAGCACTTGGAGCTTTACACCTTACTGCATTGTTCTCCTTTTTTAGCTTACCTTAAGCCTTTACACAAAGGATACCTTAGAATGGTACAAACTCACTGCCTAATGCTGCTGATGGAAAGCAAATTCTCAAGTACCCTGTCAAGAACATGACCCACTCAAATTTGCCACTTTAGCACTGCAGGATGGCATTTTCTATCATTTACCATTACTGAACAAGATATTTAACTTTCAATGCCAAGCTGCACTGTAGTGGCATACTGCTACACTGTGTACCTTATACCGGTTGCTACAATAGGAAGCTTTCTGTCATCACCTTGTTCGGTTTGCCAGGAACAGAATATTATTTAATGTAAGTTCAGGCTCAGAAAGTCAATACTTTGGCCAACTGACCATCTGTGAAGTAAGCTGCCCCACTGGAAGAGCTGTACAGGTTCTACCTACAGCACTCAAAGAGCTTAACTGCTTGTGAAGGTACCATGTTTACCACAATGTACAGCCATCCTACTAGCCTGCACAGAGACACACGCTATGAAAAACTTCCCTAAGTACTGAAATACAGTTGACTTGCTTAGCCAGTAGTCTACTGCTGAGCAGTCTACCTAAAACTTTTGAGTTCCCTATTAGGCTTTCCAACTTCCACCAGAAGTTCATGAATACAGCAATACAAGAACTAAAGCATGAGGTTGTTCCACTTACTGTTTTCCAAGCAACACATACTTCAGCTGCAATATCAGTAGAAAGCTTGCCAGTAAAACCTTTGGGAGAACTCTGCAGTATTTCACACAAGTACTTTTTGCAATATATTAATTATCATTAATAACAAAATTAACATCAGTTCAAGAGTCTGCTAGCAAGCTCAGTCTTCTCCAAAAAAAAGTTAAGCTTTGAGATACACACAAAACAATAAAGATACAATTAACCTTGGACTGAGTTCATAAACACCATGACAATGGTACAAGTCTAATTGCATCAATGCACACTTGAATCTCAGTGTCCTCTCTGACAAATGTTACTGGCTTAGCATGATCTCTGACCATATCATGAGGCTATCAATAGCTTTTACGAAAACTTGGCAGCAGTTAAGCCATCCATTTCTGCACCACTTAACATTTTAAGGTGTTAGTTGAAGACATATCCAAATATGACACAGGTAACTCCATCTTCTCACATTTGTTCTGCTACACTGCTGGGGGAAACTGCAAATGTCAGCTGCTACTTTCTGTGACCACAAGCAGTTGTCAAACCACAGAGGCAAGCTAGTGGCTGTTGTCTGCCACACTCCAACAAGTGGCTTATAGTACAAGGCCTACCTTTTAGAAATACAATACTACAGCAATTCAAGTTAGAACTCTTTTCCCATGCTGAAACTTGCATATTAGAAACATGGTCTGTGTTCTGCTGAGAAGCAGTTAATTGATACAAGTTTAGACAGCAAACATAATTCTGCATGACTTGTATTACCTGCTCTGTAGCCCTCCAGCACAGAGAGACCTGAAACTCAGTTTTACAGTTCATGATAGCTATGAATGTATATAGCACGGATGCACTATGTGTATAGTGGTGCACAACTGGAAAGGGAATTATCATGTATTTATTATAAGAGATAGTCCTGCACACCAGCATGCAGAGATGCCAGTAAGGAGGGTGGAAGAAACAATGTTTACATAGCAATCAGACTAGGAGGAAGAATAGAGGAAGGTCACAGTATTATCACAGTGTACATTTGTTCAAGTCACTTCTAGGTCTTCGTTACAACAGGAATCCAGAATTTTCTACCCCAAACAGCACATGGGCTAAGAGTAATCCATCTCAAAACTCGTTTTTCTGCTTTCCTTTCTGCTGAAGAACTTCAGTTGGGGATTTTAAAAGAATTATTTTTTTAATCCCAGCAAATTTGGTCTCATTCCCAAGGCCACATTATAGATAAGACCCTTTTGTATCATCTTCCCTGGATCCAGCAATTCCAAATGCTCAGTCTCATGGAAAGAAAAGTCATCAAAACCTTAAGGCACAAATACTTCCCAGCAAGGTAGAGTTACATCTTTCTGCTAAGTGGACAGCTAGGGTCCTGATAAGGGCAGTGTAATGCAACACAAGTCAGCAAGTTCTAGTTTGTCCTCACACAGAGGCCAAACACAGGCTACTATTGGTTGGACACATCCTGAAACATAAGCATAGCTACTGGACATGACAATTTAGGAGCATCAGAATTAAAGAAGTATCCTACCTAGTAGCTTTAGATCTCAGTTGATTTTGCTTTTTTTAAGTAAAGTTACACTAAGCTGAGAACTAGTACCTTTAATACCAGAAAATACACATGGGGTTTTAGTCTTGTCTGAAGAATTTTAGTGACCAAGGCAGCAGCCCCTAGCTGAAGCCTTCCCTGCCATGAAGGCATGGGCACTCCATGGTGTCCAGTGAAAGAACTCATATTGCAGAGAAAGTGTGCAGTAGGCCAATGAGGCTTCTTCCCTCTTTATTACTGTCTGTAATGACTGACCAGGTTCAATCAGCTGTGACAGAGTAAAGCTATATATACAAGGTAGTAGACTCAACCACAAGCTACAAAAAAAATTAAAAAATTGTAAGAGGTCATCTTTCTCAACCCAACTTATGTCTGGTAGCATAGACTAAAACGGTGCCCTGCCTCAAGTCCCTGCCAGTCACAGGCAAGGACCATGCCATAGATATTGCATTTCTCTGTCCACTCCTCCAGGCCTTGTTTATGAAACTAGAAAGTCCAGGAAACATAGTAATGACTTCACATAGTTTCTTCAAGCTTAAGACTACTAGCCTTTGGGGCAAGTCAGTGAACATGGCCTTTCCAGCTAGGAAGGGGTCTAGTGCTACTAAGTAGTATTTGATAGCACACGGTGAGAAGCAGCCCCATTTATTAGGCACTCAATTTATATTTCAGGTCCAAAAGAAACCAGGAAGCCCTCCCCCATATACACTCACCTTCTCACTTCACCTAGCTTTGATCTAGCACACGTGCCCACTAGACCAACTTACACATTCTCTATGGGGTTTTGAGGCTGCTGGAATCCTGAACTTGACCTCCTTCTACAGGCAGATCCACCCATATTACTACATCTCAGAGAGCTGAGAGTTTGCCCTCTTCTATTTACTTCGAAACAGGCAAGCAATTGCTCACAGCACAGCAATATTTCAGTCTAACGACAGTTGTGCACAGCAGTGCTGAAACAGCGTTTGTCCTTTGGTGATCTCCACCGAGAAGCGTCGTCTTAGCTACCATTAGACCCTCAGACCTACCAGCTCCCGTCGCTCGCAGAAGCTGGGGCCTCCTCTCTCGCCGAGGATGAAGTCCACTGCTGCTCTGCCATCACCTCCCCAGCAGTATCGCCGCGTTCGCTCTGGAACCGGCCCTGAACGACTGGACGGCGGCAGCCCCTCACCGCCACCCCGGCCCCGGGACATCCCTCCCGCTTACACAAGAGCCGGCCGCAGCCCGCGGCCGAGCCCAACACCGACACACAGGCCCCGCATTCGACTCCCCTCGCCTCTATAGTTGCTTCCCGGGCGCCAGGCCCCGCCGCCGGAGGGGCGCGCACGTAACCCCGCGGAGCTGCCCGCTGGGCGACCCCGGCCGCCCGCCTGGGCCCGGGCGGAGGCGGCGGGGTCGGCCCCTCGGCGAGCCCCAGCGGGGCCGGCGCCGGCGCCTGTCGTCCCCCCGCGCCGGGCCCCGCCGCCGTGCCGGGCCGTGCCCTCACCTTGACGCGGATCTCGTAGGTGGTGAAGCGGCCGCGGCCCACCCCCACCGTCTGCGGGTTGCCCACGTCGATCTCCAGGAAGTTGCTGGGCGGCCCGTAGGCGTCGTTCAAGTTCTGCGGCTTGCTGATCAGCCGCCGAGTGTCCGCGATCGTCTCGGCCATGGCGGAGCGGGCGCCTTCCACCCCGGAGCGCGGCAGGACGCGAGAGAGGGAGCGAGCACCGAGCACCGCCACCCCGCGCCGCCCGCCCTCTTATCGCCCCGCGGCCAGCTGACTGCCCGGCAACGCGCACCCACGCCGCCGCCAGCGGATGGGCCCGCCGCCGCGCGCAAGGCAGGCTGGGCCTTGTAGTCCTCAGGGGCCGCTCCCCTCGCTAGGGCCGGCGGGGCCGCCCGCCCTCCGAACTGCAAATCCCGGCGTGCGCGGGAGGTGTGGGGCGGCGGCTGCGAGAACTGGTTTGAGGGGATTGGCCCCGTTCCAGCTGGTGGCGCCGGGGTTCCATAGGGCGGGGGG